>CM077160.1:162352508-162981766 GCA_039583875.1 Platanthera guangdongensis | reverse complement strand
AGCTCCTGGTCATCCTCCCTCTCCTCTCTTGGTCAACCTGCTCTGTTGATCAAGCTTTCTTCTCTATCCCCGCAACCCTCTTTGACAAGCCGTTTGCTCCACTCTCGAGCACTCAGAGGCTTCCTTCCTTCCCTCCTCTCCTCCTCTCCTAGCTGTGAGACCGAACACCCCCTCCGTGTTAGCTGGCTGGTGCCCCGCGGCGTTTTCGCGCATCAACAGCGGCGATACAGGCGGAGCTAACAGAGGCGGCGCATCCGGTCACCTCAGGCGAGGCGACATCCGGCCGGCCTCCAGAAGTTGACTCCATGCGTTCGGCGACTTCAGGCGGCAGATCCAGGCGGGATAGGCATCAGGCGGCGGAAGCAGGCGGTGATTCCAGCGGGGAAGATAGACAGTGTTCTCTTTTCAGTGTTTTCTATTTTCTCTTGTTGTATCTTGTAAATCTCATCAGTTTTAGTGGATCTTTCTGGCGCGCTCTCCCCGTGGAGTAGGAGTCCCAACTCCAAACCACATATATATTTTGTCGTGTGTGGTTTTGCTTGGTTTTGGATTTAAATTTGTTTTATTACTGCTCAGCTAGCTTCTGTTGCTAGATCCGCGGCGAACCATCGTAGTCGCGGATCCGGTCCCAATTTCACAACAGACACGTGCCTCTGATTTTAGGATTTTTGGCACTTAACACCCTTCAATTGAGAGTGTTTGGCACATTGCACCCTCATATTGAATCTTTGGCACTTTGCACCCTCTAAAACCCCAAATGCACCATAATTCTATATTTCTATTATAATCATTTATTTTAAAACCCCAAATGCACCCTCTAAAACCCCAAAATCCCATTGGAGGGTGCAAAGTGCCAAAATTTTAAACATGTGGGGCATTGTGTCAAACACCCTCAATTGAAGGGTGTTAAGTGCCAAATATAAATTTTGCCTACACATTATTTTTGGGCGCTGATATCCGCACGACCGCACCACATTTTTTGACAAATTCCACCGTAATTTTTTTTAATTTTTTGTGTTTTTGGAAAATACGTTTTGTACATGCATTTTTAAGAAAATTGTTCCACAGAAAAGTTGTAGATCTCGTCGAGATCGACAACTTTCATATTGAACACTTTTCTTATAAATACATGTACTAGGCGTATTTCTAAAAGACGCGAAACTTATACGTATTTTCAAAGTAAGGCCTGTAGATCTCGACGAGATCTACAACTTTCGTGTTGAACATTTTTCCTAAAAATGCATGTACAAGTCGTATTTTCAAAAAGCGTGGAAAATTAGGAGGAAATGCGGTGTGACTAGTTAAGGCTGCAGTGCGGATATCAGCGCCCTTATTTTTTCTCATTGCAGAATAAACATAGTATTAGAGCAACTTCAATGGGGGATCACTATATTTAGAGATCCCCTTATACTATGTTCTCTGTTGAAACCGAAATCTCAGTCTCATGTGTAGTTCACCCCAGTGTAAGGGGTGACCGCACACCTACTACCCTCAAGCGAACGATCTAGGCACGAGACGGGGAACACAAGGGACAGACCCAAGGTCTCAGCGTGGAGGTCCCACCGCATACCCGGAAGACTAACAAACTCTTCCCCTCCCAAGCCAAAGACTGAGCTAAGACACATTCGGAGAGCGCTCTTGGCCGACCGGAACATCTAAGGAGGGTCTCAAAACCAACTCTCTCTCTCTCTTATCCAGATGTGCCTCCTTGGGTCTATACAAAATGCTCCTCACCCGCCCTACTAATGGCACAAACTTGCCGAGAAACTCTTCTTTACGCAACTCTAACTGGGCTGCAAACAACGCGACTCCGCTGTCCTAAAAGGCTATCAACAGGCCATCAGGGGCTTCCCGACAACTATACCTCGGGGCTCCCACGGGGCGAGTGGTTCACGAGAACACCGCCCGCCTAATACGAAGAAGAATAAACAACATACACAAGGCATCACAGACATTATAAATAATTACAGGAATATGAATTCCATACTTCGGCACGCCGACAATATAAGCAAAAATAGACCTTCGAGGGTCGGCACAAGCTTGGGCTTAAGTCCGCCACTCCCTGCTTAGTACTACAACACCTATACGCCAATGTCTCGACAAGCAACTGCCAGATGAACAACCGTCGGCTAACATAAGCTGGCCAAATATATTGCACACACCCCTTTTTTGGGGGTTGTGGCGTGCATTTCCTGTAAATAGATAATATACAACTTGCTCGGAGTCTTCTCCGGGAACCCCAGAACATCACCAATCCGGCTCACATGTCCGGATGGGCTTCACACAGCATGCCTAAACTTGTACTCACGCTTCCGAGTGCTAATGCAGTTAATTGCAGGGACGTACACGTCAACCCGTCGAAGAGCATCCTTCTCCCACTCATTGGTGGAGAGGGGCTTCCATGCAAATATGGAAAATAAGGACTTCACCTGCCCAAGAAAAAATTTCGTTACCCTTGACGCGTGTTTGGCGGAGCCGCAACCGCGCACATGGCCCGAGGCTCGACGTCTAGCGTCCATAGTGGTTGTCCATGCACGGATCCGACCTCCGCGGGAGAGTTGAAAGCTCCAAATGATTTTTTCCTCCATGGCCGAGCCTCTCCATGGCCGACCGTGCTCCAAGTAGCGTCGGCGAAGGTTGTCCCGGCTTCCACAACTTCAAGCGGCTGCGGGAGAGAAGCCCCCGGCCTCCCCTTGCTCCAGAGGTGGCGGGGAAGGTGTTCCCGGCCTCACCTGCTCTAGAGGCGGCGGCCTGGACAAAAAAAGGAGGGGAGGGAGGCGGTACTGTGGCGCGTAGCCATAGGGGCGGAGCCCCGTGTCGGGCACTAGTATATATATATATATATATATATATATATATATATATATATATATATATATATATATATATATATATATATATATATATATATACACTATATTAAAAAGAAGTATCGTTTTCGGTTCTATGACAAGATAAATAAGACATCAGACAAATCTAAACCGTTTGATCGATCAGATCTGGACTGCAAATAAAATTTTCCCAAAAATTCCCTCCTCCTTCTCTCTTCTCAATCCCGACTCCAGCAACACCCCGCTCCCCCCCCCCCCGTTTTTTGCCCAGCCCCGCCCTCCCCCCTTTCCACTGCCGCTGCCGGCGGAGCCACCTGCGGCCACCGGCGGGTTCGCCGGATTATATAATATACCCCCCCTGTTTATTTTGCTCAGCCCCACACTCCCCCCCTTTCCACTGCCGCCGGCGGCCTGACCGGCTCCCACCGGCTGGTTCGTCGGACTCCAGCGAACCCTCTGGGGGTTGTCCGGCGACCGGCGGGCTTGGCCACGCCCGCCGGTCGCCGGACAACCCCCGGAGGGTTTGCCGGACTTGGGTCTCATGGGCAGGGCCACCGCCGGCAGTGGTCATGCCCGCCGGTCGCCAGACAACCTATATATATTTATAATATATTATATAAATATATATTACATAGGCGCGAAACCCGCCGCCGCAACTGGGTACTGTCGCGGGGGGCACGAGGGCCGGAGGCCCGTGCCTGCCACTCGTATATATATATATATATATATATATATATATATATATTTATAAAGGCCTACGCACGTAAAACCTCTGCACGCACGCACGGGGCTGCACGTCTTCGAACGGGGCTGTACTACATTGTCACTCATAGCACATCCCGAGCACGCCACTTGGGGAGGATCCCGCTCGACCGGATACGAGGTTGTACATTCTCCAAATATGAAGAACATGGAGAATAAACTCCAACCATGTTCATCATATTTGGAGAACATGAAATTTTTAATATTATATATATTTATATCTTTATCTATTATCTATTACTATTATAAAGAAGTATCGAAATCAGATCACGACCGTTGAATATAAATCAAACATTTGATCACAGTCGTTGATCGTAATAACGAATCGGGACCGTTCATATTTTTTCTTACGTCTCCTAAACCTATATAGGGCCTCCCAAATCAGCATATTCTCTAGGGCACCATACAACCCATCAACCCAGTCCAAAATCCTGCAAATGCAAGCACTTCAACAAAAACAGCAAAACACAAGTTCGTACAGCAGCATAGCAAACCCACTGATCCGCTAGTTTCAGGCCCACACAAACCCACCGACACGCCAATTTCAGGCCAACAAACACAACATAAAGGAGGAAAAGCTATATATACCCGAAAAGTTACTCCGAACTGGCGGTGTGAGACTAAATCCCGCCCGGCATTAATATAATCCCAGGCGGGATTAATTAGGCGGGATTATTCCCGCCTAACTTAGGGGGGATTTAATCCCTCCTGCTTAGGCGGGAGTAAATCCCGCCGAAGCAGACCATATAAATAACATATTTTTAAAATATTTTTTAAATGTTATATAAATATTTTTTAAAATATTATATAAATAGTCCAAATTTCTGCAAATGCAAGCCCGTCAACAAAAATAGCAAAGCATAGGCCCGTACGCCAGCATAGCAAACTCATCGATCCACCAGTTTCAGGCCCACACAAATCCACCGACACGCCAGTTTCATGCCCACAAACACAACATAAAGAAGGGAAAGCTATATATACCTGAAAGCCACTCCGAACTGGCGGTGTAGAACTAAATCCCGCTTGGGATTAATACAATTCCATGCGGGATTAATTTGGCGGGATTTAATCCCACCTGCTTAGGCGGGATTTATTAGGCGGGATTAAATCCCGCCGAAGCAGACCATATAAATAATATATTTTAAAATATTATATAAATATTATTATATAAATATTTTTAAAAATAGTATAATAATATTTAAATATAAGCAGGTTTTTTTAATATTTAAATATAACCGGTGCCCGCCGCGGGGCGGGCGAAGCCCGCTGTCACTGGCCGGGTACTGTGGCGCGTAGCCATAGGGGCGGAGCCCCGTGTGAGACACTAGTATGTATATATATCTATCACTATAAAGAAAATATGAAACACATGAATTTTAAATTCAATAGAGTGATTCAGACCGTTGGATCTGTCTCACTATTTCAGCAGCCATATGATCTCCTAAACCTGCATAGTATGGTGACCTAAATCTATGTGAAATTACCATTTTACCCTTTCAATTTTGAAAAAAATTAAACAAGGCCCGCCCGATATAATCCTACCCACCTGTATAGTCCGCACGGTATAACCCTGCATAACCCGCATGTAGTAACTAATTTCAAATATTGATTGTCGGGTTCTCTATATATATTCGAAATTACATTTGTTGTCCCCGGTGTGGGACTAAACGAAAAAATTATTTTAAAAATAAAGACGATTTGTAAGCCCGATGGGCCCGCCAGATTTAGCCCATAAAAGCTATATAGTGAAATTACCTACATAGTAGGGTGACCTAAATCTATGTGAAATTACCATTTTACCCTCTCAATTCTGAAAAAAATTAAATAAGGCCCGCCCGATATAATCCTACCCACCTGTATAGTCCGCACGGTATAGCCCTGCATAACCCGCCTGTAGTAACTAATTTCAAATATTGATTGTTGGGTTCTCTATATATATTCGAAATTACATTTGTTGTCCCCGGTGTGGGACTAAACGAAACAATTATTTTAAAAAACAAGACGATTTGTATGCCCGCTGGGCCCGCCAGATTTAGCCCATAAAACCTATATAGCCCACAAGCTGGCTGAAAGCGTGTGCCGACAGGCACGGGCCTCCGGGGGTGGCGATTTGCAAGGCCGCAAGCCTGCCAAGATACCTTATTTCAAACACTAATTTTGGAAATATCAATATATACCCGAAATTCCTAATTGAACGGGCGGTGTGGGACTAAAAAGAAGGTTTGGCGACGGCAAACATACGGTGTGGGCGTACGGGTAAGACTTTTTGAGAGTCAAGATGGTCTCAAAATGAAAAGTGATCAACATGAAAGTTGTAGCTCTCAGAGATAAGAACAACTTTGATGTTAATCACGTTTTATTTTGGAGCCGTCTTGACTTCCGATTTGGGCCTCGAAATCGGTGGTGGCGAGATGTTTTACTGTAGCACTCTCGCTGCCCCAGATTTCGATGCCCAAATCGAAAGTTAACACCACTTCAAATAAAAAAGTGATCAACATGAAAGTTGTTCGTCTCGCCGAGATCTACAAATTTCATGTTGATCCTTTTTTGATTTGGAGCCGTCTTGGCTTCCGATTTTGGCCTCGAAATCGGCGGTGGCGAGAGGCTTTACTATATCACTCTCTTTGCCCCAGATTTTAAGGCCCAAATCGAAGGTCAAGACTGCTTCAAATAAAAAAGTGATCACTATGAAAGTTGTTTGTCTCGCCGATCTACAACTTTTATGTTGATCATGTTTCAATTTTGAGCCTCTTTGCCCTTTACCCGTACGGCGACATAGTATTTTATAAGGAAAAAACACTCTTTGGTGCAACATTGGGTTTTCCAATTTTGCCTCGCACCAAAGGATGATTCACTCTTATACCATGGAAAATGCGGCTGGGACGGGCGGGTTGGGGCAGGCTTCGGGTGGGTGGATGAGCGACGCCCGCCGGGGGGCGGGCGAAGCCTGCCGTCGGCAGCCGGGTACTATGGCGCGTGGTCATCGGGACGTAGACCCGTGCCTGTCACTCATATGTATATATTACAGGCACCACCCGTCTTGATGCGGGTGCATCCCGCTTTGATGCAGGCACATCCAGCTTTGATACAAGCACAGCCCGCAATTATGCATCGAGCACGGGAGAAGCCCGTTCAGAGGCGGGCGAAGCCCGCCTGGATGCGGCCGAAGGCCGCCCGAGAGCATCGAGCACGGGCGTAGCCCGTGCGAAGATGCTCGTACACACACAAACACACACACACACACACACACACACAAGCGATAGGCACGGGCCTCCGGCTCGATAGCCATGCGCCACAGTACCCGGCCGGCGACGGCGGGCTTCGCCCGCCCCCCGCGGGCTTCGCCCGCCCATCCGCTCGAAGTCTGTCGTAGCCCGCCCAGCCCAGCCTTTTTGGGGGTTAATATGGTCTCAAAACGAAACATGATCAACATAAAAACTGTAGATCTTGGCGATACGAACAACTTTCATGTTGATCATTTTATAATTTGGAGCCGTTTTGTCTTCCGATTTGGGCCTCGAAATCGGGGGCGGCAAGAGGCTGTGCTGTAGAACACTCGCCCCCCTGATTTCGAGGCCTAAATCGGAAGCCAAGACGGCTCCAAATCAAAAGTTTAGCAACATAAAAGTTGTTCGTCTCGCTGAGATCTACAACTTTCACGTTGATCACTTTTTGATTTGGAGCTTTCTTGGATTCCGATTTGTGCCTCGAAATCGGGAGCGGCGAGAGGCTGTACTGTAGCACTCTCGCCACTCCCAATTTCGAGGCCCAAATCGGATGCGAATACGGCTCCAAATCGAAACGTGATCAACATGAAAGTTGTTCGTCTCGCCGAGATCTACAATTTTCATGTTTATCACTTTTCGTTTTGAGATCATCTTGATCCCCAAAAGGTCGCTCTACTTAACTTGTGCTTCGTTTAGTCCCACACCGGGGAATGCAGAATAAGTTTTTGAATATAAATACGATAATGAGCCCTTATTATTTGAAATTGGAAAGTGCAGCCTGGCCATGCAGAGTCGGTTCTAGTATAGCAGGCGGGCTACACAAAGCTTGCGAGCCTGGGCGTGCTGGCTGGATATTTTTAAAATCTTAATATAGGGTTTAGGCACCCCTAGTAGGTTTAGGAGACCTACGAAAAAATGAAGAGAAGGAGCTATTAAGATCAAATGGCTGTTGTACAACCCTGTATCCGGTCGAGCGGGATCCTCCCCAAACGGCGCACTCGGGACGTACTATGAGCGACGTTTTGGTGCGGCCCCGTTCGAGCTCGTGCGGGTCCTCGTGCGTGCGTGCGGAGGTTTTATGTATGTAGGCCTTCATAAATGTATATATATATCTATATATATGAGTAATGATAATATATATATATATTATATTATATGTATATATATTATTATATATATATAGGTTTTTTATTTTATTAAGGAAGAGGATGGCTGGGTACAGCAAGGCAAGAAAGTAATTAAAAGGCAGGGGGGGTACGGGCAGGGAGGTAATAAAAAAAAGAAGAAAACGGGATGCATAAAGAAGAAGAAGAGGGGTACAGGTGAAAGGGGGACGAGACATCACAGATAAAAAGGAGGAAAAAGAGAAGGAGGCGGAGCAGGAGATTGGCTTCCCCGACTAGGGTTCGGCCTGGAGCACGGCAACCCCGCCCACTCACTCACTCTCTCTCGTCGGCTGGAGCACGACGGCAAACCCGCCCCCTCCCTCTCTCTCTCTCTCGTCGGCTGGAGCACGACATCCACCCGCCCTGTCTCTCTCTCCGGCCGCCTGAAGCGGCAGCTCGAGCCGCCCCCTTTCCACCTTCTGTCCAGGCCGCCGCCGACAAGCAGCAGCCCGAGCATCTCCAGTTTTTCTGTCCAGGCCGCCGCCGGCTAGCAGCAGTCCGATCTCTCTCCCTCTACCCCGACCTCTCTTCGTCGCCGCCGCCTAGGGCAAAACAAGGCCGGTCGGGAGCTCCTCTCACGGCGCCGCCTACAGCAAGGCCGGCCGGGAGCTCCTCTCCCGGCGCCGCCTACAGCAAGGCCGGTCAGGAGCTCCTCTCCCGGCGCCGCCTATAGCTAGGTCGGTCGGGAGCTCCTCTCTCGGCGCCGTTTGGAGCTAGGCCAGTCGGGATCAGCTTCCCCGACGCCGCCTGAAGTTGTGGAGGTCGGGATCGACTTCCTCGGTATTACTTGGAGTACGATCGGCCATGGAGGGAAAAATCATTCGGAGCTTTTCAACTCTCCCGCGGAGGTCGGATCCGTGCATGGACAACCCCTACGGACGCTAGACGTGGAGCCTCGGGCAATGAGCGCGGTTGCGGCCCCTCCAAACACGCGTCAAGGGTAACGAAATTTCTACTTGGGCAGGTGAAGCCCTCAGTTTCCATATTTGCATGGAAGCCCCTCTCCACCAACGGGTGGAGGAAGGGAGCTCTCCGACGGGTTGACGTGTACGTCCCCGTAATTAACTGTGTTAGCACCCGGAAGCGTGAGTACGGGTTTAGGCATGCTGTGTGAAGCCCATCCGGACGTGTGAGCCGGATTGGTGATGTTCTGGGGTTCCCGGAGAACACTCCGAGGAATTTGTATATTTTCCATTTGCAGGGAATGCGCACCATAGCCCCGAAAAAGGGGTATGTGCAATATGTTCGGCCAGCTTATGTTAACCAACTGGCGTTTAGCTGACCTCCGCTGGTCGAGACGTTGGCGTACAGGTGTTGCAGTACCTGGCGGGGAGTAGCGGGCTTAAGCCCAAGCTTGTGCCGGCCCTCGAAGGCCTTTTTTGTTTATATTGCCGGCCTGCGTGCCGAAGTATGGAATTCATATTCCTGTAATATTCTTTTAATATCTGTGATGCTCTGTGGATGTGTAGCTTTCTTCTTCGTATTAGGCGGGCGGTGTTCTCGTGAACCGCTCACCCCGTGGGGGCCCCGAGGTATAGTTGCTGGGAAACCCCTCGTGGTCTGTTGACAGCTTTTTAGAATAGCGGAATTACGCTGTTCGTAGCCCAGTTTGGGCAGCGCGTCGTAGAATTGCTCGGCGAGTTTGCGCCATCAGTAGGGCGGGTGAGGAGCATTTTGTGTAGACCCAAGGAGACACATCTGGATAGGAGAGAGTTGGTCTTGAGACCCTCCTTAGATGTTCCGGTCGGCCGAGAGTGCCATCCGAAGGTGTCTTAGCTCAACCTTTGGCTTGAGAGGGGAAGAGTTTGTTAGTCTTCCGGGTATGCGGTGGGTCCTCCACGCTGAGACCTTGGGTCTGTCCCTTGTGTTCCTAATCTTGTGCCTAGATCGTTCGCTTGAGGGTAGTAGGTGCGCGGTCACCCCTCTTTTGGGACCCTGAACTCCACAAAAGCTAATTTTGGCTTCAACAGTTATGGTGCGGTGAGCGTGGAGAGTGACCAGTACAGAAAAACTCAGGCGAATGTCATGGCTATGGAAGAGGAACCAAGTGACGACCAGGGTCATGTGATGAAAGAAGTCCCCTCCCATTCCCCTCTTGTCGCTAGGATGTTCGATCCTGGAGATCAAAACGTGCCTTAGGGAGAATATTATATGATCGACCCTCGTTCTCAGGAGGGTGGACATAGCGGGTAGATGTGCCCCGTAGTGCGTAGAGATTGACCGGGTAGAGCTACCCCGAGCGCGGCTCGGCCCCAGGTAGACCCGCTGCCTGGCTCTTACTAGCTGGTAGGTCCGTAGGCTCGCCTGTGGGTGAGAGGTCCTGGTTCTTGGTTCTGCACTACCCCGAGCGCGGCTCGGCCCCAGGTAGACCCGCTGCATGGCTCCTACTAGCTGGCAGGTCCGTAGGCTCGCCTGTGGGGGAGAGGTCCTGGTTCTTGGTTCTGCACTACCTCGAGCGCGGCTCGGCCCCAAGTAGACCCGCTGCCTGGCTCCTACTAGCTGGCAGGTCCATAGGCTCGCCTGTGGGGGAGAGGTCCTGGTTCTTTGTTCTGCACTACCCCGAGCGCGGCTCGGCCCCAGGTAGACCCGCTGCCTGGCTACTACTAGCTGGCAGGTCCGTAGGCTCGCCTGTGGGGGAGAGGTCCTAGTTCTTGGTTCTGCACTACCCCGAGCGCGGCTCGGCCCCAGGTAGACCCGCTGCCTGGCTCCTACTAGCTGGCAGGTCCTGTAACATCCCATTTCCAACTAGACCCCTAAGAGTGGTTTTGGCCATGACTAGGTCATGACAAAACCCTAGGAAGCCAGAAATGGGCCAAGAGATAGGAGACAAAATGTCGAAGATCATCATGGTCTGCAAATAGTAGAACTCTAAGCAATGGTTTAGGATGACCACGGGCTACACCTTAACCCCAGGACCCTACCACAACACCCCTAATACCTTGGGAGGCCCATTAGAGCCATAAGGACCCATTAGGGTCAACCAAAGAGGCTCAGTTGACCAAGGTCAACCCTAGCCCTAAATGGGTCAAACTAGCCTACTTAGGGTCAATTGACCCGCTCCTATCCTAGAGGACCCCACCTATGCCCTCCTAACCCTAAAGTGAGGTCAGTGGGTCACTAAGGACACATTGGGGGCCAGCCCTAGAGGCCAGGTTGACCCAGGTCAACTCAAGCTCCTAATATGGTCAAAGTACCCTTACTAAGGGTATGTGACCTCCAAAGTGCAGGGTAACCCTACACAACCCTACCTAGACCTTAGGGGAAGCCAATGAGTCACCAAGGACCCATAGGGGTCAACCCAATTGGTCATGTTGACCCAAGTCAACTCTAGCCCTAAAATGGTCAAAGTGCCCTTACCAAGGGACATGTGACCACCAAGATGCCCAACCAACCCTATTCAAGTAATCCTAGACCTTAAGGGAGTCCAATGGGCCACTAAAAACCCAATGGGGTCAACCCATATGGTCAATTGGCCCAGGTCAACCCTCATTTAAGCCAAGTCAAACCTAGCCCAAGCCACTTCTTCCTTTGGCTAACTCCATTTCCATGTTCATCATGACCAAGTGGGCTGCATTTAGCTTATGGTGTTGACCAGTCAATCAGGGGTGACTAGGAGAGAGAAGGAAGCTTCCCTCCATGTTAATGGAGGAGAGAGAAGATGGGGGAGAGGAAGGGAAAGAGTGGAGCCGGCCAAGGGAGGCTAACAGCCACCTTTAATGGCTTCAATCAACTCCTCTAGGGAAGAGGAGTTGATTCCAGCCGTTTCCCGGCCACCAAGGGGTGGATTCAGCCCCCCCCCCCCCCCTCCACTCTACCCGAGCCACACCATAAATGGTGTTGATGGTCATTGAAGAACCAGCCACCCCCTTCCCCAGTTGTCATTTAAACACCATCAGTGGGCAAAGGGGAACATTTTCGAGCGTTTACCTGGAGGAGACGAGCCAACCCACTGTACTGTTGCAGAAGCCGAGCGCCGCCACCGTCGTCAATGGCATCCCGCCGCATCCAGGCCGCCAGGAAGGTCCTCCCCCTCTCCTTAACTCTCGGGTAGATCATAGGACTTCTTAGGCTTAAGATTCTGGCTCAATTGAGCCCGATCAAATCCAGCATTTTTCATGTTTTCGGCAAGAAATTTTCTTGCTATAGCCGCCGGAAAACGCCTCTCCGGCGGCAGAGCCACCGCCAGGCGATAGCCCCCACCTCAACGGAGGTGGTGGTGGCGGTGGCCGGCCGGGGAAGGGGCTGGATGGCCGGAGGCAACCGCTTGAAGTCGGCCCAGGAAGAATGCATCCTGGCCGTCGGCTCAACGAAGAAGATGAACGGATCCCGTTCATCTGCGCCAAGATTCGTGCTCCATCAGAAATTAAACTATAGGAAATCATTTCTTGATCATTTCATTTCTGTCACACTATATACACTAAATGGTTTTAATTTTTAAAAATACATAGGGCCATCTGGTGGAAAAACTTTCAACACAAAAGTTGTAGCCCTCTGCGTCTAATTTATTTTAAAATTTATTTGAACCCATTTGGGTGCATGGTTTGACCAGGGCACCCATTTTGGTGGGACATACCCTTAGGGCTAGACAGTCATTAAACTGAGTGCCCACACTTCATCCCTAGCCCAAATCTGTTGAAATTTTGGCAGGGAGCCTAACCTAGCTATACCTAGGGCCTTCCCAAAACTCAAAATTTTAGGACACACTTTTCCTAAAGTTTTTGACTTTATTTAATAAAGCTAGGGTAATTTAATTAGGTGGTCTAATTACCTCTAAACCCTCCCAAATTTTGGTGAGTGGTCCCTGGGCTCATGTTATGTATCTGTATAAAGTTTCACCTAATTGTGATTTGTTTTGAATAGGTTTTGATTCAACCCTAACTTTACCTTAATAAGGGTATTTTGGTCAAAAAGTGCACTTCTGATTTTGAGTGACCAAATCACCTCAACAGAGGCTGAAATTTGGGTCACTGACTTGGTATGGCACTTAGCACCTTCCCATGGAATGTGGGGTAGTGTGGAATTGATTTGCCCTAAGTTCCCATGCCAAACCCTAAGGAGGGACCTTTGTGCCTTGTGAAGGGCATGAGCCCTAAACACCTTGGATGAACATAAAATTTTGTATAGAGGGTCCTAGGGTATATAAAACCCTCTGGTTAAAATGTTAAATAATTTTGAAAAGGGTAGGGTCCACAAAACCCTAACCCTAGCTTAGAACCTAAAACTTGTAGTGTTAGTTTAGGTTAGCTAAACTTCTTGAAATTTAATCAAATTTGGGTAGTGAGGGAATAAGGATATTTTGAGCCTCTGATAATTTATTTGGGAAGTTTTGATCAATATTTGCAGCACTTCATTTGTAACTAATAGGATTGCCCTAATTAATAATTTGGCTATTATGATCTCACTGCCCATTGAAAGGGCATGAAACATTGGCATAGGTAGTTGTAGACCATACTGATCATGTATGATTTTTGATAGAATTTTTGGATACCTAGTTAGGGCATCTACTTCACAAGTCATTACTTTGGTTACATACTAAATAATTCTTACAAGAGTTCAATACTTGTTGAAAAATTATGAAACTTGATACATAGAGTTCCTAGTTCAATATTATCATATGAGAATTTTTGTGGAAATTTTTGATGGTTAATTAGTATACTTTGTTCATTAACCCATAAACTTGAAATTTCATGAGAAAATCAAGTATAGCCTTATTATTGAATGATAAATTATTAAACTTTTTCTAGGGTATTTGTAGGCCATCATAATCATCCCTGAATTTTCTCTGAATTTTTGGAGGTAATATTGTTGTACAATCTTTTAAAATGACTTTTTATGAGATACCTTTGAAATTAAATTAAGGGCCTAAACCTTGCTGAAAATTTTTAAGACTTAGGCTTTAGAGTTTATTATGCATTTTGTAATTAACATAAATTTATTGGAATATTATCTTGTCTGAAATTGCTACTTCATGTTCAAACTTGGGCTTTTTGGATACTAGAATAAATAAATTAATTATCAGACAAATTAGGAAAATTATGAATTTATGGATTCATGCTACAAATCTCATTTTAGCCCTCTAATAATTATCATAGGGGTACTGGATGAGTATTTCATGTACTTCCCTTTTTACGGGTCATGTAGCTTAAGTGGTCTGCATATAGCAAAACTGCAGGAAATCATTTTGGATATGAATTAGAGCACGTGTGATGGGCCTTGTTGGTTTGCTGAAAGGATAAGGAGAATTAGGTACATCTATGGAAGTTAGGTGGGTAGGGAGTTGTTTTGTCTAGGGTTTAGAGGCGTTCGGGTCCGACGAAAGATCGTCCTACCCAAAGAGAGTTGGAGTCAAATCACCCTAGGATTAGCCTATCGGAACATGAGAAAGTAATGGGTAAGTGAATCAACCAATAACAAAGTAAGTACCTTGCGAAAGGGAACGCTGGGCGTAATCCCAACACAGTTCCTAGTGCCCCTTGAGAGCCCTTCACAGGGAATACCGGGGGCAGTCCTGGATTAACGTAAACTGTTTTAACAAGCTGAAAAGAGTAACTTAGTAATTAGGGTTGCATATTTCACAAACACTGATGACACCGGAAGTTAGCTGGGAGCTTCGGCTCGGATGGTTAAAAGACGGACTTTGGGTCCGGGGAGCTTCGGCTCGATGGTTTGAGACGGACGTGTTGGCCCAGGGAGCTTCGGCTTGGGTTTGATTACGCTAAATTTGCATGTGCATATAAGGGAGGAAAAACTAAGGTGGTGGGTCTTCGGTATTGGAGGGTCGATGTACCGACGCCAATACGTTGACTCGGCAAGTGTGGTTAACACTTCGCCAATAGAAGTCCGGTGCGCCAGCCGGTAAGAGTACGCAGGAGTCCGCTTCGTGCACCAAGCGTTGAGGCATACGATAGGTCTGACCGGTAGTGCTTTACTGGTTTAGAGGTGGGCGAGGCCCAATCCACCGCTTCCGTCTGCCACTACGGAGGTATCCTGAGAGGTTACGTCTCCAGAAAGGGGGAACTAAAGGTCTGTGTGCACAGAGTCGGGTGCGTGTGTTGCACTTGCATGATCCATCATACCCACTTGCATGTCATAGCATAATCATTTCCTTTAACCTTGACACCTAAAGTATAAGTGGAATGGGACGCTTATACTTTAGGACCTGCAAAACGACCCCTTGGTCTATAAGCTTGTGTGAGCAAGTTTATAAATTAAGGTTAATTTTGGATATATATTTTTGCTGCTGTTTGATAACCGACACCCCAACGTATAAATTGGTATGAGATTTTTTATACGATGGGAGCCTTGCAGAAGACCCCTTGACTTATGTGTTCTCACATAAGTGAAGGTTACTTTTCATATTACAGCTTATTGTCTTTACATGCTATAGAATTTGCTAGTTTAGGACCGCTGCCATCTGCTTTTGATTTTCTCCACCTTTAAGTCCTCCCCTTTCTTCCTCTCCGCTCGGTGCCTAGGGGCTGTGGGGGAAGGGGCGGGGGATGATAGGACTTAGTCTTTTAGACTAACGGTTTTCGAACCGCATCATTTAGGGGATCGTGGAGACCAGCATGGAGGAGCAGCCCCAGAGACCGGTGCGCTTGGAGGTGGGGCAGTCTAGCTCCGGAGTTCATATAGCCGGGACCGTGAGTCTCGACCTTGAGTAGATTTTCTGCTTCCGCTTGAGTGATTTTGTAGTGAGGATATGATGTACCGGGCATAAGCCCGTATTTTGCTGCTCTGATGTTTTATTCTGTGGACACTCCCTTCGTGGAGTTATATTTATTATGACATGTGATTCTTTGTGGACTGCAATTTGTATTTTCATTATTGTGCTACTTTTTCTGTGATCGAATTGGCCGGCAGAATCGGGGATTTGTGGTGATGACCCTTCAGGGCGTGAAGGAGTCACCGCAAAACGGCGGTTCTGGGCCTAAGACACCGGTGTTCGATAGAGAAAAAAAGGGGGTCTTACAGGTCCGTAGGCTCGCCTGTGGGGGAGAGGTCCTGGTTCTTGGTTCTGCACTACCCCGAGCGCGGCTCGGCCCCAGGTAGACCCGCTGCCTGGCTCCGACTAGCTGGCAGGTCCGTAGGCTCGCCTGTGGGGGAGAAGTCCTGGTTCTTGGTTCTACACTACCCTGAGCGCGGCTCGGCCCCAGGTAGACCCGCTGCCTGGCTCCGACTAGCTGGCAGGTCCGTAGGCTCGCCCGTGGGGGATAGGTTAGGATAGGTTAGGTTAGGTTTGTGGAATCTTCATCGGCACCCCGAGCTCGGCTCGGCCCCAGGTAGACCCGCTGCGCAGGCTCTCATCTAGCTGACAGGTTCGTAGGCTCGCCTGTGGGGGATAGGTTTGGTTTGAGATCTTCATCGGCACCCCGAGCTCGGCTCGGCCCCAGGTAGACCCGCTGCGCAGGCTCTCATCTAGCTGGCAGGTCCGTAGGCTCGTCTGTGGGGGATAGGTTTTGGTTGTGTAATCGTCATCGGTACCCCGAGCTCGGCTCGGCCCCAGGTAGACCCGCTGCGCAGGCTCTCATCTAGCTGGCAGGTCTGTAGGCTCGCCTGTGGGGGATAGGTTTTGGTTGTGGAATCATCATCGGCACCCCGAGCTCGGCTCGGCCCCAGGTAGACCCGCTGCGCAGGCTCTCATCTAGCTGACAGGTCCGTAGGCTCGCCTGTGGGGGATAGGTTTTGGTTGTGGAATCGTCATCGGCACCCCGAGCTCGGCTCGGCCCCAGGTAGACCCGCTGCCTGGCTCCTACTAGCTGGCAGGTCCGTAGGCTCGCCCGTGGGGGATAGGTTAGGATAGGTTCGGATAGGTTAGGTTAGGTTTGTGGAATCTTCATCGGCACCCCGAGCTCGGCTCGGCCCCAGGTAGACCCGCTGCGCAGGCTCTCATCTGGCTGGCAGGTCCGTAGGCTCGCCTATGGGGGATAGATTTGGTTTGAGATCTTCATCGGCACCCCGAGCTCGGCTCGGCCCAGGTAGACCCGCTGCGCAGGCTCTCATCTAGCTGACAGGTCCGTAGGCTCGCCTGTGGGGGATAGGTTTTGGTTGTGTATGTAACACCCCCTATCCGTCGCATAGTATATAGCAGTAGGTCCGGCCGGGGCCCGACGCCATATACCACAGACAGACCGGGTGGTTACGTATGGAAACCATCCAACCAATCTCAACGTCCTACACAGAGCATGCTAGCGGAAACAGTTTATAAAGTTGTAAACAAGAACCCAGCATAGGAGCATGAATGTCCACTAATACAATAATTAGGAATGTATACAAAATACCCAAAATCGGCCTTAAGGCCTTACAAAGTGTTTCACTTGAAAATTACATGTTTTACAAACCACGGCACGCAGGCCGGTCATACATGAATAAAGCAGTAAACACTTCTACTTGGGCCTTCGAGGGCCAGCTTCGCAAAAAGGGCTTTAGCCCGCTATTGACCGCTTGGTCCAGCTGCACCTGCAAGCAACAACAATCCACCGCACGGTGGCAAAACAAGGCAACGGTCAGCAATGCTGACCAAATTATAACGATCCCGCCCCCAACTCGGGGCGGCGATGCTCCTTCCCTGCATTTCCTTAGCATAAGCGAGTAATATAAAACCATAGCCATAACATCACAGACGTTGGCTCGTAAGGCCACACGCCCCGTGCACTCAGGGCACATTCTCGGTGAACCGGTCGATGTTACGTCAATTAAAGCCATTAACATTCCGGACTCACCACCGCCACTAAGACGGCCAAACCTATGAGCAATTCGTCTTCATGGTATTGGTCACGTCAATTTAAGTCATTGACCACCGAAGACTCACATTTATGCCAACGGCGAGTCCCACGTAACCTTAGGTCGCTCTAACCGGACGACATAAAGCGGGTACGGCTCCATCTAACCCGTGCTCACTTCGCAACGACAATTTAAGCCATTTGCGCGGGTCAAACTTTCACCGAGTCCCATTCTACCGCAAGTCACATAACTCAGTTATGTTCGAGTTGGCTCTCAGGCCACCAAGTTGGCAAGATCTCGTATCCGCCCAGTTTTCCGGGTGCACCTTTGGGTTAGTCCCCAAGGCTCCCTGCTGCAATCTACCGCGTAGAAAACCCGAAAACAACCAATAGCACGGAGTCTTCTCCGGCCTTATGCAATGCAACATCACCGATCCGGACTAACATGTCCGGGTAGGCTTCAACCAAAATGCCTATGTCCGTTCTCGCATACGGACTCTAAACAACGGGGACTTTACATATCTACCCGAAGGAACGCCTCCAACTCTTCGCAAACTCACGAGAGCGGGCTTCCTATGCTAAGAAAGATGCTAAGAAAGAGAGCTATTAGTGCTCAAGATGAGGATCGTTACCCTTGGATTCCTCTTTGGCGCCATCGAAATGTAATTGGATGGAAATCACCGCACTAGCGTTGCCTCCGCGGATCCGGAGTCGGCTCGCGATTCGGAGCTCCGAAGCTCCTCCAATGGCGAGATCTAGTTCTTCTTCCTCCAATGGCTCTCCACTTTCTCCAAGGATTTGGAGAGAGGATAAGGCATGAAAAGTGAAGTTTTCCAAGTCAACTCACGGGTATATCCCTGCAGGAACATCCCCCAGCCGTCGGATCTCAACCTAAGGAAACGAACGGCTTTGATTCGGGGCTGAAATACCCAATCTGGGCCGAACACGGCCTGGCACACGCCCGTGTCCAGGGCCGTGTGCCGCATTCGCCGTCAAAATCGAATCTTCTGAACACGCACACGGGTATCGAACACGCCCGTGTTCGAGCTGACACGCCCGTGTTCCACCTCACACGGCCGTGTAGCCGGCCGTGTACCCCATGATTTTCTCCCGTTTTCAACCCGAGCACTGCACGGGTTCTAGGACACGCCCGTGTCCTTGCCCGTGTCATATTGACATGCCTGGGCCCCCAGGCCGTGTACACGGGACATTTCGTCGAGTGGAGATCGACGACTCGATGACACGGCCTTGGACACGCCCGTGTCCTAGGCCGTGTATCTTGTCCCGACGACCGTCGAGTGAATCTCGACGATTTCACCTTGACGATCGTCGACACGGGTCGACACGCCCTGCGACACGCCCGTGTCGCAGGCCGTGTGCCCATTCTCGACGAATCGTCGAGTATATCTCGACGATTTCACGGCTAAGTGTCGACACGGGTCGACACGCCCTGCGACACGCCCGTGTCGCAGGCCGTGTGCCAATTCTCGACGAATCGTCGAATATAACTCGACGACTTCGCGACTAAGTGTCGGCACACGCTTGACACGCCCTGGGACACGCCCGTGTCCCAGGCCGTGTGCCTTCAGCCAGAAACCAAAACTGGCCCAAAACGTCCCCCTTCGCTCCTTTGAGTTTCGGGGCGTTACAACTCTCCCCCTCTTAAAAGAATTTCGCCCACGAAATTACATAAAGGAAAGATATACAAAAACAACATTCGTACCTGAGCGGAACAACTCCGGATACTCGTCAACCATAGTCTGCTCTCGTTCCAAGAGAGCTCCTCACGACCGCAATTGTCCCACCGGACCTTGACCATCCTGATCTCTTTATTGCGTAGCCGCTTGACCTCCGAGTCCTCAATCTGCACGGGCTTGACCTTTGTCGTTAGCCCACTATCCACCGGCACTTGATCGACCGCGATCACTCGCGTAGGCTCTTGTACCGCCTTCCGAAGCATCGAAATGTGGAATACATCGTGTAAACCACTTAGCTCCACCGAAAGCTTCAACCTATCGGCCGCTTCACCAACTCGCTCCAGAACCTCGAACTGTCCAAGGTACCTCGGGCTTAGCTTTTTCAATCGTCGCACCCGCGAGACACCCTTGAATGGCTTGATCTTTAAGTATACATAATCGCCCACAGCGAACTCCACGTTCCTGTGCTTGGCATTATAGTACTTTGCTTGCCGGTCCTGAGCGATAAGCAACCTCTCCCGACTCGTTCTCACCAAAGAAGTAACATCCTTCACTTCCGATCGCTTATACAACTTTGACTCACCCGTTTCTAACCAAGACAACGGCGTGCGACATTTCCTACCATATAGGGCCTCGAAGGGCGTCATCTGAATACTTGCTTGGTAGCTATTATTGTATGCGAACTCCACCAAATAAAGGTGGTCTTCCCATTACTTTCCAAAATCCAAGACTCGCATGCGGAGCATGTCTTCCACGGTTCTATTAACCCTCTCGGTCTGCCCATCCGTTTGCGGATGGGTGGCTGTGCTGAATTTCAACTTTGTTCCCAACATTTGTCGCAACAGCCTCCAATCATTGGACGTGAACCGCCCATCTCGGTCACTCACAATGCTGCGGGGCACACCATGATGCCGTACTATGTTATCCACATAAAGCTTTGCTAGCTTCTCCACCAGATCATCCTTCCTATGCGGAATAAAATGAGACACCTTCGTTAATCGATCGACAACCACCCAAATGGCGTCGTTTCCCTTTTTGCGACCTTGGCAAACCGTGCACAAAGTCCATAGAGATGTCGTCGAATTTCCATTCCGGAATAGGCAAGGACTTAAGAAAAATCCTCCCGGCTTTTGGCACTCCGCCTTTACCAAGGCGCAGGTTTGGCACTTCGCTACGTATAGCGTCACATCTTTCTTTAAACCCGGCCACCAAAACAGTTTCTTCACATCACGGTACATTTTCGTGCTCCCCGGGTGAATCGAGTACTTGGTATGGTGCGCCTCGTACAACAACTCCACCCGTAAATTGCCCACACTTGGGACGCACAAACGACCGTCTCTCCTAAGCAATTCGTCCTCCACGACGAATTGGGAATTTGACTCATCCAGAGCCTCTACCATGAACTGCTTCAGCACTTGATTGCTTGCCCATACAAACGATCCCCAACGCCACCAACTCTCGCACCAACCGCTCATCTTGCACCGACAGCCAATGGGCTCGAGCTGGGGCTTGGAGACTCGCCGCGTCAGCAACCGCATTCCCTTTATCAGGCGCGTAGTGGATCTTGAATGTATAGTCTCCCAAGAACTCCATCCATCTACGCTGTCGTATATTCAGATCCTTCTGATCAACTAGATGCTTCACGCTCTTGTGACCGGCGTAGAGATCCACTTTCACACCGTATACAATTATGCCTCCATAGCTTCGAGGCAAAACTCACGCCCATACGCTATTACGCTTCCGTGTTGCAGTAGCACGCAACCCAAACCGCTGCCCTACGCATCATTAAAAATCTCATTGCCTTCGGTTCCACTTGGCGAAGTCAGCACAGGTGTCGTAGTCAACCGACATTAAAACTCCTCAAAAGCTCGCGCGCACTCCGGCGTCCAAAAGAACTTATGCTCCTTCCTCGTCAAGGTAGTGAGAGGTAACGCTATCCGCGAGAAGTTCTCCACGAAGCGCCTATAATAGCCGGCAAGCCCCCAAAAAGCTCCGGACTTCTGCTTCCGTAGCAAGCTCAGGCCACTCCCGTATCGCAACAATCTTCGCCGGATCCACAGCAATACCCTCTCCACTAACTATATGCCCGAGGAACGCCACTGAGGATAGCCAAAACTCGCACTTCGAGAACTTGGCATACAACTGATTTATCCTTAGCGTCTCAAAACTAAGAGAAGATGCTTAAAGTGATCTTCCTTACTCTGCGAGTACACCAGACTATCGTCGACGAAGACGATCACACCATGGTACACATACTCCCTGAACGTCCTGTTTGTCAAATCCATGAACACTGACGGCGCATTAGTCAGCCCAAACGGCATGACCGTAAACTCGTAGCGCTCGTGTCCTGTACTGAACGTTATCTTAGGGATATCACTCTCCCTTATCTATTTAGAGTACGCCGTTGACCCTACCAACTGATCACAATGATTATCGATCCTTAGGATTGGGTACTTGCTCTTTTCCGTTACCTTGTTGAGCTCCCAATAATTAATACATAGCCCCAAGCTTCCGTTCTTCTTCTTACTAAAGAGGGTCGGTGCGCTCCAAGGCGAAGGACTTGGACGCGCATACCCTTGCTCCAACAACTCCTGTAGTTGAGCTTTCAGCTCCGCCATTACCTTAGGCGTTAGCCGATACGGAGATCGTGACACAGGCCTTGCACCTGGCACTAGCTCGATCGTAAAATCTATCTCCCGCTGAGGCGGGGCTCCAGGAAGATCTGCGGGGAACAGATCAGGGTATTCCGATACCACTGAAATACAATCCAACGCGGGCTTCGGCTTTGCAACCTCCACTAGTGTACAGAACAGCTCTACACTAGCACAAACCGCCTTCACCACCTGAAGAGCGGCCATCATCGCCTTGCTCGACCTCTTTGAGCTCATAAAGGTCGTCTCACGACTTGCTCCCAAGTTAACTTCCTTGCTACCGCAGTCTATGTAGGCTTGCTGTTCCGAGAGCCAGTACATGCGAAATATAACGTCAAACTCCACCAATGGAAGTAACGACGCTTGCAGATCGTACTCCTAATTCCCAAACCACAAACTAAGAGCAATGAATTCTACCCTCGCCGAATGAGCACCATTGGACTATAACGCATCCAATTTATCTCTTTCCATCGAAGGAGGTACTCCAAGGCACAATAAAATTCCTAATAAAGGAACGCGAAGCTCCCTAAACGAACGGTGCTCTCGCAGATAAAGTAAAGTCGCAACAAAGCTTAGCACAGTAGTCCTAAGCTAATATGCATAACAAGTATTTAAAGCAAAACTATCTTTAAACCATACCTGTCGTCACGACGACGGGCTTTCTCCATGGCTTTAGGCAATCACGAGCATAATGCCCCGGCTCCCCACAGTTGTAACATGTGCCCGGGGTCCGACCCGTAGTCGCCCCAGAAGTACCAGAAGGAGCTGGACCCGAAGTCCTATGCTTCTTATACCATTTTTGATATGCCGACTTTGAGGTGTTCGGCACTTTGAATGCCGTTTCCTTTGCACTGACATCCTTGACTGCTCCTGACATAGGTTTCTTACCCTTCCGAGCACCATTCCAACAGTCTCGGGCAAAGTGCCCTTTCTTTCCACACGTATAACAAGTGTAAGAAGCTTTACTAGTCGATTTCATAGCCCCTTTCTCCAGCATTCTGCCGGATGCAGCTCTTATTGAGTTTGTATAATTCGATACCATGGTCGCTGGCATCGGGAGGGTCTTCCTCAACTCTGCCTCCAATGATCTAGCTGATTCCACCAAGGCTTGGAATCCCAATAACTTTGGTCCTAGCAGTAGGACTCGTAACTCGGCGCGTAGGTCATTATAGAATCTATCGACTGTAGCTTGCTCATTATCCGACTCAAAGCATGGGTAGCGACTTATCATAAGAAAAGCTTGCAAATATTCCTCAACTGTGTGCGCTCCCTGCACTAAATGCATACTCAGCTGCTGCCCCAATGGTCTACCAAAGGTCATCTGCTGCATCGCGCCCACCGGCGTTGAAGCCACAACAGGGGCGCAGGGTTGTACATTTCCTCCTAGCTGTGCACCCGTCACAGCGAACACCGCTTCTACAATCCTTCTAACGGTTTCATACGAAGGAGGAGGCTCAAACACCTCACCGGGTGCACTATGCTCCTCAGAAACCGGACATTCAGGCTGTCCAGCACCGCTTCCGGTCACCTATAGTGGTACAAAACACCGTTAAGCGACCAAATAAAATTGCGAACAGCAATTATAGGAACACGCAGGTTCCTCAAACACGAGTATTTTCATTCCTAAGTGGACATTCATGGGTTCTTTTACCGTTATAACGATGACACACACAATGTGCTCACCACCCCTTAAAAAGAATTCGTCCACGAATTCAGCTTAAGTCCGACCAAAACCAGCAGTCTGATACCAAATTGTAACACCCCCTATCTGTCGCATAGTATATAGCAGTAGGTCCGGCCGGGGCCCGACGCCATATACCACAGACAGACCGGGTGGTTACGTATGGAAACCATCCAACCAATCTCAACGTCCTACACAGAGCATGCTAGCGGAAACAGTTTATAAAGTTGTAAACAAGAACCCAGCATAGGAGCATGAATGTCCACTAATACAATAATTAGGAATGTATACAAAATACCCAAAATCGGCCTTAAGGCCTTACAAAGTGTTTCACTTGAAAATTACATGTTTTACAAACCACGGCACGCAGGCCGGTCATACATGAATAAAGCAGTAAACACTTCTACTTGGGCCTTCGAGGGCCAGCTTCGCAAAAAGGGCTTTAGCCCGCTATTGACCGCTTGGTCCAGCTGCACCTGCAAGCAACAACAATCCACCGCACGGTGGCAAAACAAGGCAACGGTCAGCAATGCTGACCAAATTATAACGATCCGCCCCCAACTCGGGGCGGCGATGCTCCTTCCCTGCATTTCCTTAGCATAAGCGAGTAATATAAAACCATAGCCATAACATCACAGACGTTGGCTCGTAAGGCCACACGCCCCGTGCACTCAGGGCACATTCTCGGTGAACCGGTCGATGTTACGTCAATTAAAGTCATTAACATTCCGGACTCACCACCGCCACTAAGACGGCCAAACCTATGAGCAATTCGTCTTCATGGTATTGGTCACGTCAATTTAAGCCATTGACCACCGAAGACTCACATTTATGCCAACGGCGAGTCCCACGTAACCTTAGGTCGCTCTAACCGGACGACATAAAGCGGGTACGGCTCCATCTAACCCGTGCTCACTTCGCAACGACAATTTAAGCCATTTGCGCGGGTCAAACTTTCACCGAGTCCCATTCTACCGCAAGTCACATAACTCAGTTATGTTCGAGTTGGCTCTCAGGCCACCAAGTTGGCAAGATCTCGTATCCGCCCAGTTTTACGGGTGCACCTTTGGGTTAGTCCCCAAGGCTCCCTGCTGCAATCTACCGCGTAGAAAACCCGAAAACAACCAATAGCACGGAGTCTTCTCCGGCCTTATGCAATGCAACATCACCGATCCGGACTAACATGTCCGGGTAGGCTTCAACCAAAATGCCTATGTCCGTTCTCGCATACGGACTCTAAACAACGGGGACTTTACATATCTACCCGAAGGAACGCCTCCAACTCTTCGCAAACTCACGAGAGCGGGCTTCCTATGCTAAGAAAGATGCTAAGAAAGAGAGCTATTAGTGCTCAAGATGAGGATCGTTACCCTTGGATTCCTCTTTGGCGCCATCGAAATGTAATTGGATGGAAATCACCGCACTAGCGTTGCCTCCGCGGATCCGGAGTCGGCTCGCGATTCGGAGCTCCGAAGCTCCTCCAATGGCGGGATCTAGTTCTTCTTCCTCCAATGGCTCTCCACTTTCTCCAAGGATTTGGAGAGAGGATAAGACATGAAAAGTGAAGTTTTCCAAGTCAACTCACGGGTATATCCCTGCAGGAACATCCCCCAGCCGTCGGATCTCAACCTAAGGAAACGAACGGCTTTGATTCGGGGCTGAAATACCCAATCTGGGCCGAACACGGCCTGGCACACGCCCGTGTCCAGGGCCGTGTGCCGCATTCGCCGTCAAAATCGAATCTTCTGAACACGCACACGGGTATCGAACACGCCCGTGTTCGAGCTGACACGCCCGTGTTCCACCTCACACGGCCGTGTAGCCGGCCGTGTACCCCATGATTTTCTCCCGTTTTCAACCCGAGCACTGCACGGGTTCTAGGACACGCCCGTGTCCTTGCCCGTGTCATATTGACATGCCTGGGCCCCCAGGCCGTGTACACGGGACATTTCGTCGAGTGGAGATCGACGACTCGATGACACGGCCTTGGACACGCCCGTGTCCTAGGCCGTGTATCTTGTCCCGACGACCGTCGAGTGAATCTCAACGATTTCACCTTGACGATCGTCGACACGGGTCGACACGCCCTGCGACACGCCCGTGTCGCAGGCCGTGTGCCCATTCTCGACGAATCGTCGAGTATATCTCGACGATTTCACGGCTAAGTGTCGACACGGGTCGACACGCCCTGCGACACGCCCGTGTCGCAGGCCGTGTGCCAATTCTCGACGAATCGTCGAATATAACTCGACGACTTCGCGACTAAGTGTCGGCACACGCTTGACACGCCCTGGGACACGCCCGTGTCCCAGGCCGTGTGCCTTCAGCCAGAAACCAAAACTGGCCCAAAATGTCCCCCTTCGCTCCTTTGAGTTTCGGGGCGTTACAGTGTAATCGTCATCGGCACCCCGAGCTCGGCTCGGCCCCAGGTAGACCCGCTGCGCAGGCTCTCATCTAGCTGGCAGGCCCGTAGGCTCGCCTGTGGGGGATAGGTTTTGGTTGTGAAATCGTCATCGGCACCCCGAGCTCGGCTCGGCCCCAGGTAGACCTGCTGCGCAGGCTCTCATCTAGCTGGCAGGTCCGTACGCTCGCCTGTGGGGGATAGGTTTTGGTTGTGGAATCGTCATCGGCACCCCGAGCTCGGTTCGGCCCCAGGTAGACCCGCTGCGCAGGCTCTCATCTAGCTGGCAGGTCCGTAGGCTCGCCTGTGGGGGATAGGTTTGGTTTGAGATCTTCATCGGCACCCCGAGCTCGGCTCGGCCCCAGGTAGACCAGCTGTGCAGGCTCTCATCTAGCTGGCAGGTCCGTAGGATCGCCTGTGGGGGATAGATTTTGGTTGTGGAATCGTCATCGGCACCCCGAGCTCGGCTCGGCCCCAGGTAGACCCCCTGCGCAGGCTCTCATCTAGCTGGCAGGTCTGTAAGCTCGCCTGTGGGGGATAGGTTTTGGTTGTGTAATCGTCATCGGCACCCCGAGCTCGGCTCGGCCCCAGGTAGACCCGCTGCGCAGGCTCTCATCTAGCTGACAGGTCCGTAGGCTCGCCTGTGGGGGATAGGTTTTGGTTGTGTAATCGTCATCGGCACCCCGAGCTCGGCTCGGCCCCAGGTAGACCCGCTGCGCAGACTCTCATCTAGCTGGCAGGTCCGTAGGCTCGCCTGTGGGGGATAAGTTTTGGTTGTGTAATCGTCATCGGCACCCCGAGCTCGGCTCGGCCCCAGGTAGACCCGCTGCGCAGACTCTCATCTAGCTGACAGGTCCGTAGGCTCGCCTGTGGGGGATAGGTTTGGTTTGATATCGTCATCGGCACCCCGAGCTCGGCTCGGCCCCAGGTAGACCCGCTGCGCAGGCTCTCATCTAGCTGGCATGTCCGTAGGCTCGCCTGTGGGGGATAGGTTTTGGTTGTGGAATCGTCATCGGCACCCCGAGCTCGGCTCGGCCCCAGGTAGACCCGCTGCGCAGGCTCTCATCTAGCTGGCAGGTCCGTAGGCTCGCCTGTGGGGGATAGGTTTTGATTGTGGAATCGTCATCGGCACCCCGAGCTCGGCTCGGCCCCAGGTGGACCCGCTGCGCAGACTCTCATTTAGCTGGCAGATCCGAAGGCTCGCCTGCGGGGGAGAGGTCCTGGTTCTTGGTTTTGGAATAGATGTATGTTTATAACAGATGAAGGTTCTTTATATATTGAAATATAAATATATATACTAGTCAACGAACATGACTCGATCAAAAGTAATTCTCGATATAATACGATATACGACTCAGACTACATGACGATAACAGATAACTATCATAGAATGTATTCGTTAAGTAATTCTGCCAGCTAATGATTTTAAATGTCTTATCGTATGCGGACAATCTTCAAAAACCTACTGATTATAGCTACATCTGATGTCTTTTTTTCCCTGCTGCTTAAGAGTTCTTATAAGCTCGTGTATCTAGATTATGGAATAATGTTTTAAACATTTCGTTTTCCAGATTCTCAACAGTGCTTCACCAATTATTATCTTTGATAAAGCTGTTGCATATTCTTCATCATTATCATCTAGCGTTTCAACATCCATATTGAACGTATCAGTGGATTCATCTAAGGGATTAGCAAAGGTTGTAGTGATGGGAACTAGAGGAGTAACTATTGGTCGTGTTAATAAATCATTATATGATTGATCTCTACCTGTCCATGCTGATCGAGCGGCTATGCTAAGATTTATCGGTCCTTCTATACATTTACCTGCTCCTGCGTTTAAATCCTCATTCTATGCTATTTTCTCATAAAATTTGCTCCTTGTTATACCACCGTTACAGAAAGAGATTCAAAAAGAATAATTGTGTTTATAAAACGTACGTCCATCTGAAGTAATAGCCTCTTGCATTTCAAAACATGTACTGTCGTTGCTTTCCACGTCAATTGCTAATTTGGTTTGATTTTTGATAAATCGGTTGGTTTTTACAGCATATTCAAGATAGTGAGTTGTTTCTGATCTAAGCACTGGTGTGGAGCTCCCTTTATCTCCAAGTGAGTTTTTCTCTAAAATTTTTCTTTGGGTCGGCTCCCACTCGCCGGATACTTGGGGTTGGACATTTCTTTCCGAGTTTGTGCCAACCTCGAAAAGAGCGGGGATTGTGTACAACCCCGTATCCGGTCGAGCGGGATCCTCCCCAAACGGCGCACTCGGGACGTACTATGAGCGGCATTTTGGTGCGGCCCCGTTCGAGCTCGTGCGGGTCCTCGTGCGTGCGTGCGGATGTTTTATGTATGTAGGCCTTCATAAATGTATATATATATCTATATATATATGAGTAATGATAATATATATATATATTATATTATATGTATATATTATATTATATATATATATATAGGTTTTTTATTTTATTAAGGAGGAGGATGGCTGGGTACAGCAAGGCAAGAAAGTAATTAAAAGGCAGGGGGGGGGGTACGGGCAGGGAGGTAATAAAAAAAAGAAGAAAACGGGATGCATAAAGAAGAAGAAGAGGGGTACAGGTGAAAGGGGGACGGGACAGTACAGATAAAAAGGAGGAAAAAGAGAAGGAGGCGGAGCATGAGATTGGCTTCCCCGACTAGGGTTCGGCCTGGAGCACGACAACCCCGCCCACTCACACACTCTCTCTCTCTCGTCGGCTGGAGCACGACGACAAACCCGCCCCCTCCCTCTCTCTCTCTCGTCGGCTGGAGCACGACAACCGCCCGCCCTGTCTCTCTCTTCAGCCGCCTGAAGCGGCAGCTCGAGCCGCCCCCTTTCCACCTTCTGTCCAGGCCGCCGCCGGCAAGCAGCAGCCCGAGCCTCTCCAGTTTTTCTGTCCAGGCCGCCGCCGGCTAGCAGCAGCCCGATCTCTCTTCCTCTACCCTGACCTCTCTTCGTCGCCGCCGCCTAGGGCAAAACAAGGCCGGCCGGGAGCTCCTCTCCCGGCGCCGCCTACAGCAAGGCCGGCCGGGAGCTCCTCTCCCGGCGCCGTCTACAGCAAGGCCAGCCGGGAGCTCCTCTCCCGGCGCCGCCTACAGCAAGGCCGGCCGGGAGCTCCTCTCCCGGCGCCGCCTACAGCTAGGTCGGCCGGGAGCTCCTCTCCCGGCGCTGTTTGGAGCTAGGCCAGTCGGGATCAGCTTCCCCGACGCCGCCTGAAGTTGTGGAGGCCGGGATCGACTTCCTCGGTATTACTTGGAGTATGATCGTCCATGGAGAGGCTCGGCCATGGAGGGAAAAATTATTCGGAGCTTTTCAACTCTCCCGTGGAGGTCGGATCCGTACATGGACAACCACTACGGACGCTAGACGTGGAGCCTCGGGCAATGAGCGCGGTTGCGGCCCCGCCAAACACGCGTCAAGGGTAACGAAATCTCTACTTGTGCAGGTGAAGCCCTCAGTTTCCATATTTGCATGGAAGCCCCTCTCCACCAACGGGTGGAGGAAGGGAGCTCTCTGACGGGTTGACGTGTACGCCCCTGTAATTAACTGTGTTAGCACCCGGAAGCGTGAGTACGGGTTTAGGCATGCTGTGTGAAGCCCATCCGGACGTGTGAGCCGGATTGGTGATGTTCTGTGGTTCCCGGAGAACACTCCGAGGAATTTGTATATTTTCCATTTGCAGGGAATGCGCACCATAGCCCCGAAAAAGGGGTATGTGCAATATGTTCGGCCAGCTTATGTTAACCAACTGGCATTTAGCTGACCTCCGCTGGTCGATACGTTGGCGTACAGGTGTTGCAGTACCAGACGGGGAGTAGCGGGCTTAAGCCCAAGCTTGTGCCGGCCCTCGAAGGCCTTTTTTGTTTATATTGCCGGCCTGCGTGCTGAAGTATGGAATTCATATTCCTGTAATATTCTTTTAATATCTGTGATGCTCTGTGGATGTGTAGCTTTCTTCTTCATATTAGGCGGGCGGTGTTCTCGTGAACCGCTCACCCCGTGGGGGCCCCGAGGTATAGTTGCTGGGAAACCCCTCGTGGTCTGTTGACAGCTTTTTAGAAAAGCGGAATTACGCTGTTCGTAGCCCAGTTTGGGCAGCGCGTCGTAGAATTGCTCGGCGAGTTTGCGCCATCAGTAGGGCGGGTGAGGAGCATTTTGTGTAGACCTAAGGAGACACATCTGGATATGAGAGAGTTGGACTTGAGACCCTCCTTAGATGTTCCGGTCGGCCGAGAGTGTCCTCCGAAGGTATCTTAGCTCAGCCTTTGGCTTGAGAGGGGAAGAGTTTGTTAGTCTTCCGGGTATGCGGTGGGTCCTCCACGCTGAGACCTTGGGTCTGTCCCTTGTGTTCCTAATCTTGTGCCTAGATCGTTCGCTTGAGGGTAGTAGGTGCGCGGTCACCCCTCCTTTGGGACCCCGAACTCCACAAAAGCCAATTTTGGCTTCAACAGCTGTTGATTTATGCACTCAAATGAGACTGTTCTGATGATCTCAATGAATTTATATATAAAGTATCTTGGCATAAATCAACTAGAAATTAGTCCAGCGGGCTTACAAATTAAATAAGGCCCGCCCGATATAATCCTACCCACCTGTATAGTCCGCAAGGTATAGCCCTGCATAACCCGCCTGTAGTAACTAATTTCAAATATTGATTGTCGGGTTCTCTATATATATTCAAAATTACATTTGTTGTCCCCGGTGTGGGACTAAACGAAACAATTATTTTAAAAATAAAGACGATTTGTAAGCCCGCTGGGCCCGCCAGATTTAGCCCATAAAAGCTATATAGCCCACAAGCTGGCTGAAAGCGTGTGCTGACAGGCACGGGCCTCCAGGGGTGGCGATTTGCAAGCCCGCAAGCCTGCCAAGATACTTTATTTCAATTAGGAATTTCGGGTATATATTGATATTTCCGGAATTAGTGTTTGAAATAAGGTATCTTGGCAGGCGTGCAAATCGCCACCCCCGGAGGCCCGTGCCTCTCAGCACATGCTTTCAACCGGCTTGTGGGCTCTATAGTTTTTATGGGCTAAATCTGGCGGGCCCAGCGGGCTTACAAATCTTCTTTATTTTTAAAATAATTGTTTCGTTTAGTCACACACGGGGGACAACAAATGTAATTTCGAATATATATAGAGAACCCAACAATCAATATTTGAAATTATTTACTACAGGCGGGTTATGCAGGGCTATACCTTGCGGACTATACAGGTGGGTAGGATTATATCGGGCGGGCCTTATTTAATTTCTTTCAAAATTGAAAGGGTAAAATGGTAATTTCACATAGATTTAGATCACCCTACTATGTAGGTTTATGAGATCTATGAAAATGTGGAGAGAGAGGTCGGTTTGATCATATGACTGCTGAAATAGTGAGACAGATCCAACGGTCTGAATCACTCTAATGAATTTAAAATTCATGTGTTTCATATTTTCTTTATAGTGGTAGATATATATATATATAGAAATAATTACCCAAACTTCCCCTGTAAACTAGCATAATTAGTGAGAACACCCCTCTTATTTTCGAAATTACAAAAAACTCCCCTTAAGTTTTCATTTCATTACCAAAACCTCCCCTGATCTTTTCATTTCATTGCATTCATGAAGGAAAATACCCCCCTGGACACTGTTCACCGAGGGGGGTGTTTTTGTGCATGGATGTTATGAAATTAAATCTTCAGGGGAGGTTTTTGTAATGAAATGAAAACTTTAGGGAACGTTTTTGTAATTTCGAAAATAAGAGGGGTGCTGTCAGTAATTTAGCAAAGTTAGAGGGGAGGTCCCGGTAAATGGCCCTATATATAATATATATATATAATAAAAGGAATACCTAATATGCGGGCATACGGAATTATATTTTAGGGGGTCAAGATGGTCTCAAATCGAAAAGTGATCAACATGAAAGTTGTAGACATCGGAGAGACGAACAACTTTCATGTTGTTTACTTTTTGATTTAGAAAGGTCTTGGCCCTCGATTTAGGCCCCGAAATCTGGGGCGGCGAGAGTGCTACAGTAGCGATCTCGCCGCCCCAGATTTCGGAGCCAAATGGAGGGCCAACACGACTTCAAATCAAAAGATGATCAACATGAAAGGTGTTTGTCTCGCCGAAATCTGCAACTTTTATGTTGGTCACTTTTCGATTTGAAGTCATTTTGACATTTGTTCGTACGCCCGCATATTATATATATATATATATATATATATATATATATATATATATATATATATATATATATATATATATATATATATATATATATATATATATATATATATACGAGTGTCGGGGCTCCGCCCCTACTATCAATCGCGACTGTACTTGGCCCACCGCTACGGCCCCGCGCGACTGTACCTGGCCCGCCACTACGACCTCGCGCAACTGTACCCGACCCGCCCCTACAGCCCAGCGTGACTGTACTCGGCCCGCCAGTACGATCTCGCGCAACTGTACCCGGCCCGCCCCCGGCAGACTTCACCCGTCCACGACGATAATTTAATAAAAAGATATAAATATAATTTTATAAATAACAAAATTTTAAAATATAATTATAAATGTATATATATAATGAATGATATATATAATCATTATTATATATAGTATATTTATATGTAATAATGAATTATATTATATCTATATTTATATAGTTTTTTTATAAAATACATAAAATATAACAATATAAGTATAAATTATTTGAATTTTTATTGCAATTGTCTCTTTGTCTAATTGGATTGAATTGTTTCTCCTATCCTTGAGGTCTTGGGTTCGAAACAAGATAGGTGCATTTAAATTAAAATAAAATTTTAACAGCCAACCGTCTGATTTTTTAATAGTTATAGGGGCAAAATCGCAATTTCACATAAGTTTAGGACACCTTAATAGTAGGTTTAGGAGACCTACTAAAATGTGAAGACATGAAATGATTTTGTTGTGCTCGATTAGACGATTGTTGAATTATGAACTCATGATTTGACGACTTGTGGAATTATAAACTCATGATATTCGCAGACCATAGTATTTCTTTATATAATAAAAAGAATACCTAATATGTGGGCATACAGAATTATGTTTTGAGGGGTCAAGATGGTCTCAAATCGAAAAGTGATCAACATGAAAGTTGTAGATATCGGCGAGACGAACAACTTTCATGTTAATTACTTTTTAATTTAGAGAGATCTTGGCTCTCGATTTAGGCCCCGAAATCTGGGGTGGCGAGAGTGCTACAGTAGCGATCTCGTCGCCCCAGATTTCGGGGCCCAAATGGAGGGCCAACACGACTTCAAATCAAAAGATGATCAACATGAAAGTTGTTTGTCTCGCCGAAATCTGCAAATTTCATGTTGATCAATTTTCGATTTGAGGCCATTTTGACATTTGTCCGTACGCCCGCATATTATATATATATATAGACACACACACGCGCGCACGCGCGAGTGTCGGGGCTCCGCCCCTACTATCAATCGCGACAGTACTTGACCCACCGCTGCGGCCCCGCGCGACTGTACCCGGCCCGCCACTACGACCTCGCGCAACTGTACCCGACCCGCCCCTACAGCCCAGCGCGACTGTACTCGACCCACCAGTACGATCTCGCGCAACTGTACCCGGCCCGCCCCCGGCAGACTTCGCCCGTCCACGACGATAATTTAATAAAAAGATATAAATATAATTTTATAAATAACAAAATTTTAAAATATAATTATAAATGTATATATATAATGAATAATATATATAATCATTATTATATATAGTATATTTATATGTAATAATGAATTATATTATACATATATTTATATAATTTTTTTATAAAATATATAAAATATAACAATATAAGTATAAATTATTTGAACTTTTATTGCAATTGTCTCTTTGTCTCATTGGATTGAATTGTTTCTCCTATCTTTGAGATCTTCGAAACCAGATAGCTACATTTAAATTAAAATATAATTTTAACAGCCAACCGTCCGATTTTTTAATAGTTATAGGGACAAAATCGTAATTTCACATAAATTTAGGACACCTTTGTAGTAGGTTTAGGAGACCTACTAAAATGTGGTGACATGAAATGATTTTGTTGTGCTCGATTAGACGATTGTTGAATTATGAACTCATGATTTGACGGCTTGTGGAATTATAAACTCATGATATTCGCAGAACATAGTATTTCTTTATATATGGTAAAGATATATATGTTATTTTATGTATATATATTTATATTTAAATTATATTTATATATTTTATATATTTATATGTATAAATAAATATACATAATAGTTAAATGATAAGAATAATAATAATAATTAAAAATATATTCAGTATTAGTCTCGTTTCGTAGTTCTCGAAAAAACAAATTTATTGATATATTATATGCTATAATCGGCAAAATATAACAAACAATATAGATTGGTACAAAATTTTTATAAATAAGTGATTTAAATAATTAAAAAAAAAATGCACCCCTGCATTTCTCTCTCCTTCCTCTAAATTTAGAGAAGGAGAGAGAGGATCGGCATTTTTAGAGGGTCATTTGGAAACCGATTGGAGCAATAATTTCTGCATTTTTAGAGAAATAAAGACTAGTTCAAGATGTTCTTAGGCTCGGACAGCTTTTATTAATGAATAAGTTGCTCATTAAACAATAATGATTCAATGTAAATTTTATAAGGTAATTGTTATGGATCCGGGGGTGACGTTCCTGTTTTGCGAATTAATGGAGCGGAATCACAAAAAATGGTTAACATGAAAGTTGTAGATATTCCCGAGACAAATAACTTTCATGCTGAACATTTTTTGATTTAGAGTCCTTTAGACTCTCAATTTGGGCTCCGAAAAAACACAGTCCGAAAAACATTAATTTAATGTTTTTCGGACTGTGTTTTTCCGGAGCTCAAATCGGGGGTCTAAACAACTCCAAACCAAAAAATGTTCAACATGAAAGTTATTTGTCTCGGGGATATCTACAACTTTCATGTTAACCATTTTTTCTGATTCTGCCTCATTAATTCGCAAAACAGGAACTCCACCACCTGGAGTTCCCGCAGGAACTCCAGGGGATCCGGATCCGATTGTTATCCGCATTATAGTTTTGACTATCTGTAAATTTTTTATATCCGCAAAAAATTATATTTTCAAATCAAATTGTTATACTTAAATCAAACTTTTGATATCTGCAAATTGATACACTTTGAAAATTTACTTTCACTTCTTCGCAACAACTTCATCCAATAAGAAACATAAAACACGGTCATTGGATATAACATTTTCATTCATACAAACATTTGTAATATATGTTTACTAATTAAGGCAAAACATCGTCATAAAAAGACTATTATCTGCCCGAAATAATCTATTTCCACAAATAGTCATGCCGACATGAGTTTAGAACATTGTCAACATTGTGACCACAAATGTTCAAATCTCTAGTAGCGATGGCGGCGACGATGGCAACGATAGCGGCGACGATGACGGTGATGACACCGACAATGACGGCAACGATGACGACGGTGATGACGGTGATGGAGGCGGTTGCCGCGGCGATGGCGGCAATGATGGCGGCGATGACGGCGATTGCGACGGTGATGTCGGCGATGGCGGCGGTGATGACGGCGATGATGGCGGTTGCCACGACATTTACACCTCAGATAATTACGACATTAGTGGGTGCTCTTTGGATAACCATAACCAATACATGAGATGCGGCTAGCGCACCTAAGAGGGATCTCTTCAAATATAACTCTCATTTGATCTCAAGAAAAATTGAACATGACTCTCAAATATGATGTTAGATAAAGAGAGAAAAAATAGTGTGGATAGCCAAAACTGTTTTGCGATTGTCTAACATTTGGGAGAGAAAAAAATCTAAATGCTGCCCGTCCTTCTCTTGAGTTTCAGGGCATTACAATTCTCTCCCTCTAAAAAGAATTTCGTCCCGAAATTACAGAAAAGAAAAGATACACAAAACTTAAACGGTACCTGAATGGAATAACTTTGGGTACTCCTCAAGCATGGTCTGCTCTCGCGCCCACGAGAGCTCCTTCTGACCGCAGTTGTCCCAACGGAGCTTGATCATCCTGATGTCCTTGTTACGCAGTCGCTTGACTTCCGAGTCTTCAATGCGAACGGGCTTGACCTTCGTCATCAACCCATTATCAATCGGTACTTGATCGACCGTGAAAGTGATGTGTTAGATCTGAAATAATCTAGAGGGGAGTGAATAGAATATCCTAAAATTCTTTAGAAAACTTTACAGCTTTTGCTGTAAATAAAAACTGCAGAATAACAAATAAATAATCACAAACACACTGCAGACCTAGTTAGCACAAACACAGCAAGAACAAAAGAAAGGACAATCAGACAACACAAGAAATTATAGTGGTTCCCCAGTCTGGGTACATCCACTCTTCTATCACCCTGATAGGAATCCACTCAGATTTTTGATCAGGTGCTCAAAAACCAAACATAAAGTCTTTTGATCAGGTGACATGCAATCATGAATAACTTTTGAATGGATTTATAACCCTTTATACAACCTAAAATAGAGTACGAATAACCAAAACTGCTTTACGGATCACAATCACCATTTATAAAAATAACGATGATTAAATAGTATACTCTTTGGATAGCTTGTGCATACGTGCTGATTTAAATTTTAATTCATTCACAAGTGTCCGTTCGTTTGGACGCATTTTTTTTGCTCCAACGCGTTTTGTCATCCCACCCATTTTCGCTCGTGCACTCCCCCCCCCCCACCCATGGAAGAATTTTTTCATCTGGGAGCGATTTTTTCGCTCCGGCGCGAATTGTTTGCCTTAGTATGAATTTTTGCCCGAGCATAAATTTTTCGCCTCAACGTGAATTTTTCACTGAGCCGAGAAATTTTCGCTCGGGCGCGAAATTTTCTTCCGTGTACGAATTTTTTGTCAAAACGTGATATTTTCGCAGGACGCGATATTTTTGCCCGGGCACAATATTTTCCCCATGCGAGATATTTTTGCCCGGGCGCGAATTTTTCGTCCGAGCATGATTTTTTTCTAAAATTGTGTTCGCATTTTGAATAAAGATTATTCGTCATCATAAGTTGTCACAAACAGAGCCCTAGTTATTGGGTAAAAACTATATTAGTCCTCTCATGTTAAGGTTGATGGGGTATTGGGTTTCCCACTGCTAAAGGTTGTTGAGCTGATCGGTAGGATTTCAACTGAAGCACTTAAGCAATGTGATCTGATCAAGCGAAACGCGCCCGCTCAAATGTTGCAAAATCATCCTGGAAGGGAGGACCAAGCCAAAAGCCCGCAAGCAAAAAAGCGAACGTGTGTACGTAGTTGCCCGGACCGCGTGGAGGGCATGTTTGTCATTTCAAGAAAATTAGCAATCCAGATCTTACAACTGCTATTTGTCAAGTGTTAACGGTCAACGATCAGCAGTCAACAGTCAACGAGCAACACCAGTATATGAGGATCCAATTGGTATTCAAAAGCCCGCAGAGGAGGCAAGAGGACCTTTAAACACAAGCGATGATCATGCTGGTCAGGTCGCGCGACCACCCAGCAGTGCGGACGAGCTTCAGAAACCTTTTAAGTAAAGGCGAACTCCGAGCAGTACTAGTGGCGAGCAACAACAATACTCGCCTAGCAGACAACTTCCGACCAACATCACAGATGATCGCCAACCAATACTCGCCAGTAACCGAGCCAGGTCGCCAAAAAACAGCAGTCAATGATCGCAGGATTGGGTCTTCTCGTATAAAGACCCCCTTACTTTGAATTTGCCTATAAATAGGACCCCAGAGGTATAAGAATATGGACTTCGAAATCATGAAAAAAGATCTTGACCACTTCATTCCCTGGGCTTTTAGCCGAGCCTTTGGATCTTTTCTCCAAAGAGTCAAGTTCCCAGCTAGCGTCCCTCTTGTACCCTGCTCGACCATCTTTAGTTGTGGAGGGGAAGCTTCTTCTAAGCATTCAGGTACATGGTGGCACCTTCCTGCCGCAGTACTTGGTCCTTTTTGTTGTCCCTATTTCTACGTCCTAGCCCACTGAGCCGTCGAGCCCGACCGCTGGACTAGTAACCTCAGCCTACATTGATCTGAATTTTGGAGTTGGGATTTTCCCGACTTCAATACTTTGGTGTGGCGAGCCTGAAGCGTAGTCGAGAAGAAAAGTTTCGCAGATAGGCGAGATGGTGAGTGGAGGCGAGAATGAGGAGAGATAGTCGGCAACTCGGCGGGAGTCTGAAAACCGACGAGATGAACCGACTTTATGATTGTGACGATGTTTGAAGAGTTCGAGAGGATGATCGAGAAGAGCATCCTAGTGGGGTTCCATTCTCGCCCAATGTCGCGACGAGCTCGCCACGTCGCGTAACACCGTAGAAGTAAGGAACGCCACCTAGACGACCAGGGAAGGAGCGAGCAAGAGGGGAGCAAGAGCGACCAATGCAGTCGAAGTACTGTCCGGCGAGCGACCAAGGAATCAGGTTCAGAGACGCGTAACAGCCGGCGAGGTTCCATGATACTCAGCCTGGTAGCGAGTATGAGGAAGATACTCGCGAGTTCAAAGCCCCTCATTACCAAGGAGGGAGCCCTTCTGCGAAAAAGTTCTGGAAGACTTCTGACTAGAGGTATACCCAAGTGTAGCTGGTGAAGTCATATTTACTCACAGCCTTCGTACGCCTTCAACGATCTCCTTGAATTCCACAAACTTCTGGAAGACTTCTGACTTCACTTTCACGAAATACACCTAAGTGTATCCGATGAAGTCATCAACCAATGCTAGCATGCATTTATTGCTTTCAAAACTAGAGGCAACACATAGTCCCATCAAATCACCGTAAATGCACTCCAACAGTATGTTGAATCTGAACAAGAACTTGTCAAATGAGAAGTGAGTGCCTTCCCAAATTGGCATCCCTCGCACACATGATCATCACCCAGAGATGAAATACTATGCAAGACTTTCACCCGGCCTCTAACCGACATAGTCTTCAGCTTATGCATCCCTATATGCTCAAATATTTTAAGCCAGATAGCAGCGATGTCATTAGCCCTCATCTTCTCAACATAAGAACTTGTCGACAAGACGAACAAGTCATTTACCCGTCTCCTAACAAAATTCACGTCAACCTTCACTGATGAAAAGCTCTAAAAGAATTTCATTTCTGTTGGATCAAACAGAACATGATAGTCAGCATGCACAGCATTGATCATAGTAAACAAGTACTTCTTCATCCTCGACACGTGATATACACTCCTCAAGGTGAGTGGATGTCTATCACTACCCAAATAAATTGTTCCCTCCTCAATTTCATGAACTGAATCGTCAGCTGTAATGATAACATCATTGTCTTTATATACTTGCAGAGTAGAAAACTTCGACTCATCACCTGTGTGGTGATGACCACACCCATAATCGACAATCTCATCCTTCTTGAAGTTGATGGAGGCTAAAATATTAACAGACACAACTATCATGTCTACCAAAAAGCAATCCCCACCTCCCCCACTCACCTTCACTATTGGAAACTCCTCTTCTCTCTATAGCGTGTCTTGGCTGGATATTCACCTTACAATCTTTCTTCATATGACCGAGCTTGTTGCACCTAAAGCATCTAAGACCCTTCTTACCTCCATCATGTAAGACCCCTCCCGGAACACAAAACACGGCACGAGGGGAGTCTTATGCCCAGGACAGCCGCCTTGCGGTGGCACCAACGCATGTGTTGATTTGTACCACAAGACGCCTGTCCTGCCGACCATGAACAATACCAACCAATGCCAACCCAACCAAGAATATAAAACAGAAGTCAATCCACACATAAGTAAAATAGTCCAAAAGTACATCAAGAATAAGAAGCCACATCAAGCTTCTAAAATATCAGAGTACGAGTGCAACTTGCCCAAAGGGCTACATCATGAGTCTCTCAACTCACATCGGTCATTGACATATCGAAGGCACTGTCCCTTCAGGCTCTGTCATCCTGGCCTGGCTGTCCTACTGTATGACCTGTTGTTGTCCAGTTTGCGGGGTTTCCTCCTAAAAGGGAAGACATATCAACTGTTAGTCAAAAAGACTAAGTGACTATCACATACGCTCCCCCCGGCGACTCCTCGGCACCGGGCGAAGAAAGGAACAAGGGTACAATATATTTATATAAGCAATAGTACAAGCAAGTGGAGTAATTATATATGTCATGAATACAATAGAATTAATGTAAAACAATATTATCAGCATTCTATTCTAGCAATTCTACTCAAGCTATATCAATACATCTAAGCATATAGATCCACAACAGGAAAGTAACTTAACTTATAAGAATGCTCATACAAACTTATAAGTTAAGGATCAGCTCAACAGTAAAGTAACTCATCGTATAAGAGCGCCCATACAACTTATACGATGAGGATCTTGTGTATGCAATGCAATGCAATGACGTGAATGCAATGCAATGACTCACCCATGATCATGCACATACAACTGCTGTGTCGACACAGACTTGTAGTTCTCACTTTTCGAGCAGTTAGCTAACCTCTCAGGCATCAACCGTCGTGGTCAGACGGTGACAATAGAGCGTGCATCTCCACTACTAGGCTGACATCCACACTACCTGGCCTAGGCCTCTGTACGCCTCAACGCTAAGAACACAACAACGGAGCTCACATGCGTACTACGGCCCAACGGGAGTCTCGGGTAGATATGCACTGAGAACCAAGCCCCGAACTGGCCTAAGTTGTGACCCGGAAGGAGTCTCGAAAAAAGCACGAGGACCAAGCACAACCGTCCACTTGGCACGGAAGGAGCCCCGAGAATGAGCACCGAGGACCAAACCCAACCGCCCAAAGTCTATCAGTCGTTCCCGTCGGTGTGACGACTGGCGAGCCCGTAGACCTGACACACTATCCTTAACCCAGGATTACAACACCGTGTGTCGACTCACACCGCATGTAATTTCATATCATCGTGGCACGGGAGGAACCTCGGAAAAAAACACGAGGACCAAGCCTAACCGTCCACTTGGCACGGAAGGAGCCCCGGGAATGAGCACTGAGGACCAAGCCCAACCGTCCACTTATTTCTCTTCTCAGTATTACCAAGCCAGTGCGGTCAAACACCCTCACTTACACCCTTTCACAACCCCGTGCCCCAAGGTACTTAAGGGTTCATTATCTGTGTAAGGATACTTCGCACATCCATCATCTAAGACCATAACCATTTGTTCGTAACAGTCATTACCAATTAAATACAACATGTTCAATTCAAACTCATCATTATTCAACACATTTCCACTGTCAAGTACGTCCTCATTATTTCACATATTTAAATCATTCTCTAACCTCCACCAAATCACCTCGGTTGAGTGCACTTTACCACACCATTTATTCATTAAGGATCTAACCAACAAATGTCCTTAACATATTTCACCCCAATCATTTATAGTCTAAATTCCACAAACATTATCGTTATTGTACTATGATCTCTCCACCAATACAAAACAAACACGAGATTTACATGTGCAGAAATGATTACTGTACAATAATTTCAAACAGGGATTCCCGAGGCTACAGAAATTCGGTGAAGGCATTTAAACCCTCGTTGGAAAGGTATTTTCAAGGGCTGCGACTTTCGTGTTTAGTCGAGAGCCCAAATCTTGCCGCATCGCGTCTGAAAACGGCCTCGAAGGTTGCTGCGCGCAGAAAACAGATTTCTGCGCCCATCTTAAAGCTGATCGAACGACATCGGTTCGTCTTCTTCCTTCAACCAAACTTTCAAATAACATCCAAAATTTCTCCTCCCATATTCACCCTCATAAGGTCACTTCTCTTCACGAAACCAATCAACAAACTGCAATCGAAGTAAGGGAAAGGTTGAAGACTCTAAATCCTAGGACACAAGTCCTATCAAGGCCTTCTCATAGAAACCTTCTTCTCACAAATCAAGACCCCTTTGAGTCGATATCTCTCCTGAAAATAACTAAAGATCTAACACCAAGGGAGAGGGTAGGAAGCTCACCTTATTTCTGGCGTTTCCGTCATTTCCAGCCATGGATATTGTCACCCTTTTTGGCGGCATGTTCTTCTCGCTGCTTAGTGTTCGTTCTTTACAGGAAGAAGATTAGCTCCAGCACTTTCTTCCTCTCCAGCAGGTTCTTACTGCGACGACTTGGAAGGAAGACTAGAACGGCAAGGGTTTTCTCCCCTTTTCATGTGGAAAATTGGGTAACTGCATAGCCACGTGTCAGCCTGTCATTGGACCGTCAATCAACTCAGTCGACGCGGCCGAAAAATTCGCCAAAACTAGAAATTGAACTACACGGGTAAAGACATGCCCGTGTCACTACCCGTGTCCTGCTCGGGAGGAACGCGGTCGACGATTTGTCGATCTCCACATGACAAATCGTCGAGCTGCTGCCTGGACACACACGGGTAGGGACACGCCCGTGTCACTACCCGTGTCCTGCTCGGGAGGAACACGGTCGACGATTCATCGATCTCCGCTCGATGAATTGTCGAGCTGTTTCTTGGAGACACACACGGGTAGGGACACGCCTGTGTCACTACCCATGTATTGCTCGGGAGGAACACGGTCGACGATTCATCGATTTCTGCTCGATGAATCGTTAAGCTGCTGCTTGGACACATAAGGGTAGGGACACGCCCGTGTTCCTACCCGTGTCCTGCTCGGGAGGAACACAGTCTATAACATCACGACTTTTATTGGACCACCAGAACCCTAGTGAGCCCAATAAAAGTGGCCCGAACCCTACCCATGACCCGGTGGGAGACAACCCTAGGCGGGAAATAGAGCTAGAGAACTCTGAATTGAGTTCTGTCAATTCTCGTGACCTCGTGTAGTCAATGCGAGTGCATCAGAACTCGTTCAGTTGAACCCCGAGGTCATATAGTGAATGTGACCATTTCTCGTAAAACGCAACGAGAGCAGATTTTGGATATCGACCTAGAGAACTCCGAATTGAGTTCTGTCGATTTTTGTGACCTCATATAACCTAAACAGGTGCATCAGAACCCGTCACGTCACAATCCGAGGTCTAACGATAGTTTTACGCACTTCGACCATTTTAGCGCGCTGCGAAGTGCAAATTTTGGACTTTCGCCAAACGAACTCCGATTCAACCTCAGTCAATGGCGTTGGACTCGTGTGGTCAATACGAAGTCAATGGAAGTCGTCCTAGTCAATTTCGATGATAATTGGTAAACTTGTGGTCAAATCAAGCGTAGTCGTGCACCGAAAAGCGTGAGCACACCAATTATTACACGACACCCGAACTTTGACCCGACCCCGATGACTTGGACCCACTTTGACTTTGACCAGCAAGAGAGACCCACCCTAGGGTTGACTTGGTCAAATCCCCCTAAAAATCCACTTTTTGGATTTTTTTCTCCAAGTAAGGGGCCCACCTACTCTTCAAGGAAGGATTGCCCATGTCACCCACACTCTCCTTGGGCCCCCAACCAGCAAGCCCCCATCCCACTACAAGTCGAGGCCCACCCACTTCTTCTCTCTCCCTCTCTCTCTCTTTCCCACCTAAAAGCCCAAGCCCAAAGGGAGGGCTTGACTTTTTTCCCATGTGGGGAAAATCTCTGCACTCTAGCTATCCTTGGACAGTTGGAGGGTGGGATTAATCCCTCCCTAAGGAAGGATTAGTCCCACACCATCCAAAGGAGGGGAGCTCCCCCTCCCCAACCCTATAAAGGCCACCCCACCCCCCTCTCCTTCCCCAAAGCCTCTGAGCCATCTCCCTCCCCCCGCCCCCCTGTCGGAGCCCTGCTGGTCAGAAAAATCCAAGCTGATACCTCCCTCCCCCTCCACCACCACATCCAAGCCATGATCGACCAGGCCGGCCCCTCCCGAGCCCACCAAACCCAGGTGGAACCTTCTCTCCCTCCCCCTCCCCATTTTCGATGTGATGTATGGCGCTCCCGACGGCCGGAGTGCCGCCGGTGCCACCCAAGCCTAGTTCCAGACCGGGTGGTGCCCAAGGAGGATGGATCCTCCCCTAGCGCCGGTGGTGGTGCTGCGGGAGTGTTATCCCACTGGGGGAGGTGGCCCCCAGCGGCGGAGAGCAGTGGTGCCGCCAGAAAAGCAGTTCCGGCGGCACCCATAAAAACAGAGAGTTTCTCTATTTAAAACCGGCGGCGGCGGCCGGCGGCGCATGGTCGCCGGATCACCGCCGGCGTGAAGCCCGACCCCTGGCGCATCGGTCGGGGGTGGATTGGTAGGCGACCATCCACCCGAGGAGCTGGAGTGGCGTGGTGGCGCCGGGAGCATGACCACCGCCACCCCAGGCTCTCGGGATGGGAATTTCTGGCGGCGATGTAACGTCCCCTGGGCCTTCTGTGGGCCTCAGCCCACTAGGCCTCCATTAGACCGCTACCGGGCTGCATCCCAAGCACCCCAACCCCTCTCCGTCCACAGGCGGGTTGTTGGTGGTCACAGCCTCCCTTTGATGAGTGAAATTCTCCCATTAAGCGGACAGCACATGGACTTCCCAGGAGGTCACCTATCCCAGGACTTCTCCAACTCGAGCACGCTTAACTATGGAGTTCTTTCAACGCTCATCACCAATTGAGCGTTTGAACTTATGAGCAATTGTACTTCTCCTCTCTCGAATCTCGAAATACAACGCAAGAGTAAAAACTCTTAGTTAAAGATCTACGTCACTCATCTCTCGATTCTTGCGGTGAAATAAGATAGCCTTCAACCTAAATTTTGTCTCTTATCTCTCAAATCTCGATGCGAAATAGAAGATGAAAACAAAATCAAAAGTTTTATAAATAAATTCAAAAGTTCCACCAAAAAGATTCCATCAAACAAACTTAACATAAGAAAACTACACAATCAAAACACATATTACTACTTTCTTTATACAAAACCAAGAGAATTTAGTTCATGACCGCGAAAGAACAACACAAAATATGAAAGATATTACAGCACATGACGGTAAGGATCCAAAATAGGGCAGTAAATTGCTCTCCAAGTTGCACACAAGCAATCCTTCTTCGAGATCCCGTTTTGTCCTAGTTCTTCTTCTCCAAAGCAATCTCCAAGATGATGCTCTCCAATGAATTTTCAATGTCCTTTAAGGAATGAGATCCTCCTCTTTAAAACGTTCAACCCTTTACCAAGAGTTGCATCTTTCCAATTTTCCTTTTGCCATAAAATTTGAATTTTAAATCTAAAATCCGTCCAGAAGTTGTTGCAACAAATTTTTCAGGTTGTTGCAACAATCAGCGCAGGCCAAAAATAATTCCAGCTTTGCTTCTCCAGATCGATTTTTTCGACATTTTTAGCAGGAAAATAATGGAAAATTAGACATATTAACCACAAATAAAATAAATATGAATTTACTCATATGTTTTACTTATTTAATTCATTTGTTTCTCAATACGTTGAATATTAAATCAAAATGAAGTATTATATAACTTCTTTTTGGGAAGTTATCTCATCTCCACACTTAAACGTTTGTTAGTACCTAGCAAAGATATTTCATAACAATAAGATGAGTAAAGAGTTAATAATAAGAGATGAACTCAAATGATCTTTAGTTATTGCAAACAAATTAATCAAAACATACTCAAGAAATTCACTTTACTTAACTGATAATCTTATCAATCTATACGAGTTTAACCATTCACCAATCCATTAGTAAGATAGAAGATAAATCTCAAACAAGTATCTTAGTGCGGTATGAGCTTTTTTTAAAAAATAGTTTACTTTCATGTAAAATTTTATATAGAATCTCTGATTTATTGGAAAAGATCAGAATAAGCTAAGTTTACGATTTAACCTTCACAAGAGTTAATAGTTCAAATGAAAGTATGATTGTTTTTTTGGCTTGGTTAGGAATTTATTGATAGCTTTGATAATAGTATGACGTTCCCTAGTTAGTAATATTAATAATTCATCATATTATGGGGTCTTTCAACATACATCATTTTTTTAAACAGATTCTATTCATAGTAGGGATCATTCCACGTATAAGTGCACATACCCATGCCACATATCACTATGATGTTTTAACCATTTTCCCCTCTTTTTATTCTAATCATAGTTGAGATCATTCCAAGTATGCATTCACATGCCTAGGTTGCATATCACTATGACACAAATTTTTTTCCCATTTTTTTCATAGTTGAGATCATTCTAAGTATGTAGACATATACCTAGACCACATATCACTATGAAATTTTATCTGTTTAAGAGAAATTCGACACTAATAAATGGCTAACTTACTAAGGTACAACTAGTAGGAACAAATAACAGATAAGCATGAAATAATGTGTATGATAAAATTCAAGATCAAATATTTTAGTGGATGATCAAAAAGAATACTACTTAAACTTATGTCTAGGCTTAGCTCATTGACTTAGTTCTTACTCACCCCTCCCCGTTATTTTTAAAGGCCAATATCAAAATATTACATTGGAAGTAAACAAATATTTTGTACAAAAAATTAAATGCTTAAATGAGTTTTATCGAAAAAAATCTTACTAACTTCAAATTCATTGATTAAACTCTTTGGATTACTAAGCCATACAAATTAATTATCATTGAATATCTAGAATAACCTATTGATTAATTAAAATAAAAATTAAGATCATTAAATTCGTGTTTAAATGAATTATTCTTCACCCAAGTGGTAAGGGTTATAATACTCTCACCTCCACACTTAAGTCATTTGCTAGTCTCTAGCAAACACTACAACATTTTAATTCTATGACAACGCTTTTATTGCGGCGTTTTTAAAAGCGTTGTTGTAGATTTTTAGTTTTTGCGACGTTTCTATAAAAGCGTTGCGGTAGATAAAATTATTGGTGGCGTTTATAGTGAAAATGTGGCAATAGCTTAAGAAACTAATAAATAGAATACAACCCTCATTTTAGGCGCCATTCTATTCTGCCCTAATTTTGACTGAAGCTTGGCGAGGGAAAGTAGAGCCGGTCGATCTTCCTCCTCAATCGTGCCGGTGAAGTTCTGCGGGAGGCCATTTTATTCGATCTTCCTAGGTTGCTGGAAAACATGTGGGAGCCCAGCTTTTGGATCTTGATCCTTGGTGTAGTAGTCGCCAACGTCTTCTCGGAGCTGACATCGAGCTCGTTATCCTATCCATCACCGGTCAGATGAGTCTTCTGCCGCTCGAAACATTTCAAGCGATTCCTCCAACCTGCGGCTAGCTAGGTACCATCAATCTTAGAGGATTCAAAATTACTATCAATCTCTCAATTTATTTTTCCCACCCTTATAGCTGTATTGTGTGTTTGAGAAAAGAAAATAAAATATTTTGTTTGCATAGTGAACATTCCCAATTTTGGGGAACCATTTTATATTTATTGTTCTTTGTTTGTGGTATTTCTTATTGTTTCATGCTCATCATGTTTCGTAACGAGCGGGCACAACTAGGGGTGAAAGAAGAAAGTTCGACACCTCACAGGCCCATCATTACACGAGCGAGTTCAATTGGATGTGGAATAAGAAAGACTGACACCTCTCGGGCCTTTTATTAAACGAGCGAGCTCAATTGGGGATGGAAGAAGAAAGGCTGGCCCCTCCCAGACCCTTTGCTAAACGAGCGAGCACAACTGGGGCTGGAAGAAGAAAGTCCGACACCTCCTAGGCCCTTTGCTAAACAAGCGAGCTCAACTGGGTGTGGAAGAAGAATTTTCGACACCTCTCAGGCCCTTCGCTAAATAAGTGAGCACAACTCGGGGTGTCAGAAGAAAGTTTGATGCCTCTCCTTCGCTAAACGAGCGAGCTCAACTGGGGGTGGAAGAAAAAGGTCGACACCTCTCAGGCCCGTCGCTAAACGAGCGAGCTCAACTAAAGGTGGAAGAAGAAAGGTCAACAACTCACAAGCCCCTCACTAAACGAGTGAGTTCAACTCGGGTGGAAGAAGAAATATCGACACCTCCCAGGCCCTTCGCTAAACGAGCAAGCTCAATTGGGGGTGGACGTGGAAAGGTCGACACCTTCCTGGGCCCTACACTAAATGAGCGAGCTCAACTGGGGGTGGAAGAAGAAAGGTCGACACCTCACAGTTCCATAACTAAATGAGCGAGCTCAACTGGGGGTGGAAGAAGAAAGATCTACACCTCCCAGGCCTCTCGCTAAATGAGCAAGATCAATTGGGGAGGAATAAGAAAGGTCGACACTTCCCAGGCCCTTCTTTAAACAAGCGAGTTCAACTGAGGGTGGACGAGAAAAGGCTGACACCTTCCCAAGCCCTTCGCTAAACGAGCGAGCCCAACTAGGGGTGGGAGAAGAAAGGTTGACACCTCTCAGGCCATTTGCTAAACGAGCGAGCCCAACTAGGGGGGAGAGAAGAAAGGTCGACACCTCTCAGACCCTTCACTAAACGAGCGAGCTCAACTGGGGATGGAAGTAGAAAGGTTGACACCTCCCAGACCCTTCGCAAAACGAGCGAGCACAATTGGGGGTGGAAGTAGAAAGGTTGATAGCTCCCAGGCCCTTCGCTAAACAAGCGAGCTCAATTGGGGGTGGAAGAAGAAAGGTCGACACCTCTCAGTCCATTCGCTAAATAAGCAAGCTCAACTGTGGTGGAAGAATAAAGGCCGACACCTCCCAGGCCCTTCGCTATATAAGCGAGCTGAACTGTGGGTGGAAGAAGAAAGGTTGACACCTCTCATGCCTTTCGTTAAACAAACGAGTTCAATTGACGATGGAAGAAGAAAAATCGACACCTCACAGGTCCCTCGCTAAACAAACGAGCTCAACTAGATGTGGAAGAAGAAATACTGACACCTCCCAAACCTTTCACTAAACGTGCGAGCTCAACTAGGGGTGGATGAGGAAAGTTAGACACCTTCTCAGGCCCTTCGCTAAACGATCGAGCTCAACTGAGGGTTGATGAAGAAAGGTCGACACCTCACAAGCCCTTCGCTAAGTGAGTGAGCTCAACTGGGGGTGGAAGAAGAAAGGTCTACACCTCTCAGGCCCTTTGTTAAATAAGCGAGCTCAACTTGGGGTGGATGAGGAATGGTTGACACCTTCCCAGGCCCTTCGCAAAACGAGCGAGCAAAACTGGTGGTGGAAGAAAAAATGTCAACACCTCCCAGGCCCTTCGCTAAACGAGCAAGCTCAACTGGGGGTGGAAGAGAAATGTCGACACCTCACAGGCCCTTCACTAAATAAGTGAGCTCAATTGGGGGTGGAAGAAGAAAGGTCAACACCTCCCAGACCCTTAGCTAAATGAGTGAGCGCAACTAGGGGGTAGAAGAAGAAAGGTCGACTCCTACCAGGACCCTTGCTAAACGAGCGAGCTTAACTAGGGGTGGAAGAAGAAATGTCAACACCACTCAGGCCCCCCACTAAACAAGTGAGCTCAACTGGGGTGGAAGAAGAAATATAGACACCTTCCAGGCCCCTCGCTAAATGAGCGAGCTCAATTGGGGTGGAAAAGAAAGGTCGAGACTTCCCAGACATTAGGGCTAGAAGAAGAAAGGTTGACACCTCCCAGACACTTCGCTAAACGAGCGAGCTCAACTGGGGGTGGAATAAGAAAGGTCGACACCTTCCATGCCCTTCACTAAACAATTGAGCAAGCTCAACTAGTGGTGGAAGAAGAATGTTCGACACCTCTCAGGCCCCTCGCTAAACGAGCAAGTTCAATTGAGGGTGGAAAAAGAAAGGTCGACACCTCTCATGCGCTTCGCTTAACGAGCGAGCTCAACTGGGGGTGGACAAGGAGGTCTTGACCTTTCAGCCACTCACTAAATAGGGTTTGGATGATTTCTTTCTGATCTCTGGTTAGCTTGCAAAGAAGCAGAAATTTGTACAACCCCAAATTGTCGAGTCCAATCCAACTCGCCCCCAAAGAAAGGGGAAGCTTAAGCCGGCCAGGCGAGTTGGCCCTCGCGAGGCGACCTCGCCATACCAGTTGTGAGGCAACCTCGCCATACCATCTGCGAGGCAACCTCGCCATTCCTGGAAGTCACGTGCCTAACAAGCTCTAACAAGCCAAAAAGTTTGTTATGCCCCTGGATTGGAGTTTGCCTATAAATAGGACCCCCGAGGTACAAGTTAAAAGAACCTTGACCCCCCCTATTGGGGCGACTTCAGTATCTGCCTCCCTTATGCCGAGCTCAACGATGCCTTTAGGAGGGAAGTTTCTATGGAATTCCGGGTGTGTGGCGAGACCTCCTCGCTACAACACACGGGTCTTGTTCATATGCATTCCAGAACTATTCTTTCTCTCGCTACATTCTTCTCGCCAAGTCTCCCGCGAAGCGACTACTATACTAGTAAGCTCTTATCACCCCCTTGGTCCAAACGCATGATCCAATTTTCTTGGTTCCAACACTGCGCGCCCATGGGCGAGGTTGCATGCTAGCACACTGTCGTCGCGCAAGGGCAAGACCGCGCGACCTCATAGCTGAGCGTGACATGCCCACGACCGTACGACCCATTGATCGCCCAGCCGGCACCCTTGATCGCTCGGCCGACCACACGGTCGGCCCCCCTTCGGCTACACGGTCGGCCCTTGCCGGCCAGACTCCGCTGTCGGCCGGCCTCCACCAGCCAACCTCCATCGTCGGACGTCCTCCACTAGCCGACCTCCACCGCCGACCGACCTCCACCAGATGGACCATTGTCCGCCTCCACTACCTCGGCAGTGTCTGCCTCCACTACCTCGGTAGTGCCACCTCCACGCGCCATCATTCGTGTAACCATCCATTATGGGGTGTGTATAAATGTATTTCTGTAATAGGTGTGTGCATAGCCAAGCACATTAATATGGGTATGCGTATAGTAAAATATAAGATGACGGGGTGTAAGGAGCATCAATTCGCATGGCAGTGTGCGTATAGTGGAAATTCACATGGCGGTGTGCGTATATTAGAAATTCACATGACAATGTGTGTATAGTAAATTATACGGTTATTGTGTGCACATAACAATATAATACAACATGGGTTTGCACGTAATAATAAAATCCATAATGGGTGTGTATATTGCCATAAAACCACCAATAATGTGTGTGCACATAACAAATTATATGATTACGGTGTATGGATAGCCGAACATCTTTACTATTTAATTACAGAAATTCCCCATCAAAACCTATAAAAGGGCCCCTAGGCCCTCATTACATCTCACTTTATCTCTTTTGCCCAAGAGAACTCTAGAGGAATCTTTCGAACATCTCTCTACTCTCTAAGACTTCCTCAAAGATCTGCGATGGTGTTCGAAGATCTCTTGAAAATTTCCCACAAGCTTTTGAAGATCCTTTGGGGATTGCACCGTGTACATTGCTCTCGACTCAAAGCAAAAGATGCAAAATTCCATATTGCACCAAGTACCAGCTGCAGATTCCTGATTGCACCGTGCACATTGCTCCTAATTTCAAGAATCAAATGCAGTTTTGATATTGCGTCGAGCACATTACTCCAGACTCTGTCGCTCACAACCGGAGAACAAGTTGCAAATTCCACCGCATCAAATAGCTTCTGAGCACATCCTCCATCATTTTACTTCTTGCTGACTCAAGCAGTCTAAAAAAATACATAGTTTTTTGAGCGGTGGTTTGTCACCCTCGAATAGTATTCTTCTTGTACTACTATTGCAATGAGAGGCGACTTGTTGTTCTCGAGTTATCTACCTACACTTGTAACACACCAAGATATAATGAAATTTAACTGGCACAGTCCCGATCGCGTGATTTTTTTTCATTTCCGGATTTTTCCGCATGCAAAACTCTCTTGCCAGCCACAACTTTTTTGTGACTGTTTGGTCTCTCGACTCGCTAAAATGATTCATTTTCGACTAGTTTAAGAGCGTATTGAGTGACCCATAACAAAAATAAATAATTTACCAACTCCATGACTCTAAAATTTACATTTATTAAAAAAAAAAGAAAAATAATAATTTTAGAGACTTATTTGTCGTTCACGTCTTCATTCAACATCTTTCTTATATGACAATTTCTTCTTTGCGGTTTTTTAAGGGTGCTGTTATTAGCAAATCTAATTTGACTTCTAGCAAATCCAAATTTCAACAAAAACTTATTTTTTTTATTCTTTTTGAAAGACACAATTTTGCTGCTAGCAAACCCTAAACCTAATTCAATTCCTCCACCTTCATTACTCTCACTTGCAACTCCCCTCTCTCTCTTGTTCGCAACTGCAGGAGCAAATGTAAATAATTTGTTTTAAACTTAATTAAAAATTTTGAACTTAATTAATATTTTGTTTGATAAACTTAATTAATATTTTGTTCGGTAAGTTTAATTATTTTTCATCGCAATAGCGGCTGGCGGCTAGCGATGATAGCAGTTTTGATGTGGCAACGTCGATGACGGTTTCCATACGACAGTGGCAATGACGATTGGCGTGGCGGCAGAAATGGAGGTTGGCTCGACAGCGGTGATGGAGGTTGGCACAACGACAATGATGATGGTTTCGATGCGGCTAGCGGCTCTAAGGAGAGCACATCAGTAATATTAGCATATATATTAGCTTAGATTGAGTGAATGCATTTCTTTAAATAAAAATTTAAATTTTATTTTTATTTTTTATGATAAGGTGCTATTAACAATTTATTTTTCAAATAATCATTTTCAAATTTAAAAATTTGTTAATAATAATAATTGCTAGAAATCAAATTAGTTTTATTAATAACATCATCCTTTATTTACATTATTTAAAGAAAATCGTCATAATGCCACATGTCATTCTCACCAAAAAAACAAACAAAGCTGCAAAAAAAATCAAAAAAATCAAAAAAATCCACGCTCAAAATCAGAAAAAATGCAGGAGTCCCAAATTTAAAAAAAACTGCACGAGACCGAAATTGGAAAAATCTGATCCTTAATACTACGGATACCCCCGCACAAAAAAGAGAAAGGCTCAGCCCAGCGCTCCCCCAACCATAATTGCCCGACCAGAGCACCACCTCTGCCCAGGCTCTCCTCCGGCCGGTGCTTGCACGCCTCCACCAGACCTCCTCTCCGGCAGAAGATGCTAGTTAATTCACTATATTAATTATTTTTATCAGAATATAATTAATAGTCAATGCAAGGAAAAAAAACAATTTGATTAGTTTATCAATAACGCCCAGCCGCCAATAAAAATTATAAGATGGACAGTCCGATGGGGCTGCTGAGGGACAACTAGCTGTAGCCTGTAGTCTGTAGTGGTAGAATGGATCTTCGCATCATCATAACACTATTCATCTTCTTCCTCGTCACCGTCTTCATCAAAAGACTCCGGCGCCCCCGCCCCAAACAACCTATCCTCCGACAACCACCGGGCCCATGGAACCTCCCCGTCATCGGCAGCCTCCACCATCTCCTCCGCCCTCAACCGCCACACCAAATCCTCCGCCGCCTCTCCGCCGTCCATGGCCCCATCATGCGTCTCAAGCTAGGCGAGATCCCAGCCGTCGTCGTCTCCTCCTCCGCAGCCGCAAAAGAGATCCTGAAGACTCACGACATCTCCTTCGCCTCCCGGCCCATCTCCTCCTCCTTCAACGCCATCTGCTATGGCGGCAAGGACATCGCATTCGCCCCCTACGGCGATTTCTGGCGCCAGATGCGCCGCCTCTGCCTTCTCGAGCTGTTCAGCGCCAAACGCGTCCAATCTTTCCGCTACATTAGAGAAGCGGAGATATCCAATCTCATCCTGTCCATCGCAGAGGCGGCCGCCTCAGGCATCTCCGTCGATCTCAGCCACCAATTATCGCTGCTCTCCAACAATATCACATCTAGGGCTGTCGTCGGCGGGAAGACCACAGACCAGAAGCTCTTCCAATCCGCCGTAGCCGCGGTGGTGGAGTTGGCATCCGGTTTCAATGTTGTCGACATCTTTCCGTCGATGCCCTTCATCGCCCGCATCACAGGCATAACCCTAAATCGATCCCCTAAACCCTAGTTTATATTTTAAATTAGATCAAAGATGAGATGATCCATGAAATTGAGAAAAGCGGAATCCGATTATTAGAGTTTGCTTCAATAATCACAGGATTCAAACGCAAGCTGGAGCAGTGCCATCGGATGCTCGATCATGTAAACGAAGAGATCATCCAACAGCATAAAAAGAAGCAGGGCCAGCTTTTCGCTGAAGAAGACATAACAGATGTCCTTCTCCGAATCCAAGCGGACGACAACCTTCAGATCCCAATCACCAACGAACACATCAAAGCCGTCATTAATGTAAGCCAAAGCATCCTACCTAGTATATATGTAGGATTTTGATCTTCTTATTATTCCGTCCGTGCTCCGTTGATGTCAGGATTTGCTGGTGGCCGGAACCAACACGACGGCAACCGTAATAGTGTGGGCAATGTCGGAACTGATTCGAAACCGGCTGTCAAATTAAAGGTGCAGAGCGAGGTGAGGGAGACGTTCGGTGGCGGGATATTGCCAAACACGGTAGCAGAAGAGGAGCTGATGAGCGGAGACAAGCTCGGCTACTTGAAGCTGGTGATTAAGGAGGCGATGCGCATGCACCCGCCCCTGCCGTTGCTGCTGCCTAGGGAGAATCAGGAGGGGTGCGAGGTGATGGGTTACGAAATTCCGGCGAAGACGACAGTGATGGTGAACGCATGGGCGGTCGGGAGGGACGCGAGCAATTGGAAGGATCCCGATGCCTTCCGGCCGGAGAGGTTCGAGGGAAGCGCGGTGGATTACAAAGGGGGGAATATGGAGCTTATACCCTTCGGCGGGGGGAGGAGGATATGCCCTGGGATGTCATTTGGATTGGCGGCGGTGGAGATGGCTCTTGCGCATATGCTGTATTATTTTGATTGGGAGTATTTGACGAAACGAGGGGAGGAATTGGACATGACTGAAGCTCCTGGACTGGCCATGGAGAGGAAGTTCCCTCTCTGTCTTCTTCCCATCCAACGTTTTCCTCTACCAACTGCTTAGCCAGCTGCCTGTAGCGCTTATTAAGCCAATTTCTCAATTGTATGATGATCGTGTGGTTATATATGTTAGAAACAAATTTCAACACTAATGCATATTTTGGGAAGAGGGAGGAAAACGGGAAGTAAATAAGGGAAGGAAATGAGCAGTTAGAATTCTCATTCATTGCATTTTTCTTCATACTTAGATGGTGCTGATACATAGTTTTTATAGTGCAGGAAAGAGGAGAATACAAAGCATCACAATTAAAAGGACTTAAATGAGGCCGGACTTTGACCGTTAATTGACTTATTTAATTCATCCTAATTGGTACATTTAACTGCAGGCGGTGAGCAGCTAGCGAGTTCAATTTCCAATATCCCCCCTTGAACTCGGCAGCACAGCGACTTTTAGGTTTTCCTTTAGCTGGATAAAGCATCGTCGAGGTAGAGGTTTAGTCAGGATGTTTGCGAGTTGAAGCTCCGACGGGCAGTGCTCAAGCTTTGCTTCGTCATTCTCGACCATCTCGCTAATAAAATGGTACTTAATCGCGATGTGCTTGCTGCGATTGTGAAATACAGGGTTCTTCAAAAGTGCGATGGCAGATAAGTTGTCACACTTGAGCAGCATGGAGTTTTGTTTTTCTCCTGTAATTTCCTCGATCATTCTCTGCAACCAAATACCTTCGCAAATCGCAGAGGTCATCCCCATACATTCCGCTTCGGTGGTTGATAGCGCCACAGTTTGCTGTTTTCTTGATCTACAGGAAATAGGATTTGAGCCATAGAAGAGAACATAACCTTCTGTGCTTCTTCGATCATCACTGGAACCTCCCCAATCTGAGACACAATAACCAATGAGCGATGGGTTGAGGTCTTTGGTGTAGAGAATGTCATGCGGTGTTGTTCCTTTTATGTACCTCAGCACGCGTTTTGTAGTCTCCAAATGATTCCTGGACGGAGAGCTAACATAGTGGGATAGTAGATTAACAGGATATTCTAAATCAGGTCTGGAGTTTGTGAGGTAAATGAGGGACCCAATTAAACTCTGGTAGGTTTCTTCTTCAGCTTTCTCTTCTCCTTCTTCCATTTTGGTTAATTTGAGTGTGCACATGGGGGTTTGGGAGGGATTGCAATCCCCCATGTTAAATTTCTTCAGGATTTCATTGGCATAAAGCTCTTGAGACAAGAAGAATCCATTAGTGAGATGCTGGACTTGCATCCCTAGAAATAATTTCATGTGTCCCAAGTCGGACATTTCATATTTCTCCTTCATTCTGTTCTTGAAATGTTGTATTGCTTCTTCATTTCCTCCGGTGACCAATAGGTCATCAACGTATAGACACATTATTAGATTGTGTCCATTTTTGGATCTGTTGATGAAAAGTGAGGGTTCTGAGCCACCTGCCTTTAATCCTTCCTGTTTGAAGTATCTCGTAATGGTGGAATGCCAGGCCCTTGGGGCTTGTTTCAGGCCGTACAGGGCTTTGTGAAGTCGACAGACTAAGGATTCTTTCCCTTTCTTTACATATCCTTCAGGCTGTTCAACGTAGACTTCTTCACTAAGATCCTCATTCAAAAACACTGATTTTACATCTAATTGATATATGGGATAGTCGTTGTTGGCAGCAATGGCAAGCAGCAATCTTACTGTGTCCATCCGAGCAACTGGGGCATATGTTTCCTCATAGTCTCGTCCAAATCTTTGAGTAAAACCTTTGGCCACAATGCGAGCTTTATGTTTGATTACATCTCCTTCTCCATTGAACTTTAACTTGAAAATCCATTTTAGGCCTATGACAGGCTTATCAGCTGGTCGTGGAACTAGAGACCAAGTTTGATTCTTCTCCACTGTTGCAATTTCATCATTCATGGCATTTATCCACTCTTTGTCGCCGACTGCTTCTTCATAACTGGATGGAGTTGAATGAAACATTGCCAAGTTAGTACTTTCATAAATGTCTTTAAGGGAGCGAGTCCGCGCGGGCGATGATGACCCGGGAGAACAAGGGACAGAAGTGTCAAGCTCATCTTCCACTATTTGTCCCAGGTTTGGGGATTCAATATCTCCCAGATCTCTGTTCTCCTCAGATTTTTGATTGTCCTGATGCAACTGGAGGGGGCTCTGATTGAGCTCAACCGTGCAGAAGGGAGTGAGATCTTCACAAGTGTCTGATGCCCAAGACCAGCCCTGTTCTTCATGGAAAACTGCATCTCGAGAAGTAATTAGTTGCTGGGAGATTGGATCAAATAGTTGGTAAGCTTTCCTATTTTCACAGTAGCCCAGGAAAACGCATTTTGTTGTTGTTTGATCCAATTTGTCCCTTTTTTTTCTTTAAGAATATGAGCGTAGGCAAGACATCCAAAGATTCTTAAGTGACTTAAGGTTGGCTTTCTCTCATACAGAAGTTCATATGGAGTTGTTTGCTTGTTTACCTTGCTTGGCACCCGGTTAAGTATATGTACAACAGTGTTTGCTGCTTCTCCCCAAAACTGTTTTGGCATGTTCCTGTGCAAAAGAAGAGATCGAACCATCTCCAGTATGGTTCGGTTTCTGCGTTCGACCACGCCGTTCTGCTGCGGTGTGCCGGGAGCTGTGAACTCATGCTTTATTCCTTCAGTAGAACATAAATTGTGGAAGGCGTGGGAGACAAATTCTCCACCATTGTCACTTCTAATGGTTTTAATTTTCTTTTCTAACTGGTTTTCTATCTGTCTCTTAAACTCAATGAAGCACGAAAGAGTATCTGATTTTTGCTCGAGTAGGAATAACCACATATATCTCGAGTAGTCATCGACAATAAGGAAAAAATACCTTTTACCTCCAGCAGTTGGAGTTGTTGACGGCCCCCAGAGATCACAATGTAATAGTTCCAGCGGTTTTGTGCATCGATGGGCATTGAGGGAGAATGGTTGCCGGTGGGATTTAGCAGTGGCACAAGTGTTGCACAGGCAATGATGAACCTTGACTTCTGGTAATCCTGATCCCAGCTTGTGTTTGAATAGGGTCTCCATTGAGCTGAAGTTTAGGTGCCCCAAACGACTGTGCCACTCCAAAAGCTGGTTTGTGTTGTGTTCCATTGAGGCAAGAGCAGTCAGATGAGGGGTCTCCAAAGAAATTGAAAAAACTTTGTTTTTTGACATTGTGGAGGAAGCAATGTGATTTACCAAACCATCGCAAATGCTACACATATTATCTTGAAATAATACAGTGTATCCCTTTGTCATTAAATGGCCCACACTAAGTAGGTTCTGAGCCAATGATGGCACAAATTGAACGTCATGTATTAGCTTAATTCTACCATCTCCTCCCTTAACGGCAATGTCTCCCTTCCCTTCAATTGGCTTTGAATTGTCATCACCTGGGTAGACAGATGATTTCTCGCTTTCATCGAGTTGGGTGAACATGGATTTATCATTTGCCATGTGATTGGAGCACCCCGAGTCAATGTACCACTTGGAGAGTGGTTCGGGGGAGGTGGCATTCCCACTGCAACAGAGAAAGAGCATTTCTTCCTTATCTTCTTTCTTATTTTCAGTGAATTTTGCATCTTATTTATTTTTTGTACCAGCAATCCTTGTCAAAATGAGTAGGATTCTTGCATCTCTTACACTTGTAGTAACATTTGGTGTTGTCGTGATTAGATTTTTTGCATAAGGTGCAAAATACCCCTTCTGTCTTGCCATTCTAGTGCAGGGAATTTTGCTGGAATTGATTTTGTGATGACATCGTCCAGTGGGAGCCACTGGAGTCTTTGTTTTTATGTGGATTTCCGGCTTTCTTGCCACCAGATGGCTGCTTACCAAGATTCATCTTGGTCTGCAAAGCATGGGAGAGATCAAATTTATGCCTTTTTAGTCGCTCTTCATGAGATTGAATCTTTCCAATCAAGGCAGCGACGGGAAGGCTTTCAATATCATTGCTTTCTTCAATTGCAGCAGCAATATGATCATAACCTCTTGGCAAACTTGTCAAAAGTTTTAAAACAATTTCTTTTTCTGGAACCGGTGAACCAAGGGTACTTAATTGGTTGGTGAGGTTTGTGAGTTTAGGCATAAACTCAAATATTGTTTCATTTTCTTTCATGGATAGTGAGTCAAATTGCTTCCTTATGTTTATTTTCCGAATGGTAATTACCTTGAGATCTCCTTGATAAATTTCTTTGAGAGTGTCCCATGCGCTCTTGGCTGTTTTTGCTCCCATGATTTTTGGAAACACATTAGATGAGATGGCTTGTTGGATAAGGAGCAGTGCCAAAGAGTTTTTCTGTTTTTCTCCTTTGGGTATTCTTGCTTCCTCTCCTTCTTTTACCTTCTCTCTTGGATCCGGTCCTGGCCCGTGTTGGACTACCTCCCAAAGATCTTGGGACTCAAGAAGAGTCTCCATTTTCACTGCCCATTGATCATAAAGATCACCATTGAATAATGGAAGGTGCAGAGTGGGAAATGTGATGAGGTTGGTAGATGATGAGCCCATGGGAGCCAAGGAGTAGAGATGCAGGAAACACGGAAAAAAAAACAGGCTCAGAATAACAGTGCTCTGATACCACTGTTAGAAACAAATTTCAACACTAATGCATATTTTGGGAAGAGGGAGGAAAACGGGAAGTAAACAAGGGAAGGAAATGAGCAGTTAGAATTCTCATTCATTGCATTTTTCTTCATACTTAGATGGTGTCGATACATAGTTTTTATAGTGCAGAAAATAGGAGAATACAAAGCATCACAATTAAAAGGACTTAAATGAGGCCGGACTTTGACCGTTAATTGACTTATTTAATTCATCTTAATTGGTACATTTAACTGCAGGCGGTGAGCAGCTGGCGAGTTCAATTTACAATAATAAACGCAACAAAAGTTCCTATCAGGATTCTCTCTATTTCTTTCTGATTCATTTTACTTTTTAATGTATTATAGGATTGTTGCGGTCAAATTTGATGCTCCGGTCGGAGAGGAGTAACTTGAACCGTATTAGCTCACATAGTGATCGAGCGCCCACACAGTCAATGAGCGAGAAAATGTACACAAGATATTTTGATGTGAAAAAACCCCTCAACCGGGTAAAAAACCATACGACCGGCTCTGTGCCGATCGAAGTCCACTATCTGCTTGCGGTTACAATTTGTTTGAAAAATCGAGAGTGACGGGCCGCTCCTCGTTACACTTTGGGGGTGTGAGAGAGATTCTTGAGCTCGAATCGGGCAACAGGCTGCGCTGCGTGAGGACAACTGCTTTGGCGTTGCGCACGAACGAGTGCTTGTTGTAGTAGAACTTTCCTTCTTTGCCGCACACTTGTGGACTTAGGCGAATTTCTGGTGAAGAGGAGGTGGCTCGAAAGTGGCTCGTAGGAGAAATCCGGCAAAGCTCTGGCCTGAGGAGAAAGAAAGCAGAGGAGAAAAAGATGACAAATGAGGAGGTTTGGATGTTTTTTTATAGCCTCTGGGAGATTGTTAAGATGGTTATGCAGCTATCCACATACGGTAACCACCAATATTATAATTTCAATTATAATGCTATGCAAATATTATTTGCATGATATTATGCCAAATGCAGACCCAGTAACGCAAAATAAAAACAAAACATAAGAAATCACAAGTACACAACATAAAACCAACACAGTATAAAACAACCAAAACATAAGATGACCAGATACATCATAGGTCGTCATTTTACATGAACAAAAATATCCCCAAAATGTGGTCAAGTTATACCACATTGCACATTGCATGAAAACACGGTTGAATGAAAAATATTATTGTAAGCGGGAATCAATGATATATCTATTAGAAATATATCAGAGTGATCTTTGATGCTTTGCTAAGAAGAAGATCCTCCTAAATCAAATTTGACGGAAGCCAGGATTCAGCGCAGGGGATGGGTGGTATGCGACACCAAGCAATGGAACTGAGGCGGGGGAGGCGGAATAGGAGGAAGGCAACACAAGCAAGGCTGGGAGGAGGGGGAAGGGGTAAAATAATAAGATATTATTTTCATTTTGGGTGTGCTAATTTTTGAAGAGTTAGATGTGCTCCTAACATGCTCTAAAAACAAAGTGAAAAAATAATAATAATAAACGAATCAATAGAAACATTTTTAAAATATATAATATAATTTAAATATTTATATATTGATGGGGTCACCCCGAATTTTTTTGGGTCCAACCGGGACGACCCAAACTAAGGACTCATGGGAGAAGTCGACCTAGCCGAACAAGACACACACCCAGAGCCAAACTCCCTCAAGTCCCAGAAGCGCCCTAAAGGAGGGCCCAAAACCCGCACACGCACAGCCGAACCACGCGGGTGCGTCTTGTGCACGCAGCAGGCACGCGTGCGGCCAGCGACCCGCGGCGCGGCCGCACCTCGTGTGGCCTGCGCGCGCACGGCCACACACGGCCAACCAGTGCGGCTACCGGACGACCCAAACCAAGGAATCGTGGGAAAAGCCGACCCAACCGAAGAAGACGCACGTGCAGAGCTAAACTCCCCTGAGTCCCAGAAGCGTTCGAAAGGAGGGCCCAAAACCCGCGCACGCACCGCCGGACCGTGCAGGCGCGCACAGCCTGCGCACGCGGCCAGGGCTCGCGCGTGCAGCCTGCGCACGCGGCCACTGCTCTCGCAGCCACACCTCACGTGCTCTGCGCCCGTACGGCCACGCACGGCCAGCCCATGCGGCCGCACGAAGAATACTCACACTGTGGATAACAACAAAAGAAGATATAAGCAGGATAGGAATCACCTTCCCCTATCAGCGAACAAAAAGGCGGTAGCCGGCGATGTCCTGCGAAATAGAGGGCATGGTATCTCCAGGCCGACGAGAAAGGGGGCAGAGTATCACTTCGGGATGGCGAGAAAGGGGGCGGGGTTTCTCCAGGTCGGCGAAATGGACGGCGTCCGACGAAATAGGAGAAGATGTCCAGCGAAATGGCCAGCGAAGGCTGTCGCGCGCACAGGATCGCGAGAAAGAGGGCAGGTGGAGTATCATGAAATAGAGACAGACCGAATGAAAAGGGGCGGCAATTAGAAGAGTTTTTGTAAGTTATGTTTTAATATTTAGGGATATTTTAGGAACTGCAACTATATATTTTAGACCTACGATTATAAGCACCCAAATTTTATGATTAATATGAGAAAACTAAAATTTCATGACCTTAGACCTTAGGTTGAAGTTTAAGAATTGATTTAGGTATTTTTGTCATTAATTATTTACAAAAAATGCTATCTTTTTCTATTACTACCAATATAATACGCCTTTTCTTTGGATTTTGGCACTTTGTATCCTGTAATTAGAGGTGTTTGGCACATTGCATCCCAGCTTTAAAGTTTTTCACTTTGCACCCTGCAAACATATTTTGTTTGGCAGATTGCACCATATTTTCATTAAATCGGTTATTTGAATTCATTTAAGTTTTGTTTTATTAATTCTGAGGGCTAGCTATTTCGATATATCCAGCAAAGTCTAAACCTAAAAACCCGAACGGTGGGCTTTTCATCGTAATGTTTCAATCCTGTGTTCTCTCAGCCGTCGCCAACACTCCTTCGGGCGATCCTCCTGCGGCTGCTCAGCCATCTCTTCTCCGGCGAGCCTCCCGCGATCTCTTCTCTAGCTAGCCTCCTGCAGCCGCTCTGCGATCTCCCGTGCACCATTCGGCTCTGCGATCTCTTCTCCGGCTAGCCTCCCGCGGCCACTTTGCGATCTCTTCTCTAGCGATCTCTTCTCCGCCTATCTTTATTCCAAGTCCACGGCGGGAACCTCCTGCGGCTGCTCAGCTATATCTGAGAAATTTTCTTTCATTTTACAGTGAATATTTGGATTCACCTTGCATCAAATAGTGATCTTACTGGCAGGTATACAAGCATTTCTCAGTTTTTACTGTTTTTCTAGGCGATCTAGCTTTTATTAATAAATATAGGATAGGTTAAATAATATGTAATAAATGTTTACATTAATTTTTTTGGCATGATAAAACATGGTTTGGATGTTGAGAGCAAATGATTCAAGATCAGAGAATTGTTATTCTCTGTTTGACGTATCTCTGTTTACAATCAAATTGCATCATTCAGGAATGTTTATTGGCTCTGCTAGCCATTGCTATAGACCAGATGCAGTTAGTCACTTTGATTTTTGTGATTGTAACTACTTAATATTGAAAGATTTACATGATATGGTTGTTGTAGTTGGTCATATGAGGTGGGTTAGATTTTTTCTTTGTATTGTCGGAACTAATGATTGCAATAATGCGATTCTGATTGAAAACGATAATGATGTACAAAATCTGATAAGTTTTATCAATCCAGAAGGGGTGGTGGATATCTACGTTGAAACTATTGAAGCTCAGTTTGACAGTGTTGTTTATGAAAGAACTAGTGAGGTTGACCGTGAATATAGAGAGTCATTATTAAAACTTCAAGATGACGGCGATTCAATTAGCAATGAAGAGGATACAGATGAAAACGGCTCTACTTTTAGTGATGATTTTGACATTGATGATTTGAATTATGACAAATATGTTGATGAAGACATTGAATGAGTGAGACTTAATGATAAACATGAAAGAGTTATAAGTGGGAACAACCAGATTGTATAGCACTGTAATCTGAAAATTCCTTCCACATCTAATCCAAATAAAGACAAATCATCACGATATCCAATATATCAAGGTAATGTCAATGATTATCATTTTGAGTTTGAGGTTGGCAAGTGCTTCAATACGGCCAAAGAGTTTAGAGATGTTGTGCGTACTTACTCAAACATTCGAGGAAAGCCTATTAAATTCACAAAGAATTGTTCTGATAAGATACAAGTTACTTGTGAATGTGGATGAGTAATGTATGCATCTTTTATATCTAAAATTGACAAAAATTTTCAAATAAAGACCGTGAAAGGAGAACACTCCTGTTATAGGGCCCCAACCTCTAAACACTGCACTTCTGATTTCCTTGCAAAAAAAATATCAGAATCATCTACGCAGTAACCCGGAGTGGCCAATTATATCTATGCAAGAGATGATGCAAATGGAAAATAGAACATCCATCTCCATTTGAAAAATGTATAGAGCAAAAAAACATGCAAACAAGTTAATTCATGGTTCAGAGTTGGAGCAATATGCTAGTATTTGGGACTATTGTGAGGAAATTCATCAAACCAATCCAAACACAACCATAAAAGTCCAATGTAAAAGTGTTTCAACCAATAGAACATGTATTTTCAAGAGGGTGTACGTATATATGTTGTGGAGCTTTAAAAAGAGTTTCATTGAAGGTTGTCGACCAGTTATTGGTCTTGATGGAACGCATCTGAAGAACTCAAATGGTGCAGTTCTATTGTGCGCAGTTGATACTGATGGAAATAATGGAATGTACCCAATCACATACGTAATGGTTTTAAAGGAGAATAGGAAATCCTATGAATGGTTTATTGCTCTACTAATAACTGATTTGAACATTGAAAATGATTTTGCATGGACAATAATTTCTGATAAGCAAAACGGGTTAATAAGAGCAGTGGAATAGTTACTGCCTAATTCAGAGCATAGGTTCTGTGTGAGACATATGTATTGCAACTTCAAGCAAACACATAAAGGTTTATAACTAAAATCTTTATTATTTAAGGCTGCATCTGCCATTAGAATTGTTGACTTCAATAGTGAGATGGAAAAACTCAAAGCATTCAATATCGAGGCGTATAACTGGGTTAGAGCAATAGATCCTAAAAATTGGGCAAGGTCTCACTTTAGCACATGACCAAAATGTGATATGCTTTTAAATCATTTATGTGAAAGTTTTAACAATGATATACTAAAAGCAAGAGAAAAGCCAATTATTACTATGTTTGAGATTATTCGAATTATTATGATGAAGAGATTATATACACAAAGAGATAATGTATTGAAATAACATTGTCAAACTGAGATTATTCGAATTATTATGATGAAGAGATTATATACACAAAGAGATAATGTATTAAAAATTTTAGAATACTTACTGCGAATATATCAGAAAAATTATGCGAAAATATCAAAAAAAATTATGCTAAATATCAGAAATTGGATACGACACAAATTACCCACCTATTTTGAATAAAAAAGAAATATAAAAAATATATAAAGCAGTTAGGGTGCAGTGTTAGCTTTGGAGGTGCAAAGTGCCAAAACCCTATACTTCAAGATGCTACCTTTTTTGATTAATATGCAAAAAATGCTACCTAGACCTTAAAGTTTAAGAATTGATTTAGTTTTTTTTGTCATTAATTATTTACAAATAAATGCTACCTTTTTTCATTACTACACGTCTACACCCAATATAATACGCCTTTTCTTTGGCTCATTTATTATTTCTTCCCCTTGTTTCTTCAAATCGGAGAGCCTGCACGCTACCCCTCAGATCTCCTTCCCCAATCTCATTCCATCCCTCTTTCTCTCTCTCTCTCTCTCCCACCCCCTCGCCGGCGGGAGAGTATTTTGGTGCCAATTTGATTCGATCCAAGTTAGTTCTCCCGCTCCTCCATCTCTGGCCATGTCAAAGTTGAACTATTACTTTTATTTGTGCTGCTGGAATCACCTACTTTGACGGATTCCAGATAAATCTTGTCTTGTTTGTGGATGATTCATCCCGTTTCTTTATCAGTTCCATTGGGATCATTTTGCTGGCGTTTTCTTCTGCTGCTTAGGTTGGGTTATTTCCTTCCTGTTTTCGGTATATTCCAGTTCTGAAAGTTCTGAGCGTTACGGGACTTTAGAAGGGAAATTCGTTAATGCTTCTTTACCGCGATCTTCCTAAGTGATGCTAGTTCTGTTTGATTTTGTGGAACCGGGATTAGGTTTAAAGACGATTTTTGAAGACGGACGGTATAATTTTGTCTGCTGAATGAATGTGACCCTTTGTTCTGCGTTGCAAGAAGATCTTGCTTCATAATTTGGCAATGTCGTTGAGTTAATTGCATTTAATTTACTTGATGAATCCTGGTTGCAGCATGTTTAAAAAAAGTTACAATATAACCTAGATATCACACTCTGGATCTAGTTAGATTTTGTAAAGTAGTAGTATAATCTATTCCTCATCACTGTGATGACCTCTACTTTTGCTGGATTATCCAATTTGATTATTAGGTAGGTGTTCTTGAACATGTTCATCTTGGATCACAGCTGATGTTGAAAAATCTCAAGGGAAACATGGTATGGTAGAAGCAGTGCTAGGAGATGCTGTGTAAATGCACAATTAGATATGAAAGTTTATTTATGGAGTATGTTATTCAGGACAGCTCCTCACTTTTGAGCTTGATCTACTTAAAAACCAGATAGTTAGAGCGCTTGTGTAGGTAGATTGGGCTTAATGGGAGTGTTAGGCCTTTAGATCATCAGCTTATAGTTTTTCTTTTTAATTTTGGATTTGTGAAAGTTGAATAAAAAGGGCAGCTTGCTGCACAAAGCATCCCCGCGCAGCGAGGATCCGGGAAGTGTCCCATCACAAGTGTGAAATGTAGGCAAACCTTACCCTGCATTTTTGCAAGAGGCTGCTTCCAGAACCCGAACCCGTGACCTCAAGGTCAAATGGCTACACCTTAACCTTACCCTGCATATTTGTGAAAGTTGAATAATACAATTTTATTTTATTTGATGCAGCCTTGATACTTTTATGAACTTATGTTATTGAGATATTTTTCATTGGTGCCTGAGTTTTTTTATGGATTTGTATGGGGGATCACATCAAAAAGCCCTTCGAAATCCCATACAATAACATATTCAATTCTGCATGGATATAATTAGATCTTGTAGGATGATTTTGTACTTTCTGATGCCTAAACATTTACCTTCTGCATTAGAAATTTTGAAATTTATTATGTATAGTTGCTTCAAGGATAAAAGGTTATGCTCGTTAACATACATGAGTGTTGAAGGAGAAAGGGTTGTCTGAATGTAACATGAGTAGAAATAGTTCAAAATGATTTGTAAAGAATATGTTTATCATCCCAGGAAGCATTCTATAGGAATGAATGGAAAGGAGGGATTCATAAAACTGACCCCAAATAGTTAGGATTAAGCTATTAGTGATGATGATGATGATGTCTTAGACTCTACATTTCTTTCAGGTATAAAATGTAACAAATGAAGTTTCTAAAAGCAATGTTTATTGTATGGATCAATGAGTTCATAAGAATATTGGTTGTCATAGTGTTTTCAGGAAGTTTCATATCCAAGACTCGTTAGCATGACATACTCTTTCTGTTCAAATCGGACTTTGAAACCAAAATTCTCCACGGGATCATAGATTTGTGATTCAGATGACATCCAATGGTGGCTGAACTTTCTATTCCCTTGTGGATTCGGGCAGTCCCCAAGAATCCATATACTCCTTATCAATCTCTCATGCACAAATTAAGGCTCAGCCTCAATGGAAAATGGAGCACTTCACAGCGCATTTTTACAAAGCAGGAACTATGAGATGGCTTCTTTTTTTTGGGGTGTGTTATGATCACGGATAAATTCCAGGTGGAATCTGTCAAGGGGAAGGGCCGGCAGAGGTGAGGGGGAGACAAAATCCTATAAGGGAAGAGGGAAGACTAGGGAGAGAGAGAGGGGAAATTTGAGAGATAAAGGAAACCTTCGATTAATTCTTCCATAACCATTATAAGACCCCAAAGGCCCTATATATAGGCGCCGATGACGTAATTGTAAATAACAAAACATACAAGAATATTAAATTACTTAAACGCTACGACACAACTCGGTACATCACGACTCAACGTATAAATAATAATAATAATGCAAGATAACTGATGACGGATGTGGTTCTGTAACACTTCATTCGTCCTTCAAAACGAGCTTGCCCTCAAGCTCGTGTACCACGCCGGTGGCCGGATCATCTGGTACCTTGACCTCCCGCCAGAATAGGGCCAGGTAGTGCGTAGCAGCGGTGGCAGTGGCGGCGAGTAGCTGCGGCGCCATCGGAAGGACGGGTGACAAAAGTAGTGACTTCCGCAAGATCGGTGGAGCGGTGGTGAGCAGCAACCACAAGGATGTCGGAGACGCGATGACCGACAGCAGGAACGGATCTGTCAGGAACAGCGGGGCACGGGGCGACAGAAGAGGCGGCGATGCGGCCGGTAGAAGCGACAAGGCAGGGGCGGGTGGAGCAAGTGTCGGGAGAGGAGGCGGTGAGATGGTCGAAGGAGGCGGCAGAGAGGGTGACCGGAGAGGTGGCGGACGTGGTGGAGGTACGACCACCGTGGAGAGATGTGGTACATCGGCGGTCGGTGATCTTTCAACAAGGGGATTGGCTGCGGCACAGAGGAGGGGGTTGGTGCCGTAGAGGAATGTTGGGGGCTGCATGACTGGGAAGCTCTCGCATGGTGTAAGAGGCAACCGTGTTGGAGACGTCTTAGGGCAGAGAACCTCGTAGGGGGTTGCAGAAATCCGTCCGTCGATCGCGAGGTGACGATTGATTTTGGCGTGGAGGGAGGCGCATGTGGCCAGGATTTGTGTAGCCAGGGCAGAGAAATCCAGTCGAGGGCCATGGTGCCAAGGATGTAGACTTGAGATGATGCCGGTCGATTTGTGTGTAGAAAGGGGTGATCTGGCGGGGAGCGGCCGGTAGGGGGAGATTTGACGAAGACGGCGGCGGAACCCAAGCTTCTGCGTTCGATTGGCGTGTGGAAAGGGCAGAGTGCGGGTCGGCAGAGGCGGTCACTTGAAGCAACAGATGTGAGCGCTGGAAGGAATCAGAAACGGTCCCAGATGCTAGGGTTGCACAAATCTGGAAGCCGGCCGTGAAATAGCCTGGCAGGCGCGATCAAGAATGGGCGAAACGGCGGATCGGAGGCTGGAGTCCCCGTGATGAAGCTGTGGCACAAGGGCGGCCCAAGTGTTGTTGCGGCAGAACAGGTGCACGGGGCGGATGGGTGGTCGCAGCAAGGGCGGGAAAATCCCGTCGACGAAGGGACAACGGCCCGCAGGCTTGGCGGACGGCGCGGAACACAGACTCGCGTACGTGCGGGATCAGGCAGAGTGGCTTGGGCGGCAAGATCTGCGGCAACGGGAGGTCCGACGGCCTACGACGTGCGATCTGGCAGTGTGCGATGTCGCCAGGCCGGTGCAGGGCTGCGACAGGAGACAAACACGTACGCCGGACAGTGGGATATATGCGATTTGGCAGAAGCGGGGTTCGGCGGAAGCGGAGAGCGCGATTCGGCGTGAGTCGACGGAACGAGGGTTGCGGCTGGCTGTGGTAACAAAATTCGTACACCAGCGGCCAGATGGCAGACGGCGCGACTGGTCAGACCAATTGTTACAATCACGGATAAATTCCAGGAGGAATCCGACAAAGGGAGCGGCCGATGGAGGTGAGGGGGAGACGAAACCCTAGAAGGGAGGGGGAAGACTTGGGAGAGAGAGGGGAAGTTAGAAAGATAAAGGAAATCTTCGATTAATTCTTCCATAACCATTACAAGATCCCAAAGGCCCTATATTTGGGCGTCGATCACGTAATTTTAAATAACAAAACATACAACAATATTAACTCACTTAAATGCTACAACACGACTCAATGCAAAACGACTCGATACTTCACAACTCAACATATAAATAATAATAATAATTATTATTATTATGCAAGATAACGGATGGCGAATGTGAATCAATACAAGGGTGACATAGGGATCATAACATTCTGGTCTTCTAGTTTTCATCCTTTTCTATAAAGACATTTTAACTGGAATATGCGATTATTACTTATAATCTTAACTTTTCTACAAGATAAAATTTTCATTTCAAATTATGTAGTTACAGCCTACAAAGCTGGGCCATGTTAGATTATCTAGAGTTTTTAAAAACCATAATGTGGCAATAACTAAATAAACAGAAAAAAAAACAAGTACTCATGTTCTAAAAGTAGGGTGGTGTTGCAAAAACAACGATAAACAATAAGAGAAATAAGGATGAAACATAACACAAGAGATTGAATTGATGAGGTTTTTCAACCGGCTTATTCCTCCACTCTCCTCTATCTAAATCCAAAAAAGTAGTTACAAGTCACATGCACTCACATCGCATCCCCTCGTGATCCTCCCAAATTTACTCACACCTCACATTGCTCTATATATCAATGTATATTGTTGAAAATTAGAAGTGAGAAATAGTCGGCATTTTTATTCTTCCGCAAAGGGGTAATATATAAGAGTTACAACGACAGATAAACTAAAACTCACAATGTGGGACTAAAAACTCATACATACCTAAACACTATTACATGGACCTAAATATTAATTTAAAACTAATTACTTCGACACTTCTCCTTCAAGATGGAGGGAAAACCTCCAGCTTTAAAACATCATATAATGGTAATGGATGTAGGCTAAGTTGGACAAAACATCAGATGGGTCACCGAGGAAAATTGTCAGGGATAATCCACACAAAGGGTGCTCCTGCTCCTGCATGACACAAACCCACACGACACAACTTGTTGAAATACATACGGGCCATCATTGATACTCTCACATAACACAACCCACAGAATACATATGGGTCACCGAGGAATACCGATAGGCCATCGAGGAATGAGGATACTCTGACACGACACAACCCGCTGGAATACCAATCAACCAACAAAGATCATACCACATATCAATCAAAGAAGAAAATTTGGGAAGACGCGAACAACATAAGACAAACCCGAAGGCACCGAGAGAATCATGAAATATCATCTGAATCGCCTTCGTCCCAAACACTCCTCCCCCACTATTCCAACCACGTAACTACGAGGATAATTGAGCTTGGAAGAATTTGAGGACATCTTGTCAAACCGGGTCCCACGAAAATCGATCCCATATGGCATGTATCCCACTGAACTAGATCTGCTAACACATACTAAGAAAATACGAACAACAGTCAAACAAAGACAATTAATGACACATAAAATATGACAAAAATATCACAAGACTTCAGCATCGACGGAAGGGGTAGCAACGACTGTAATTGATTGAAGCACGAGGAAATGTTGCAGGAGACGAATACAACCACAGACGGATTGTCAGCAGGAACAACCAACGATGGTTCTTCCATTGCGCTGGATCTGACGCAGAGGGAACACATCGATTGGATCTGAAGCGAGCGGAGGAAAGGCCTCGCGATTTGGAGCCAAGGGCGATGACAGAGAAGCGTCGACGATGAGCAACATACGGGACTGGCGGGATCAACTCCAATTGGGATTAGCAGGATCTGCTCCAGGTGGGACCAACGAGATCAATTCCAGGTGGGACAGGTGGTCTCGCAGAGAAGAAGACGCCCCTGTGACGTGATCTGCGGCGAGAAGCACAAACAACGACATGGTTATGTCAATCGGATCGGGAGATGGAAGCACTGACAGAACAAAGAGGCCTCAACGTCAATGAATGGGATGAGATCTGGATGAGAATTGGGACGCACACGACGAGATCTTGCTCCATTGACTGGAGCGACGTCGTCGACTGGATCAAAATGATCGTCAGGCGGGATCGGCGATGGGAGCGGGAGAGTCGCCTTCGTCGATGAGCATCGGAGGGGAGGCCTGACGTCAAGATGAGGGGCTCATGGAAAACTGACCACTGGTGTGGAAGACCGCGCCGGGCTTTGAAGGACAAGCAATATACGGGAACAATCGAGACCCACAGAAGCTTCAAGCCTCGCGGGAGCGGAAGCGGGCGAAGCGGATCACGGAGGAAACACTCACTCTGATACCATGTAATGTATAAGAGTTGCATGGACACAAACTAAAACTTACAATGTGAGACTAAATTCATACATACCTAAAAACTATTACATGAACCTAAATATTAATTTAAAATTAATAACTTCAACACATATTACTGCTGGATCTACTAGCACCCTTAGAGGGGGGAGGGGGAATAAGGGTTCTTAGGAAATTTAATTATAAATAAATATTAGAGTTTATCAAAGTAGTTCCAGAGTATTTAATCGAAACTTAATTTTATCCTTTCAGAGAAGATGATATCGAAGGTTGCTTTTAGGAAAACAGTGGAGTTCAATCTTTATACTGCTGGTTGTAGGTTCTACTGTCCGACGCTAGTTTATAGAGATTGAAGTTTAAGAGTTATCGAACACAAATGTTTTGATATTTATTACACTAGATATTGAGGCATAAATGAAAAACCTTTTTTTCCTTTTCTATACCGACTCTTCTTCCAAGGACCGGTTGACTCTTGTCTCTCTCCCCAGATAAGGCTTTGAGCCACCCCTAGATCTAAACCCTAGACCTAGTCGCCAACACATGCAGCGAATTCCCCCTAAGCCACACAGGGACCTAGTCGCCAACTATCTCGACAAATGTCCCATAAGTCTCACAAAACCTAGTCGCCAACAATCGCGTCGCATTTCCCACCAATGCAAACTGTTAAACAAAACAGAAGAGAATACAAGTTTAGAATAAATGTAAAAAATATGAATGAGAAATTCCCTAAGCATTTGTGAAGGTGAGGAGACGATGTAGAAATCGACATTCTTGATGCGTTCGTCATTCGTGTTGAATAAGCGTTGTAGTCCTTCCTCTTCAAGTTCTTCTTTGATGTTCGTGTTCTCCCACAGGAGTCCTTTAAATGTCTATAGACAAGCCTCTCACAAAAGGATCAGAGTTGTGGCTTCGGTGGATGCGAGTTTGATATAATGGATGGAGTGGATCCGGTATTTAAATAGATCCAGAGAGCTATCGCCGGCGGTAGCGCTATCGCCCTGCGATACCTCATATGAAAATCATGAGGCACGTGGATCGTAGCTGAAATGGAAAGCGTGTTCCTTCATTTTAGGCATTCAACTTTACCGCGACGCGATTAGGGCTAGGGTGCCGCGTTAGCTTGTTCAACGCTGCTCCGTCAAATTTCCATATGCTACCGCCAGATGTTAAGAGTTAAAGCGCCACGATAGGAACTTGCTAAAGATGGTCTTGCTCCCGCCAATCCTTGCATTGAAATGCATTTGCCAGCTGCTCATCTATATCCGGGACCTATAGCCAGCGGTAGGTGCTACCGCCGCACGATAGCTCACAGAGATGAGCATCGTCTTCCGTCTTTTATCCTCGTTCATTGTATGCATGTACCTGTAGGACCTGCAAACTATAAACATACAAAAAACCAGATTTATTCTCAAAGCAAGAGATGCGGAACACATGCTCCAACAATTATTACTTAGCTTTATTATGAAAATATTGAATTTGGAGTTAATTCCGTATGAGTAATTTGAATTTGAAATCCCTAAACATTTATTTATTAAGAATGATTTGTTCCGGAAAATAATGCCCCCTAAGGACTTGTTTGGATACTTTTATAAGTCATATTTTAGTTATAGTGATTTTTTGAACTCATTTTATGTCAGTAATTAAAAGTAATCATTTTGAGGGTGTTTTAATAAAGTCTGATGAGTTTGAATCCATTGTTAGGGTATAACTACATCCAACCAAATAGCAAATTCAGCACACTATGATGTTTTATAGAACATGTTCTCTAATTTCAGGCAATGTAATAAACCCTAGAAATTATTTAAATTAACCTTGTACATAGAGTTTGGAAGAATACTCGGTGTTGAAAGATGGACCTGTACGAGCAACTTGTCAACTTTTCCAAAATTAGGTGGGTTACTCTTGCCTAGAAATAGGTGCAGTATTAAATACTGACCGTCTATGTTGTCAAGGCGCGTGCCTAGGCGCGCCCCAGGCGCGCGCCTTGCAGGCTCAGAGGCGCACCAAAGGCACGCCTGGGCTTTTCAAGGTGTTTTTTTCAACTTTTTTTTGGGATATGGACAAAATTATGATCTTAGACTCACCCAAAGCACCCATATGCACACTTGGGGACCCAATTCGCTCAATTTCGGCAAATTGGGCGCCCAATTCGCTCAATTTCGGCGAATTGGGCGCCCAATTCGCTCAATTTCGGCGAATTGGGCGCCCAATTCGCTCAATTTCCTTTTTCCCCAATTTTGCGCCTCACGTGCCTCAGGCGCGCGCCTGCGCCTAGGCTTCAGGGCCCCCTTGCGCCTCGGTGCGCCTTTAACAACATAGCTGACCGTTGATTTCCTGCGGAAATAACATGATTGATCGAAATACTGATCAACAGTCAGTATTTAATACCATTTGGGTTGTAGGATATCAGATCAACGGTCAGTATTTAATACTATACTTATTTCTAGGTCAGAGTAACTCACCTAAAATATTTTTGTTAACTTGAGGGCATAGACACAGTTTAACCGACTTTTAATGATTCATCAACCATAATGTGATTGGTCCCTATCATCATCAGTTTTATTCCAAGTAATTGAAATAAATTTAATGAGTACTTGCCATTAATTTTTCTCAAGAACTGTGCACTGTTTTGTTTCACTTACACTGTGCAGAAGTTTAGACGGGGATAGTGACAGCGCGCCACGACCGACACGCGTATATTCCCGCAGGCGGCGGTGATCCGTTGCCCGGATGGATGGTCAGAGTCCGCGGTTGCGTCTGAATGGTCGATCCGAGTCAGATTCGTATAGTATTTTGAGATGTATTTAGCCCCTGATCGGTCCAAACAATTTGAACCGTCCGATTCAGGTAGTTTGATTTCAGTTTGTGGTATAGTTGACGGTTTTGATGTTAGGGTTATAAATAGTGGCTGGTTGGTGGTTCAAGGGTATCAATGGTTTTGGAGATTTCCCTGGAACCGCTCGGTCACGATTCGGTGCGAAGCCCAACCCCTCTGCCTCTCCTCTCTCTGATGCGACGCCGGGAAGTCCTCCCCACCCTCAGCCTCGCTCAGCCCTCCGCCGACTGGAAGCGTCGGCCTCCGCCCTACCCAAATCCCTCATCCCGCTAAGACCCGACGCCGCCACCTCCTTCCCCCAAAGCCGCCAGAACTCCTTCCGCCATCTCCTGTAGCCCGCCCTCCTCCTCCTCTGTGAAATTCCAGTCAGCCCCCTTTCCCCTTCCTCTACCGGAAACTTCAGCCAACCACCATGCCCTTCATTTCCAAGCACGTTAACTTTCCACTGCCCCGTTATTTCCTGTTTAAATCCCGATCTATCCACCGTGAACCCCTTTCACTAAGTCCCAAATTAAACTCATCTGCCACTCCTCTTACCTTCTCCCCCCTCCTTCCCTCCCCCTTATCGTGGTTTCCACCCAAAACAGCTAATTTCCCCAGCCAGCCCCCTTTCCCCATAACCCCAACTGATCCCTAAAGTCCTCATTCCCTCCTAACCTTCATTGCACAACCCGGTCCAAGCCAACACTGGCCCTAAGCCCTACTTCCAAAGCATTCCCCTCTTGCTACGGCCTTGGATGCCCCACCAACAACCGTCTTGCCGCCATCTGCATGTGTGTATTGTGGTAAAATCTTTTCCTTTATTGTTGTTTATTTTGACAAACTCATATTGTGGTGGTATGTCTATTTTATTGTGTTGTTAGTTCACTTGTTGTACTCCTTGCGAGATTTATTTTGCGTGTGCTTACTTAATTGCGCCTCGTTTAGTTTGTGACGATTACTTGTTTATTAAGTCAAAGTTTTAGCAAGGTTTGTGCATCTGCTAAGTCTTTTATAATAATTAATTAGTTGTTGTAATTTTGGCAGACCACTTGTGCACTTGCATTGCACATCATTGCATATAGGTGTGCTTTTAGAGTTTCTACCCCGGGTCGGCCTTACCGCATCATTGCATATAGTCTGTTCTTTACTGTTGTTATCAGATTTATGTGAATTTTATGAAGATGATAGTGAAACAAAAGGTCGGACTTAGTTTATTTGTCTTATCTTACATGGTTGAGGTAGCTGTTATGAGATTAAAAAAAGTTGATTTTGATGGAAATGTTGTGTTAGAGAGCTAAAAGTCTATGTATAGTTTTAGTTTTTCTTGAACCATATGGATCTTGGCATAGCTTCCTTTCTAATTCTACTCTACCCATTGTCATTTTTTGTGTTGGTTGCTTCTAGCTAGAGCTTTGCATCTAGAAAAGGTCACGAAAATGGATTTTTATGTAGAGGAGGACCATATTCAAGATTATCTTTTCAAAATAGTTCTGGTGGGAGACTCTGCTGTTGGGAAATCAAACCTGCTTGCAAGATTTGCTCGGGACGAGTTCTACTCGAACTCAAAGTCTACCATTGGAGTAGAGTTCCAAACCCAAAAGATTGTCATTGATGGGAAGGAGATCAAAGCTCAGATATGGGATACTGCCGGGCAGGAGAGGTTCAGAGCTGTCACATCTGCTTACTATCGTGGCGCCGTGGGAGCCCTCGTCGTGTATGATATAAGCAGACGACGGACTTTTGAAAATGTTACTCGGTGGCTCAGCGAACTTAATAGTAAGTTCGAAATTCCTTCCCTTATAAAATTTATCCCAGCTATGTGAACTCATTTTATGAATTTGACGCTGATTTCAATAATGCAAGAGTTCTATGCCATTTTGTTTGTTTCATTTTGCAATGACATCCACATCTTCTGGTTATAAGTTGAATTACTAACCTAATGTTGGTGGTTCTAAACATCGGCGTAAACTGTAAGTATAATGCCTATGATCAATCCAATACTAGTCTAATTGTCATCATCTCACTCTCTTTGATATCCTCCAAACTGAAAGCTTTATGCTTTATTTGGGATAAGTTAATAATTGTGATGCTTGAGCAACAACAGTGTGAAGCTGTGATGGTAAGCTCAGTGGTGATCTTTTTCATAACTTCGTTCACAAGCTCCATCACACTCCCAAACAATGGTGGCGTTCTTCCTAACTGCATTCATAAGAAGACAAGCTCCACCACATTCTCTTTATTACCGTCTACATTTTCTTTTTTCTCATTCAATTTCGTCTCAAAGATTTAGTGTTGATGCTAAACAGCTCACTGCGACATGAATGTGGTGACGATTCTGGTGGGGAACAAGACGGATCTTAAGGATTCGAGGGAGGTGAGCATGGAGGAAGGCAAATCTCTGGCCGAGTCCGAAGGCCTCTTCTTCATGGAAACCTCGGCTCTAGACGCCTCCAATGTCGCCGCCGCCTTTCAGACTATTGTTAAGGAGATCTACGAGATCCTGAGGAGAAAGGTGTTTCAGTCTCAGGAGAGTAAGAAGCAGGAGAACCTGTCGCTGGGGAACGGTAAGACGGTGAACTTGGGGAGAGGAACCGCCGCCGGCGACGAGGCCGTTGAAAGGGCCCGGAGGTTTGGTGGCTGCTGTTTATTCTAGGCAGTTGCTGATGTTGAGCTGTGTTTATCTCTAATTAGGCTTTATTAACTTTAATTACATCGTGTATTAGTTAAATCAAGGTGATTAATGAGTTAATGATAAAAGAGTGGGAAAATATTACGTACGCCTCTGTAAACTGACCGGGCTTCTAATACCCGCATTTTTTTTCAGTCAGATAAAATAAATTTTTTAAATTTGGTTGAAAGTGCAGAAATAACTTTGATTTTGTTAGGATTTTTTTATTAGAAGGCTCTGTGCCACTGTTTGAAAACTAAACATTCATTATTTAAAGTTATTTGAAATTGAAAAATATAAATATTTTTTAAAAAACATTTAAATAGAGATTTTTCAAATAATCTGTAATTTTTTCAAACTGTCTAATATTTTCAATATGAAATTTTTCGAGCAACTTTTTGGATAATTCTTTTCACAATTAATTTCCCACAATTACTTTTTTTAATTGCCACCACTGCCCCAAAAAGAGCCCTGAGTTTCGACCCATTTTCTAATTTCTATCATATATAAATATTTCTAAATATTAAATAGTTAATTCCTTTAAACTTATTTTTTTTATTTTTATTTTTATTTATGTTGAAATATAAATGAACGTGCTGAAATGATCTCAAATTGAATTTTTTCTTAATAAGTAATTTTTTTATTTATGTCCAATTAATTTTAAAACAACTTATGCCCTTCTGATCAAAATTAAAAATTAGTGCATCAAATGTGCCATCAGTTTACCTAATGGTTTTGAAAGATTTTGCATTTTTAATAAATTAAAATAATTTTAAATCATTAAAAATAGTAATTGAAAAGAAGGTAGAATCCGGACTTTATGGGAGTACATCTGAAATTTAGTTTAGCACTTTAGCTATTTTATCAACTTCTAATTTTATTAAGAGTCTGTTCAGTTTGATTAATGAATCCCTAAATTGCTTTTTTTTTGCTATTTTTTGTACTGTTTGGGCAGAGGTATTTTGGAGTGTTGAAAATGAGAGCTGTGGGGATGGTACTATGAGAATGGAGGGAGATGGTTGCGATGATGTTGTAGGTCAAAATGATATTTTGGAGCATTGTGAATGAAGAATGAAGATTTACCCAATGACTATTTTGAGTGACGTCATTTTTCCCCACGAGAAATGAAGAAAAAACACCAAAAAAACAAAGCTTCAGTCTTATTCAAATCGTTGTAAGCAGATTAATGTTAACCCGATTAATTGTGGTGCCTCTGTTTTAATGATTCTTGTGCTCTATCATCATTACCAGGATCCTCTTTGTGTCCAATGAGTTCTCTATGAAATGAATCTCTATTTGGGATCCCAAATGAAGAGGATTCTGATCCATGCATATGTATGCATATGTGAGAGCTTAGTATGTAATATGCGGTGATAATTGTATTTAGTCATTGCTGGAAGTCTCCCATATACAAAATTGTTTTTTTGTCGCTTCACAAAGTATATACAATATTTTATCAATAATATTTACTATTAGGCATACTATTATACAATTTAGATAACAATTTTTTTATGAATGTATTAAATAATAATACAAAAAGAAGGAGAAAATAGTACCTCTATTTACTTTTCATATGTTTCATTACATGTTAACAGTGAAGTACTCGTTTTCTTATAATATAATAATGTAGATAATAGTGCCTGAGAACAACAAGCAACACACAGAGCTGACTTATTAGCACTAGGACATTATGGGTCTGTTTGGCATGGTGATGGTGGTCATGAAAGCGATGGTTTTGAATCGTTGTTGTTCGTGAACTTCCTCTTCACCTCACGTAAGGAATTCTCATCACTTATATGTGAAGGAGAGGGTTTGCTCAAGATAGTCCACATAACCCTATCAAGTTTGGAATAGAGATTATATAGTATCTCCAGCATAGAGCCAAGCCCTAGAGCGACACGAACCCAATAAACCCGTTCCGAGTCGGACCCGACACGAGCGGACATAAACTAAATATCACTAACAATCTCCTCCTATGTCCGCTGTGAACCCGACGTCGGAAAAGGGGTGTGGTTTGTGAAATGTTCAGCCAAAAGTGAATCATTCACAACCGTGTCCGGCACCTGTTAAAACATTATTAGACTTATCACAAGAATTAGTATGTATGCATAAACAGAACAAGAGTTCAGCCACATCACATCATGTCTCAGAAACAATCAGGGCACAGGCCCTAAACGCCTAGCGTCCCAAATCAAACAGAGAGCAACAGAAGTCCAATCAAACAGGTGAAAGAAAATAAAGAGCTAAACAGTGCTCTGAAACAGAGATACCAACAATAAAGTCTAACAATACTCTAACTGTCAGAGTCCAGAAGATCATCATGATCAGGATCCCAGTCTACCAGTGCTCCTCCTAGATCAGCAGCCCCTGTAATTTCCAATAGAGAATTTCATTTTAAAATGAATTCAAACATTTGAAAAATGTACAAATATCTAGTTCTACCATGAGAACGTAGTATTTTATTATTATTATTAGAGTTGGCTGGGAGGACGCTTCTACAGAGTATTATAGATAAACCTCAAAATCCGTTATCTGTTTCCAAATGAAACGATTTACGGACTTCTGGACACCGTAGCTATGTCTGTGTTCCTATATGGAATGTCACGGTTACTGCTCTTCTGGAGTTGACTGGAACTCATCAAGTTTGGAATGGAACCAATCAACAAGAGAAAAGTCAAGCCAAGTCGGATCGTGTTATCAAGTTTGGAATAACACTCTCCTCCACGGCAAGATAGCCGAATCCAGGTGAAGTTGTTAGCATCAAGTTTGGAATGAAACAACTTACCAGATCCGAACTCAGCAACCAGGAGCATCAACGGAGCACAACATGCTTGCTTTGACAAAGGAAATTTGAAAATCAAAACAATTGGACTAAGGCTGAACTGAATCGCCTAACGCCTAACCTTGAACTAAGACTGAGCTAAATCGTCTTTAGTCTCATTTCCCCCACTGTTTTGATTAACCGGTCTTTGGGCATTCCTTTCGTCAATGGATCAGCCAGATTATCCTTCGAACGCACATCGACCAAAGTGATAATTCCTTGTTCTTTTAGATAATTCAACAGAGCATGTCTCAGTCGTACATGTCTCCTCTTAGTGTTATAGAGAGCATTCTTTACAACTTGAGCTGCTGCTTGATTATCACAATACAAGCTCAACGAGTTGACTTGTAGCTTAGACAAGGGTATGTCTAAAATCAGGTTCCTGATTCAATCTGCCTCTTCACCAGCTGAAGCTAAGGCAAACAACTCGGCTTCCATGGACGACAATGCTATACACGTCTGTCTTTTGGATTTTCAAGTGATAGCAGCTCCACCCAAAGTGAATATATATCCACTGGTAGACTTGCTGTTCCCAACTTCTGAACACCACGAGGCATCAGAGAATCCATCCACAGTAGGAGGATAACCAGTATAGCACAAGACATGATCTTTAGTACCTCTCAGGTATCTCATCAGCCTATCTAACGCATCCCAATGTTCTTTGCCTGGACTACTGGTAAAACGGCTCAGCATGCCAACCGTGAAGACAATGTCTAGTCTAGTACAACTTGTGGCGTACATGAGACTACCAATTATTTTAGAATATTTTAATTGATCTATGCTGGTCTCTTCATTAGGACTCAACTTAACGTTATGATCAAACAGTGTCTCAACAGGCCTACAGTCTTTGTATCCCCAAGTAGAAAGTAGTTGCTCTATATAATGAGCCTGGCTAAGGGTGACTCTACCCTTGTCAACTCTAACTTTCATACCTAATAGGGTATCCACAGGACCAAGGTCCTTCATGTCAAAGGCTTCTGCAAGAGTGGATTTGACATCCCTCACTGCAGCAAGATCTGAACCCAGAATCAACATGTCATCCACATATAGGCATATGATGACTGTTTGATTTGTCATCGAGCGGTAGTAGAGGCACTTGTCTGAGAGACTGGACTGAAATCCAACGCTCTTTACCACTTGATCAAATTTAATGTGCCACATCTTAGGTGCTTGTTTAAGCCCATAGATCGATTTGTCGAGCTTGCACACTTTGTCTCTTAGATCCTTATGTACATAACCTTCAGGTTGTGCCATATAGATCTCTTCATCAAGCTCTCCATTTAAGAAGGCTGTCTTTACATCCATCTGATGAACTATAAGGTTCTCGATAGAAGCTATGGCAAGAAGAATCCTAATAGTGGATAGGTGACACACAGGTGAATAGACGTCAAAATAGTCAATTCCCCCATGTTGTTTATAACCCTTAGCTACTAGACGTGCTTTATATCTGGCTATAGACCCATCACTGTGCAATTTCTTCTTCAGTACCCACTTGCATCCTAAGACTTTAGCTCCTTTCGGCAGGTCAACTAAATGCCAAGTGTTATTTTGTAGCAGCGAGTTCATCTCATCGTCGATGGCTTCTGCCCACATTAACGCATCTCTAGATCTCATTGCTTCCTGATAGGAGAATGGATCGTCCTCTAAGTGGTAGGTGACGAAATTCTCACCAAAATTCTTAGGGACTCTATCTCTTGTAGACGTTCTAACCGGAACAGGTTCCACCTCTTGAGGTTGGGAAGCAGTGCCAGAGGGGCCAGCTTCAGGTTCTACAGTAGATTCTGCAATCACGTCAGTAGACCCGTGGACGGTTAAGCCATGATCTTTGATAAATTTATGTTCAAAGAAAATAGCATCTCTAGACTCTATCACTGTATTAGTGGATAGATCAAGAAACCTGTCAGCTGCACTATCTTCTGCACTACCTAGATAAACACATGTTGTCGTTCTAGGTCCCACCTTAGGTCTCTTAAGGTCTTGTAAACGCACATACGCGATACAGCCCCAAGTCTTTAGAGTATCATACCTACAAAGATAACCATGCCACAACTCATACGGGATAGAAATGAGTTTCGAGTGAGGCACTCTATTCAGAATGTGGTTCGCAGTAAGAACTGCTTCTCCCCAAAAAGAGTTGGGCATGCCAGCTGTTAGGAGCATAGAATTCAACATCTCTGTTAAAGTTCTATTCTTACGCTCGGCAACGTCATTAGACTGGGGTGAGTAAGGAGCTGTGGTTTCAAGGATTATGCCCTCAGAGACACAAAATTCCTTAAACTCAGTTGCAGTGTATTCTCCTCCTCGATCACTTCTGAGTCTCTTGATTTTAAGGTTCAACTGATTTTCCACACGAGACTTAAAAATTTTAAAAGTCTCAAAGGCCTCATCTTTCGATCTCAACAAAAATATATGACAATATCTCGAAAAATCGTCTATGAAGGTAATTAGATACTTCTTTCCCCCTCTAGTGATATGACTCCGGAAATCACAAAGGTCTGAATGTATCAATTCCAGCAGTTGTGTGCTTCTAGACACCGACTTGAAAGGTGTTCTAGTGATTTTGGTTTGCGCACACACCTCACACTTGTCAAATCGAATAGACAGATCTAAGGGAATGTTTTGACTCTTAGCTAGGTCTAGCATTTTCCTATAGTTCACATGTCCTAGTCTGTTGTGCAACAACTTGGGATCAATGAGGTTAGAACTCACTTGGTTAATGCTATCGTTATTTAGGCTAAGTCTATACATTCCATCGATCATAAACGCACACCCAAAATAATGTGAATTGACCATTAAGGTCATTCTACCGTTTTGAGTAGTGAAAGTCATCCTAGCCTTATCTAATAAGCTTATGGAAATCAGATTTTTAGTTAAATTTGGAACTACTTTAACATTTTGCAAAATTAGAGTTTTACCTGAAGAGAGCACAAGCTCTGCAGTCCCAGCATGAGTGACATCAGTCGCTCCTCCATTGCAGTTCTCGACTCTGTCCTTGACCGCTGTCACCTTAGAAAGAAGACTCCTGTCATTTGTGACGTGACAGGTAGCACCACTGTCCAGCCACCACTCAGAAGACGCACTGCGGTGACTACTCCCAATCATAGCCACGAAGGACTTAGGATCGGAGTTGTCGACCACCATGTGCGCCACATTTTGTGGGGCATCCTCCTTTACCTTCTTCGGACCCCTGCATTCAGCGGCCCAGTGACCCCATTTGCCGCAGTTGTGGCACTTGCCCTTCTTCCTTTTGAGAGAAGGCTTTTTGACTGCCAACGGTGCTGGAGTGTCACGCTTGGGTGCCGGGGGCTTCCGAGAGGGCTTACTAGGACGTGAAACGAAGTTGACAGCCTGTGAAGGCTGCGCAACCTGCTCCAAACTCTTCCCAGCAATATTCTGGTCTTCAATATGGATGAACCTTTTGAGTTCGTCCAAACTAATCTTCTCTTTCAGTCGGTGCATCTCGGTCTTGAAAAAGAGCCATTCAGGAGGCAGTTTACTCAGGATCATATACACAAAGAGGTTGTCGTCCATCTTCGAATGATCATCATCCAGCTTCTGACGAAGGTTGACCAGCTCCAAAAGTTGAGAAGTGATAGGCACGTCTGCTTTGAATCTGAAGTTGAAGAACTTCTCTCCAATGAGCGACTTCGACAACCCTTCCTCCTTCTGGAAATGCGCATTCAGGCGATCCCATATTTCCTTTGCAGATTTGTACGCGTGGTAGGTCAACGCGAGCCGGGGATTCAGAGAATTCAACAGGTAATCCCTGCAGAAATCTTCATCTTTGTTCCACTGGTACTCGTCCACGTTCTCGACGGTGGAGGCAAAATCGCTCTGAACAGTATAAAAGATCTCGCGTTCCTTCATTCCTAGTTGGACTTGAATTTTCCAACTGAGGAAATCGGAGGCGTCGAACGATTGCAATTTTATTGTGTCGAGCGCGCTTTTCTTCGACATCGTACTAGATTCAAATAGAAATAAAAAATTCTAGAACAATGTTACCTGAGCCCGTGAAGATGTCAGAAAAACCTTCAGATCCAATCCAGTGAATTATTTTGCTCCTCCTTTACGACTGAGAGTACCCGTCGTAGGCTAGATCTTGGACAAAAACATAAGGACCTTTTGCAAATGATACAGATCTGCTTCAATCAGATCTTGCTCCTTCAGGATCTGAGAAGCTTGAATCAGAGGCGGCCCAGATTTGGATTTAGGGCATAAAGAATTTAGTTCCAATGTTGGGGCCGACTACTGCTCTTCTCAGATCCAGATAAGAAAAGGATTATAGCCTCCAAAATTCCCGACTGTAGATCCTTTCTAGGGACCGAACTAACTCGGCGCCGATGAAGATGAGAACGGCTCGGGATCACCCCTCCAGGAAAGCACCGGCAATCAACACCAGTCCAGGTAATCTTCTTCGTTTTTCTCTCCAGAGCAACAGGCGGAGGAGCATTGGCCGACCTTCTACTATGTCGCGGTTGCGAAGGGCGAAATCACGATGAAGAGATGCGTAGACAGCGGCAGCGACAAATCTGCACGGAAAGTTGCCGGATTTGAGGAGTAAAGTCCGGATCTGCGATGCAGCAGCCGGATCAGAGCACGGGAGTTCTTCCCGATAGGCCAGGAGAAACACGCGAATCCTCCACCTTCCAATCGGCGATGAAAAACCAGACGACGATGGCGATGAGAAGATTTTCGATCGGCTTCCTTCTTCCTTGCGATCTGGTGGTGGAGCGGTGCCCTCGATCTGCGGCTTAAACGCGAGCGGGCTTGGGAAAACTTGCGAACTGCAGGAGCGGCACGCCGGAAATCGCGAACAACGCTAGAGCGGTGAAGGATTTTCGAATCTTTCCTCGCGATTCAGAGCAGCGCAGGAATTCCCGAGCAGTGGCTGTTGCGGACGGAATGCGGGAGAGCGAAACCCTAAAGGCTATCTTGAGAATGTGAAGGAGAGGGTTTGCTCAAGATAGTCCACATAACCCTATCAAGTTTGGAATAGGGATTATATAGTATCTCCAGCGTAGAGCCAAGCCCTAGAGCGACACGAACCCAATAAACCCGTTCCGAGTCGGACCCGACACGAGCGGACATAAACTAAATATCACTAACATTATACGTTCAAAAATTAGCGTTACTTAGTAGCGGTTATAAACGTTGTCATGTCAAACACATATTAAATGATGGTGGCTTTTTGTCTAACTCACCAAAGCAAAAAACATCGCGCCAAATGGGCACTATATGAGAATACCTAAACATAACATCAAATTTGAGTTTTTTGTTATTATAACCAAGCATGGAGCTCTATTAAAAAAGTATCCAAGAAACTTAGGGTTCGTCTGGCATGACGATTGTGCCGTCGTTCGTGAACGTGCGACCTCACCTAAAGTTCTACCCCCACTTTTATGTTCAAATTTAATTTTATTTGTGGCGCCGGTTGTACTGTTGTCGTGTCCTACATATATTTTAAAAGTTTGATGTTTTTGACTAAACTCACCTAAGCAAAAATGTCCTTTTTAATAATAAATGTATAAAAATCATTACATTAGAAACATTAAGTATCAATGACTACATAAATTATTAAGCAGCAATCAATCAAACAAAAAATTAGTAAATAAGTAGACAAATCTAACACACTGAGAGAATAGAACTCATGACTCCTCAGCTTGCTCGTGAAGCCCGTCATTCTACTTCGTCATTGGACCTTAATATTGATCGTCTTACAACTATATTTTTAGTGACTACTGAGCATGCAAAAGCATTTTTTATCAAATAGGCAATAGTTTTAACAATAATTTACTTACCATTCTCGAATTTCTTAAATGGGCACTAATTTTATCAACTATTTAAGCCTTTTTTTACCATCTATATATATATTATCTTTCCCATTGTATTTCCCGGGTCTCTTAGACACATTTTTTGGAATGTTATATCTGTCATTTTACTTCCCTTTGCCCGATCCTACTATCTTCAGATGCACTTGCATCAGAGGTTCTCTATGTCTTCCGCTTGGGATGCTCTTTGTGTGCTTGTCGCTTTTCCAAATGTTTCTGTGTTTGCATTGTACATTTTCATGTGCTTGTTGTTTCTTTTTTGTATGTTTGTTTGTATGTATGTTTTTGTTTGCTTTTTTATGTTTGCTTGTGTATGTTTTGCTTGTTTCTCTTGTGTAAATTTTGCATCCCGATTAGTTGACATTCCCCTGATTAAATGGGTTTGCCATATACCCCCTCCCTCCATTTGTAATACTTTTGATTGCCCTAGAAACTCTGAAACCAGCCTAACAAGTGGAGTCTATTTTTTTATGAATGTTATAAGCAGACTATTTTGGCTAATAGCTACCTTCAATTAATTGCAGTCTACTAAAATTTAATTGTAGACCAAAACATTATTCGCAAATCAAAATAGAAAACACAAAATAGTAAGCGCATACATGCTATAAATATTACAAAACATGTGGTATTAGGGTGTTGTTAGTGGTAAAAGTGACATCATCCAAATTAATTCATAGCAAAAAACTGCAAAAAAACACGAAATAATATATATTAATTCGAGTATGTATATAATGATTTCCTTGAGTTTTTTTTGTTGATGATCAACAAATCCCGATTGATCAAACACATTCTACATAGATTATTAGGCTCTGTTTGGCAAAGCGGTGACTTTCTGTCATGAACATGGGTTTACGACCGCTATCACGGTACCAAACAGAGTCTATGTGAGACAATGAGAGCAACAATGAAATTGAAGAACACTCAACATAACTTGCAACTTTGTCTTGTTTTCAATATTGAAACTAGACTAAAGAGAGACACTCACTTTTCAAAGCAAAAATCACATTTATCTTGACTATATTAAAGCAGAAAAATAATCATTTGGTTAAATATTTATTTTTTATCTCTTTATTGTAAAATTTTCAATTTCATAAATTTATGTTTTTTTAAATTGAAAATGCACTCTCTTATATGCAACGTCTCTTACCCGCAATAAAAAAATATGCTCTTATCACTACTCACGAACCCCCAAGCACAAGGGCAAAAATAAGTGGCGGGCGGAGTATAACGTTTGTGGGGTTTTTGCGAGCGGCGAGAGTGGCATCACGTTGGGGCAATGACGTGACCTGGGTACTATTGCGTGGAGCAATGAGTATCTGGCCCATGCACTATCGCGGTTGACCATAAAAGCAGAGCTCCGTATAGACCGTGCCTATCACTCTATGAAAAGTCACCTTTCGTGAAACTTTTTAGGCTCCGTTTGACAACCCGGCAAGACACGAGAACGAGCAGGAGGGAAGCTGTTTGTGACACTGTTTGCAAGCTCCCTTTGAGAACTGTCAGCATGAAAGGGTGTCTGCCCGACGTTTTGCCGCTGGTGGTACGAGCACACCAGTCAACCGTTTAGAACATCAGTTTTCTCTCTCCTCTCCGGCCTCAAACAAGGCTGGGTTCTCAAACACAGCCTTAGAGTTTATTTGGTTAGGCGGTGGTGACAGACGGTGGGAGGAGACGAAGGAATCGAACCGGAGGGGCGGAGGCAGGGATCGAAACGTCCGGTTTTGAGGCTTTTTCTCTGTTCGGCGGGATGAAACGAAAGAAACGAAGTCGACGATCCGTTTGTTTAGCCGCTGTCCGGCGGCGGTTCCTCCAAACGGCCGGCGAAACAAAGAAAGCCTTAATTTCAATAGGCAAGTGTTACGTGCAAACCCAATTTGGATACGTGCAACCCAAAGTTTTAAATAAAATCTATTAAAACTAAAACCCTAAAACCCGATAGGTTCAAACCAACCCCGCTGTCCCTATACTCGCGAAATAAGTTTTGATGGTTTCATTGGGAGCTCCGTTCGCCTCTGTCTGTGCGAAATACGCCGGTTGTTATCAACCCCTCTCCGGCTGTAGTCGGAGTCCTCTTTGCCGGTCGTCGACCCCTCTCCTGCTTTTCTGGAAAATGTCGCCTTCTCTTCTCCGACAACAACAAGCACGGCTGCATTCATCTGCATAAAGTGCATCACTTTTGTTGTAATTTTGATTCTAGAATGTGTACAATTATTAACACTTATTTTTCTTTAAAGCCTTTTTTTCTGCTTATTAACATTTATTATTGTGTTTAATTTCAGACATTGCATTGCCTGGTGCCACTCATCCAAGTCCACAAGTGATAAACATACACATCCTGATCACTTACAACACAGAAGCTGTAACTTTATTATGGACATTTGTCTCTTAAAATTTTCTTATGAATTATTTCTTTTCAAAAATGCATATGCAAATGTTTGTTTTATGCTTTCAAAGTGCTAATACTTTTTATGCATATGGAGATGTTTTGGTGAAATGTATCGGCAGGACCTTCAAAGGGGCCTCTATATATTATCTGATCATGCTTGTGATAGCTACATGATTGATTTACTTGTCATCAAATAAAATGTATAACTTTCATAAATATTTAATCATATATCTATCTTATATCTATTAAAATAATTATTTTTAAATATTAATTTTAATTTTCACGTAACATTCGACATTTTCAATAGGGGAGATAGAGGGCATTACGAGAGCTGCTGGAGAATTATGGAGAGTGCGGTCTGGACACTGTCACTACCGCGCGGCCTCTGCTAAAACATTTGCGCGGGACCGCTAAAACCCTAGAAACCCTCCGTTCTTCGAGGATTTATAGAGCAGTCGAAACAAGCGGCCCATCCACCTATACCGATGTTCTCCCCGGCGACGAGGAAATCTTCTCGTCTCCGTTCGAATGATCGCAATCAATGGGGCCACGGAGCTTCGGCTCCATCGAATTCCTCTCCGTCGACGCCTCTTCCCCCGGGACCGGCCAGTGGCCATTTCTTGAGCTCCTCAATTTCCAATCGACCGGCGACTGGCACGCCTGCTCCCTGGATCACCCGTACTTCCGTCGCTGTGAGGTTGTAATGCCCTTCCACTGTCCTAGCCTTTTTCTCAGTTTCCACGAGCTCTTCAGTTTTAATGACACTCGGATTTTTTTTTGCGCATTTTTCTTCTCGCTACGGTTTGAAGGCCCCGGTGTATAATAGGCTAGGGTGTTAGGCAGATGGCATTCAGACGAAAACCCTAGGTGGGTTGGGGAAGAGAGAAGCAGGGGGTCAAGAGGAAGAAGAAACACAGAATGAACTTTATTAATCTTGCTTAAAAAACTCATTACAAATAATCCCCCTATTTATAAATCCTAATACATGAGTAACGGTCAAAAATAAGAAAAACGCCAGTGATGATGCTCTTCCTTCAGAGGGACACGTGGCACTATCATCAGAACAGGTATTGCGCCGGATGCTGACATCTGTCCCCAGCTAAACTTACAGCGGGCCTTAATTCCAGGCCGTTGATGAAGAAGGAATTAATCTGAGGCGTCCAAAACTTAAACCCTAACATCCGCTTCTCCTTTAAATAACGCTGTCCTCAGCGTTCACTTTCCATCGCTGCCGTCGCGCGTCTAGGGTTCCACTGTAGCTTCCCCCTTTTTTTCTTAGAGAGATAAACTGGAGAGGATGCCGAGTTCGCCGGAGGGAGTACAGCGTGCTTCGTATGCTCACTATCTCCGCCTGGGGTTCATAGTAGAAAAAGGGCAAACACAGTTGAGGAAGAGGCTTGCCGAAAAACTGAACAGATGCTACTCTGAGACTGTGCCTTAGGATGTTGCTAAGAACTCTGGGAAGGAGGTAAATCTCTGGATCTGCTTTATTATATGTCTCTGGTTACGGATTTTTTTTTTTGCACGGGGTCTGATTCTGCTCTTTTCTCTGTTTCGAACGACTTTGAATACTGTTCTCTGGCTGCGTCTTGTCCGGGACGTTTTTGTTTTTCGCCTCTTTTACTCCGTTTGTGTCTTTGTCCCCAGTTGTCGTGGCTAAGTTCCTTGCGTAAATCTAACTTTGATGTCAGTTCGGAAGCCTGTAAGTGTGGATGTTCAGTAAGGGATGATAGATCTTCCCAAGTGCTGTCGGAGGGTGGCCAACCTTGCCATTGTACCAGCGCTTGTGGGATTTCCTGTCCTTTCCTGATGATGTTGCGTTGGCTAATAATGGCTAGCGGCGGGTGGAGAGGGCTGTTTTTCCATGAGAGTTTTGGTAAGGTTACTATTTGCTGCATTGGGTTTCCATGGTAAGGTTTTAATAGAGAGATGTGGAAAACTGGGTGTATGCGCGATTCTGGAGGGAGGAGAAGTCGGTAAGCCGTCTCTCCGATGATTTCCGTAACCTGATATGGTCCGTAAAATTTGAGGCTTAGCTTTCTTCCTGCCGGCCTGGTCATAGTCAGCTGTCGGTATGGGTGCAATTTTAGCAACACCCAATCTCCAATGTCCAGTCTTAGTTCCCTGCGTTTTTTATCTGCTTGTGTCTTCATTCTGTGTTGAGCTCTGGTTAAATTCTCCCTCAATGAGTGGTTAAGCTCCTCCCGTGTCTGCATAGTTGTATCCACCGCCTCATTGTTGGTTCCACCTGCGCAGTAATTTAACAACCCAGGAGGTGGTCGACCATACATGACTTCAAATGGAGTCATGTTGGTCGATGTGTTAAATGTAGTATTATGATGGTATTCTGCATAGCTTAAATATTGTGCCCATTGTTTTGGATGGTCATGAGTGAATATTCGGAGGTACTGCTCAACACAGCGGTTTACCCTTTCGGTTAAACCGTCGGTTTGAGGATGATATGCCGAACTGTATTTCAATTTGGTTCCTTGTAGCTTGAATAATTCCACCCAGAAATCACTCAGGAAAATTGGGTCTCTATCAGTAATGATAGACTCAGGATTCCCGTGTAATTTCCCTACATTTTCCCAAAAGATTTTTGCTACTATTGGTCCTGAAATGGGTGGTTTAATTGGGGCTAAATGAATGGCTTTCGAAAATCTATCTACTACAACATATATTATTGTATATCCTAAGGATGTGGGTAGATGGGTTACAAAATCCATAGTTAAATCTGTCCATAGCTTGGTTGGTATAGGTAGCGGCTGCAATAATCCATAAGGATTGTGATTGGTGGACTTGGCTCTTTGGCATAAATCACAGTTCTTTATATATTCCTCTACCTCTTTTTTAAGATTATGCCAATAGAACTGGGACTTAATACGGTATAAGGTGGCTCTAACTCCTGAGTGTCCTCCCGCAAGGCTGTTATGTGCTTCAATTAGAATTTTAGTTTTAATTGTGGATTTTTCTGGAATGTAAATTCTGTGATGGTGAATGATGTAATTTCCTTGCATTCTCCAGTTTGAGTTACTTATTGTGTTTGCTTTTATTTGTCGGCAAAACTCATCCTGCTCATAATCCTGTTCGAGTCCCTCTAAGAGAGGGGAAACTGGGACGGATATCATGTTAAGGCTTACCGCCATTCCTGTACCCGCAATGTCCGGAATTCTGGACAAGGTATCGGCGGCTTGATTATTTTTTCCAGCCTTATATTGTATGATGAAATCATATCCTAGTAATTTCGCTAAGAATGTCTGTTGTTCGGGTGTTTGGATCTGTTGTGTGAGAAGGTAATGCAGGCTGTGGTGGTCTGTGATTATTATAAATTGATGCCCTAATAAGTATTGCCTCCATTTTGCCACCGCAGCTGTAACCGCATACATTTCTCTAAAGTAAGTGGATTTCCTTTGCATTAGCGGGGAAAGCTTCTTACTATAGTAGGCTATAGTTTTATTTTGTTGTTTAAGAACTGCCCCTATGCCTGTGCCTGAAGCGTCGGTCTCTATAATGAATGGTTCACTAAAGTTGGGTAAAGATAGTATAGGTCTTGACAGTAATTTGAGCTTAAGCTCGTCAAAAGCTATCTGAGTTTTGGAATTCCATGAAAAAGCATTTTTTTTTAACAGATCCGTAATCGGGTGTGCTATTCTAGCATAGTTTTGAATAAATTTCCGGTAATAGCCGGTTAGTCCTAAGAAGGCTCTGACTTCTTTTTGGTTTCTGGGTGTTGGGAATTCCTCAATGGCTATTATGTTAGTCTTGTTGGGGAATACTTTACCCTCACAGATGGTATGCCCCAAAAACTCTATTTCTTCCATGAGGAATTCACACTTAGAGATCTTAACTAGTAACTTATTCTGGCGTAATAATATCAAAGTTGTTTTTAAATGCGTCCAGTGGTCTTCAATGGTTGGGCTGTAAACCAAAATATCGTCAAAAAAAATTACCAAAAATTTTCGTAAATGAGGTTGAAAAATAGTGTTCATCAGGGCTTGGAAAGTTGACGGAGCATTTGTTAAACCAAAGGGCATGACTAAAAACTCATAATGTCCATGATGTGTCCTAAAGGCTGTTTTTGGGATGTCCCCTGGATCCATCCGTATTTGGTGGTAGCCTGATTTCAAATCTAATTTCGAAAAAAATCTTGCCGTGTATAACTCATCCATCAATTCATCAACCGTGGGAATTGGAAATTTATCTTTAATCGTTATCTTGTTCAGAGCCCTATAATCCACACAAAATCTCCATGTCCCATCTTTTTTCTTAACTAATATCACTGGGGAACTAAAGGCCGATGTACTGGGTTGAATCTGTCCTTGGCTAAGCATTTCCTTTACTAACCTTTCTATCTCGTTTTTTTGATGGTATGGATATCTGTAAGGTTTAAGGTTTGGTGGGTTTGTTCCCTCATTCAAGTTAATCTTATGATCGATCTCTCGTATAGGGGGCAGACTACTGGGTTCACCAAACGTTTCTTTATATGATATTAGTAGCTCCTTGAATTCGTTGGGGAGGCGTTTAACTATTTCCTCAATGGTTTGTCCCTCTGTCTTTTGTGGTGTTATTTTTCTAGTCATAATTAGACAGACTCTGGCCGGTTTCAATGCGATCATTCGGCGTAATTGTGAGGTGGATACTGGTCTCCCTTGTGTTTTACTATTATGCCCTCTGAGTGTTATTAGTCCCAGGCTACTTTTGTAGGAAATTATTAAATTCTCATAGTCAGTAGTAACGGGTCGTAATGTTCTCAACCATCTTTGCCCAAGGATCAAATCTGCGCCTTCAATGTCAAGGACATAAAGTTGGATGGTGTATAGTATATCCTGTATAGTTAAAGTTACTTCTTTGCACTTTCCCGTGCATAGCTCAGTAGACCCATTTCCCATATAAACAGGGAATTCGTTGATTTTATGAATGAGTAATTTTAAGAAGTTAGCCATTCGTACCGAGAGGAAATTATGAGTACTTCCCCCGTCAACAAAGATTTCTATGGGTTGATTTTTAATTAGTCCGGTAAATCGCAATCCATAATTTGGTATGGTTCCAGTAAGTGCATTTAGGAATATAGTGGAGGTTGGGTCCTCTTCTTCGGTCAAATCTCCTAATTTTTCTATTTCACTCTCCTCTTCTTCGGTGCCACCTAAATAAAGTAAAATGCCCTTCCCTTTGCATCTATGCCCCGCATGATAGCGCTCGTCATAGTTATAACACAATCCCTTTTCTCGCTTTGCTTGCAATTCAGCGGGTGTTAAGCGCTTAATTGGTGGTAGGCGCGGTTTAGTGGCCGGGACAAAGTTTCGGTCAGTTCTGATAATAGTTTTGGATGTAGAATTGTTATAATTGTACCTATGTCCCTCACTATTTTTTCTGCTATCTTCTATTTCCCTATCCTCATGCATCCTGGCTAACGCGTAAGCATCATAAATTTCTGTTGGTCGGGCCATAAGCACCGGTCCCCTAATTGGTTCTTTGAGTCCATACACGAACATGTCCGTTATGAAACTGGGGGTCAGGCCTGGTACCTTGGTCAGTAAATCTTCAAATTCGGATTTATATGCCTGCACTGTGGTGGTTTGCCTTAATTTAGTTAATAGGCCAGCTGGTCTAATGTATTGAGAAGGACCAAATCTTTTTTGAATGGCATCAACAAACATTGTAAAGGTGAGGGCAGGGTGATCCCTCAAGGTTGCCTGGTACCATTTAGACGCGGGATTGTCTAAATGTAGCGAGGCAATCAAGAGATAATCCTGTTCTCTGTACCCGTTATATTCAAAACTCTTTCGGAGGTCATACAACCAATCCGTTGGGTCTCCTTCCGAAAATCGTGGACAAGGAACTTCAAAATTGCCAGGGCGGTTAGAAACAACCTGAATTCCGGGAGTTGCTGGTCGCGGTCCAAGAAGCCCGTGTGCGGTCATTGCCGGGTTATTCTCTGGATCGTTCCGTATGTTACTTGTCTCTCCCTCCTCAATTGGACCCTGCTGCAAACTCTGTACCCCTTTCCCCATAACTCTTGGCGCATTCTCGAACTGTGACAAGATTTCTCGCCGGAGTGAAGCGATTTGCGTCGCGTGGTTGGAAGATTGGTCACGAGTTTCAAGAATTTTCTGGGCTAGTAGGTTTTCCTTGACTTGTAACTCGGTGCTGAATTGTGTTTGAAGTTGCTTAATTTCACTGAGGAATCGATGTTGTAATTCCTCCATCTGCGTAGCTCGTTGTTGCTGCTCGGCTTGGATGATGTTCTTGAGTTCCAAGAATTGCTGTTGAGTAGTATCTTTCGATCGTAATCCTTCCATGGTGATATTGGCGGGGTTTAAATCTCAACGAGAGCACCAAAAATGTTAGGCCCCGCCGGCATTCGTAGTAGATGGCATTCAGACGAAAACCCTAGGTGGGTTGGGGAAGAGAGAAGCAGGGGGTCAAGAGGAAGAAGAAACACAGAATGAACTTTATTAATCTTGCTTAAAAAACTCATTACAAATAATCCCCCTATTTATAAATCCTAATACATGAGTAACGGTCAAAAATAAGAAAAACGCCAGTGATGATGCTCTTCCTTCAGAGGGACACGTGGCACTATCATCAGAACAGGTACTGCGCCGGATGCTGACATCTGTCCCCAGCTAAACTTACAGCGGGCCTTAATTCCAGGCCGTTGATGAAGAAGGAATTAATCTGAGGCGTCCAAAACTTAAACCCTAACATAGGGTAGGAAATTTTTTGTGTGAAATTGGTCACCCACAGAAGACTGCTACAATATAATTTGTCTGCAAACACGCTATTCTTACCTGACGCTTCACCCAAATCGGCGCACCATTGTGCACACTCCCTCTCAATGATATGATTTCATTAAATATTTAATTCAGTCCTTTTATTTGGTTGGTTCTTTGTAGGTTATTTGAATTTGACCTCGCTATTTTCATCATTTGACTTGTGTGCACGGATTGCTGCAGTTGAGTTTTTTCTTCAGCCAATTTGTTATTATAAATTTGGTCTAAGAGACTATAAATTCCATATGCTTGGGTAGATTGCTAGTAGACCAGTAGTTCGTTTTGTTTATCAGTTTTTGTACTAGAAGAGATCTTTTACATTTCTTAAAATGAAATGTATGATCATGGCTTCGTTTGGCACATCCGTGGTGGTCGTAAGCTTATTGGTTAAACCGTCATTCGGTAACTACAACCTAACAAACTCCATCCGTTTAAACATAAAAGTGGATGAAGTTCCTTAAGTGTGCGTTAACAAATGACAGTTTAACGCCCATGTTCACGACCACCACCACCGTGCCAAACGGAGCCTGTATCCCAAATTTTATGGGGTTTGATCTCTGAACTCTGCTGTTTATCCTGAAAACTCAGCCATTTCACTGTTTCTTTGGGCTATTGTGATATGAATTGGATTTTTATGTTTATGTATTGGATGGTTGGAATTTGACAATATCTCCCTTTTTATATTATACTTTAGGACAATGGAACATTGCCCTGTTAATTTTTATATGGAACTTCGGGGCAATCCAAAGTTGTTTTATTTTCTTATATGATTAAAATTTCGTACATCCGATATATGAAACAATCTGTTGATAAAAATTTAAGAAACACTCCTCTCCTTTTTCTTGTAAAAAAATCAACTTCTAAGATGGAATTAAATGTCTTGTATTGGCGGAAATAAATAAAAATTTCATTAAACTCAACATTCAAGAATTAAACCGAAATTAATGTTTATCTTTTTTAAGTTCAGAGCTGAGAAATGGTAACTCCGTTTTTTAATCAGAATTCCGGCTGTGAAGGATGCAGAAAAAGGAATTTACCATGATCAAACTAAACCCATTGATGTTGGGAACTTCCCTCGCATTCTTCGTGATGCACAAGAGGAATTACTGCTTAAGGATGCTTCTGGTGGGTATATTGAGTGTTTGACATTATTCAGATGCTCTGATACATCGGTAAATCTACTGAACTCTCTCTAATATTGAAATATTTTTATTTCTTGTCTATGCCTGTAGGTGGCAAGTTATTCACAGGTGGCATGGATAAGGGAACCGGGTTTTGCTGGATCGTTTGCGGCAACAAGCTCTTCTTATGGAGTTACTTATCAGCTGCCCTTTCAAACAAATGTGTGATTCTTGAGATACCTTCTTCTGTTTTAGAAATAAGAGATGAAAATACAAGGGCAAGGCATTCTAATGACTGGATTGTCTGCGTAGTTAGATGGGCTGTTGACGCCGCAAAGAATGACAAGGTGTTAGCACAGGGCATTTCTGCCGGCGTCATCATCTGCAATACGAAGAATCATGCTTTTGTGTATTGGCCTGATATTTTTCTGGAAAGTAGAACTAAGCCTGTTTTTGGCTTTCCAACATACTTGGAATGTAATGATACCAACTTACGTGGTGAAGAGACAAAAGATTATAACTGTCACCAAGAAATTTGCGGAAATGTTTACTTGTCTGAGCACGATCATATTAACTCTATTATTGCTGCCCCAGTTTCAAGCAGTTCTAAAGAGTGCATTGCAATAGCTTGTCAATCTAGTGGCAAGTTGTGGCAATTGCATTTTACTCCAGATGGAATTTATAGGAGAAAGGTCTCTCATGACATTTTTGGCGGTCATACTCAATCAAATAAGAGGTACGCAAGATCACTTACCTGGCATCTGCAACCACATGCATACTCAGAAAAATCAAGTGGGCAATTCTTTTTGTTGACTGACCGTGAGGTCCAGTATTGGAATGTCAGTCATACACCTGAGGTAAATATAACAAAACTCTGGGCTCATGAGATTGTTGGTAGTGATGGTGATCATGGCATTAAGAAGGATCTGGCTGGTCAGAAGTATATATGGCTTTTGGACATGCAAGTGGATGACCGAGGCAGAGAAATTAATATTCTTGTAGCGATCTTTTGCCAGGATAGGTTAGGTGGATCTTGCTATATTCAGTATTCTCTCCTAACAATGATATACAAAGCCGGTGAGTACATCAACATAGAGGATCCTGGTATAATGAGTGCTAGGATGTTGAAGAAGAAAGCTCCTCTTCAGGTTATAATTCCTAAAGCAAGAGTGGAGGTTGAAGACTTCTTGTTTTCTATGAGGCTTCGTTTCGGAGGCAAGCCTTCCGGGTCTGCAATTATATTATCTGGGGATGGGACCGCAACTGTTACCAATTATGTTAGAGGTTCCACACGTCTTTATCAGTTTGATTTACCATATGATGCAGGAAAGGTTCTAGATGCTTCCATTTTCCCCTCTACAGAGGATGATGGGGAAGGGGCATGGGTTGTGTTGACTGAAAAAGTTGGAGTGTGGGCTATACCGGAGAAGGCAGTTTTGCTTGGTGGAGTTGAACCTCCAGAGCGAAGTTTATCGCGCAAAGGGAGCTGCAACGATGGAATCACGCAAGAAGAGAAAAGGATTCAGGCTTTTGGAGGAAATATGGTTCCGAGAAGAGCTAGTTCAGAAGTATCGAGTTCTGGTGACAGACCAAGACCTGCTATAACTAGTATTGTGCAGAGAACTGCCCAAGACGAAGAAGTCGAAGTTTTACTAGGCCGTTTCTTTTGTGATTTTTTGGCATCTAATGAGGTTGAAGGCGCTTTTGAGAAGCTTAGTGTTAAAGGTGCATTTGAAAAGGAGGGCGAAACAAATGTTTTTGCTCGCATTAGTAAATCTATTGTTAACACATTGGCTAAACATTGGACTACGACCAGAGGAGCTGAGCTTGTGGCATCAACTATTGTGTCGTCCCTTTTATTTGATAAACAACAAAAACATCAAAAATACCTTCATTTTCTTGCTCTGTCTGGGTGCCACAAGGAACTTTCTTTCAATCAAAGTAAGAATCTGGTACCTTGTATAGTTCTTTTACTTGGTCTGGATTGTTCTAATGGTATAAATTTCTTTTTTAGGCTTCAATTTAACTAATAATTTGTGTACCCAAAAGATAAGAAGAAAACTGTCGTTATAGCTTCAGAATACTTCAATGTAAAATAAAGCACCATGACTGTGGATCAATGCCTTCTAGAAGGCACATAAATGCTAATAATGTGTTATATATATATATATATATATATATATATATATATATATATATATATATATATATATATATATATATATATATATATATATATGATCATATAGAATTAATTTCAGATGAACAATTAATCACTTTCTTTTATTTAGAATGGCTATTTACTGAGAATGTCCTAGTTTGATTTGATAGTGAAGGATATCATGTTTTGGCATTTTACAAAGACTTATAATAATTTACTTAAACATGGATAAGTAGCCCTAAGCTTATACTAGATTTTCTTAAAATCCTGTAATTGCTATTTTGAGATTCTGATATTATCATATTACTAATATGGTTTGTTATGAAATACTGAGATAACATTATACCAAGTTTCATGATAAACCCTATCAAGTGCAATGTTAGTACCCCAATTTCAAAGAGCACTAGTATAAGGTTTGGGTTAGTTAACCTTATCTATTAATGAGAGTAAATCCATATTCTTATATAAAGTTTTTGAAACTCGTGTCTTTTATCACCAATTAATCAAACAAAGGGGTTCTTGTTGTAGAGCAAGCTCAGATTTCAAGAGGTATTGGAATTATGATTGATGGATTTCTTACTTTTTTGTATGCACCAATTCCACTTGTAAATTGATGTTGAGGAAAAACCAGGAAGATACGTCATCCGTAGAATTTTGGGATACAAACTAATAAGGCACGCCACACACCATCAAAAGGCTTAGATGGTAACACCGTGCTGTTTGTGGGGAAATGGAGATAGGGCTATAATTGGCGTTGCAAGAAGGCATGGTGGAGCAGCCACATGGTGTATGAAAGGCCAAGAGGAGCAGTGGTGCAAAAACGAAGAGGAGCAGTGGTGCAATAGTGAAGAGGAGCAGTGGTGCAGAAGCGAAGAGGAGCAATGATTTGATGCACACAAGGTTTCTCCTGCTTCTCGGACTCTTTGCCTAACGAAGATGGGGTAAGTCTCCACAATATACCTAATGATCATTTCCCCACACACAAGGATCTTAACATCTAGTATAATTGTATAAAGTGGTCTAATTTTTCTGGCACACAAAGCGAACTGATTCCACTTTTTCCTAGATATTGCAATGGGTGTTTTATCTTCTTCAATGCTCAATCACAATCATTAGGCTTGCAAATTGCATTACGTTCTCGCTCATTTTTCATGCAAAGCCATTAATTAAACCACAAATTCCTTATTGAGATGATACGACCGCCGCAAGTCCCTTAGTGTTTTGGCTCCTTCTGATCGTTCTGCCCTGACTAGTGTTGGTCGTGGTCATATTATCACCCCTGGATCTTCTGTGCCCACCTGTGATTCTTGTGGTCGAAGGGGACATTCTCAGGAGGCATGTTTCAACTTCATCTGCATCTGACACCTTCTGGATGTTGGCGTGGTCGTGGACCAGGCTGTGGGGGCCATAGACACAATGGCTACCGTTCTCATGATGCTGCTTACACTACGGATGCCTATGATGAGTCCCAGTGTTCTGCTTCAGCCTCTCTTACATCACAGGAATTGGATGTCTTTCGTACTCTCAGCCCGATCCTGTCACTGGAGGTTCTTCTTCTCTTTCCACCATTGCTATGTCTAGTGTTCATTCTGTCACCACCTCACCTTCTGAATGGGTGTTAGACTCTGGTGTTACAAATCACATGACTGGATCTTACTCAGGTTATCTCTTATATTCCTTTGTCTGGTAAAGACAAAGTTATTTTTGCTAATGACTCTTTCTTCTCTATTGTGGGCAAAGACAACATCTCTTGTTTCCCGTCCATTTCTCTTCCGTATGTTCTTCATGTTCCCTCCTTTCCTCGCATTTTACACCATTAACAATATTATAAAATCTCTTAACTGTTTGGTAACTTTTTTCCCCGATTCCCGTGTCTTTCAGGAATTGGGTATGAAGCAAAACATTGATAGTGGTAGGAACCGTGATGGCTTGTACTACTTGGACACCCATCTTCTCTCTTAGGCTCTTTCCAGTTCCACTGTTACTGCTGAGGATGTTCGTCGCTGACATCCGCGTTTAGGACATCCATCCTCCGTTTATCTGCAAAAAATATTTCTTGTTTTTACCTTTTCTTCAGAACTTTGCTTTTGACGTGATATGGCTAAACATGTGCGACATACTTCTTCACATCTTTCTTCCCGAGTAGCATTCCTTTTGATGTTATATATTCTGATGTTTGGGGGCCTTCCCTCCATTTTTTCTTTATCTGGTTTTTGTTGGTTTGTCACTTTTACTGATTGCTTCTCGCAAACTACATGGGTTTATCTGTTGAAAAAAAAGAAGTTTTTCCATGCTTTCAAGCGTTTCATAAAACGGCGCAAATCCAATTTAATGCCTCTATTCGTGTTCTTCGAACTGACAACAACAGGGGGGGGGGGGAGTGGGGGAGTATGATGATCGTGGTGTCTTTGGCTCTTACCTTACCTCTCACGGTATCATCCACCAAAAAACGTTTGTTGACACTTCTATTGATAACAAAGTGATCGAACGTAAAAATCGGCACCTGCTCGAGGTTACTCACTGTCTCCTATCCACTATGCACTTTCTTAAATCCTATTGGGGTGATGTGGTTCTTACAGCTGCTCATCTTATCAACCGTTTTCCTTCTCGTGTCCTTTTCTTTACTACTCCTCTAGCTCGTCTCTCCACCTCTGGCGTGATTCATACTTCCCATTTGACACCCCGTCTCTTTGGGTGTGTCTGTTTCGTGCATGTGCACCAACAAAATCGTGACAAACTTGACCCTCATGCTCAACAATGTGTCTTCCTTGGTTATTCTTCGACGACCAAAGGATATCGTTGCTTCACCCCCGTTCTCGGCGTATGTTCTGTACCTTGGATGTCACCTTCCGGGAGGCCAAATCCCATTTTCTGCCTTCAATTTACCTTTTTTGTTTGGGGAAGAGTAGTGGTGATACAAATGTCACTCCGGCTCCTCTTCCTCTTCTCCCTTCCATCCCTTCGATTCCTTCCACTTAGGTACCCATAGCTCCTATCCCGTTACTAGACTCTACTACGATTTCTCTTTTTCCCCACGTATACCATCGTCGTTCAGTACAAAAAGAGTAAGGGCTTTTGCCCGGTATATGCCAAAATGAAAGTACAATCCCTCTCTCACAACATCTCTAAGCGGAAGCTAAAACAAAACAATCATCATCATCACCTGTCGCCGAGTAGTCGTAATGCGCGACATCTGCTCCTCAGGTCCTGCTACCTCGTCCTGCTGGAGATTTAACATATTTGATTTGTGGTATGCCAATGAAACTTTGACCATGAGCTTATGATGATGAAATACATCATCCATAGTGATCCAAGGATTTTTGGGACAAAAAAATTCGAGGGTTTTTGTACAACCCCGTATTCGCGAATAGTGGGCCCCAGATGAGGCGTGCTTAGTTTTTAAGCTTTTTGAGTATTTTGAACTCTTGGTGGGCAATTTTGGCTCTAGCTTGGAAATATACTAGTAGGGGGAGGAAAAATCTACCTCCCCCCAGTGGCCCTCTTTTGGGGGGCGGGTGCGACAAGTTGGCTAACACCCGCCCCGTCCAGATAGGTGCCTGGCGGCCTGGTGGGGCGAGACCGGCCGGGGGCCAGGGTCTCGCCCCCGCCTCCTTCTGCTTGGCGGCCTGGTGGGGCGAGACCGGCCGGGGGCCAGGGTCTCGCCCCCGCCTCCTTCTGCTTGGCGGCCTGGTGGGGCGAGACCGGTCGGGGGCCAGGGTCTCGCCCCCGCCTCCTTCTGCTTGGCGGCCTGGTGGGGCGAGACCGGCCGGGGGCCAGGGTCTCGCCCCCGCCTCCTTCTGCGTGGCGGCCTGGTGGGGCGAGACCGGCCGGGGGCCAGGGTCTCGCCCCCGCCTCCTTCTGCGTGGCGACCTGGTGGGGCGAGACCGGCCGGGGGCCAGGGTCTCGCCCCCGCCTCCTTCTGCTTGGCGGCCTGGTGGGGCGAGACCGGCCGGGGGCCAGGGTCTCGCCCCCGCCTCCTTCTGCTTGGCGGCCTGGTGGGGCGAGACCGGCCGGGGGCCAGGGTCTCGCCCCCGCCTCCTTCTGCTTGGCGGCCTGGTGGGGCGAGACCGGCCGGGGGCCAGGGTCTCGCCCTTGCCCCCCCTGTTTTTACCGTTCTGCCCCCCGACGTGGTTGTTTTCTATTGGCCCAAGGCTTTTTGGGGCGTAGGGGTATTTCAGTCTTTTTACCCCCAGGACTTGGAAAAACTATAAATAGACCCCCTTGGGTGCCTTGGAGAGGATCCTTTTTTCTTAGCTTCCTCCTCCCTTAGCTTCTTCTTGGTAGAGTAGAGAGAGCTCTCCAAGGCGCCCAGCCTAGCCCTTTGGTAAGGGAGGGGAAAAGCTCAGGTAGCCTTCCGGGTGTGAGGTGGGACCTCCGTGCTAGAGCCGAGGGTCTGTTCATAGTCTCCTAAGTCTCCGATCCGTGACGTTCTCTCGAGTGTAGTAGGTGTGAGGTCACCCCTTTCAGGGACCCCGAACTCCACAGAGGTCAATTTTGGCTTCAACACTTTGGTGCGGTGAGCGTGGAGAGTGACCAGCACAGAAGATCTCGGGAGAGTGTCATGACGGGAGGTCAAGGAGGTAGTAACGATCTCGGAGAGCTCCCCAACCCTGGACCCTTTGTAGGGAGGCAAGAGTTCATGGCCTCCATCCAGGGCATCATGGAGATGCTGCGAAGCATTTCTCCTCAGGGTGGCAGCTCCACCCCGACCCCCCAGGAGCTAGCTCCCCCCCTCGATGAGTCGACTCCCAGGGGTCTAGGCGAGATGACCCCAGCGGGGGGAGAGGGAAGCGCACCAGGAAGAAGGCCAGGAAAGGAGAGGATGGGAGATGGGGTCGAGCGAGACCTCACCGGCCGGGAGCTGTTCTCCAGCCCGGCGAGTGCCAACCTCCCAGGCGAGCAGGTGGCGCAAGTGGAGCAGGCGAGACCCCCCCTCAGGGGGTCACCCTTCAGCGAGCTGATCATCTCAGCTCCCGTTCCCGAGGGGTTCAGAGAGCCAGACATGGCTTACTATACGGGGAAGGATGACCCCGTCCAACATCTGCAGTGGTTCGAGGATGCCGTCTCCATCAGGCCGATGACGGATGCCTTCAAATGTCGCCTCTTTGCGATCACATTGAAGGAGAAGGCAAGAGACTGGTTCCATCAACTCCCTGCAAGGTCGATCTATGAGTTCGAGGACTTGAGCCGAAGCTTCCAGCTCCACTTCTCCACCTCCAAGAAGCGGAAGAGGAGTCCTGAGTCCATCTTCCTGATAAGGCAGGGGGCCGAGGAGTCGCTGGCCCGTTACGTTGACCGGTTCCAAGAGGAGATCCTGGAGGTCCAGGAGATGCCAGGGTATGCTCTCCAGATGACCTTCACTGTTGGGCTGAAGGAGGGCTTCTTCAAGATGAGCTTGACCCGGAAGGCCCCCCTTCCTTCGAGGAGCTGATGGAAAGGGCGGCAGAGGAGATTGCCATGGAGGCGGCCAACCCGGCATTTGTCAAGAAGTTGGCAAAGCTGACTGAGACGGAGGCAAAGGAGCAAGGTGGCACGAGGCCTCAGGAGGGGAGAAGGAGAGAGGAGCGGAGAGCTCAGGAGGGTCCGAACCAGGTTGGAGGCAGCAGGGAGGACCCTCTCAGGGCCCGGGAAGAGGTTACGCCCATGATGGGGGAAACTTCCATGGGGGCCAAGGAAGGTTCAACTTCCAGAGGCAAGCCCCTAGGCAGCTCCTCCCCCCACCACAGCAAGCGATGGAGATTGGTCGAAGGGAGAGGAGGAACCGCCAGGGAAGGAGAAGGGTCAGGATAGAGTTGCCGTACTGTGACTTCCACCAGGTGTAGGGGCACGCCACAGCTACCTGCCCCGAGTTCCTGGAGGTGAGGGGGGCGAGAGACCCTGCCCAGCCACAGCCACCGGTGCGGGTTGATGAGGTTCTGCCCCAAGGAGGGGGTGATGATGTTTGTGAGGACCGGGTCGATGTCGGACCCCGAGGTGGTATAGCGGTGATCCATGGTGGAGTGGGGATTGAGGCCACTCGGAAGGCAAGCCTCCATGTCATGTACCGAAGGAGCATCGCCTCAACCTCCCAGACCCCGCCCCAGGAGGAGAAGATCACCTTCTCAATGAAGGACCTACCGGATCATGAAGATCCGTTCTGTGATGCGCTGGTCATCCAGACGGCCATCGAGGGCTACAGCGTCTCCCGAATCTTGGTGGACAACGGGAGCTCTGTCAACGTCGTTTTCAGGAAGGCGTTTGATGAGATGAAGGTAGAGCCAATGAGGGTGTTGGCCTCGGACGGACCCCTGTTCGGATTTTCAGGGGAGAGGAAGGAGGTTGAGGGTGGAGTGGGACTCCAAGTTAAATTGGGGGGAGTCTCAAGGAACTGCCGGTTCGTCATTGTGGACGCTCCAAACAGCTATAACGCCATCTTCGGAAGGCCCCTCATCAGCGCCTTCCGTTGCGTGCCATCTTCCTTCCACCAATGCATCAAGTTCAGCTCCGGAGGGATCCAGGTCAGAGTCAAGGGAGACTCCAGGATGGCAAGACAGTGTTATGTCACGGCCGTCAACACCATCTCTTGGTTGGCCAAGGCAGAGGAGATGAAGAGGATCATGGAGAGCCTAAGCAGGATGGAAGTGTCCGGCGAGCAGGAAGCGGATGGCGACCACCAGGCCCAGACCCCCTGAAGAAGCCTCGTCCCGGTAGAGTCCTGTATTTTTCTTATGTTGTATTGAGTCCAGCCCCCGACCAGCTGAGTCGGGGGGGGTCATGTAACCCATCTTTTTCCCCATTTGAGGATGTAAGATTTGCTAAGGACTGATTGAGATGCTTAGTTCTTTTGCTCCGAGATGGTCCCGCTGCCCAGGCTCTCACTAGCTGGGCAGGGCCGGTGGTACCTCTCGTTGATGCCTAGTTGTCTCACCTCGAGATGGATTCCGCTGCCAGGCTCTCACCTTGCTGGCAGGGCAGGTTGATCTCTCGGAGGGTGGGAAGGTCTCACCTCGAGATGGATTCCGCTGCCAGGCTCTCACCTAGCTGGCAGGGCAGGTTGATCTCTCGGAGGGTGGGAAGGTCTCACCTCGAGATGGATTCCGCTGCCAGGCTCTCACCTAGCTGGCAGGGCAGGTTGATCTCTCGGAGGGTGGGAAGGTCTCACCTCGAGATGGATTCCGCTGCCAGGCTCTCACCTAGCTGGCAGTGCAGGTTGATCTCTCGGAGGGGGGGAAGGTCTCACCTCGGGATGGATTCCGCTGCCAGGCTCTCACCTAGCTGGCAGGGCAGGTTGATCTCTCGGAGGGTGGGAAGGTCTCACCTCGAGATAGATTTCGCTGCCAGGCTCTCACCTAGCTGGCAGGGCAGGTTGATCTCTCGGAGGGTGGGAATGTCTCACCTCGAGATGGATTCCGCTGCCAGGCTCTCACCTAGCTGGCAGGGCAGGTTGATCTCTCGGAGGGTGGGAAGGTCTCACCTCGAGATGGATTCCGCTGCCAGGCTCTCACCTAGCTGGCAGGGCAGGTTGATCTCTCAGAGGGTGGGAAGGTCTCACCTCGGGATGGATTCCGCTGCCAGGCTCTCACCTAGCTGGCAGGGCAGGTTGATCTCTCGGAGGGTGGGAAGGTCTCACCTCGGGATGGATTCCGCTGCCAGGCTCTCACCTAGCTGACCGGGTAGGTTGATCTCTCGGAGGGTGGGAAGGTCTCACCTCGGGATGGATTCCGCTGTCAGGCTCTCAGCTAGCTGGCAGGGCAGGTTGATCTCTCGGAGGGTGGGAAGATCTCACCTCGAGATGGATTCCGCTGACAGGCTCTCACCTAGCTGGCAGGGCAGGTTGATCTCTCGGAGGGTGGGAAGGTCTCACCTCGGGATGGATTCCGCTGCCAGGCTCTCACCTAGCTGGCAGGGCAGGTTGATCTCTCGGAGGGGGGGAAGGTCTCACCTCGGGATGGATTCCGCTGCCAGGCTCTCACCTAGCTGGCAGGGCAGGTTGATCTCTCGGAGGGTGGGAAGGTCTCACCTCGAGATGGATTCCGCTGTCAGGCTCTCACCTAGCTGGCAGGGCAGGTTGATCTCTCGGAGGGTGGGAAGGTCTCACCTCGAGATGGATTCCGCTGTCAGGCTCTCACCTAGCTGGCAGGGCAGGTTGATCTCTCGGAGGGTGGGAAGGTCTCACCTCGAGATGGATTCCGCTGTCAGGCTCTCACCTAGCTGGCAGGGCAGGTTGATCTCTCGGAGGGTGGGAAGGTCTCACCTCGAGATGGATTCCGCTGCCATGCTCTCACCTAACTGGCAGGGCAAGTTGATCTCTTGGAGGGTGGGAAGGTCTCACCTTGGGATGGATTCCGCTGCCATGCTCTCACCTAGCTGGCAGGGCAGGTTGATCTCTCGGAGGGTGGGAAGGTCTCACCTCGGGATGGATTCCGCTGCCAGGCTCTCACCTAGCTGGCAGGGCAGGTTGATCTCTCGGAGGGTGGCAAGGTCTCACCTCGAGATGGATTCCGCTGTCAGGCTCTCACCTAGCTAGCAGGGCAGGTTGATCTCTCGGAGGGTGGGAAAGTCTCACCTCGAGATGGATTCCGCTGCCAGGCTCTCACCTAGCTGGCATGGGCAGGTTGATCTCTCGGAGGGTGGGAAGGTCTCACCTCGAGATGGATTCCGCTGCCAGGCTCTCACCTAGCTGGCATGGCAGGTTGATCTCTCGGAGGGGGGGGAAGGTCTCACCTCGGGATGGATTCCGCTGCCAGGCTCTCACCTAGCTGGCAGGGCAGGTTGATCTCTCGGAGGGTGGGAAGGTCTCACCTCGGATGGATTCCGCTGCCAGGCTCTCACCTAGCTGGCAGGGCAGGTTGATCTCTCGGAGGGTGGGAAGGTCTCACCTCGAGATGGATTCCGCTGCCAGGCTCTCACCTAGCTGGCAGGGCAGGTTGATCTCTCGGAGGGTGGGAAGGTCTCACCTCGGGATGGATTCCGCTGTCAGGCTCTCACCTAGCTGGCAGGGCAGGTTGATCTCTCGGAGGGTGGGAAGGTCTCACCTCGGGATGGATTCCGCTGCCAGGCTCTCACCTAGCTGGCAGGGCAGGTTGATCTCTCGGAGGGTGGGAAGGTCTCACCTCGAGATGGATTCCGCTGCCAGGCTCTCACCTAGCTGGCAGGGCAGGTTGATCTCTCGGAGGGTGGGAAGGTCTCACCTCGGGATGGATTCCGCTGCCAGGCTCTCACCTAGCTGGCAGGGCAGGTTGATCTCTCGGAGCTCTCGGCAGGGCTGGCAGGGCAGGTTGATCTCTCGGAGGGTGGGAAGGTCTCACCTCGAGATGGATTCCGCTGCCAGGCTCTCACCTAGCTGGCAGGGCAGGTTGATCTCTCGGAGGGTGGGAAGGTCTCACCTCGGGATGGATTCCGCTGCCAGGCTCTCACCTAGCTAGCAGGGCAGGTTGATCTCTCGGAGGGTGGGAAGGTCTCACCTCGAGATAGATTCCGCTGCCAGGCTCTCACCTAGCTGGCAGGGCAGGTTGATCTCTCGGAGGGTGGGAAGGTCTCACCTCGAGATGGATTCCGCTGCCAGGCTCTCACCTAGCTGGCAGGGCAGGTTGATCTCTCGGAGGGGGGAAGGTCTCACCTCGGGATGGATTCCGCTGCCAGGCTCTCACCTAGCTGACAGGGCAGGTTGATCTCTCGGAGGGTGGGAAGGTCTCACCTCGAGATGGATTCCGCTGCCAGGCTCTCACCTAGCTGACAGGGCAGGTTGATCTCTCGGAGGGTGGGAAGGTCTCACCTCGAGATGGATTACGCTGTCAGGCTCTCACCTAGCTGGCAGGGCAGGTTGATCTCTCGGAGGGTGGGAAGGTCTCACCTCGGGATGGATTCCGCTGCCAGGCTCTCACCTAGCTGGCAGGGCAGGTTGATCTCTCGGAGGGTGGGAAGATCTCACCTCGGGATGGATTCCGCTGCCAGGCTCTCACCTAGCTGGCAGAGCAGGTTGATCTCTCGAGGATGCCAAGTCCTTAGCTCCGAGATGGATTCCGCTGTCAGGCTCTCATCTAGCTGGCAGTGCAGGTTGATCTCTCGTGCAAGCCAAGTCCTTAGCTCCGAGGTGGATTCCGCTGTCAGGCTCTCATCTAGCTGGCAGGGCAGGTTGATCTCTTGTGGAAGCCAAGTCCCTTAGTTCCGAGATGGATTCCGCTGTCAGGCTCTCACTAGCTGACAGGGCTGGTTGATCTCTCGTGGGAACCAAGTTTGTTACCCAGAGAAGCTCTCGCCACCCAGGCTCCCATAGCTGGCATGGCAGGTTGACCCCGCGGGGAAGTTACACTCCGCGAATACGTTGGGTTGGATGTTTCTTTCCGAGCTTGTGCCAAGCTCGAAAAGAGCGGGGATTGTGTACAACCCCGTATTCGCGAATAGTGGGCCCCAGATGAGGCGTGCTTAGTTTTTAAGCTTTTTGAGTATTTTGAACTCTCGGTGGCCAATTTTGGCTCTAGCTTGGAAACATACTAGTAGGGGGAGGAAAAATCTACCTCCCCCCAGTGGCCTTCTTTTGGGGGGCGGGTGCGACAAGTTGACTAACACCCGCCCCGTCCCGATAGGTGCCTGGCGGCCTGGTGGGGCGAGACCGGCCGGGGGCCAGGGTCTCGCCCCGCCTCCTTCTGCTTGGCGGCCTGGTGGGGCGAGACCGGCCGGGGGCCAGGATCTCGCCCCCGCCTCCTTCTGCTTGGCTGCCTGGTGGGGCGAGACCGGTCGGGGGCCAGGGTCTCGCCCCCGCCTCCTTCTGCTTGGCGGCCTGGTGGGGCGAGACCGGCCGGGGGCCAGGGTCTCGCCCCCGCCTCCTTCTGCGTGGCGGCCTGGTGGGGCGAGACCGGCCGGGGGCCAGGGTCTCGCCCCCGCCTCCTTCTGCGTGGCGGCCTGGTGGGGCGAGACCGGCCGGGGGCCAGGGTCTCGCCCCCGCCTCCTTCTGCTTGGCGGCCTGGTGGGGCGAGACCGGCCGGGGGCCAGGGTCTCGCCCCCGCCTCCTTCTGCTTGGCGGCCTGGTGGGGCGAGACCGGCCGGGGGCCAGGGTCTCGCCCCCGCCTCCTTCTGCTTGGCGGCCTGGTGGGGCGAGACCGGCCGGGGGCCAGGGTCTCGCCCCCGCCTCCTTCTGCTTGGCGGCCTGGTGGGGCGAGACCGGCCGGGGGCCAGGGTCTCGCCCTTGCCCCCCCTGTTTTTACCGTTCTGCCCCCCGGCGTGGTTGTTTTCTATTGGCCCAAGGCTTTTTGGGGCGTAGGGGTATTTCAGTCTTTTTACCCCCAGGACTTGGAAAAACTATAAATAGACCCTCTTGGGTGCCTTGGAGAGGATCCTTTTTTCTTAGCTTCCTCCTCCCTTAGCTTCTTCTTGGTAGAGTAGAGAGAGCTCTCCAAGGCGCCCAGTCTAGCCCTTTGGTAAGGGAGGGGAAGAGCTCAGGTAGCCTTCCGGGTGTGAGGTGGGACCTTCGTGCTAGAGCCGAGGGTCTGTTCATAGTCTCCTAAGTCTCCGGTCCGTGACGTTCTCTCGAGTGTAGTAGGTGTGAGGTCACCCCTTTCAGGGACCCCGAACTCCACAAAGGTCAATTTTGGCTTCAACAGTTTTAATTTATTTTAATTAAGTAGCCTTTTTAAATTAAATAAATAAAAGTGAGCAAATTAATTAGGAAAATTCTAGTTCTCTGCCAATAGTCTTATAATGACATGTTACACCTCTGGTAAATTATTTGGAATTTTTGGAAATTTCTACCGATAATGATTAACAAAAATTACATAGATGACCCTTAAGTATTTTGTGCAAATTATGATTTATTGTGCCTGAAAAATTCTGAAATTTTGAATAGATCATATCCATAGTATTTTGGAACTCTGTGAATTTTCTTAAAATTTTTGGGTGTGTGAGTATAATTCTTTATTTGAATAATGACATTTTGATAATATTGTTATTTTATGGAAATCATGGGTCAATATACCTTCAAAAATTATGTATCTCTGTCCAATATGTTATTTCATCATTATGTACTTCTGGAAATTTAATTAGACTCATTGAACATCAGAACTTGGTACTTCGTGAACGAATTGGGTTATGTCATTCATTTAAATAATTTAATTATGCCCAATTTTAATTAAGAAAATTATGATTTTCTGATAGTCCATTATATTCATCAGGATGAAGCTCTTGTAAAAAATTATAGATCATTTGAACAAAGCATTTGGTAGTCACCCTTATAGATCACAAATAGTTACTTTGAAAATTAGTGTACGTTTAGCATAACCTTGAAGTAGTAATGAGCGTAAGTTAACACCACGTGATACTTGATGGTATTCATCTCAGTCACTCTTGTGATCACATTACCGATTTACCAACTCAAAGGAGGACATTGATAGTGTCATGGTGCATCATTGGAGTTAATCTCGAGTCATTTAGAGTAATGAGCGTAAGTTAACACCACGCTTAATAAAGTAAAAATTAAGGGTTGAACCGTTCAATAGATCGAGTGTTGGGGTAGACGTGAATGTGATCACAAGAGTGGTTCATATCGGAATTAGAGTCATGATTTGATGGGCAAATACTTCTGGTTGAAGTCTTAAGGTACATCGTTAAGTGTGGGAAGAGTAATTTGTATGAACACTAAAAGAGGTAGTTATACCAGGAGTCCGACGAAAGATTGTCCCTCCCCCTTGAGATTATAAAACACTTAATGTAAATCCAAGAGTAACTTTGAGAGAGAGTTTTGAATAAGAACAACACCAATATTATTAAATATTTTGAGAAAAGGAGATTTGAGCTTCAGCCCATCGTATCTCCTAGTCCTAGTACCGCTGCGAGCCCTTCACCGGGTAGACCTCGGGAAGTCCAAGATTAACCATAAATCGCTATGTACAACTAAAAGTTAGACAAGAGTAGTCTAATAGGATGAACGAACAATGTAGCAACTTCACCCGTGTATGGGTTGGAGTGATTTTGGACTCGTTACTCGTTAGTCCTGCGTGCTGGAGGCTCGGGGTAGTGATAAATTAAGGACACGTTAGTCCTGCGAGTTGGAGGCTCGGGGTAGTGATAAATTAAGGACGTGTTAGTCCTGCGAGCTGAAGGCTCAATGATGTATAAGATTTGAGGACGAGATGGTCCTGCGGGCTGGAGGCTCGGATAGGTATTGTTATACCTGGATTGTGCTTGCTGTGGTGGGTCATTTGGTACTGGTCCAGTCGGCACATCCATGAAAGTACGTTGACTCTGGTGAGGAGTGCAGGTTTTAGGGGTCAATATGTTGTTTATACTGCGGTCTGGAGGACTATCTCCTAAACGCACACCCGACCCTAAAGACTGGTGGCTTTCCAGCAAGGGTACGCTGGAGCTCCGCTGTTGTGTTCTTAGCGTTGAGGCGTACACAAGGTCTAGGTCTGGTAGTGTGCCTGTCCGTTTAGGAGTGGAGATACCGGCTCCACTGCCACCGTGAGCCACGACGGTTGGTATCTGAGAGGCTAGCTACCTCCAAAAAGTGGGGAATGTTTGAAAGGTCTGTGCACATAATCGAGTGGGTGAGTTGCATCACAAATCATTGCATTGCATCGCATAACATGACATTCATTAATTATTATAACTTAGATTATAACTGCAGATCCTCATCATATAAACTAGTATTCATAATAGTTTATATGATGAGTTATTTTGGAAACCTTAACTTATAAGTTTGTATGAACATTCATATAAGTTAAGGTACGTTTTGTGATGGTAGTATAACTCGTTACTTTACTTTACTGTATATTACTGCATTGCTCTGTACTGTTACTGCCTTATAGTAGTTCTCTTTATACATATATACTCCTGCTAGTATAGTTCCACGTCACCTGCTTGTTATACTTTGCTTTGTTGTCTTCCGCTTTCCTCCTCCAACCACGGTGCCTAGGAGTCACGGGGGTGAGGCGAGGACGAAGTGACTTTGTTTTTTGACTAACGGTTGGTGGACCATATCATTTTAGGAGCGCATGGAGCCGCAACAGCGATACGACTCAGAGGACGAGCAGCTAGAGGAGGCAGGACTTGAGGAGCAATTGTTGCGCACTACTACTATCACTACTGTACGTCACGATGATGAATGTTTTGTTTTAGCTTCCGCTTAGTGATGTTGTGAGAGAGATTTTGTACTTTCATTTTGGACATGTACCTGACATAAGCCCCTACTCTCATTTTATTATTTATCTCATTGTGGACTATTGCTCTCTATCTTATATATACATTTTGAGCTGTGATTGTGGATTATGCTGCTTAAATTCTTACAAATTGGCCTACTTATTATATGATCGTTCTAGCCGGCATGATCGACGTCGTGCGGTGACGACTAACTCGGTAGTTGATGTCACCGTAAGGTGGGTGTCTTGGGCATAAGACCCGAGTAACTCCCTGTTAAGGGGAGGAGTTTTACAAACTTATAAATTACCATCAGCCAATTCGGTCAATTTGACCACAGTCAACCTTGGTCAAATTGGCCTTAAACATGAAATTAAGTGAGCGCTAACCTAATGCCAATGGGTCAAGACCTAATCCAAGCCCAACCAGAGCCCACTAGCCTAATTACCTCTCATGCCCTCTGGTTTTGGAGAGAGATTACATGCACGGGGGCAAATTGTCTTTTCCCCCAATGTTCATATGGGACAAAGAGAGATTTGAGGAATGTGGGCCACATGGCACCCCACTCCCCTTCCCAAGCACTCCTCCGAACTCCCTATAACATTATCTGTTGTTTTGGAGCTGGAGAGGTGCCAATTGGCACTAAGGAGGAGCATCCAATGTTGAACCCGGCCACCCTCAATGGCGAACTCATAAACTCCTCTCCCCACCTCAATCGAACCCTTCTATTAGCTTCAGAGGGTGGAAGGGAGTTGAATTAGTGCTTTGGAGTGAAGCTTTTGGTGGAGAATTGAGGAATGAGCATACTCGCCGGAAAACGCTGCCGCCATGACTCACCGTCACAACACCTGCCGCCAAGCCTATCTCCAGGTCCTTTTCTCCTCCTCTCCCCTTGTGCTAGCCTTTTAGATCCATTAGGAGAGAAATCAGGCTCAATTGAGCCCGATCCCATTTGAGGAAATGTGGATTTTTCTGAGTTTTGTGAACCCACGGGTTCGCCGGAAAATACCACTTCCGGCGGTCAAGTCATCGCCAAACGGTAGCCACCACCTCAACGGAGGTGGTGGTGGTGGCCGGCCGGGGAGGTGGCCAGATGGTCGGGAATTGGAGAAAAAAATGCTCCAGCCTCCAGGACGGGTTGATCGTGGCCGTCGGCTCAAGGAGGAAGACAACTCCAGGGCCCTTGATCAAGCTTCAACATCTTATTTGATTAATAAATATACATTATATAATTTTTATTCATTTTGTCACATTATTTACTGTACTTCGAATATTTAATTAAGGGTACTTAGAGACATTTTTAGGGAAAATGATCAACATGAAAAAGGTAGCCCTAGGTGTGTACTTTAATTAGAAATTTAATTCAGACCATTTGGAGTCCTACAACCCAATGTAGGGCTGTTTTATTGAGGTGTGTCCTTAGGAAGGGACAGACACTAAAATGGGTGTACATGTCAGATAACACATTGCATGGTCCTAAGATTTTGCCCTTATCATTATATACCCTAGACACACTCCCTGTCCAAAAATGAGAATTTTTGGACAACATTTTTCTATAGTCTTAGGAAAAATGTGATTTTTCATATAATAAATAAATATGTGGTCAAATCAACTCCAACTCACCCAAATTTTGGGGACATATTATTTTAAGTATATTAGGTCAGTGGTAAAATTTCGAGTCCATTTGGACCTTTGCATGTTGGTGGATTCCAAATGCAAGACTTAGGGCATATATGAAATTAAATGTGTCTTAGTAAAAAATATGTATTTTGTGAATTTAGCACAAAGGCCATGATGCATGTCAATTAAATTTAGTTGAGGCATCCTTTATGATAAAAGGAGTCATCCTTAGAGAATTTAGGATTTTTGGGGTCAAAAATCTTAGGAAATTAATTATAAATTTTTTTGTAACAAAAATGTATTAATGAAATAAATGTGACTTAATGACTTAGCTAAAATCCAAATATCTGTCACATGGTTATAATTGGTGTTTTAAACATCTGGAAATTTTGGTAGAATTTTTGGAAGTAATATGCATGAGGAATTCTGAAGAATTTAAATTGTCACACATTTGTATTAATGGAATATTTATGGTCAATATTATCTAGAAAATTTTGAAATTTTGGCTAAGCTGTTTTTAGGTCATTATAAATCTATGGTAATTTTTTCAGAATTTTTAAAGGGATTATTTTAGTATTTACTATGCAAATTATTGTATTTACCCTTTTAATCATGTATGAAAATTATGGCTATAATCTTTATGGAAATTTGTAAAAAATCTGTAGATCATGATATTTCATCACTTAGGCTCCGTTTGGGGGGACTTATTTTCACCGGTCAAGCGGTGACGACCGCATGTACCAGACCTTAATTAAGGTCTGGTACATGTGGTCGTCACCGCTTGACCGGTGAAAATAAGTCCCTCCAAACAGAGCCTTAGTATCACTGATCACTTTATTAGAGTATTTTGAGTTCTGGATATGATACTTTGAAAATTGATGCAAGTAAAAAATTTAATGAATTTAATTATGGTTAAATTAATTTGAACTGCTATGAAATTCTGGTCATTTCTTAACTTAGTCATTATGAACCTATAATATAAAGTTTAGCTCAATTGGACATGATATGGTGAAGGGTGCATCTTAGAGAATAAATCTAATTCAATTTCATTCTGGTATGTAAATAGTAGAAATGACGTATTGATTAGACCAGCAAGTTCACTTTAAAAATTAATGAAATTTGGTACATAATTGTAATATATTATTTATATCAGTCGCTGAAAGTTGTAGAATTTTTGGAGAACTTTCGTACTATAGTTTTGAAATTAATTCAGAATCATGTCACACTTCTGAATAAAGGAATAAATGGGGCATTAGTCACCTTAGAAAATTATGATAATCATTTAGGATGATATTATAATCATGGTACATCATTAGTGTTAGTTTGGAGGCATGTAGATAAATATATGAGATTTGTACCACACACATACTGTATCAGAGGTCTTATGGGTTGAGCATCGTTCAAGAGAATGTTTGCTTAAGGGTAAACATTGGAATATGATTATAGAAGTTAATATTGACCAAGTTAGTGGCAATTGAATAATCGTAAAATCCTGGTTGAAGTCTCAGGGCAAGTCACCAAAGGGTGACGAGTATTAGTGAACATGGACGGTAATGAAAAGTATTAGTCTTGGAGTCCGACGAAAGATCATCACTCCCCTATAAGTATCATAAGATATTTAAGTTTGCTTAAGAGCAACAATGAGAGTGAGTTATTTGTAATAGGTAGGCGTTAATAAAAGTAAATGTCCTGGAAAGGGGGATTCGAGCTTCAACCCATTGTATTCCCTAGTACCACTACGAGCCTTTCACCGGGTAGCCCTCGGGAAGTACAGGATTCACCTTAAACTTCTAAGTGCAACTATAATTAGACAAGAGTAGTTTAAATAGGAGAACAAAACATACGGTAAACTTCATCCTGGGTTATGAGATGGAATGATACGTGACAGTTAGTTCTGCGAGCTGAAGGCTCGAGAGATAGTAATATCAGAACGGGTTAGTCCTGCGAGCTGAAGGCTCAGGAAGTTGTAATATCAAGACTAGTTAGTTCTGCGAACTGGAGGCTCGAGAAGCTTTATATCAGGACAAGTTGGTCTTGCGAGCTGGAGGCTCGTGTTAAGATAAACTTGCATGTGCATAGAAACAATTAGTGGCGGGTCTTCGGTACTGGGCCAGTCGTCATACCGATGGCATCACGTTGACTCTGGCGAGGTGTGAGGGTTTGAGGGGCCAGTAGGTTGTTTATACTGCGGTCTGAAGTACAATCACCGAAAACGTATACTTGACCATAAAGACTGGTGGGATGTCCAACAATTAGTACGCAAGAACTCTAAAGTGCACCTGAGACGTGTACAGAGGCGTACAAAGGGTCTAGGCGTGGTAGTGTGTATACCAGCCTAGGAAGTGGAGGTTTCCGCTCCACTGCTGCCGTAGCCACAACGATGGTACCAGAGAGTTTAGCTGTCTCCGAAAATGAGGAACTAATGGTCTGTAATCACATAGTCGTGTGAGTGAGTTGCACTTGTATGAATCATAACATGCATAACATATCATAACATACATACTTATTATGGGTCATTCATAATGCAGACCCTTATCTTATAAATTAGTATGAACACTTTTATGTGATAAATTACAATTCCAGAAATCTTAACTTATAAGTTTGTATGAGCATTCATATAAGTTAAGGTACTCTTGTGATGATAATGTAATGGTACTTGTTTACTTTACCTGCGCAGTTCTTACTTTACATGCTTCTACTGGTTACTGCTTCTTTTGTTTACTGCTTCTTATTACTTTTTAACATTCTTATACTGCCAGCCTAAGTTTATGACCAATGGTAGATTATAGTCTTGCTAGTATAGTTCCCTTGCCACCTGCTTACTTGTTGATACTGCCCTTGTTTTCCTCCGCTTTTATCCTCCCGCACGGTGTCTAGGAGTCGCATGGGTGAGGCGAAGATAAAATGACTTAGTCTTTTTGAGTAACGGTTGATTGTGACCATATGAGCTCGAGCAGATGGAGCGCCAACACGACCAGCAGGACGAGGTGACATGACCTGATGAGCAGATGCCGCACATTACTACTACTCAGCGATAGATGATGATAATGAGTGTTTTGTTTTAGCTTCCACTTAGAGATGTTGTGAGAGAGAGATTGTACTTTCATTTTGGCATGTACCGAACATAATCCCTTACTTTCTTTTTGTACTTATTGTGGACTATGTTTTCATATTTATGATGATGATTCGCTGTGAATTGTGGACTTGTTCTCTTATTTCTTTTCTCAAATTGGCCTAAAGGTTGAATGATCGTACTAGACTACATGATCGATGTCATGCGGTTGCGACTAACTTGTGAGTTAGTATCACCATAAGACGACGGTTCTGGGTATAAAACCCGGGTAACTCCTTGGTAAGGGGGAAGGGTTTTACAAACCGATATCAGAGGGTAGAGTTCCAGGTGGGAGACATAGTTTACTTGAAGATACGTCCGGTGCATGGTGTCTCGCGGGTGCGAGGACACAAGAAGCTCAGTCCTCGGTTTACGGGGCCTTATACGATCCTGGAGTGGATCGGCCCCTTGACTTATAGGCTGGTGCTGCCACTGGAGTTGGCAAACCAGCACGACGTCTTTCATGTCTCCTCGCTGCAGAGATCTTTACTTTGGCCGGAGCAGCACATTACGTCTATCTCGGGTCCGATAGCGTCCGACAGATCAGTCCGTCTGGAGCCAGTCCGGATCGATGTTACAACGGTCTGAGTCCTACGGAAGAAGATGGTCCCTTTAGTCAAGGTGCTGTGGTCCAACCATGGACGGGATGAACACACATGGGAGCCGATGGATCTCATGCAGCAACAGTACCCGAGACTCTTCACCTCAGGTATATCCTACCCTAATTTGTGTTAAGGGGGCCTCGAAGGAAATGAGATGTTACAAATCCCGATAAACAAAATAATATTTTCCTCCCCGAAATTCAAGTTCGGGTCTACGGGGTTCTATGCATAAAGTAATTAAGAAATTTTTCAAGGATGTTCAGGTTATACCTGAGGTGAAGAGTCCCGGGTACTGTTGTTGCATGAGATCCATCAGCTCCCATGTGTGCTCCTCCCGTCCGTGGTTGGACCACAACACCTTTACTAAGGGGACCTTCTTTCGTAGGACTCAGACCGTTGTAACATCGATCTGGACTGGCTCCAGACGGACTGATCTGTCGGACGCCACTGGACCCGAGGTAGACGTAATGCGCTGCTCCAGCCGAAGTAAAGCTCTCTACAACGAGGATACATGAAAGACGTCATGCAGGTTCGCCAACTCCAGTGGCAACTCCAGCCTATAAGCCAAGGGGCCGATCCTCTCCAGGATCATATAAGGCCCCTTAAATCGCGGGTTGAGCTTCTTTTGTCCTCGTACCCGCGAGACACCATGCACCAGACGCATCTTCAAGTAAATTCTGTCTCCCACCTGAAACTCTATCTTCTGATGCCTCACATTGTAGTACTTGGTCTGCCTACTCTGAGCCTCCAGCATCCTGTCACGGATCGTCTGAACTAGAGCGTCCGTATCCTCGATGTACTCTGATCCAAGTGCCCGCTGATCCTCGTCCTGTATCCAAGAAAGCGGCGTCTGACACTTCCTTCCCTATAAGGACTCATATGGTGTCATCCCAATGCTTGTTTGGTCGTTGTTGTTATAAGAAAACTCTATCAATGACAACAACCTCTCCCAGGGCTTCCCTGTATCCAAGAAACAAAAGCGAAGCAGATCCTCCATGGTCCGATTGGTCCGCTCCGTCTGACCGTCGGTCTGTGGATGGAAAGCGGTGCTGAAAGCTAGCTGAGAACCTAAGTACGCATGCACCACCCTTCACTCCCTAGAAGTGAACCGACCACCACGGTCCGCGACAATCGTCCTGGGCACGCTGTGGTACCTGCCGAACTGCTCCACGAACCATCTCACCAAAACTACAACCAGAGCGTCCTTCCTGACTGGTATGAATCATGCTACCTCGGTCAATCTGTCAGCGATGACCCAAATAAAATCATGCTGATTAATAAATATATATTATATAATTGGTGTCACCGTAAGGCGACGGTCTTGGGCATAAGACCCGGACACTCCTCGGTGTGGGGGAGGGGTTTTACAATTGGTATCACTCGAACAACGATCATTAAAGAAGTAAGTCCACAACACTGGGTCACCCCTCCCGAGCATTAGTTTGCAGACAAACTATGCAGCGGAAGCACTGGTGTGCCCATGTGTAAAAAAATCACATTATATAGTCCTTTAATCAATGAGTTTTACCAATCTTGACGATTTTCTTAATTTTCTTTTGTAGCCCCGAGGGAACACCGTCCCGCAGGCCACTGTTACCCCTCCACCAACTGCTACTCTGTTCCAGCAGACAGAGCTGGGCCAGACCCTCACGGTCATTTTGGAGGCTTTCCGAGCGCAGCAGGTTCCGGCTCCGCAGTCGAACCCGAGCTCAAATTGGCTGACTACCTTCCGAGGCCTCCCCCCTCCGACGTACTTTGGGAATGAGTTTGGAGATCAGACGGAGGAGTGGCTTGACACTATCCAGGAGATGCTAGCAGGGATTCGTTGCCTGACCAACGAGGCTGTAGCCTTAGCAGTTACGACATTGGGAGGCCATGCCAAGAGGTGGTGGAAGCCCCTCATGGACTCCACATTTGCGGAGTACGAGATCTCGGAGATTACCTGGGAGCAGTTTAGTGAGACCTCGCTGAAGCATTTTTTTTCTCAGACTGACAGAGATGCATTGGAGCGGTTCCTGCACCTGAGGCAAGGGAGTCGTTCAGTGATAGAGTATCAACGGGAGTTTTCCCATCTGGCGGGGTTTGCTAGCGCTATGAGCGAGCGAGATTATGCGAAGAAGTTTTATCGAGGACTGCGAGATCAGCTCAGACAGGATTTGCTCTTTGTTGCTGATGCCAGCTTGGCAAAGATCATAGAGACGGCCAAGAAGTGGGAGGCCGATCACTTCATGGTACAGGACAGGGAAAGAGGTTTGCAAATATTATGAGAGCAAGAGAAGGGAGCAGGGGCAGAGGCCCACAATGGGGCAGGTACATCAGTCATATGAGAGGCGGAGGACGTCCTCGTCCGAATGCCGGACAGGAGCAGCAGCCACCTGCAGTGTTGGCTCTGCCACCGTTCCGTTCTCAGGAGTAGAGGAGATAAGATGATAGAGGACACCCTTTGGTGGTATGCTACCACTGCCACCAGCCAGGACACATCATATCACATTGCCCCCAACGAGTCCTTCCACCTCCTCTTCCACCTCCAGCAGCCCCTCCGACACAGCAGGGTAGAGGCCGAGGTCGAGGCCGTGGCCGAGGACATCACGGCGGCGGCCGACGACCGGAGCAGATGTACGCACTGGACTTGGCCCAACCCAGAGACCGGGACGCTATGATTGCGCTATTAGAGTAAAAAAGATAATTTAAATATCACATCTAGGTGAGAGCGGCCTCACATGAACAAAGATAGTTATGGGTATCACGTATAGGGAAATTGCCTTATAAACAATGATTTTTAAGACAATTTCATGTTCATCATCTCCTTTAATGGAGTTACAACTGCTTATAATTTGCAAGAGATGCCAAACTGAAAATTGACAAGTTTTTTTAAACTGTACTATTCTTCCCTTTGGACTGCTGTGAATCAGAATACGTTGTGTCTGCTCAACTCTTTTGTCTGGCACATTGTTTGACTTTATTTTCCGAATGCTCAATTTAATCTGCAGGACAGTCTTTGCTGACCATCATGGAACATGGTGAAAAGCTTTCCGGCATTATCCAATTGAGGGAGGTACAAAATATGATTAGCCAAAACCGCTCAAGCAATGCTGATAGTCCATGTTCTGACTCGGAGATTCGGTTGGGTGGTTCTCTGTGGGACCTCATTCAGTTAGTTGGTGATAAAGCTCGTAGAAATACGGTAATGCTAATGGATAGAGATAATGCTGAAGTGTTTTACAGCAAGGTTTCGGATATTGAAGAACTTTTCTTTTGCCTTTCTCATAACATTGCTTATATAATTGGTGAGGATCATCCATATTATATTCAGACCCAACGGACTTATGAATTGTCAAATGCATGTACAGTTTTAATTCAGGCAACCATGCAATATAGAATAGAAAACAAGACCTGGTATCCTTCTCCCGAAGGGTTGATTCCTTGGACTTGCCAGCCTGTTGTCAGGTCTGGTTTATGGTGTATAGCATCTTTCATTGTGAAAATGTTAAAAGCATCATCTTTAGTTGACATCTCAAGGAAGTCAGATCTTTGGTCTCAGTTGGAGGTACTCACGGACATCTTACTGGAGGCATATACTGTGTCTATCACTACAAAAATTGAACGAGGGGAGGAGCATATAGGTTTGATGCAAGAATATTCTAGTAGGAGGGATCAACTTCTTGATTCCTTACTGGAAATAACAAAAAGATTTGCAGAAGCAAAATACAAGGTGAATGTTTAGATGCTAATGACAAGTCATTACTGTTAACCTTTTCCTGGACAAACTTTCTTGTTTTTAATTCATTAAGATTCTGAATGATGATTTTCAATTACCCTTTCCTTAAATTGGTGTATTTTATAGTATGGAACCTTCATAAAGAAAAAAAGCTTAACAAAAATATATGTAACTGTAGAGAGAGCTCAAATCCTGTAAGTATGTGTTCAGTATCAAAATACAATGAGAGAAAATAAATATATAGGAGAGAGAAGGTGAGAAGAAAACCTATACAAGATGTGAGACTAAGAAGAGAAGAAGGAAAAATAATAAAAAGGAGCCCAATAATGGGCCCATTACATGGGCTTTTCTAACACTCCTCCGCAAGCTGGAGCGTACAAGTCGTATGCGCCAAACTTGGATAGGCACTGATAGAAGAGAGTACTAGGTAGAGCTTTCGTGAGGATATGACAACTTGTTCAGTACCCGGAACATGCTTCAGTTCAATCTTCTTCATGTGAACTTTCTCCCGGATGAAATGACAATTTACTTCAATATGCTTTGTTCGTCCGTGAAAGACTGAGTTGTTGGCTATGTGTATGGTAGCTTGACTGTCACAAAGGAGGAGAGCCGGTGAAGAAAGTTTTACCCCAAGGTCAGCAAGAAGGCTCTCAAGCCACGTGAGTTCCGAAACCACAATTGTCATTGCCCGATATTCTACTTCAGCTGAGGATCGAGCAACCACCGTTTGTTTCTTGCTTCGCCAGGTGATCAGATGTCCTCCAAAATATGTGCAAAAACCGCTGGTTGATCGTCGATCATCGAGGGAACTGGCATAATCAGTATCAGAGTATGCCGCCAATGTTGGGGTTGAAGAAGAGGTTTTGTATACTAATCCTTGACCAGGAGCTGTTTTAAGGAATCAGAGAATCCGTTCGACGGCCCAAAGATGAGAATTTCGAGGAGAATGCATATACCGACTGACGATACCAAAAACAAAGAATATATCTGGTTTTGTCACCGTTAGGTAGATCAGTTTCCCTACAAGACGACGATAGTATTCCGGATTTTGAAGCAAAAGATCAGAATGTGAGGCCTGAGCACATAGCTTGTGATTTACATCCATTGGAGTGTTCACAGGCTTACAGCCTGAGTAGCCTGCATCATGAAGGAGATCAAGGCAGTACTTTCGCTGAGAGAGGACAAGACCATCTGGTCGTCTGGCAACCTCCAGACCCAAGAAGTACTAAATGTTCCCCAGATCTTTTGTTTGAAATACAGAGCTCAGATGTTGTTTGACCGCCTGTATTCCGTTAGAGTCGTTTCCAGTAATGATGATGTCGTCAACGTAAACCAATAGGAGAACCGTTCCCGTTGCCTGATGACGAGTGAATAATGAGAAATCTGTCGAGCTCCGAGTAAAGTCAATTTCCCGTAGGGCTTTACTAAACTTGTCAAATCATGCCCAATGAGATTGTTTGAGATCATAGAGAGACTTCAGAAGACGACAAACCTGAGACTCCCCCGTGGTCTCAAACCCAGGAGGTTGCTGCATGTAAACCATTTCCTGGAGATCGCCATTCAGTAAGGGCCACTGGCGATGCACAACCACATAGATGAGGACACAAACCGTGTTGAGCTTGTCCACAAGAGAAAAGGTTTCGTCATAGTCGCGACCTTGTTGTTGGGTGAAGCCGCGAGCCACCAGACGAGCTTTGAGTCTGTCAAATGGTCCCATCAGGAGCATGCTTGATGACAAAGATCCATTTGCACCCAACCGGTTTCTGACCAGGACGAAGGGGTACCAAGGTCCAAGTCTGGTTTGCCCAGAGAGCATCCATTTCCTCGTCTATGGCGGCGCACTAGCCAGGATGTTGGAGAGCCTCCTGCACACAGTTAGGTACAGAAATCGATGACAGTGTAGTAGCAAATGTCCAAAGGTGGGGAGAGAGGCGATGCAAGGAGACAAAGTTCGCCATCAGATGAGCAGTGGAGGCGGGCACCAGATTAGCAGGGGTCGGAGAAGCCGAGGTCGAGGCCGACTGCAGAAGGGGAACAGAACAAGGAGGGCGACGATTGTAGACACAAATAACAAGCGGCTTGGAAGGAGCAGGAGCGGGGTCAAGAAGAACCTGTGGTAGGGGCACAGTAACATGGATGATAGGTCGTGGGAGGGATGGTAGTAGAGGTGTTAGCGGTAGAGGAGTGGTTAGAGGAGGAGAGAAGAAAGGTTGATCCTCCCGAAAGGTAATATCAGCGGACACAGAAATCTTCCGGGTAACCAGAGAATAACACACATAGCCCTTCTGAGTACGGGAATAGCCGACGAAAATATGTTTAGCCGCCCGGGGATCAAACTTGTCCGTGGACGGACCCAGAAGGTGGACAAAGCAGGTGCAACCAAAGACCCTGGGTGTGAGGGGGAAGACCGTAGCGGAGGGAAATAGTAGGCTGAACGGAGTGACATGGTGGAGAACAGAGGAAGAAAGACGGTTGATGAGGAAAAAAGCAGTGGAGACCGCAAAGTTCCAGTAGACTTTGGGAACATGCATGTGAATCATGAGGGAGCTGGCAACGTCGAGCATGTGTCGATTCTTTCGTTCGGCAACGCTGTTTTGCTGGGGGGGTGTAGGCACATGATGTCTGATGAATAATACCTAACTTCGCGCACAGATTAACAAATTCATGGCTAATGTACTCGCGAGCATTATCGGTGCACAACGTTTTTATGGTAGTGGAGAATTGCGTACGAGTCTATAACACAAAAACCCGAAACACACGAGGAAGCTCAGAGCGATCACGAAGAAAGTAAAGTCATGTCGTGCGAGAGTAATCATCAATAAATGTGATAAAATAGTGATAACCAGAAATACTAGTAATTTTGAAAGGACCCCAAACGTCCGAGTGCAGTAAATCAAAAGGAGCCGAGCTCCGAGTACAATGTGCGTGAAAGGAAGAACGCGTCTGCTTGCCGAAAATACAAGAATCACACTGAAAGGGAGAAAGAGATACATCAGGAAGCGCCTTCTGGATGACCGGATGAGGGGCATGCCCAAGACGGCGATGCCAATCCACAGAGGATATGGAGGAGTTGACGGTAGGAGAGGCATCGAGAAGGTAGAACCCGTTTTGCATTCGACCCCTACCAATGGTAATCCGCGTCTGCCGATCCTGTATCAAAAAAGCAGAAGAGGTGAATGTGACAGCAATCCATATCAGTGGTAAGACGACCAACAGACAGTAAATTAAACGGGGTGCCCGAAACATAAAGAGCCGAGCGAAGAAAAATGGAGGGGTTGAGGGAGAGGTCAGCGTAGCCGGAGACCGAAACAGTCGCCCCATTAGCCACAATGATACAGTTTGGATGAGGAGCATCCGAGTACTTGGGCGGCCACAGCCAGGTGATGTGATGAGTGACACCCGAGCCCAAGATCCATCGCAAACTGGAGGAAAAATGAGCTAGTACTTGCAGTGGAGGTGGAGGCAACAAAGGCCGAAGGAGGGCTTAGCAGCCCATGGAGTTGCTGTAGGTGTAGGCGAACGGCCTCAAGGTCGGCACTTGTGGCAGAAGAGCCGTTAGCTGCAACAACAGCAGTCGGACGAGGAGGGTAGCCATGTTTCTTGTAAAAAATTGCCTCAGTGTGGCCGTCCCGACCGCAATAGGAACACTTTGGGCGGCCCCGACCACCACGCCACCTTCCGCGGGAGCCTGAACGTCCACCACAAGCAGAAGACGGTGGGGGAAGGGGGGGAAGGTCTGCTGGAGAAGGGCTGGAGAGGCGGGGGCAGGAGTATCCGGGGGCGGTGACACTCGAAGGAGCATAGGGCAAACATCAGATAAGGAAGGAGTAGTAGCCGGAGCCAGAACCTGAGCCCGGATACTCTGAAGGTGTGGCGGGACATGAGCCATCATCACGGCGATGCAGACGGCCTCCTTTTGAGTTCGCTGAGAGGCAAGATCAGTGGTAGAGGGCTGATGCTGGATCCAGGCCTCTGCAAGAGTCTTAGCACGAGCAACAAACGAGGTCATGTCCGCAGTCCCGCCAGCGTCGAGAGCCCGAAGATCGGTAATAATGTCATAGAGGTGTTGAAGGCTGTCCTTGCCCGGGTATAATGAGTGAAGCTCATCCCACATAGCTTGGCCGTCTCATGACACATGACCATCTGGTAGGGCTCACCCTCCAGGGAGTTGAGGAGCTATGTCTGAACGTGACCGTCGTTGCGCAACCAGTCGTTGGTAGAAGGAGAAGGAGGTCCCTAAGTGAGATGAAACACAAGGCCCTTGGCCCGAAGAACTCGACGAACCGAGTGCACCCATGTGATGAAATTCTTCTTTCCAGACAAGGAAATTGTGGAGATCCACAGTTCATCGCGAAAGTCAGGAGGAGCCGTGCGGTCTGCAGAGGAGTTAGCCGCCGGGCCGGTGCAGTCAATGGAGGAGCTCATAGAGATCGGAGAGGCCGCAACGAGCAGGAAAGGGCGCTACGGATAGAAGAGGGCGCTCCGGGTAGAAGAGGCCGCCCCGGGTTGACGAGGTCGTCGCGGGTTGAAGAAGTCGCCGCGGGTTGACGAGGTCGCCGCGGGTAGAAGATGTTGCCGCGGGAGAGCACTCTTGCATGACAAGCCCACGCGTACACGAGAGGCCGCAGCGGGTAGTCAAAACGACATGAGCAGCGGAGAGCAAGAGAGAGATAGAGAGACCGCGACCTAAGTGCGGAGAAACAGACTGCACGGTCACAGTGAGCACACTAACGGCCAGAGAAGGAGCGACAAGAAAGGTCGGCTCGAACAGAAATAGAAAGAGGTCGCAGCGGTGAGGGAGAGACCGCGTGGGAAGACAAGGAGAGCCAGCGAGAAGGAGAGGCCGCGAGAGCAGAAGTCGAGCGGCAAAGAGAAGGTAGCGACTAGGAGAAGCCGCAAGAAGACTAGGCCGCGAGTGGAGAACTCGAGCGGCACGACCAGGCGGCGGCTAGCGCTGGAAGAGCAAGCCACTAGCGAGAGAAGGCGATGCCCACCTGGCAGAGGGAGGAGAGTTCGCAGTGGGTAGAGAAGAAGCCGCGCGGTTAGAAGAAAGTGGGAGAAGGCCCCACTTGCCAGAGAGAGTCCTATGAAAAGGAGATGGAAGCAGAGGTGGAGGCCACGGGATTACGGGAATGGAGGGGAAGAGAAGCGGGTAGAATTTTCTAGCCGCAAGGGGGTGGGTAGAATTTTCTGCCTCTCCTCCTTGCTATAAGCCAGCCGACCACTCACCTTCAGCCTCCCCTCCAGCCGCCCACCCTCCTCCCCTACACACCACCCAAAAATCTCCTCAAACCCTTGCCAGCCACTCCGTAAATCCCCCCTTTGTGGAACAACTTCCAAACAATCCTAATTCTCTAGATCCATTCAGATCTGATAATTTCGCTCCCGATTCGTTATTTCCACCTCTCATATTTTCCATTTTGTCCGGATCCGACCCTAAATAGCGGATCTACCCCTCCCCGGCCCAGATCTACTTATTCGTGTCCGGATTCACCGTTTTATTGTCCGTTTTCACCGTTTTCCGCCGAGGACTACCACCATCAATGTCGTCTCGCCACCGGTTCCATCTCCGATCGCCGATCTACACATTGGGCTCTCTAAATCTCAGTGCCTCGGATCAGCCCTCTACTTTGTGAGCATTTATAGCATTGTACTATTTGATTCAGTATTTTCACTTGGTGATTTATTTTATTGTGCTGACTGCTGTGATTCTTGCTAGTAGAAGGTTGTTTTGGTGCCCTAATAATTTGCAGGAAGAGCTATTCGTCACGCGTCTTGCTTTGGCCCTCCGAGCGGAGGAAAGCCATTATAAAATTGGCGCAATAAATATTTGTTTTTCTATTTTAATATCTGCGTGGTTGCTGAATTTTTCATTGCTTAAATTTTTTTGTTAAATATCGAACATCCCATTGCATGTAGAGTTGGATTAGCGTGTCACCCTTGCACTATCACCTAGCGTTGTAGGTTTTGTGCACCACTAGCCTACCCCTACATCACTTACTAGACTGAACGAATCTATCCCGAAGAAACTGTTTGTGGCTATAAATAGATTCTTGAGATGGCAGACAAAATACTCCCCTATGGTTTTAAAACTAGGTGGTTGCTGCATGTAGACAGTCTAAACGAGGTCTCCATTAAGGAATGCATTTTTGATATCAAGTTGATGCATCTGCCAATGACGATGGACGACAAAGGAAATCAATACCCATACTGTATTCAACTTCACAACCACACACAGTCTCTTCATAGTCGAGACCATATTATTTAATAAACCAGCGAGCCACAAGACGAGTTTTGAGACACTCAATTGTCCCATCAGGATGATACTTCACAGTAAAAACCCGTTTGCATCCCACACGACAGTGGACATGAGGAAAGGGGATTAGGTCCTAGGTCTGATTGGACCAGAGGACGGTGATTTTCTCATCCATCGCGGCTCACCACCCCAGATGCTGAAGATCATCCTGCACAGAAGACGGTGTTGAAATGGAGGACATGGAAGTGGCAAACCTGTGAAGGTCCGGAGATAGGCGGTGTAGTGAGGCATAATTAGGGAGGGTGAACGGTAGATGGAACTGCATCTAGGGAGTGCGAGACCGTAGTCGGATCAGCTGACCGTGGAGCGCCATTAGTACGGGGATGCTGCCTCAGGTCATCAGATCGAGGACGATGACGAGTGTACACACGTAGAGGAGAAGGTGGCGGTGTAGGCAACACGAGGGGTGGAGTTGGGAGCAGATGAGGTGTGTAATTGCGGACAGGGATGTTAGGACGCAAGATAGCAGGTGAGAAGTCATCACAATGAGACTTGAAGTAGAAGTGTTGATCCTGAGAGATGACATGAACAAAGGTGACCATTTTCCCATCAGTGTGAGAATAACACAACCCTTTTACGTGCGAGTGTAGCCAAAAAACTTATATTTAGCAGTACGTAAGCCAGTTTGTCCACTGATGGACGAAGCAAACACTCCTGAAGATACAATGAGTCAAAGAGAAGAGGATGTGGTAGGAAATAGGATGGATAATTGCGTCGCAAAATCGAGAATAGATGAGGTCATACGCAGTGAAGACGACAAAATGTCAATGGATCTCAAGGACCCTCATTTGAAACATTAGAGTCCGGGCATCCTCGAGAAGGTCTTGGTTCTTTCGCTTGGCCACACCATTTTGTTATGGTGTGTAACAAGGTTGTCGGGACGAGAACCTAGGTGAGATCGTTTCAAGGTTGGATCAGATCGTAAGATCAGATCGAGGATCGCAAGACCCTACTACATTCATAAATTAAGACTAAATATAAAATTGAACTTTGTATGATCCAAAATCATTAAATTGAGCAGTATGTGAATAATTATGTCAATAACTAAATCAAAAAGATTATATCATTCTAATTTCACTTTTAGTTTTGTGTAGGAAGCCTGGAAGCAGAAAGATAGATCTGGATTGCTGGATTGCTCGGATGCTAGAAACAAGAAGCTTGGATTGCTCGTATGCTGGATTTCTTGCGCTGGATTGTTCGTATGTTAAAATGGAAGAGAAAACACCGACTTGGAGCAGGAAGCCATTAAATTGCTAACCACTGGATTGTTGACCACTGAATTGCTCATACGCCGGAATGGAAGAAAAGACACTGACATCACCTGAAATGGAACTATTTAAGGATGGAAAGGAAAGACATTGTATGAACTAAAAGAGATTGAAAATGTCGCCCTTAGCCACCGTTTGCAGTCGACAGTCGACACTTGAGATAGGGTAAAACAACAAGATATGATTCTGCGATGGGGGTATGAGGTTAGGATTAAGATATGGTCTAGCAATGTGGTATGCATTATTTTAAATGTTCTCCGACATGTCCGACATGTCTCCCGACATGCCATTTTTAAGAGCAAAATGATATGTTTTTCTAAAAAATATAGATTATGTTATTTTGTAAAATATACACCGACATGTCCGATTTTTTTTGGATATATCGACCGACACGACTTTTAAATATAACACATGCTATTTTATTTTATGTTATATTAGTAGACTAGTAGAATATGTTTAAATCGTTTAAATATATTATATTATATATGTTTAAATTGATTAGACTTATTGTTTTAATGTTTTTAACGTTCTATTCTTATAGTCAATTTGGTATAATTGTTTCACAATTTTTAATTTCATATTATAAAAAATTAAAAAAATTTAATACATTAATTAGTTGATTGTGTGCATGTTTTTAATATAAATTTATAAGTTTGAAAAGATTTATAATCAATCAAGAATTTTAACTTTTAAATCTTATTTATTTGCAATAAACTTATTGTTATCAAAATAACATTATTGTATACAATTAAATATATTTTACAATGCATCATTTTGTATTTGTTAATAATATTTTATTTTATATACTGTTCGATTTTATTTTGTAATATAAATGATTCATTTTTTTATTTATTTGTTATGTACTTTTCTATTTTTATAGCACATGATTATAGTTTGTATATATAAAAATAAAAAGTTTATTTATAAGATATGAAAATCCGATATTTTAAAATATCTCTTACATGTCTTCGACTTCTGACATCCGACATTTAAAAACTCAATCTGATATGTCGCCGACATTCAATATTTACAACATTGGGGGTATACGTGTTGGACCGATTGAATGAGGTCGAGGTAGTGTCTAATTCCCTTTTGTTGGACGGGTAGAATCGTGTAGGGATCACGATCCTAAGATCCAGATTGCGATCCTAGCCGTAGAGGTTCCGATTTAGATCCTGAGTATGATCCAGATCGATTTACAAATCTGGATCGTAATTTCGTAAGATCCGACTATCCAGATCGCGATCCTGATAATCATGGTGTGTACTGTGTAGACTTAAGATGTTTGGTGGATATTACCAAACATATTACTAGTTTTCTCGAATGCATGACTCGTATATTCGCGCTCATTATTGATTTAAAGTATTTTAATTGATCGTGAGAATTGAGTACGAGTCTCAGTGATAAAAGAGTGAAAGACACAAAATACTTCAGAGTGATCGCGCAACAAATACAACCACGTCATACAAGAATGATCATCAATAAACTTGGGAAAGTAATGATATTCAAATAAACTAGCGGTTTTATAAAGTCACCAAATATCAGAATAAACTAAATTAATTGGAGCAAAACTCCTAGTATAATGAGGGGAGAAAATGGAGTAATAGTGTTTCCCATAGATGCAAAATTCATATGTAAATTTAGGGAAAGAAAAATACATAAGAACTTTCTTTTGGATTAGGATAGGAGCATGACCAAGACGTCAGTGCCAATCAACAAAGGTGACCCTAAAGAGAGCAGTGGTGGGAAGGTCTACAATGCACTGCCCATTTGACAATCTTCCTTTGTCCATGATATTTCGCGTTCGTCGATCTTGCACCATAAAGGAACTAGAAGAAAATGTGATGGAACAGTCATGATCTTGACTCCTGAGTAAGCTGAATGATAGAGAGGAGATTAAACTGAGAGGCAGGAACATGGATGACAAAATGAAGAGAGACGTTGTGAGATTGAGAGACACATCTCCAAAGACATAGCCTGGCGTGGTGTCTCCATTGGCCGTCGTGATAAGCTTAGGACAAGCAGAGTTCGTGTATCAAAAAGGTTTCTGCGGAGTAATGTGATTTGTGACCCCAGAAGCCACTATCCACTAGGAACTGTGGGAAAACGTGATATGCCTTCGTTGGAGATAATGACGACGGAGCAAAAAGTCCGAGTAACCACTAATCAGCCCCTAGAGATGCTAGTGTTTCTTGCAGAAGGTGTTAATGTCAGAGCGGGATGTGGTTGGAACATCCACCGTAGGAGAAACATAGTGTTGAGAGTTTGAAGGCTGTGGAGGGAATCCATGTTTCTTATAACAGGTAGCCTCGATATAATTTGTTTGGCCACAATGAGTACATATGTGAGGGCTTTGCCTATTGGAGCATTGGCGACCATCGCGTCCACTTCCCCGAGACCAATGATGACCTCTACAGAGTCGAGTAGGAGGAAGAAAGTCAATAAAGTCTTGTAGAAGGGCAGGAGTCAACAATACTTCGGTGGGCGGAGTGACCTTCAAAATCATGGAGCACACATCCGAGAAAGACATAATAGCGGGGAATGATAAGATGTTTGCTCGGACACTGAAGATGTGGTGGTAGGCGGTCCATCATTAGTGTTATGCTGGCAGCCTCCTTCTGAGCCCGTTGGGTAATGAAATCCATAGTTGGAGCCTAGTACTGAATCCAAGCCTCGACAACGGTCTTGTACTGCGCTACGAATGATGTCAAGTACCATCCAAACCAGGTTCGACAACCTGGAGATCATCACGAAAGAGATCGAACAAATGTTTAGAAGGATTTCAATTCATCCCACACAACCTTTGTATTTTCGTGATGTATAGCCATGCAATATGACTCATTGTCCATGAATTTTATGATCTATGATTGAACTCACCAATCATCCCAGAATTATTGCTCAGTAGGCTCAACAGGTGGGTCATAGGTCAAATGGTGATGACCCTTGGTCAGGAGAACACGACGTATGGAGTGAGCCCACTCAATTTTTTTTTTCTTCCCATTAAGGGAAAGTGGAAATTCGCACTTCGTCATGTACTTCATAGAGGGGAGCAGGCGTGAGCGTGACCAGAGTGGTGGATGAGACAGATGTTGTGTTTGTACCCTATATATGCAAGCTCTTGGAAGAAGGAATTGGCCAGCACTTGGCACGCGCAAGTCCAAGATTGGAAATAGGGAGTAGGCGAGGTCCGGGTGGATGCTGAAATAAGAGGTAGTGAGATCCAATCATAGGAGAGCCAGCGAGTTCCAACAGCACAGGGAGCTTGAAGAAGTGACGATGAGCTCCACCCGAGGGCGAGCTCCAATCACAGGAGAACATTGGAATGAGAAGATGTGTGTTACAACGGCACAAGAGTGCTGGATAAAGAATCCGCGTGCTCCAATCGTATAGGGGCGCTGGAAGAAGAGGTGGCGAGCTCCAGCAGAGTGTGAGCTCAAGCCGTCAAGCACGAGAAAAAATGGTAAGCGAGTTCAAGGTGTGGGCATTCACGAGTCCGATCGATACAGGATGGAATTGCAGACGAGGACAGTCATTGGCTCCCGCGAGTTCAGAGACAGTGGAGAAGCTGCGACTACAAGTTTCACTGAGTGCAAGCGCATGTGCGAGCGTCTGCGAGTTAGATCGGTTCAAGGAAAAATCGCAGGCGAGAGATTCCACTAGTCCAATTGTAGTCGAGAAGCGACAAATCCGATATTTACTGAATGCAGGTGTGGAGGCGGTGAGTTCCTGTGAGCATGCAACACGAGCTGCAGATGTTGGAGGGCCTATAAAAGGCTGGGTAGGGGGTCTCAGTACAACAATGGACCGAGGATTAGAATCCGGGAAAAAAACTGCAGCCAATAGAGAACTCACTAGGCTAGAATTTAGACGTTAGGGATCCAGTAACTCTGATATCATGTAAATAAATGGATTGCGGAGTGGAAAAATATTTTTATTTCTTCATTTATCAATCGCAATACAAGAATTTAACCATAGATTTATAAGATTGGACTCATTGGAGTGAAACCTCAATTCCAATCGAAGATGTGAGACTACTCTATACATGAGAAATGAGGCTTTTACACTGGCTTTTTATTCATTTCTTCTACAGCATCACAATGGTGCATTGATTTTAATTGTTTGTATTTAAGCTCTGTCAATTTTTTTATTATAATAGTTGTAAATCCTTGATATCAAAATAATTGAGATAATTGTATTTAAAGTGTGGCACTAATATCATCCTTCACTTTGTCCAATGCATCATATTTATAACTCATAGTTGATCTCCACCAATTAGGATCTTAATTATCTGCTTGCCACACTTTGTACTGTGCATCATATATATAACTCATAGTTGATCACCACCAATTAGGATCTTAATTATCTGCTTGTTATCTTCTATGTATTTGCCACACTATTCTAAAGTGTATCTATGGATGATTATCTTAACTATGTTTCCCTTTGTATCTTCATCAATACTGATTTGGTGCAACCATCAGCATCTTATCTATTTGATCGTCGCCTCGCTTTCCGCATATTAGTTGGCATTCTAAATGACAATAAATCATCTCACGATTTGTAAAAATAGAAATTCGTATTGTCGACTTAGTTATATGCTTATAATTTTATATTTTATGAGTAATTATTTTAAGTAGATGATTATAATATTATTAATTTTGTGCCAATTTATCTGGAAAGTTAGATATTTCATACAAGGAATAGTGGACCTTAAAAATGTTCGTACTTCTTGCTTCAACTAGATTTAAACAAGGTGGAAACAGAAGTGCTGAAGCGTAAGTATTGAAAATTTCACTAGATATGAATGCTTTTATATTACATCCTTGAAGCACAATTTTGGAGCCAAAACATGTACTCAATTTATAGTTATATGATCTTTTTCTAGGACATATGCAAGGATGTTGAAGATTTGGAGGCTAAGGAAACTGTTTTCAGAGAGGTTTCTTTACCCCTACTAGCAATTGCCAAAAGGCATGAGGGTTATTCCACACTTTGGCATATATGCTATCAGCTTAATGATTCTGGACTTATGAGAAATTTAATGGTATGTATAAGGTTTCCTAGTGCAAGGCTCTATTGAGTTCTTTGATTCTTTCTACATTGCCAATATGATATATTCTAGGGTATAAAACATGACATAAAAGAAGAAAATGTAATTTGAATATTAAATAGCTGATACATGCATTTTATATGGTTATTTTGGGCCCCTTTTGCATGAATTCATTGTTGTTTATCCCTAATTTAGGTTATAATCGCTTAATATCCTTTAAATTCTTAATTTTAGGATATATGGATACCTTGGGAACAATATGAGATGTTTTGGTATCAATTTAGGGTCTTAAAAAAATCTTGTTTTACAAATCCGCATAGAGTGCACACACATGTGCTTATTGCGCATGCACGTGCATATTGTGCATATTTGCAGTCCAGTTTTGATCATGGTTTCCTCGACCAGCCACATATTTTGCTAGAGAGCTTCGATTTTAGAAATTTTAAAAGTTTTGAAAACTAGACATCAAAGGCTACAGCTTTTCTGTAGAATACCTTTCCTAATTCTGCCTTTAGGGTGACCCAAATGACTTTTGAACTGGACTGATACTTTTTTTCAGCATTTTCCTGTATTTTTTATTTTTGTGATCCAAATTTGCTCGTGCGTAATTTCCGCACGCACGTACACGCATGTACATTTGTGTGTGCGCGACCTGGCAGACTAGGTTTTGGTTGTGTTAACTTCACGCATGCGCGTGTACCTGTTTTTACTATAAATACGTTGTTTTAGGGCTTTTGACGGATCCTCTCCATTCCTCTCGCCGTTTTAGATCTGGTTTCTCCCCAAGGCACTAGGGTTTCGCCCCTAGGTCTCCTCCATCCTCCCCAAGTATTCTAAAGGTTAAGAAGTTGATTTGCAAGATGCCATTGGAGCTTCAAGCCGGAGCACTTGATGTTGTGCGGACAAACCCTAGGAGAAGACACGACTAGCAGGAGGTGATAACTCTCTCTCGTTTCGTGGAAGCGACCGAGGAGGAATTTGTAGTGGTGGTGGACCAAGCCAGGCTCTCCTACTAACCCGAGAAAGATTCTATCGTCCCCTTCGTGTCAAGGAGTGGTAACTTGTATCTCTCCCTTTACTTTTAAAGTGTTTGTAATTGTTATTGAAGTGTAGTATAAATTATCTGCACACCATGACCATTTGGTGTATATGTTCATAGATGCGTTCTCTATTGTGGATGGTATAGATGAGATAATGCTACCTTTGTTGTTTTCTTCTTAATGTGTTTTGGATATTGCTACTTGGATTTGTTGATGTGGTGATTGGTCTTCTCGTGATATTGAGTTAGAAGTGAGCTTGTGAAAGTTTGGCTTTGCAATTGCAAAGTGAGTGCGAAGTGGTGAAGGCGACCCACGGTGTGAGCGAAGAGGTGTTTGCGAGCGTCATTGGTGAAAGTGAGTGTGAAGCGGAGGAAGGCGACCTGCGGAGGTGCAAATAGTGAAGGCGACCCACACTTTAGTTTAGTATACCTTTTTGTCATTGTTGTTAAGAAAACCTTCAAATTAAGATAAACACTTCCCACCAAGACTTCTATGTCAAATTTTTCTCAAAAGATTACTCTACCCCGACATGTTCCACGTGAGTTTGATACTCGAGGATCCTATTGCCGTTTTATTTATTACTTATACGAACGCGGTATCCTTGTTGTGACCCCATCAAGTTTTTGACACCATTCTTGGGGAACACAATAGTGTGGTTTTTTTAAGAGGAAGGTTAGAGATAGAGACTTTTTTCGTTTGTATATCGCATTTCTTTTAGTTTTATTTTATATGGTTGTTTTCTTTCAATCACCCACTACTATTGTATAGTTTGATCCAAGTTTTACTTTCATTTTTAGATTTATGTATATTGGGTTCTTAGAATTATGTGTTGAATCCATCTACACCATGATGTACACTCCGCAACAGTGCAAATTGTGTGGGAGTCGTTACCATTGTAGTAAGGTGTGCTATACGGAAACCGTGGTCATGATGCTCAAGGTTCATCCCATGGAGAATCAACCTCTTTTGCTCTTCATATGATGTGCCTAATCATTATACACACGCTGCCCCTTGACAGGCATGGTGACAACCCGGAGTTTGGACCCCTTCTAAGTCCAGACCTACGGGTAAACGATACTTGTTCTGGCAAAGCACATACCATGCGATTAAGGATTGTGAAAAATTTAAACGTTAAATGGAGGAAGATGATAAGCATGTGCTTATGATCGTTCCTCCTTTTTCCATTTTCACTTCTCCTTTGATTGCCGATGATGCATCCATTAGCCCCCCGAGTTCACTTGGGAGTTCATTGGATACATCGACGAGCAAACTCATTGATCTATGTAATTACATAGCGGATCATTATTCTCCATTAGCCTCCCCATCTCTTTTGGATTCAACATTAGAGGAAAAAATTGCTAAACCTATTGTAGATCCTCCAAATTCTTTTTATCTGAACATGCATGTATCTATTAATTTCTTTGGATGAGATTGAAATGCAGGAAGTGGCAGATGAGGATTCCTCGCCTACACAAATGTGTTCTAAATGTGGGAGGAAAGGGCATTTGTCGCGGTATGCTATTGAACAAATCAACTTGGTTGAAAAAGAGTTTGGGATTAAATTTCACTTATTTCAGTCAGTCTACTCATAATATGATAACTCGTATAGTGAAGGAGCCTAAAATGATGAAATCCCCCAGAATTTTTTTTTCTGAGTGGAATGCGTTCATGCCAGCATGCTTCGCTATGCCGCTTTCCATGCAGGGAGAAGCAACCATCAGTAAAGAGAAAGCCTCCTCTTTACTTGTGGAAGCCCCCTTGCCCTATCTTTAGTAGTGCGGGTTCCTTTTCTGAACCTTATTCTGTAATTCATCTAGCCATTCTTATTTCGGACACATTTGTCTTGGAAACTGCCCCACTACAGGATTGCCTAGCTCTTTCATGTTTGGTGCAGGAAGCAGCCACCAGTGAAGGGGAAACTCTCTCTTTGCTTGCGGAAGCCTCCTGCACCATCCATGATCTGCAGGATCCTATAGTGGAGGAGATTTCCTTCGTTCCCACCGATGTTATCATCAGTGATCCACTCACCACTCACCAGGGAGGATCTCATTGTCGATAACATCCCCACATTTTCTATGGAGAATGATAAGATGGAGCTGCCTTCTCCCTCTACTCCTACTCATCAAACTCATTATTTTTTGTTTTCTGATGTAGCTGCTGCCCTAGGAAGCACCGATATGGATACGAGTATCGTACCCGGTACGACGATACGACGAAATTTAAAAACAAGGATACAAGTACGCATAATACGTTTATATATATATATATCTAAACACTATAAAGGAAATATGAAATGCATGATTTTTGAACTCATTGGAGCGATTGCAGCCGTCGAATTTGGCATGATATTACATCAGCCGTGTGATCAAACAACTCCTCTCTCCATTTTTTCGTAGGTCTCCTAAACCTACTAGGGGTGTCCTAAAGCTATGTTAAAATTTTTGAGAGAATAAAAGCAACCGGACGGCCTGCAATCCCGCCCGGTCTGCATAGCCCACCCGGTTAAGCCTTGCACGCTATGTAGCCCGCCCGGTATGTGCCACTTTTTAAATTTTGAATGCAATTTTTTTAATTTATACCGGGATAGATGATTTCAACTCATGATGTGAGACTAAATTTGAGCAACTTTAATAACAAAATAAAAAACAAAGAGGCGTGTCGGGTGAGACTCGAACCGCCGACCGCCACCTTTACAGCCGAATGTCTTATCCACTAGGTCATGAACAATTCCACGTTACATTATAGGCACAGTTTTTTATATGCACTAATGTACTATTACTAATGAAATTATGTTAAAATTAACATATTATATATTAAATAGCTGTAAATAATCCAATGATATTATATGTGATATTATATATAACTATTATATATTATGAAATTATATTAGTGCGTGTCAGGGGCGGGCGGGCGAAGCCTGCTGTCGCCGGGTGGGTACTGTCACGCTTGACCGTAGTGGCGGAGCCCCGTGTCGGGCACTCGCATATCACAAGTGCAATAAATAATTCTCATAACGTCAAAACATCAAACATAAATCATAACTTGAAGTACAAGTGCACAAATCAATCCAACATAACATGAAGTTTTCAAACATTAAATTTTCGTAAATATTACAAAATTTAACATTTTATATGTTTAATCAAAAAAGATAAATTAAAAGTTTAGTCATTAGTCTTTCTTCTTCTTCTTCATTGTTGGAGATCAATATCTTCAATCTCTGGTTAGTATAAAGACAAGTTAGCTGTTTTGTTAATAACTTGCATCATATCATCACGTTCAATTCACGTGCTTGTAACAAGAACGTACCAGTACCATAAACATACTCGGTACATGTACACAACTTAATTGGACGTACCAATTCTTCCTAGAATAGAGCCAACTTTTGTTTACTCTAGAAAAATAGACTCCTATCACAATATGCAGAGTGATGTGCTAAGTCCAAGTGTATCCTCATAGGTGTATCCATCGAGTATCGGGTATGTACTGGTACCTGATACGTATCTGGTATGGGTACGCTGCATTCGGGGAAGTATCTGTGTTTCATAGCTGCTTCCCCTGTGCAGGAGGAGGTGATGGAATTGGAGCATGAATTTTTTCATGTTCCTAATCCTTTTTTTTGCATGAGCACAGTAGCATACTGATGGGTCATGCTATCAACATCGATTCAAGCCATGTAGGAGAATTTTCTCCTTCACCCTTCATCATTTTGTATCCCCTACTTGCAACACGCAAGTATTACTATTCAGGTAGAGGGATAACTGCCTTATATCATTATCGGTACCCCTCACTGATACAAATATTAAGGGAGTTATCTGTGCACTTCAAATTTTTAACACCGATTAGTTAGGATTCAGAAAAAAATCAATTAAGTCTTGATGGGAGACAATAACCTGGTAGTTAGCCTTTATTTCCATGAAAATTTGTTTCAGTTTTTCAATTTTATTGTTATAGTTTTGTCCTATGTTTTGTGCTAATAATTTGGTGTAGGCATATTTTGTTTGGTGGAGGTGATTCTCTTTCTTTTGGTGCTACATTCTTCTTGGGATGTGATTCTTTGTGTTAGGTAACTTTTACCCTTACCGCTCCTGTTCTTTATTTTAAGTATAATTCATAAATTAAGTTTGGGGGTTGTGTAGGCTAGTTGTTTCCCTAATCCTTGTTTCATTTCTAATTTTCATTTATATACAAAATATCTATTTAGAATAGTCGTTTTCACATGCTCTTAGATTTTGTTTGGGTGCTCTATTTTGAGTAGATTTCGTTCAGTTTAGTGAAGAAAGTGTATATTTAGTAGCTCTATTCATTTGTTTGTGTAGCTTCTAACTCGTACTTTGTTTATTTCAGAATTTTTTTAAAAAGATATTTTAAATCAATTTGGGTGTCAGCTACCCTTTCTTATGCATGGTTTACGATTCCCGAACTCTACTTCATGTTGGGTGCGGATTCCTAGCTAGGGTAGTAGTGTGGTTGATTCCACAGAAGAATTTCTAGCTCACTTGAAATCGGGAAACCCAACTTTAATTCCTAGAACTTGTCTCGATGCGGTCTTCAAGATGTCATGTGGTTGGTTTTGCGTAGAGACTAGGATCTAGGTCTTTATTTGGATCGTTTGAGCCTTGCATCATATCTAATGACTTTCACCATTGTGCATCCACTTTGAGCCTACACCCAATTTCCTTGTTAGCACCACCACTCAATTTCACCACGACCAAATTGCCTTCCCATCACAGCAACTAAGCATTGAACTCATTTGTGTTGATGGAGATTCTTTTGTGATTTGAGTTAGAAATTTCATTGTTTTTGGGAGGAAAAGAAAGTATATATTATATTCCTTTTGGTGAATTAGAAAAACAAATTTAAAGTAAAGATGTGAGAGAAAAGGTAAAATATATGAGGGTGAAAGGATAAAATTCATCACCCCCTTTTCTAAAAAAATGGTTATATTAAAAAAATATTTTTTTTTGTGATTTGGACCAAATGACCAATGTAATTAGTTGTAAGTTTGGGGGTCCACTTCACTATTGTTGCGGTGATCATTTTTTCTGCGAGCTCTTTATATTTTGCTTAGGTGTGGTTAACCCGTCATGTTTATCGTTGCATACCCCACCATAATTCTAAGCCTACCAGTTCACCCTTACTTAAGCCCTAGTGAGTCTTAATGTGAAATTTCATCTGTGTTCATGGAGAGGGTGTAGACGGGCAAGCATATGGGTGTTATTCAATGGTGGATTCCATTGCGGGCTTCCCGGGTGCTTGTGAGCAATGAATTCAAATCTGATGGTGATCAACCTTTCTCAATGCCCCAGTCTAAAATGGATGTGTCTTGGCACAAGTAGACTAGGAAATTCCATTACTCTTGTATTTGTAAAGGCGCGATGCTCACACTATTTAATTTATTGATTTTAGTTTAATTTCTTCTGTATTCATTGGTTATGAATTGGTTTGTTGTGTAGATTGAATGTTTGACTACGTAATAATATCATTTACCCCATGGGATGAATGCGGTTTACTTGGAACAACTAACCATTCAAGTTTGGGAGTATTTGATACATGTGTTTTACATAGTTATTTTGGGCCCCTTTTGCATGAATTCACCATCATTTTTCCCTAATTTAGGTTATAATCACTTAATATCCTTTAAATTCTTAATTTTATATTATAGGAATACCTTGGGAGCATAGGTATCAATTTAGGGTCTTAAAAATCTTGTTATACAAATCTGCACAGAGCGTACACGTGTGTGCTTATTGCGCACGTGCATGCATATATGCAGTACAGTTCTGACCATGGTTCACTCGATCGGCCATATCTTTTGCCACATAGCCCTGATTCTGGAAAATTTAAAAGTTCTGGAAACTTGACATTAAGGGCTACAATTTTTCTGTAGAATACTCTGCCTAATTCTGCCTCTATTTTTTGCAGTTTTTATTTTTGTCATTCGCATTTGTGCGTGCGTAATTTCCGCACACGCATGCGCGCATGTACATTTGTTGTGTTAACTTCACGCACGAGCGTGCACTTGTTTTTCTATAAATACGTTTTAGGGCTTTTGACGGATCCTCTCCATTCCTCCCGCCGTTTAAGTCCGGTTTCGCCCCAAGGCAATAGGGTTTCACCCCTAGGGCCCCTTCAACTTCCCCAAACATTCTAAAGGTGAAGAAGGTGATTTGCAAGGTGCCATTGGAGTTTCAAGCCGGAGCACTTGAGGTTGAGGCGGATAAACCCCGACAGAAGACGCGACTAGGAGGAGGTTACAACTCTATCCAGTATAGTGGAAGCAGCCAAGGAGGAGTTTGTAGAGATGGTGGACCAAGCCGGGTTCCCCTACGAGCCCGAGGAAGAGTCTTTCGCCCCCTCCATGTCAAGGAGTGGTAACTTGTATCTCTCCCTTTACTGGCAAACTGTTTGTAGTCGTTATTGATGTGTACTCTAAAGCATCTACACGCCATGACTATTGGGTGTAGATGTTCATAAATGCATTATCTATTGTGGATGGTATGGATGAGATTGTGTTACCTTTGTTGGTTTCTTCTTAATGTGTTTTGGGTATTGATTGCTTGGATTTGTTGTTGTGGTAATTGTTCTTCTCGTGATATTGAGTTAGAAGTTAGCTTGTGAGAGTTTGGCTTTGCAATTGCCAAGTGATTGGGAAGTGGTGAAGGCAACCTACGGTGTGAGCGAAGAGCTGTTTGCGACCCTCATTGGTGAAAGTTAGTTTGAAGCGGAGGAAGGCGATCTGCGGAGGTGCGAAGTGGTGAAGGCGACCCACACTTTAGTTTAGTTTATCTTTTTTAAGAAAACTCTCAAATTTAGATAAACACTTCCCGCCAAGACTTCTATCTGAAGTTTTTCTCAAAAGATTACTCCACCCCGCCGTGTTTCACGTGGGTTCAATACTCAGGGAACCTATTATCGTTTTATTTGTTACTTGTACGACCGTGGTATCCTTGCCGTGACCCCATCAATAGTCAAAATGTTTTTAATCTCGTGAGGGCTCAGTTTGTTTCTTGAAAATGTTTGCTTTTATATTTAGATGTTCATCTGAATTTTTTCCATTGATATGTAACCTTCCTTTTATATTTTTAATTTGATATCAGGCTACCATGTCGTGGCATCTTTTGAAACTTAGGACCCTGCATTGGAAGAAGCGATGTTATCTAAAAATTAAATTCCAAAACTTCTTGTATTGTATTAATGGCTCAATTTGTTCTGGAAAATGTTTGCCACGTTTAGTGCTGTCTATGGATTTTACTATTCATCAGCATTGCTTCCGTTGATCCATATAAATATTTGAACTTATGCTTGCGAGCCCTAATATGAATACGAAGCACTCACTTGGTGGGGCGGCAGGAGCTGGAGGTGGAATGATGTTTTACTGACCGTTACCTGAAGATTCAGGCTCTAGTGTGGAACAACACAAAAATGGGGATATTTACCCCTGGGTGTTCCGTGGGATGCCGACAAGTCCCCAAACTGAACCTAAATGCACGCACCGATCCATGAGAAAATCAGGAAAGACCCTGAAATGAGTTGAACTTGAATTCATAAAGCTCTCCATGTTCTAACACCTGGTGTGTTTTGATGCAGCATGATAGACATGGACCCAAAGGAGGATTTAGTAAATTTGTCTTTAAGCAGCTGATAAAAAAACGTCAATATGCTAATCTACTGAGGCTTGGAGAAGAGTTCCAGGACGAATTAGCTAGTTTTCTGAAGGATAATAATCATCTTCTATGGCTTCATGAAATATACTTATCCCAGTTCTCCTCTGCTTCAAAAACCCTTTATGCTTTGGCTCTATCTCAAGATGACAGTTCAGCTTTTATTGAGGAACGGGAATTTGAGTGTATCACGTTGCCGTCTTCTATTGCCGATAGAAGACGCCTCCTCAACCTATCTAAGATTGCTGTTGCAGCAGGTTTGTTTCTTTGCTTCTAATTTTTTTAATTTGCAATTGAGCATGCACATGATCATCAGGGATACTTTTCTATCAGTAATGGTTGCAAATGAAACTGATAATTGTGAAGTTGCATTCCAATTTCAATTATCTACAATATAAGACAATCTTATTAAGATACCCGATGTCAAACTACCAACACTTGCAATCGTAGAGTTTTGTGCAATATGTGTCTGATTTTTTGCAATTATGTCATTTTCAAATCATTTAAGCATTCCAAAATATGATCCAGAACCACTGCATTGTTGTATTTTAGTAGGGAAAAAGTGAAATTTTAGCAGAACCGTGGGCAGGCCAAAGGAGTTCAAACCTGCTTTTCTCTCTCTCCGGTGACACCGACACCACACATACTATTCACCCTTGATGCTCGGGGGCTGCGAGCGGCTTGAGTGCTGTTGGGCCGGGACACTTTCACGGCTGGGGCACTGTTGCGGCCGTACGGAAGGCCCCTCTGCACTGTCTCTCGTGTAAGTAAAAAATAAATTGGAGGCGGGATTGGCACATGGGTTTATAATGGAGCAAATACGCCAGGCTCGCGCCTCTTGCCCCGACCCCCGCCTCCGGCAAGCGTCGTCTTAGTTTTACCCTCTCAGTGTGAACTACTCACATTCTTTTTCCTACAATTAGGTTTTTTGCCACTTAAATAATTTAAAATTTAATATTCAACCTGCTGCTGGTTCCACATTAATTAAGGTGATTGTTAAACGCACATCAAGTTTGGCTATCCGCAAACATTTGATATCCGCAAACACGTGTTTTTCAAATTGGATATCCGCAACCATAATTGATAGCCGCAAACAACTTTTTTTTCAAATTTGATATTCGCAAACATATATGTTACAAGTGCTCATGAAAAAGACCAGATGGAGACACTTTGTGGTGCATTTTTAGAGCATCAATTACATCATAAAAAAAAACAAGTATCACAAAACAAACGTTAATGTTGACTATAAAGATTAGTTATAAACAAAAGAGAAAAGAGATGTGTTCTTCATGCGTCAGATTCTAGAACAATTGGAGTTGATTTCATAATTATCATTCAAAATAATAACCTCCCAAAACATTTCTTCACATCAAATTTTGAGCCTGCAAAATTGAAGAAAAAAAGATTAGACAAAACTTTAGAATATTTTATAATATGAATGCAAATAGTCTTTAAATTAGGCAAAAATTTGACCTCTAAAGTTTCCTTGAAAATATTTAGCATTGTTTTTGGGCTAAGTTGTCATCATATTTTGTTACTCCGTTTGCCTGCATTTGAAGAAAAATTAAGATTAATTTTTTTAACATTAGCATTTGAAAAAAAATTAAGTGTAATTGCGTACAAAACTTATACATACCACTTTATCAATTATCCAATGTTTGTAATGTACTTGGTCCCGTTGCCGGCGGTGGTCCTTGCAACCGTTCATTGTAATGCACACTCCAATTTTTCGCCACTTCTTCGTGATATGTACTCCATGAAGGAAAAATATGTGGTATCGGAGAGCAAGCACCCAAGACTAGCCGAACGAAGTGATTTCCATTTAGAAACCCAATGCAAATAAGTGTTGGAACATCCGGCATTGATGAATGTAGTGGAAAATATGTCAAACTTTGCGCCGATGATAGTTGAACCATTGCTACATTGTAACATGAACAAATTACTAGTCCCATATCCGGCAATGTCATCCATTTATCAAATGGGGCAATAGTTTCTATGCATTGAAGAGAGCCCAACAACTCCAATCTTCGGTCGCTACCATATATATCTTCATACAAAGCACGCCAAGTTTCAAGCTCCCAATATAGATCCTTGCGGACTTCTTGCCAACCACCAGTTACATTCAACGCATCGCTAATCACTCGGTAGCCACAGTGACCATCACCATCAACGTCGTAGGCATCAACAATATGATTAGCCCAAAAGGGTGTGAAATGATGCCGAATTTTTATAAGAAAATTGGTGTTTTTGCGGACCGGCAACTTCATTTTTTGTTTTCTTTTTTTTGTTTCCGTAACCTTTTCTTCCAACAAAACATACTCAAAATGAGAAGGGAGGCGTTTCGTAGACAAAATGTCTTCCTTAAATTTCTTATAAGATCCCTTTGGCCTACCTTTTAGCTTGATCGGTACGGTCGGCTCCTTTGTTTGTCTCCATGTTGGATCTATGATTTCTTTTATCTTTCGTTTGATTTCCATTTTTTGTTGTGCATTTGAGTCATAGAATTTTTTGGCCAACGCTTCAAGCTCCATGTCTACATTGTTCTCTAAGTCAACCTCAAAATTTTCATTTAAAACTAGTTGTTTCCAATGCCCGTGAACTAGCCACAACGGGAGTGCTTTCGAGTTAGCAATATACGGAGAAATTTCATGTGCACATGGCAACCCCATTGTATACCTTTTATAGTGCGAGCAATCGTGCACTAACTTCACATTCCCTCCTCTTTTAACTAGATCCTCTTCTTCTTTAATTAGTGACAAGGCTTGTAAAGAGACCTTTCCCACTAAATTAGCATATAATGGAGTACTAAAATCATTGCTAACCTTGATGCAGCTCTCCCCAAATGATCGTTTTATTTCTGTATGTTGAAGGTTCATCACTTGATTGAAAGTGCTCCATATAGTTGGTAAAGTACCAATTGAAACCTCTAAAAATTTTTTTAGTTGGCTATGCCCCCCCCTCCACGCGATTTGTGCACGAGTTTCCCAAGTGCAAGTATTTATCTATCCATGCTGAAATAAAACGATCTTTATATGGCTCTAACCAAGTGGTAGTAACATAGCCAAGTACATCAGAGTGTAATGATGAATACTCAATAACCAAATTGTTATAAGCAACATTGAAATCACTTTCCGATACGACTTCAACCAACCTTTGCCATACCTTCATGAAACGTTCGAACTCCTTGCCGCTACTGAACAACTTCTTACAGTTAGCTAAAATATTTCTATTAATATGCACACGGCATAAAATATTCTTGGTGCGCGAAAAAACAGTTGCAATAGCTTTCATCAAACCAAGCTCTCTATCCGTAACCATAACCGCTGGCACAAAATCAGGCTCAAAAATGGACTTAAAACATTCCAATGCCCATTCATAACTTGCCTCAGTTTCATCAGACATAAAGGTGAAACATGAAAAAAATGATTTGGAAGTTGATGTCATCCCAACTATGCATAGTAACGGCATCCGATATCTGTTGGTCTTGTACGTGCAATCGACTTGAAAAACGGTTGGAAATAGATTTGTTAGCTTAATCGATAACGGATGAGCAAAAAATAAACTATGCAGGTTCTTTGATCCTTCTTGAACTTTATTGAAACTAATATAGCATGAGTCATCTATGCACTTGTATAGATACTGTATCGGTGTACGACCCTCTAAATGTTTTTTTTGAAGTTTTGCTCTGGCATTGTAGATAGTTCGGATAACGGTAGAATTCTCAATATTTTTTGATTTCATAGTACATAGTATTTTTCGCGGTTTCACACCCGCACTATACATTTCCTCCACCAACTTCTCCTCCTCGACCTCTAATCTACCGGCGTATGCATGAGCTTCCAAATGTACTTTTTCATGATTGTGTACACCACAAAGTACCTGAAGTTTCCACTCTTCTACATTTGCTTCCTTTTGTCCCTTAAGGGAAAATAGACATCCGCAACGCTTACTCGTTGATTTACGGAGCCCCCTGTTCACCCAACCCTTCCTGTTTTGGTTTTCCCGATAATAGCCACTTCTGTCACAAGCTAAGAAGACACGTGGTTTAAGGCGGCCAACAACCTTATCCGATCCCTTTATAATTACTACAAAACCAATCTTCTTTCCAACATGGCGAGCCCAACCAATTAAGTCTTCCTTAGAATGAAAGATATTATCGGTTTGAAAGTGTGAGCTGACATCTACTTCAATTTTTGGAACATTGGGTATGTTTGCAATATTTGGGTCTACAAGACCAAAAAACAATTACAAACTATTAAGTAGGAGTACAAACTACATTACTAGAAAACACATAGTTTGGGTAATATTTCATACCATACACAATCAAGGAAGATTCTTTATTCTCGTTTGACATATCCGACATGATTCTATTGCAGAGCAGTCAAACCTACAAAAAACAAAATTATAATATGTTTATTTCTCTGTAAAACAAAATAATTTTGCAGAGCAGCAGAACTTCTTCAACTGATTGCAAGAGAATGCAATATGCAAGAGCATCTTCCCTAATCCCGCTTCCTCTCTCTGTTTCCCGGCCACCCTTGGCCATTCTTCTTTTGTTATCCCTGCCTCCCTCTCTTAGAGTGTTACACATTCACACACAATACACGCACATATGCAAACCCACATAACAATCACATACAAGCACAACCATACACACACACACACAAACACGTGCACATATATACATATATAAATTCAAAAAAAGTACTCTAAACCATCTATTGCACCAAGTAAAACACAAATCTTTTTAAAACTTCAAGAGCTTCATAATACTACACGAATACACACACATAACAAAGCTACCAATATATTTCTTAACACTTCAAGAGCTTCACAAAAATATCAAAAAATGCTACCAATCTCTTTGGAGGAACGAAAAGAAGAGAAAATCATTATACCTAACTGGAAGGAGGTGATACGGAGGCAGTGGAGCAGTTAACCAATATGAAAACCTAAAGATGCGGCTCTGCATCTGGAGGAAAAAAACCGGAATTAGGGGATTTGGTGGAAGCCGCCTTTCACGAATAGGAGGAAGAATACCTTGTAGACACTGGAGGAATAAGCTCTTTGCTGACATCGCGGAAGAGGAGGAAGAAAGAGCGACACTTGGCTTGATTAGGTCGTCCTTGGCCGAAATAGAACAAGAGCGGCTTGAATGTGGGAGAATAGGAGGACCGCCTTGCAGATGTTGGAGGAGGAGGAGCGGCACTTGGCTTGATTAGGTCACCGTCGGAGGAATGGCGAGGAAGTCGGGCATGTGTGGGAAGAGGGTTTGCGTACAATCTATTTTCCTGAAAAGAGGGTTTGCGGCGGAGGAATCGCTTCCGTGGGGTGCGGCGCATGAGCGAGGAGTGCGGTTATTAAAACCGTATGCCCTAAAAAAAAGGCTTCGAGTGTTTGCATTTAACAAAAGAGGGTTTGCGTTTAACAATCACCTTAATTAATCCGCATAGAATTCTAAAAATGAACAGTAACATACTTTTTCTCTCTCTGGTGATACCACACTTACTATTCACCCTTCGTTTCCTTTGTTAATAAATGTAGAAGAATTAAAATAGGGTGATGGAATATCAGATCTGGGCCATGAACATGTTAAGTGCAATTGAGCAGAGATTGGCTGATACGTGTTCGCGGGAGTTGCTCTATGGCTTGTTTCTTTATTGTATTAAGTAGTACTTTACCCTTTAAATATTGTCATGTAGTGTGAGGCTCCATCTATATAAGGAACCCTAGGGTTGAAGTCATATCATTTTGTCAGTATTGGTTGTTGTCTCTCTTGCAGAGAGGAGTGCATTGGAGGACCCAACATCTAGGTACTTGGTGGGAGTTTGTCTCCCATTTGTATCGGCGTTTCCTTTATTGTTGCAATCGAAGTTCTCATTCTTGTTGTTCTTGATACGAATGCGGCATATCAATTGGTCTGACCTGCCGCTCTCCGACCACCGCTTAGGCTGCCGGAAAGCATGACTCCCAGTTTCAGTGTTTTTCACTTCCGTCCATAACCATTACCCACTTGACATGTTTCACACCCTACGTCCGCACCCGCGCGCATCATCATGTTCTTCATCCTTGCAATGATCATTCCAACCACCGACCATTTCTTTTTGACCTCTGTTCTCGTGTTTCAGCCTCGTTCGAGGACCATGCCCACCTGGCGTGTACCTACCGCCGAGTAGGGGTGCAAGTTGAGTTGAGTCGGCTCAAAAGCTCGATGAGCCGGCTCGAAAAAGGCTCGACTCTAGCTTGAGCCTGTGGAGCTCGAGGTCGATTACGAGTCAAGCTCGAGCTCAAATATTATTGTTCTTGAGCTCGCGAGCCGGCTCGCGAGCTTTTTATTTCTACATTAAAAAAAATTAAAAGTATAAAGAAAATAAGTCTCATAAGCTAAAAAAACTCGTTAGCAACTTGAGTTTGACTCGAGCCTCGCGGGCTCGAAACTCGAGCTCGCGGCTCGAATCTCGAGCTTGATAAGTAAGCATTGAGCTCGAGCTCGAGCCAGGATAAAATGAGCTCGTCGAGCTCGAGCTCGAAATGATTAGCTCGAGCTCGGGCTGGGAAATTTTGCAAAGCTCGACTCGTTTGCACCCCTACCGCCGAGGCAACCTTCCAGTCCGGCCAACCTCGCTTGACCTGACTGACAAGCTTTGTTTGGGGACCGCCATTGCTTCATCTCTCGAACCGTGCCATGCCACGCTCTTCGCCAATTTCAGTCTAGTTTACCATAGCTCTGCCATCCCCCAATTGACACGGTGGTACTGCGCTTCTAATGTTTAACCAGAACCGCCCATCAGAGGAGTCGTCCGAGTCTCCACGCTGCGCTCATGGGACCCTTACCATCTCGATCTTGAGGACAAAGTCAGTTTTCAAGCCAGGGGTGTTGATACGTATTCACTGAAGTCGCTCTATTGCTTGTTTCTTTATTGAGTTAATTAGATATTACTTTACCCTTTAAATATTGTCATGTAGCGTATTAGTGTGGGGCTCCATCAATATAAGGAGCCCTAGGGTTTGAGTCATATCATCTTGGGAGTAGTGATTGTTGTTTCTCTTGGAGTGCCTTAAGGAACCAACCTCCTAGTGCTTGTCGGGAGCTTGTCTCCCGTTTGTATTCGTGTTTTTTTATTGTTGCAATCTAAGTTCTCATTCGTGTTATTCTTGATACGGCTGCGGCCTATCATTGGCATTGGGCAGAAGGGCTGCAATACTTTCCTCAAGGTCTGATATACACCGTATGTCTCCTATAATTTGACCAGAAAATTGCAATGCAGAAAAAACAGTTTCTTAAATTAGTCAATCCATATATTAATCCTTACAATAGCCGCGCACATCCGGAAAGGTTGGAAGACATGGAATTAGGTATGACCGTATGATTTTGAATTACTTTTATGTTATCACAGAACAATAAAATTGAAATTGATAGTTGCAATTCCAATTTTAAAGGCTCAATTCCGTCCAAATAAACGGAGCCTTAAGGTAGTCCCAATATTTTCAAAAGTCCATTGAAGTGCGCTTCTTAAGCAAAGCGGTGATGTCTCCAAGTCATTTACTCCGCTCTTCAAGAGCTTCTCTATCCTCGGCCAATAATGGTCTCCTCATTAGTTATTCTTTTCTTTCTCTATATCTTCATTCCTTCTCCCATGAATTCCAAATGAGTATATTATTTGATTTTGCTTTAATGCTTATTTCTCCATTCTCATCATCGTCGATAGCCTTATCCCAATTTTTTTGGGGGTTCACTTTTATGAATCCTCATTCTCTATTTGTTCTTGTTGAGTGTTACTCATGATTTTAAACCCGGACAATGCAAATCATCTTGATCAATCTTCCTCCATGTAACCTTGGGTCCATCCATTATCCTACCTAATACTTCGACATTAACTCTTATCTTCATTGTGCATGCCCATTCCACCTAAGTTTTTTTCCATTACCTTACCTTCAACAATTACACTCCCACTATATTCTTTAATGTAGTCATTTCCTTAGCTATATTTTCTAATTTTGGCAGAGGTCCATCTAGCATTCTCATTTCTACCACTCACTTTAATATCATCTGATTGTTTAAACTTCTTGACATTTAAATACATACATCATCGTCAACATTATTTCTCAACTTCTAGTCAACCCATTTTTTCTTCATAAAATTATTATAATAAATTATTCTCTTGGTTGTTGAAGTTTAACTCACTATTTTCTTACTATCATTTATTGTTAATATTTGAATACATAGATTTCAATCTTATTATAAATTTTATGTTCTGTAGATAGTGTTTTTATATCTCTTGTCCTCAATAGTGTTTTCTAAGCATTAAAATCTAGTGTTTCCACATGTCTATGCCTTATTTTCTAACACTTCTGATGCGGAGCGGAGACGTGGACCACATCAGAGGACGTGCTTTTGGCCCTTTCGGGGCCGATTGACGATTTATCATATATGGCGTGCCCGGATCGATGATCCGACTCCGCGGATGCGTCCGAATGCGCTTTGGGAATCGATTTCAGATGTTACGTTATTATGTTTGCATTTATTCTGATGTATTTGGGTACCCCCACCTTCGGCCAATCATAACCGTCGATGGTGGGATGCCCTAGTCTACTCTTTATTATAAATAGTGTGTTTATGGGCTGTTTAGAGGCATTGCAAATTTTGGAGAAGAGAAATCCCGAAATCCGGCGATTCCTGCACAGTGCTAACTCTGTGGAACCCTAAGTGACAAGTCTTAAAAAAACCTTCCAGCCAGCCCCTCCCCTTTTTCTGCTCTCCAGAAAACTGCCGCCAGACTCCCAACAGGCCACCGCCCCTTCTCCACCCTTCCAGCCGCCTACCAGCAGTCCGCCACCCCCTGTTCAGCCACCGCCCCTCCTCATCCCAAAGAGCATACCGACAACGCCAATAACCTGCCTGACTGTTTTCTCCTCAGATCCGCACCTTTTCCCATCCAAACAGCCCCTTTTCCTATTGGATCCAGCCACCGCCTATCTGATCCACCTCTCACAGCTTGGATCCGTTCTCAAATCATCGGATCCATCCTTCCTCGCCCGAACCACCCCTACATAGCCGGATCTACTCATTTTCGGCCCGATTCCGCCGTCCACCTCCGAATTCCAGCCACCTACGTTGTTATTCCACCTCTGGTTCCACCTCGGATCATCGTCAAAGCATTTCCGGCTCCGAACTCTCCATTGCCTTGGACAACCCTCTATTCGGCGAGTCACCTGTTGTATTGGACTATTATTTTTCAACATTATTATTACTTGAATCTTATACTTGTTTGGATCTCTTGTATTGTGGTTGTTGACTTTTAAATTATTTTGTAATTTGCAGTATTTATTCGCCACACGCTTTTACTTTGGCTCTTCATGCAGAGGAAAACATTTTATTTACTTTAACAACTGAAACATTATAACAGATAACCCAACATTATAAAAGGAGGGTTTATCACAAAACTGTGCCACATGCAACAACTGACTACAAATATGCATCATATATACATGTACATGGACATCATAGCAAAATATTATACAAAGACTCTGATTCTACTTGAAGAAGAACTAGAACTGCTCATGCGGGCAGTCAGGGTCTCGACATCCAGCTCTGTGCGTATCTAGGACACTCAAAAACTGTTGTGGCTACGTCTATCCAAAACTTGTACTTATCTTGCCATAAAAGGGGTTGCTAGAATCGGCGGGAGTGACCTCCTCCTTGCCATGTTTTAGTTACATTTTCTAATTAGTCAATTGACTAAGTGAATTCTTATTTTTCCTTTTATTACTTATGATGAATTATTTATGCATTTTATAATTCATACTTCTTATTGCCTTTTTATCTCGTCATTTCTTGTTCACTTTTCTTTTTAATATATTTTATTATATAAAACAATAAGTATATCTTGAGGCACACCAAAAACAAGATCAGGACCGTCCGATCAAGCAACTTCCAAAACTGGCCGTTGGGTCTTAAGGATGAGGACTGCCTATAACATTTCCTCCCCAAAACACCCTCCCTGGAATCCATCATTTCCCCCCCCCCCCCCCCTTCCGCCAAAATAGTTTCCCTGTTTGCCTTTGCCGCCGCGACCGTCCTGCTCGCTCCCCACCGGCGGTTTCGCCGGTGGGCGGCGGGCAGGCTGCCGACGGAGACAAAGGCAAATATGGGGGGGGGGGGATCGGGCGAGGCGAAGAACAGGGAGCCATTTTTTTTAATTTTTTAATTTTTATATTATATATTATATGATACTTTTTTAAAAAATATTAAATAATTAAAAAAATATGCAAATAATTAAACAAATAATATAATAGAAATAAAACGGGGAGCGGGCGAAGCCCGCCGGCCGGGTACTGTCGAGCTTGGTTGCGGGTGAAGCCCGCGACGCCGCATCGAGAACGGGCGAAGCCCGTTCAAAGATGCTAGTGTGTGTGTATATATATTATACATACGTTTGTATTCATTTAATATGTATTTACATCTTCTTTTATGTCACCCATTTTTTATTCAATATTGGACACTTCATCACTTGTTATTTTTTTATTGGGCAATGTTAAGGATACATTGATATTTCTTTTATTCATGTATTTATATAGCACACTTTTATTTATTTATCTGTGTGCCTTTTTATATTCGCACACATATAAATCATTTACGTGCCTTTTTATATTCGCACATTTACTTTCATTTAGTTTTATGTTGGGAAGACATTCACCCCACCTCCACTAGTTGGATACATCTTTAATATAGCCTATTCTATCGAAGCATCGTTTTTTATTATTCTCTTTAATATGTCGCTTTTTAGTCTTTTGTTTTCATTTCAATCTCTTTTATCCCTTACGTTAGTCATTCATTGTTGTTATAAACTGGTGTTACTATTATTATAGTTACTAAACTTGTTTTATGATATAATCCCTTTAAAAGGAAAGGAGTCCAATTTATAATGTGAAATAACAACTCAATATATAATAATATGTATATATATTATACATACGTTTGTATTCATTTAATATGTATTTACATCTTCTTTTATGTCACCCATTTTTTATTCAATACTGGAGACTTCATCACTTGTTATTTTTTTATTGGGCAATGTTAAGGATACATTGATATTTCTTTTATTCATGTATTTATATAGCGCACTTTTATTTATTTATCTGTGTGCCTTTTTATATTCGCACACATATAAATCATTTACGTGCCTTTTTATATTCGCACATTTACTTTCATTTAGTTTTATGTTGGGAGGACACTCACCCCACCTCCACTAGTTGGATACATCTTTAATATAGCCTATTCTATCGAAGCATTGTTTTTTATTATTCTCTTTAATATGTCGTTTTTTAGGCTTTTGTTTTCATTTCAATCTCTTTTATTTTTGAGTCGTTATTTCACATTATAAATTGGACTCCTTTCCTTTTAAAGGGATTATATCATAAAACAAGTTTAGTAACTATAATAATAGTAACACCAGTTTATAACAACAATGAATGACTAACGTAAGGGATAAGAACTCACCGCGGCCTTTCCTTTTCCTTTGTCCCTCCTAGCATCGTCATTTCGTCTCCCATCTCCTTGGGATGTCATGACCTATATTATTATAAATCTTAATTATTTCAAGGTGGCTCTCTAATCATTCAATTGACGCCTTCATATTTTATACTCATTGTCTACCACATCACAAATTGTCTAAATAGGTTTCAACTTAATTAGACCAAATGAGTCTTAAATGGACTAGGTGTTGGCTGCCCAAATTTGAAATAAGATATTTTTTTTTTACTAATTTAGTGAGGTAGCAGCATTCCTAGTCTAATCTTACCTGTTGGGAACAAAATGATCAAAACCCCATGAAATAATTGCCATCCTAATGCCATGAGAATGGATTTTTACTCCAATTGAGAGGTACATATTCTAGGAGTATTTTTCCAACATCAGGAACACAAATTTTGAAATCTACATTACTTCAAATAGGGTTTCACTGAAATTGCTTGAAATCATGAACTAGGACGTATCAATCCATTTCAGAAACTCTTAAGAAAAGAAACGAAAGAAATCCAACAAATCTAACCCTAGAATTCCGGCCCTACTTAGTCAATGCAAAAATTCTCATAAGGAAGAGGAGTGGAGAGAAAGGGATTACCTCCCTAAAGACGAAGAAACCACGAAAAACAGAGTTGATTTGTGCTCTCGGAAGTTATAGGCATCGATCGGCTTTTGTCGCCTGTAGCGTGGTCTCGCATGAACGGGGAGGAATTAAGTTGCTGGCGCTGTTTTCTCCTCTTAACAAGAGAACCACTTCCGGTTTACATGACGCGCACACCTCTAATTAACGCGAGTCATGTTTGCACTACTCGATCCTAGCAGTCGGTCCTTCCTTTACCACTTATCTAATATGTATTAATATAAAGTTTTTTGTATGCATTTAAACTTAGCTTAATACTAAATGAATACAAATTTAGATTGATATTTATTCAGATAAATTTAGACTTAATGTTTTTTCTTTTATTTAAGTCTGAACTTAGCTTGGGCCTTGCCAATTTTTATGTAGCTGCTTATTAACGTGAATGTGTAATTGATTAATTCCTGTAACAGTTGGCAGTGTCATAACCGATGTTATTAAAGTAGAGTGAAGTGAGATTTGGAGAAGAAACACCAAAGTTCTCAAGAAGCCAACAGAGCCAAATGATATCCTCAACGGTGGTAGCCATGACCCAAAGCTCAGCCTCAGTACTAGAATGAAAAACACCAATCTGTTTCTTGAACTTCCATGCAATAAGTGAAGAACCCAAGAACAAACAAAATCAGTGACAGATCAGCGGTGAACAAAATTACTAGCCCAGATAGCATCCGCGTAAGCACGAAGCTGTAGAGAACTACAGCTGGAGAAGAAGAGTCGTCACCCAGAGATAGCGCAGGAGCCGCAACTGGTGACCATAATGCACAAAGGTAGGCACACTAACAAACTATCTCAACACATGAACAACATGGACAATATCGGGACGAGAAAGTAACATAGAGAGAGCTGAAAAGTGCATCCCGAGCTCAGAGTTCTGATATGTAACACTGATGAGAGAGCTGAAAATCACGGCTTATAGTGCTGACCTTAAGGCCCCAAAAGTAGCTCAGTTGTCCATGGTCATTCATCTGAAACTGCCGCTGAAGGTGATGTTTGATGAAAGCCACATGAGAAGGATGATCGTCAGTAATAATCATATCATCCACATAAAGTAACATAAGAGTCCGACCACGAGAGGAGTGCACAAACAGAGTTGGATCATATGAACTCAGCTGAAAACCGGCGGCTATAATGGCAGAGCTGAAACGTGCAAACCACGCGTGGGGATCCTGCATGAGCCCATAAAGAGCTCGCCTCAAGCGACGGACAATGCCTGGAGGAGAGGAGAGCTCAGGAGGAAGAAGCATGTACACCTCCTACTGAAGATCGTCATGAAGAAAGGCATTCTTCACGTCAAGCTGAGACAGAGACCAGTGACGATTAACTACAACTGCAATAAGAGTACTAACCGTAATCATGTGAGCGACCAGATCAAAGGTCTTGTCATAGTCGCGTCTCTGCTCCTACTGAAAACCACGAACTACAAGTTGAGTCTTGTACCTCTCCACATAATCATTAGAGCGAGTCTTGACTTTGAAGACCCACTTGCAAGAATATGAACCGGACCGGGTGGAAGAGGGACGAACTCCCAAATATGAGTGTGCTCAAGTGCTTCCAACTCAACAGACATGACAGTCTGACACTCAGGTATCTGGGCAACCTCATGATAGGAAGTCGGCTCTGGTGTTCCACAGACAGTAGCAGGAAGGGCAGGCAGGTCCAACTATAGTGTGGCAATGCTAAGGCGGTCAGGAGGATGCCTCCCACGAAGTGAGTAGCGGTGCGCATGAGGATCATCCACAAGACACTCGCTGGAGGGGACAGACACTGAGTCTGGGGGCACTGGAGTCGAGGGAACAGAATGAGGACGACGAGTGTAATGATATGGCAGGGGGATGACGAGTTCGTTAGAAGGAGAAGTGGATGGAAAAGGGGAGGAGTGAGGAGGTGAGACTGGAGAAATCGAAAGTGATGTAGACTGCGCAAGGGAAGACGAGGGGAACATACCGGAGGAGAAGAGACATGATGCGACGAGATAAGAAGGGTGAGAAACTGCACATCAGGGGGAGTGGCAGATGTGTGTGAGGTCGAGGAGACAGAGGACAAAGAAAAAGGTGAGACTCGTTAAATTCGACATCCCTTGAGATGCGAAGTCGACGTACAACAGTCATAACAACGATAGTCCTTATGCTCAGGATTGTATCCAAGAAAGACACATGGTAAAGACTGAGTTGAGAGCTTGGTACGCTCACGTGGAGAGAGCAAAACATAACACTGATGGCTAAAAACGCGAAGATGAGCGTAACAGGTTTGGGGGGGGGGGGGGGTCAAGAGTACAGACACGCACCAGGACTCCGACCTGAAGGAAAGTGGAATGTTGTAGGTTAATAAGGTAGACAATAATGGAAACAGCCTCAACTCAAAAATGAGAAGGATCTTAGTTTGAGATGAGGAGGGTGCAGGTTGTCTCAATTATGTGGCGATGCTTCCTTTCGGCGATGCCATTTTGAGGGTGAGCATCGGGGCGGGCAAGATGAGGGAGAGTGCTGTGGTAGCTAGTACATCGTGGAAGGCATGAGAGAGGTACTCCCCCCTGAGTCAGAATGAAAAATATGTATGGAAGCAAGAAAAATAGGTACGCACCATAGCAGAAAGAGTAATATAAATCTAGAAAAATTCAGAACGAGAATACTTAAAATAGACCCAACAATATCGAGAATAGTCATCAATACAAAGAACTAAATCAAAAGAATGCTGAGACCTAGACTCACTAGATTTATAAGAGAGTTGTAGCTGTTTACCAAGCTTACAACCCGTATAAGAGTGAAACCAATCAACAGAAACACGACCAAGGAAACCATGACTGATGGGAGAAGCTAGATGCGAACAACTAGGATGACAGAGACATTGATGCTACTGAGAGAAGCCCACCGAAGGAAGACATAACGTAGAGGCCACCGGTGGCGATGGATTGGATGAAAGATGGAAGCGATCAAGGACGTACACCCCGCTATGACGACGACCAGCTCCAAGGAGTGTCCCTGTCAGGAGATCATACACACAACATGCAAACTCATCAAAAATAACAAGACAACCGTGAGATGTGAGCTGGTTGGCGGATATAGTTCATGGATAACTTGGGTATGTTTGCAACACCGAGAACATGAAAAAGGCTGGTATGAAGGAGGCCACAACTGGTGATGGAGAGAATAGTGTCTACTACCATGATGCTAAGGTCAGAAGAGACGAGCTAACATGACAAGAGGTGAGCGACATCATAGGTCATGTGAAAAGAGGCTTCAGAGTCATGCAACCAGTCAGAGAGAGAGAGACACCTGTAGGAGCGGAGGCAGCCGATTGAGAGGCAATGTCGTCAGAAGCATCCAGTGAGCACAAAGGCAAAGGAGCGAGATAATGAACCGTAAGAGAGCTGCTGGGCAACCTGAGAAATAGAGAGTGACTGTGCCAGAGCAGAAAAAATGAGCTGAAGGAGCACCAAGGACACACTACTAACTAGACTGCTGAGCAGTCTAGTTAGTGACATCGAAGTTTGCAACACTCAAATTTGACATGACCAAGACACTAACAATAGTGACATCGGACAAGCGGGCGACAAGGAGCACTGAACTGAGCAGTATAGGGGTCGGAGGATGAGGACGAGGAACAAGGCGCACTGAAGCACTATAATCGGGTGAGGATAGCAGTGGAGCACTCACAAAAAAAATTGTGGTGGAATCTATGGAGCAGCCAGAACAGCATGAGCCATCACACTAGGAGAAGCAACAATGTCCAAGGAGTGGAGACTAGTCTCCTCAGCAATCACCAAGACCAAGGTATCGCTGAGAGACATCGGAGGATCCCGGTGCAAAAGTTGTGCTCGAACAGGCTCGAACTCTTGGCGTAGGCGCATAAGAAACTCACACATGCGCTGGAAGTCGCGATCTCGAGATATAACAACACACTGAGTACAGGTAACGGGGGCGGGGGGGGGGGGGGGGGGGGGGGAGGTGTCATCTCATCACACTGATGCCAGAGGTTCAGGAGCTCAGCAAAAAAACATGTATAGAGCGATCACGCTGGTAGGAGCCACCAAGGGTCTGAAATAGGGAGTAGCGCAGAGACTGGCTAGATGGCAAGTAGAAGCGATACAAGTGATTCCACATCGCCTTGGCCGTAGGTAACTCGTAGACGATCATGCGAATGAGGAGCTCACATGACTGACATATGACAGCTATCACACGAGAGTCGTCAGAGCGCCACCTTGTCCAGTCGGAGCGTCGGGAGGAAGTGATCTTGCTAACAGTGGAAGAGAGGGAGTCCACAGGACTGGCAACCGGTGGGGGCGGAGCAGGCTTGGTGATGTCAATGTGACCCCATAAATCGAGACCACAGAGGATCACGCCGACGGTGGCGGACTATGCCTTGTAGTTCCTCCCGTCGAGGATGACATTTTCCACTCAGCTAACCATTCATTAGTCATCACCCCTGTTGCCCATCCTCAATGTGTAGATCCGCAAAAATGTCTGACTACTATTATACTTCCGATGATTTCAGCAATCAAAAGAAACAGAGTTCCCCCCAACAACAAAATTCTTCCACTAATCAAAATGAGAAAATCCGGTCGGGAAAGCAGATTAAACTATCACCACAATAAGCACACACAAGCAGGAAAGAAAAACGGAAGGTAGAGGTGATCGATCCTAAGGAAAGGAGGCTTTCCTGAATGGTCGATCGGCTAGGGAGAGGGCTCTTCCGTTCTCCACACAGCAGCACACACAGTTATAAGTTCTATCAGCATACCCCAAACCCTACCACAACAAAATTACTTATACCCGACCAACCCCCAAGACGAATTGCAAAAGTGCCCCCCCCCCCCCCCAAACCGGGTGCGGTAAGACCGCCCGATAGACTGGATCGTATCAAATGCCTCCCTCATCGGATGTTCCTTGTCTCCACGGAACAAACTGAGGGTATCTCTCTTGGAGTGAGTTGAGATCTTCCCATGTTGCGTCAGCCCTCGAATTGCCCGTCCACTGTATTAAGAATTGTGTGACGACGCATCCCTCCCGGTTTATGATTCGCCGGTTCAAGCTGCACTGAGGTTCCATCCAAATAGTGCCCATTGTCGTGCCCATCAATGGTAGTTCCGCCGGCTGAGTGGGGGGTTCCCCGATGTGTTCTTTCAACTGAGAGATGAAATGTCGGTTGAATCTTGGCGCCAGCGTGTAGTTCCAAACGGTAGGCCACCTTGCCCACCCTCTCCAATACCTTGAATGGCCCGAACAACTTGGGCGACAGTTTTTGACAACCGTGGGGACGTAGGCTTATCTGTCTATACGGTTGTAGGCAGATATATACCCAAGAGTCCACCTCTAACTCCTTCCCGCGGCGTCCCTTGTCCGCCATCACCTTCATCCGGTTCTGAGCACGAGCCAAATTTTGTTTCAAAATGGAGAGCACGAGTTCCTGAGCTGCCAACGAACGATCCACCTTCTCAACAACGGGCATCCCTTCAACGCAGGGAACGAGAAGCGACGGTTCCTGCCCATAAACCGCCTCATAGGGAGTCATACAAATAGTGTTGTGGAATGTGGAGTTGTACCACCATTCGGCCAGGGGCAACCATTTGGCCCAGGTCTGAGGTTTCTCTTGGCACATGCAACGTAGATACCCTTCGACACAGCGGTTTACCACCTTCGACTGCTCGTTGCTTTGCGGATGATAAGTCGTGGAGTGATGTAATTGAACCTGCAGAATACGAAAGAGCTTCACCCAGAACTCGCTTAGAAAGACAGTATCACCCTCGCTAACAATGGTGGTAGGATGACCATGTAATCTGAAAACTGAATCGAGGTATAAACGGGCACCCCCTCGATTGTGTATGGGTGCGACAAGGCCATAAAGTGGGCTTGCTTGCTCAACCGGTCGACGACCATGAAAATGGTGTCCTTTCCCTGACTTCTCGGTAACCCCTCGATGAAATCCATCGAAAACTCTTGCAAGATGCGCTCTGGAATGGGTAATGGCTGCAGCGACCCCATTGGTAATTGGTTAGAGGGTTTGCATTTTTGACAGGTAGGACACTTCTGAATGTAGTCATAGAGGTTGGTCTTCATCCGCTTTCAATAGAATACTCCTTTTAAGCTGCGGTAGGTTGTCGTATTCCCCGAATGTCCGCCCATCGCACTATCATGGTACAATTTGAATAGTCACTGTTTGAGCTCGACATCATGGCCGACCACCAACCTTCCCTTCCTCTGTAGCACCCCTCGCCTCCATTGATAATCCGATTTGTGGTTTGCATCTGCCACTTTGGCCGCTATGATTTGCTGAATATGCTGGTCTTGTGCCCACGAAGACCGAACCGCCTGCAGGATGTCATATTGAATCACCACCATTGCATTGAGCTCGCCATCACCCTGTTCGTACTTCCGGGACAAGGCGTAGGCGCACGCATTCTCCTTGCCGCGTTTGTATTGAAACTAGAAGTCATACCCCATTAGTTTGGCTAGGTATCTTTGTTGGGCGGGTGTCGCGATCCTTTGCTCGAGCAAAAATTTTAGACTTTGATGATCGATCCGAATGATGAATGACAAGATGACCAAGTAGTGTTTCTATTGGTGGACCACCATGACCACCGCTAAGAGCTCCTTTTCATAAGTGGAGAGCCTAGCATTCTTCAGCCCAAGTGCCCTGCTGAAATACGCCACCGGTTGACCTTCATGTAGCAAAACCGCCCTTATGCAAGTATCTGCATCTGTCGCCACTACAAAGGATTTACAAAAGTCGGGAAGGCTTAAGAGCGGTGGGTGCGACACGGCTTTCTTCAGTGCTTGGAAGGCCCCCTTCCCCGCTTCTCCCCATTTGAGTTGCTGTTGTTGTAATAAGGACGTGAGAGGTTTGGCCAACACCCCATAACCCTTTATAATGCGACGGTAGTAACCGGTTAGCCACAAGAATCCACGTAGTTGCTTTAGAGTCGTTGGTACCAAAATTGTCAAGGCGCACGCCTAGGCGTGCCTGAGGTGCCGGGCGCAGCCCGCCGCGCCTCAGCACGGTTGAGGCGGACGATGTGCCCCAGGCGCTCCCAGGCGCGCGCCCTATAGGTCCGCAGGCGCTCCAAAGGCGCGCCCGGGCCTTTCAAGGTGTTTTTTTATAGAAAAGTTTGAGATGGGCAAAAACATGATCTCAGACGCACCCGAGACACCCCTAGGCACGCTTGGGCACCCAATTCGCTAAAATTGAGCGAATTGGGCGCCCAATTCGCTGATTTTCAGCGTATTCGCTTGATTTCAAAAAATTGGGCGCCCAATTCGCTCAATTTCAGCGAATTGGGCGCCCAATTCACTCAATTTCAGCGAATTGAGTGCCCAATTCGCTCAATTTCATTTTTCCCCTATTTGTGCGCCTCTCATGCCTCAGACGCGCGCCTGCGCCTTGCGCCTAGGCTGTAAGGGCCCTTTGCGCCTTTGATAACTTAGGTTCGTACGGGCCACTCGAGCCTCCCCTTGATTTTGTTTGGATCCGTCGTCACTCCTTGGAATGAGATGAGGTGGCCAAGGTACTGAATTTGCTGCAACCCAAACTGACACTTGTTGTGTTTTAGGAAGAGCTGCTGCCGTCGTAGAATCTGTAAGGTTGTGTGTAGGTGAGTCAAGTGACCCTCCCAAGATTGACTAAAGACGAGGATATCATCGAAAAACACCAAAATAAACTTCTGGAGGTGCTCTGGAATGTGGAAGGCGCATTAGATAACCCGAACGACATCACTATGAACTTATGGTGTTCGTTGTGGGTGCGAAAGATGGTTTTGGGGACGTCATCCGGTGCCATCCGGACTTGGTGGTAGCCCGCCCGCAAATCCAACTTTGAAAAGAAAACAACCCCGTGTAATTCCTCGATCAACTCCTCAATAACGGGAATTGGAAACTTGTCCTTGATCGTGTCTGGGTTGAGGGTGCGGTAGTCGACACAGACGCCAAGTATCGTCACTCTTTTTCACTAACACCACCAGAGACGCAAAGGGGCTATTGTTGTGACAGATCATCCCCGTTGCCATCAACTCTTCGACCATCCTCTCAATCACCTCGTTTTGCAACGGTGGGTAACGATACGGCCTGATGTTGACCGGCGTCGTTCCCTCCCGCATCGGAATGTGATGTTCACGCTGTTTAGCTGGCGGTAGACCCTTGGGCTCGGTGAACAGTTCCAAAAACTGTCCCAAAATCTCCTGTTGTTGGCTCTGCTTCAATGCCGGAAACGGCGGGTTGTCGTCCCCGGCTTGTTTGTCGGAGTCCCGAACTCCATCACTTGATCCTGTCGGTTTGGCCTCCACCTGGCACAATGCGAGCATGTTGAGTTCACCCTCGTGATTTGTCCGCCTGGGCCTCATCCAAGCACTCGTCGTGTGTTGAGAGCCCCGCAATGAAATTTTTCGTCCCTTAGCGACAAACTCCATTTTTAGCTTCTGAAAGTCTCACTGGACTACTCCTAGAGTGACGAGCCACTACACCCCCAACACCATCTCGCTGCCTCCCAATGGTAATATCAGCATGTCCGATGTAAAAACTATGCCCTGCATTTTCCACTGGAAGTTCACGACCTTGTGTGAGCTTGTGATGGTCTTCCCATTAGCCACCGCGACATCAAAACTTGGAATAGATGTTAACTGGCACTTTAATCTTCCCGCCGTATCCCTGTCCAAAAAATTATGGGTACTGCTGGAGTCAATCAACACAAATCGATTGTCCTTGGTAAGACGCCATAACCCGCATAGTTTGGAAATGGGTCGTCCCATCCAAGGCATGCATCGATACAAGGGGCATCAGTTCCTTCTGTTTCCCCTCGTCCAAAGCCGGTTCCTCCGAATGTGTGTCGTCGAACTCGACGCCATCCTCCGCGTCGGGTACTAACTGAAGGGCGTAGGATTGCCGCCGTTCCAAGCAACAGTGCCCCGGTGTGAATTTATTATCGCACCAAAAGTATAAGCCTTTACTACGACGTTCATCCATCTCCGTCGATGTGAGCCGTTTTCCCGGCCTGTCCGTTGGACCTCCCGAATATCCCGAACTTGCAGCATTTCCCGGTGGTAAACCCGCTGTCGTGGGCTTCAGTGATTGCCCTCTCCTGCTTTCCCAATTGCCGCCAAAGTTTTTCTTGGCAGTGCAAAACAATTTCTATTCCTGCAATCGAGTTACTGGAGAGATGTCTTGAAGCGACTTGGGATGAAACATGCACACCGCATACTCAATTTCTCCTTTCAGTCCCCCTATGCAGAAGCTGACGGCGTGCTCCTCGGGAATGGCCACCCGATGTAGGAGAACGTCGAATTCATCCAAATATTATTGTACCGACCCATTTTGTCGAAAATTTTTCAAGTCACTGGGTGGATCATCAAAGAGCAGTGAGCCAAAGCGGCTGTGGAGAGCTTTGCAGTACTCCCAGGACAATCATTGCCGCGTGAGGCGGTTCTTCATGAAACTCTGGTGCCAATATAACACCTTGTCTTCCATGTGGACCGAAGCGATGCGAACCTTCATATCGTCGGGAGTGCCATCCACCTCAAAAAATTGGTCTCATTTATAAATCCAGTCTAATACGCCTTTTCCAAAAAAAAAATGCGGCAACTCGAGGCGAGTGAAACGAGTAGCTATGTGGTGGGTGCGGGAAGATCGGGGTCGATGATCATGGGAGGTGGAGGAGCCCCCCTCCCCCGTTGCTGGTCTGTCTGCCTTGAACACAGACAGAATCTCTCGAACTTCTTCAGATGTGCGCCTCTGTTGTTCGGTGAGTGTTTTTAACGAACAAGCTAGGTCCTCCCGCTGTTGCTTGAGGGCGTCCATGTCGTTCGGTGTCTTTGGACCCGGTGCCTTCCGATACCGGCATCAATCGCTCCCTCTGATACCTTTATACAGGCATACAGCTAGCCTCTGTTGATTTCAGCAATCAAAAGAAACAGAGTTTTCCCCAACAACAAAATACTTCCACTAATCAAAATGAGAAAATCCGGCCAGAAAAATAGAGTAAACTATCATCACAACAAGCAGGAAAGAAAAACGGAATTATAGAGGTGATCTATCCTAAGGAAAGGAGGCTTTCCTGAACGGTCAATCGGCTAGGGGGAGGGCTCTTCCATTCTCCACACAACAGCGCACACAGTCATAAGTTCTATCAGCATACCCCAGACCCTACCACAACAAAACTACTTATACCCGGCCAACCCCCAAGACGAATTACAAAAATCCCCCCCCCCCCCCCCCCCCCCCCCCCCAAACCGGTGCAGTGAGACCGCCTGATAGACTGGATTGTATCATACTACCATCCAATGAACCACATTATCTGCTGATACATGCATACAGTGGCCCCCTCCATGTCAACTTTCTTCATTGAGCCGCTCGGCCCGTCCACAATCGAAGGTCCAACAAAGGCTCAGGCAACATGTTTCCTACATCATAGTCCTCTTTCACTTCATCAGTGCGCGCACGACTAGGGCTTCTGGCGAAACACTACCCATGCATTGGTTCTCGTTATAAAGACTTTCTGACAAGAAATTGAAGTTGCCTGATAATTCAACGATTGAAATTCCCCTCTGAACTTGAGGATAAGCTCAAATTAAAGGAGGGTTATGTTGGAGTCTTTAGTAATAGTTATTGTTGAAGTCGAGAAAATTCTCTACTTCAAAATTTGGATCAAGACAGGCTAAGGTTACCGGCTCAACGGATAGACTCGACGGCTAGTGGGCTAAAGCACGGAGATGACCGGACAACAAACATGATCTCAGTTGCTGCGGTAGAGAGGTCCCACCACGTACCCGGATGCTTAGAAGAAGCAACCCCTCAACAACCAAGGATGGCTGAGCAGGGAACGAGGGAGACTAGCTGATAACTAAATCACGCGACTAAAGGGGGATAGCCGCTAGATCGCGACTTGGTCTCTGAGAAAAGGGATTCACAGGCTAAACTAGTGTCTAAGACAAGGATCTGAGATCTCAGTGAGATTCAAAAGTGTCCCTCCTCGGACCCCTGAGGTCCTATTTATAGGGAAATCCTGGGGGAGGGGATGAGTCTTATTTATAGCCCACCCCCTGACGACTTCCTGGGGGAGCTCGCACGGCTGGGCAAGTATCATGCCTAGTCGCCTGCCTGACGAGTATGCGAGGGGAGCTCGCCATACTCGCCCAGGTATTCTGCGACCTGACACGTTGACTCTGACTTGTGTCTTGACTTGCTGACTTTGACTTCTGATGACCTGACTCTGGAGGGGTCCACCCTCGATGAGTACGGGTTGTACAGTTATGTTAGAGTTTTTATGCATTTTAAATGATCCCAATTGTTAGGGGGGTGTATTACTGAAAAAAACAATTTTGTAAGTCTATTTAATGCCCCCCCCCCCCCCCCCCCCCGTCCCAGCACGTACCCGGATGCTTAGAAGAAGCAACCCCTCTACAACCAAGGATGACCGAGCAGGGTACGATGGAGACTAGCTGATAACTAAATCACGGCGACTAAAGGGGGATAGCCGCTAGATCGCGACTTGGTCTCTGAGAAAAGGGATTCACAAGGTTAACTAGTGTCTAAGATAAGGATCTGAGATCTCGGTGGGATTCAAAAGTGTCCCTCCTCGTACCCCTAGGGTCCTATTTATAGAGAAATCCCGGGGGAGGGGATGGGTCTTATTTATAGCCCACCCTCTGGCGACTAGGGGACTTCCTGGGGGAGCTCGCACGGCTGGGCGAGTATTATGCCTAGTCGCTTGCTTGACGAGTATGCGAGGGGAGCTCTGCATACTCGCCCAGGTCTTCTGCGACGTGGCACGTTGACTCTGACTTGTGTCTTGATTTGCTGACTTTGACTTCTGATGACCCGGCTCTGGAGGGGTCCTCCCTCGACGAATATGGGTTGTACAGTTATGTTAAGAGTATTTATACATTTTAATTGAGCCCAATTGTTAGGGGGTGTATTACCCCAAAAAAAATATGTGCGTCTATTTTCACCTCCGACCGCCTTTGGGACCCTCCCCTCTAGGGTTGAGATCCTGGAATATAGTTTTGAGGCTATCTTAGACCCTGTGTTTTTTTGCCTTTTCCCCCAAATTATTATCACACTGGATAATGACCTTATTTTTTTTCCAGGTAAAGAAGAGGGGTATGAGTTGAAAATGCTTCGTATAGAGGCTGATCTCCGCATTCTGAAGTTGCAGGTGCTAATCTAGTTATTTTCAAGTTCAAACTATTATCTTTTTAATAATGAATTTATTAAAAATTTCTTAATAATATACTTTTTTATGAATTATAAGTGACTTCCAACAAGCAAAATGAATCCGGGAAAATTAGTATTCGTGAGGTTAATGATGAATGTTGTGTATCAGCCATAAGTTCCACTGGGTTTAGCCGTGCCAGAAAAGAACATTATGTACTTTAAAAAGAAGAAGAAATTAACAGGATTAAGGCTTCCATTTTGCGCGGCAATTTTGCTCCGGTCAGGTTGGACAAAAACACTGTTGGTATTGAATGTATGTTTAGTATGCCAACCATTGTGACCACCACCATGAAGAAACAAAATTAGTTTTGAACATAAAAGTGAATGTTCCTTAGGTGAGATCGGGAGTTTATGAACAAAGGTTCATAACCACCACCTTCGCAACTGTTGTCTCCGTGCCAAACGGAGCTCAAGTTACCAGATTATTTTTGTTTTGATATTGAAAACACCTGCTGTTATTAAGGCTCCGTTTGACACGGCGGCAGTGGTCTTGAACGCTGTGGTTACAAACCCTCGTCCGTGAACACCCGATCTCACCTAAGAAACTTCCTTCACAGTTATATTCAAAACTAGTTTTCTTTTCTCGACCGCTGTCATAACCGTTGTCATGCCATTTATGACGGCTGTGTTTTTGTCCAAACTCATCTCAAAGTGTATCCTTTTGCATTGTTGCTGGTTTCTTTCCATTTTCTTCCTCTCTTGTAAATTTTTTTGCAGTCTATTTTAGGGTTTGTTATTTTATGCATATTCAACCATTTACCAATATTTCGGACGGTCTTTTACAGTCCATTCAACATGCATGCACAAAAACACTCCCTCTGGAGGGGAATTTTTGTGTGCATACATGGTATGAAATATAAACTTAAATTGATTTTTTTTTGTAATTTCAAAAGATTGGGGTGCAAAGTGTAATTAAGCTAAACTTCGGAGGTTTTTTGTAATTTCAGAAGATAGAGGTGTACCGCCTGTAATTATGCTAACTCCTAGAGGTGGTTTGATTAATTAGTAATTATTTCATGCTCTTTGACATCCTGATAACAGGAAACTTTGTTGGGGTGTTTTCCGGAGAATGAAGTAAAACCAGATACAAACAAACTGCTTCCCCCCGCGGTGCTCATCGAGACGTGCTTGAGAGGAGCAACTCGAGAACTGCTTTTATTGGCGTTTGAAATATTCGCTTGGTCGAGCTCTTCTTTTCGCAGTTCAAATCGGAGTCTTCTCGGTGATTGTTGGCGGCGTGCTGCCGACTCGGATGACTGGGCAGCTCTGGCGAACGCGGCGAGAGCCGAGGGATGGAGCGATGAGTTGGTTGTCGAGAATTTGAGGGAAACTGTTCTCTTCAAAGCCTCGTGCCGGTGCTACGGACCCGATGCCGGGAACTATGAAGGTGGGTTTGGCGAAGTCTTGCCTCTGCGTAAGGATGATGCGAGCTTTGCGAACCCGAGGGAATCAGGGCTGTCGGTTGAAACTATTTTGATGCAGCACACAAATTTTCTGGATGCGGGGAAGCTGATGCTGACTGCAGTCATGCTGGGCAAGGAAGACGTTGATGCGTCGGCTTTAGCTGAGGGGGAGTCGGCAATGGAGTCGTGATGGCATGCCTGCCAGCTTTACATTGCCGATAATTCTGTGCACATGCTATTTAGAGTTTTACTCGGATGCACATGTTATTGCGCCATTAGCGACCCTGCCACGTATCGTTCATAAGAGAATTCGATGCCCCAATGCGTGCAAGTCTTGTTCTTTGATTTTTGAATTTTGCATCTGTATGTGTTTCATATAATTATCAGCACCTCCTCTCCTCTCCTGTTTTTGTGCAAAGATTTGGTTCAAGGCTGTAAGCACCGTTTTGGTGGTTCTGAAAGAGTCATTAGGTGCCACCCTCAATGTAGTTGTGAATTATTTAAGAATCCTTAGATATTGTAAGTTTGCATAATTACCGTTATACCCACTATTTTTGAAATAAAAAAAATTTCCCCATGCATGTTTTTATAACGTGCACTTGTAAAAATAAGGTGATGTTATATGTAGGTCATTTTTGACTGTGTAGTTATTAGTTAGGGGTGAACATAAAAAATTGCAAACCACAAAAATTGCACGCACTGTATAAATCACACCGATTTTTAAGTTGTACTGTATAGTTTTGGTGGTGCGGTTTTGTAGTTTTACGATACAATATAGTTTCTGTGCGGTGTAAAAATTGAACCACATCAATTAATTATATATTTTTAATATTACATACATCTAAATAAAATATAATTTGTAAATTATTAAATAATTTTAGTAATTAATTAATTATATTAATGCATTTAGTTGTTTACTTATTTTGTTTTTAGTTATCGTTCATGATAATATAACTTATATATTTGTTTGTTTGTATGTATCACTTGCTAAAAATAACATCAAAATCGCAACTATAATGCAAAAATCGTATCAAATCAAAATCACACCACGCAATTTCGGTGAGGTTTTGTTTTGGCCAAAACTGTGTCCATGCTGTGCGGTTGCGGTTTGAGCCAAAACCACATCAAACCGCACCGCACACACCTCTATGTATAGTTCAAAGATAAATGCAGGTCTGTGGACCCATATAAGCAGTCTTGACTTGCATGTAACGGCCTGCATATAATTATTGCTTAAAATTTTCTTAGTTGAATTTTTATTCAATTAAAATCAAGTAAACCATGGTACTGTTCAGCAAGTTTGAAAGTTCACAAAGATTTTTCATAACCATTCGGCCTTACTTCGTAATTCTTCATCGTAGGCTCCGTTTGACACGGTGGTAGCAATGTGATGATTATAAACTGTTGTACGTGAACTTTCAACCTCATAAATAATTTCATCTTTTTTTATATTCAAAACAACATTTCAGAGAGAAAAATAAGTGCCAAAAAAAACCCTAATCTAACATGGGCAAATAGTGTTGCTTTTTTTATACCATGTTATAAAAAATAATATTGTTGCGATCAATTCGAGACTCTTGTAGACCGATCTAGATTGCGTTGTATTATCCCGAGAGCGGTCGAGCGTGCAAATAGTCAATGAAAAGGAGACGGCTGACAAAAGATTTTTTTTAACGTGAAAAACCTTGGAAAAGGGTAAAAAATCTTGTGTTTGGAGCTGTCGACCACAGTTCACAATTTGCTGGTATTGTACAGGGCTTTTAAGAGAAGGTGAGGGCGGCAGACCGCTTCTCGTTACAATTGTTGGTGGAGAGAGAAAACCTCTGAGGGTGACATGCCACCGCTCGCAAAGCTAAGTCTTTTTCTTGCTATAGTGGAGTGTTGTGCTTCGAGCGCCATTGACGGTTGCTTGGAGGCTTGAGTGGCGCAGCCTGCGCCTTGGTATCTCTAGCATGCCTCCTGTTGCGCTCAGAGGAGTATGGTGCAGAGCACGCAGAGGCACGCTCGAGAGCGGAGGGCACATGAGTTACCCGATAATTTTACCTTTGTAACTTTCGGATGGATGAACAGGAACACCCGAATTGGAACTCACAGATCACCAAATTTATGCATATGACGATTTTGCCCCCGGGCGTTTCGGACCCATCAGGCGGTCTTGATGCCTGGCCGGCGAGGGAGGGGGCAGCCCAGACGGTGACCGACGACCGGGAGTGGCTGCGGACTAGGGATCGCGCCCCCGGTCGAGGCTGCCCAAAGAGAGGCAGCCCTAAGCACGCCGGTGATGGGCCGGGCAGCCAAAGGGGTCGCCTGATCTGGGCGGCCAAGGGTCTAACTGATATGGGCGGCCAGAGGGCGCGTCCTTTCGCGAGCTGGCGGAAGGCAGTGCGGCTAAGGGGCCGCATGATCTTGATAGCCAGAGGGTAGACCTACGCACGCCGACGGAGGGCAAGGCGGCCAATGGGCTGATAGATCTAGTCGGCCAAGGGTCCGTCCGATCTGTGCGGCAAGAGGGTGCAACCCTTCGTGCGCTGGCAAAGGATCGGGCAACCAAGGGGCCGCCAGATCTGGGCGGTCAGAGGGCGCGGCCATCTACGCATCGACAGATGGTTGGGCGGCCAAGGGGCCAGCCAATTCAGGCCAGAGGCTGGAGGGCCAAAGGGCCGTGAGGTTTGGCTGGGGCGATTACGCCTCTATCGCTCCCCCACTACCGGACGGTTATCCCGTAGGGAAGAGGTTTTTCGATATCCGCTTCCCCATCATGGGAGTACGTTCAGCATTGCTCGAACCGTATTTTATGAGTATGTATCAATATGTAAGAGGACCTCCATCAAATATTAATTATTTTATATACATAAAACGCATATAGTTTTAGCATTTTCAGCATCTAAATTAGTAAACAGCATTCACTTAAAATCAATAGCCCCCAAAATGACGTTTTATACATTCAACTGCACAAGGACAGAGCTTCGTTCAATAACGCCGTTATATCTCCATCTCCAAGACTCCAACAGTGCCCAAACAGACCCTACATTTCCTATGATTCTACATACAAGAACTTGAAAACCCTACATAACCCTGACCAATGCAATAATTTATCTTTGCCTTTTCAACTGACTTGATTTAGAGATTGCGAAATTAATATAAACCATACACACAATTTTCAATCCTTTTAGCAGCATATAATTTTCAAACATCAAATATTCATCCAATAACAACACCAAAAACTAAAAATGCGACAAATTATGCAGCGGGTTTAGAGCTTGGCAGGGCCCCAGCTTCAGTGAGAAGGGCTATCAGCTTACCTTCGTTATGCTTCTTGATGAGAGCTAAGGAAAACGTCAGCGTTGACCAAAAAAGGAAAGACTTTATTAAGTTAATCATTAACTATTTAAAAAATATATTAATAATACACTAAAAAATGCATTATTGCTTTTTTACTAAAGGGCAAGGATTCAATTAAAGACATGGGAAAAAAATGAGAAGAACAAGCGCTTGTGCTCTTGTTTTGTTTCGAAGGAATTCGAAGAAATGCGGGTGCCATTTACAATTTCATTTTTGATATTCAATCTCAAAGGCATAATGGAATTAATATAGATTATTGAATTTGTGGGGAATAGCCCCAGGGACAAAAATTAGGGCAGCATTATGCACTTAATATAGATCATTGAATTTGTTGGGAATAGCCCCACAGCGAAAAAATTAGGGTAGCCTTATGCACTTAATATAGATCTAGGGCCAACGGCATAATGATTGCTTCTGATACTTTATAAAAATAAATCCTAATACATCATATCAGTTTGAGGCATCTTCAATGAATAGTTGGCTGTTTAATCAATTACGACCAATTGACTTTAGGCTGGCCGTTTAGGTTCTTAGCATGGTATCATAGTAGATTTGGGGTCCGTTTGGCACGGTGGTGGCCATCGTGAATGCAGCAGTGGTTACGACCTGTCGTTCGTGAACGTCCGACCACCTAAGGAACCTCGTCCATTTTTAGGTTCAAAATTAGTCTTTCTCTAGGTGGAGTCAAAACCGTTGTTATGTTAAACACATTTCATGACGGTGGCGTTTTTGTCATAACTCACAGGAGCAATAACACAACGTCAAACGGATGGCGGTTCGTAATCACTGTGTTGACGACCACCACCGGCGGACCAAATGGATCCTAAATTTAAGGGGCCACTGCAATGCCACCAGATAAAAATATATATAGTCCACATGTTAGTGATCAAAGACATGTGAGAGATGTGTTGAGAATAGTCTCACATCATAAAATAAATGTAGTCTTATGCACTTAATATAGATCCAAAGCCCTTCCGCCTACACTTATTGGTTTATAGTTGATTACTTGTGTTCTTAACAGAGTTTTACTTGGAAAAAGAATAAGCAAATTTATTCATTCTTTTGCATTATCTAACTTCTACTTCCCTATATAAAAAAAAGCTATAAGAACAGTATGGAGAGAGAAATTACCAGCTTTTCCACCAATATGATTTCCACCTATAAAGATGTTAGGGACAACCCTTTGCCCAGTCCATGCTGCTAGTGCAGATTGTAATGCAGCACCATCACCTTCATTCAAGATCAAGAAATTGTTAGAATTAACATTAGTTATTCCAATCAACATCAACAACAACAACAAAAACATTTCAAATAGGGAATTCAGATCAAACTAACTATACATGGCAGCCATTTCCATTACCAAATGTGTATGTATCTGTAAAAATGTATTATCATAGAGAAATGCAAAACCAGAAGACAAATAAAATGGAAAATAGAAGAGAAAGAACAAGTATGTAGCCTACATGATGTTTTGATATGGTACACATCTAAACTGAATGATGAGAATCTACTGCAAATTGAGATCATTGCCTTGATTATATTTTGGAATGATATGAAGGATCAAAGTCCTGGAAGCAGCCTCTTGCAAAAATGCAGGATAAGGCTTGCCTACATTTCACCCTTGTGGTGGGACCCTTCCCCTAATCCTCATTGCGCGGGGATGCTTTGTGCACCGGGCGGCCTTTTTATGAAGGATCAAAGTATTCAATCTATATAAGAATTTGATTCGTTTATTTGGAAGTTCAATGATCACAATTTCATTTGAGATTTTCACACAAGTGAACTCACTTTCAGCATCAAGCTCAACCAATTTATAACTTGCACCTATCTCCTCTAGAAACTTTCCCGCTTCCTTGCACGCTTCACAGTAAGTCTTGCTGCAAGCAGAGAAAAGCAAAAAACAGTTGAGCATCCTAGAGAGCTCCAGATTGCAATTAAATAATAATAATATAATGATAAAGTGATGCATATAACGATGTTGACTATTGTTCATACTACATGTCAAAATTACTGAGATTTAGGATTCATTAGAAAGAGAGAGAGACAATGCGGCAATCATGTGAAATTTACTCAGTATCAGAATGATACGAAGACCACTACCCTCCGGTCTTCCACTTACACCACAGTCCAGCCAGCCACCATTCCTACCCTTCCGTCAACTCTCAGACAGCCGCCCGTGCAGCAATTTCACGTGCATCTTCTTCTCGCACCCCTCAACTACATGCCTTAGACCAATTCCATGGCCCTCAACGAAGATGAGGGCGCATCCGCTTCAGCTTCCAATGATTCTACGTACTTGGATCACCTGAAAGCTCGATTAGAAGGCCTCACACTTCTTCTATGCGAGCTCATGGGCACTGCCATCAACCGGTATGTCCGCCCTCTCCTTCCCCACGAGCTGCAACATCTTCTCTCCTCACAACTTGTACTCTGTTCTATCTAGTCCTATATGTTCGAGGTTCACTCATAAAGTCCGTAAGTCTCCAAATCATCAGAGAACAACCCATGTTTTACTTCTTTGTTGCTCATGTAGAACCGTCCGCTCCCATCAACTACTTCCCTCTCTGCTCAATCTTTTTCAATGTGGAATTTTGCAGTCTGATTGGGCGGTTTGCTGCACTATTCTTTTCATTCAGTCAACAACCTAAACTTGTACTCAATCAGTTGCTGTAACTCGTCCTTTCCACATTTGAGAGTAGCTTCCATAATCTTCATCGTCTCTTGCAACATGTTCTTTCCTTTAGTTGAGAGCAATGTTGCAAATGTTTAGTGTCCGGACATGATGATTTTGGTTTTTCATGTCGATTTTAATATGTAGGAGGATGCATCAAGGATATCTTTCAATATTTAATTATTCATATGGGCACGCGCGCGCTTACACACACACATATATATAATCATTTTTCATACATACTAATATATTTATATATTAACAATTTAACATTGATTGAGCTTCTATCAACCATTATATTACACAGGTAATAACAATATAACGCAAGAGAAAGCTATAAGCAGCATGAAGGCAAGAAGTCGTCGACTGTGATGGAATAAGGAACCTTCAGACCAAAATCCAAAGGCCAAGCATAATCGAAGTCAATGATGGATGGGTGCAAGGAGAAAGTCAAAGGAAGCAAAAAGATAGTTGGGATCTAGGACCCAAAATCAAAGTTAATGATGGGTGAGTGTAGGGAAGAAAGTCAAGTGAAGCAAAAACAAAAATACAAGAGAAAGAAGGGGCCGAATGTCGAATAGTGACACTAAATGTTGGGGGATGAAGTTGCTGACCCCCAATATCCACCAACATAATCAGGGAAGTGCTATACATTGACCCAGAGAACACCATAGTGCGGGGGGGGGGGGGGGGGGGGGGGGGGGGGGGGAGGGGGGGGGGGGGGATGGGTCGCTAGTCACCGAGGACAAAAGTTCGAAACAATGCAGCCGTGCATGGGGTCCTGTGATGATGAGGGAATCAACGCCCTCCAGGGCTTCAAAATGCGCAAGGGTGATCTCGGGGTCTTCCTCTCCAATGGTGATGAAGAGCTCCTTCAAAGGACAGTCGTGCGTTAGAGAGTAGGGTTGTTTACAACGAAAATAGAGGCCCTTAGTGCAAAGATCGTGATACTCTTTGTTAGTCGTCCAAGGGTCGTGCAGTGGTTTGGGCGACCAAGGTGGTGGGCCAAGACGCGGAGGAACCGCGATGTACACCCGGGGTGGCGGCCGTAAGGGTGGAGGAGGGTAAGAGACCGGACCGAGAATCAAATTCCCTGAAGGTTGGCCGATGTCGACGAAGAGGGTGTTGAAGACCGCTTCCACCAAGCGAGTGAGGTCCATAGCCTCAGCAATAAAGGGCGAGTGATGTGTGAACACGCGGGCACGAATATGCGGGAGGAGCCCATGCATGAAAAAGTTGAGGTAGTGATCATGCGGAAGGTCGGGAACATGCATGGAGAGAGCGATGAATTCATCGATGTAGTCTTCAATGAGTACCGTTTGAGGAACACTGCAAATGCGCTCCATCGCTGAACCCGAGTAACAAACATCATATCGACGAAGGATATTTTGCTGCAGGTCAGACCCAGAGAAAGCAGATGTGGAGTGTCGGAGCTAGCAAACTCGATGGAGTGCAGAGCTCTCCATGCCTATCATAGTTGTTCTGACTTTGTTCGGCTTTAATATTTGCTGGATGTTGAAAAACTGCTCTGCTCGGGCGATCCAGCCCTTGGGATCGGTGTCGTTCAAGGATAGAACTTTGAAGGAGGGTGGTGCTGGGGAAACAACGGCCGGTGGCGGAACTGTGTCTGGATAAGAGTTTGTGTTGGAAACGTGTATGGGTCCCCGCACAACCTCAACTAACAACCCAACACCACTTCAAAACACCACACCGCAATAGTAGCCGCCGAGATCACGCCCACTAGCCGCCACTACCCGCGCGAGTTCCCTCCTGCGAGGCGAGTAGCCCACCCGCGCGGTTTGCTTCCGCGAGTAGTCCTCTCACACACGGCGAGCTCCACCCAGGCGAGCGGGCACGGCGAGACCAACCGGCGAGACCGCCTTGGCTTGCGGCTAGACCGCTACTCGCGAGCACACAACCTGCGTCCTCCTCCACTCGCGGCGAGATCTCCAAACCCTGCGAGCTGCACTCCTCCCGCGAGTACACAAACCGCGAGCCCCTTCTCCCGGCGAGATCACCAAGCCGCCCAGTTAGATTGACAAACCGCCCGGACAACACACCAGCGCTGCAGCGCTTCTCTCACTATCCTCTCTCAAACAAGAAATCTGGAAATGGAGAGGAATTTTCACTATCTCATCAAGAATCAAATGAACTACATACATGCCTATTTATAGGCAAACAAAAAACAATCACCTTCTCTCTCTTATTTAATACACTCTCTCCTATTAATTACTCATACATCAAATAATAGTAAAATGCAAATATTGACTTGATCAACAAAACCAAAGTCCAACACACTCCCCCTCAAACTTGGCAGCACATGCCGAGTTTGCTCTTCCACTTCAAGAACGTCTCCACCTTCAACGCCTTGGTGAAAATATCCGCGACCTGCTCTCCAGTAGGGCAATGCACAACTTCAACCGTCTTCAGCTCCACCTGCTCACGGAGGAAATGGTACCTCGTCTCGATATGCTTGCTACGTCCGTGTAGCACTGGATTCTTTGCGAGCTGCATGACCGACATGTTGTCCACAAACATGGTCATAGGCCCATCCACTTCATGATACAACTCCCGCAGGAGGTTCCTTAGCCAAATAGCCTGGCAGGTACAGGCCGCCGCTGCGATGTACTCTGCCTCACAAGATGATAAGGCGATCGTCGTCTGCTTCTTCGAACTCCATGAGAACACTCATGTTCTCATATTGAAGGTGTACCCGGAAGTGCTCTTCCGGTCATTCACATCTCCACCATAATCACTATCTGAGTACCCCACCAGCTTCAGCTCTTCGCCCGTAGAGTACTTCAGTCCATGACCTCTTGTCCTGTTTATGTATCTCAGGATCCTCTTTGCGGCTGTGAAGTGATCCTCCTTTGGTTCCTCCATGTGCCTGCTTACCACTTCGACTGCGTACATGATGTCCGGTCGGGTGAAGGTCAAGTAGCGTAGACTCCCCACCAAGCTTTTGAATAAAGTGGAGTCCACTGCTCCTTCCTTCGACTCCTTGCTCAACTTCAGTCCAGGGTCGGCAGGAGTAGAGATAGGCTTGCTGTTCTCCATCCTGAACTTCTTCAGGATCTCCTCCGCATACTTCTTCTGTGAGATGATGATCCCGTCTTCACTCTACTTCACCTCCACGCCCAAGAAGTAGTTGAGCTCTCCCAGGTCCGTCATCTCAAACTCCTTCTTCATCATTCTCTTGAACTCCTCGTACATCAAAGGGTTGTTGCCTGTGAAGATCATATCGTCCACGTATAGGCATACGATCATCATGTCGCCGTTCTTCTCAACCTTCGTGTAGAGGGCATATTCATGAGGGTTCTTCCTGTAGCCATGCTTCTGCAGATAAGCATCTATTCACTCATTCCAGGCTCGAGCTTCTTGCTTCATCACGTACAAAGCCTTGTCTAGCTTGCATACTTTCCTTTCCTGCCCCTTCACCACATAACCTGGAGGCTGCTTGATGTACACATCCTCCTCCAGGTAGCCATTCAGGTAGGCGTATACCACATCCATCTGCATGATCTTCCATCCATGATGAGCAGCCAGAGCAATGATCAATCAGATGGTGTCTATCCGCGCCACTGGGGCGAACACTTCATCATAATCCACTCCTTGGACTTGTCGGTAGCCCTTCACCACTAGCTGTGCCTTGTGCTTCTCCACGCCTCCATCTTTGTTCTTCTTCACCTTGTAGACCCATTTCACCCCGAGGGGTTTATAGCCTGCAGGTGGATCCACTAACTTTCAGTTTTCATTCTTCTTTATGGATGCTATCTCCACGTCCATAGCATTCCTCCAAGTTTTTTCTTTGGCTGCTTACTCGTACGAGTACGGCTCGACATCTGCTAAGAGACAATATAAAGAAAAATTGTTAGCAGTTGGTGTCGTCTCCTCGTAGATCTCCTCCAACCTGCTCGTCCTAGGTTGAGGACGATCATCTTTGCTCCTGCTGGTGCTAGCTCCACCAGATCTGCCTCTGCTAGTATTTGCTCCACTTGAGTAAGGGGTGAGATCTCCCCCTGACTCTCCGCTAGGTGGTGATAGTGGCTCAGCTCCACCCATCTCAGCTTCGGCTTCCTGACCACCCTCATCTTCATCATCATCAAAGAACATCCCCTTGATGCTCCTCACCGCTTCATCCCAGCTCCAGCGGCTACCTTCCTCAAACACAACATTTCTTGAGATGATAGCCTTCTCTGTCACCGGGTTGTACAACTTGTAAGTTTTGCTAGCTGGAGCGTAGCCTACGAAGATGCACTTCTCGCTTTTGTCATCCAGCTTCTTCCTTCTCTGGTCCGGGATGTGGGCATAAGCCACACACCCAAAGACCCTTAGGTGCTTCACACTTGGCTTCCACCCACACCATGCTTCGAACGGAGTCATGAACTTCACACTCTTCGTTGGGCATCGGTTTAGCAAATACACCGCCACCTGTGCTGCCTCCGCCCAAAACTTCTTCGGCAACCCCTTGGCCTTCACCATGCTCCTTGTCATGTTCATGATGGTCAAGTTCTTCCTCTCTGCCACTCCGTTCTGCTGAGGTGAGTACGCCGCCGTCAGCTGGTGAGAGATCTCACACTCTCTGCAAAAATCATCAAACAGCCTAGAGGTGTACTCCCCACCCCTATCTGTCCTCAGCACCTTCAGAGGTTGACCACTCTCATTCTCTGTCATTGCCTTGAACTCCTTGAACTTGTCAAGAGCCTCAGCCTTCTCTTTCAGGAAATACACCCAACACTTCCGACTGAAGTCATCAGTGAAGGTAATGTAGTACTTGCTCCCACACTACTGAGGTAGTCTCAAACAGACCAGCTATGTCCGAGTGAACTAGTTCAAGCTGTCTTCTCGCCCTTTTGGACTTGCCTCCTTCAAACGTCAACCTCTTCTGCTTCCCCTTTGTGCATGCTTCACAGACCTCCGATGGAGGCGAGATCATAGGCAGTCCTTCCACCATCTTGGAGTGGGATAGGAGCTTCAACCCAGTGCATCCCAGATGACCCATCCTGTGGTGTCACAACCATGCTTCCTCTTCTTCTTCTGTCCTCGCGAGACACACCGTCTCCTTGACATCCATCCTCAGTGTGAAGAGACGATTCGTCGTCATCTTTACTTTTACTACCTCTCTCCCTTGATGGTCCTTCATGACCAAGGATCCATCCTTCAACAGTACGCAGTACCCTTTCTCCACCAGCTGCCCAAGGCTTAAGATGTTACTCTTTAAGCCTGACACATAGAACACGTCATTTAGGTGCACCTCTTTCCCATTCAGGGTGACCACTATGACTCCTCTTCCTTCCACTGATATCTTCGAGGCGTCTCCAAAGCTGACCTCATCACCATTTGGCTCTACGCTGGTGAACAGTTTCTTCTCTCCACACATGTGGTTACTAGCTCCTGTATCCAGGTACCACACTTCGTTCCTCCCACCTTCAGCACCAATGTAGGTTAAGAACATCATCGGGTCACCACCAGTGTTGCTTGCTTCAGCGTAATGGTTGGCTTCTCATTCCTTCCTTGGAGCCCAACAATCATAGCTCATATGCCCAAACTTGTTACAGTTGTAACATTGTATTTGGAACATATCGCCTCTACCTCTTCCTTGACCTCTTCCTTGGCCTCTACCTTGACCTCTTCCTCTTCCTACTGCATCTTGCTTCCAACCTTGAGGTTGTTCCACCTCTCTCTGGTTGTACTGGTTCCTGCCTTGGTCTCTTCCTCCTCTTATTCCTCTACCTCTTCCTTGGTAGCCTCGGCCACGCTGGCCTCCTCCTCTTCCTGAGTTCTCTCCAAAATTTAATTGAGTCTGGAGTGCTTTACCCAAGCCACCCGACTCCTCCTCGTCTTGCAACATGCGGTACTCGTGAGCTTGTAGCGAGCCAACAAGTTCATCTACCGCCATCATGGTGAGATCTTTCGACTCCTCAATCGTCACTACCACATGTCGGAACTTTTTATACATAGATCGCATGAGCTTTTCCATGAAGCTTACGTCATCTGTCACCTCTCCATTCCTCTTCATCTCATTCGTGAGCGTCCGCAGATAGGTCACGTAGTCACCAACCTTCTCTGAACCCTGCATCTTCATCACTTCATACTGAGCTCGAAGGGATTGCAGCTTCACCTTCTTAGCTTTGTCAACTACTTGCATGGAGCGTTGCAAAATTTCTCATGCCTCCTTGGACGTCTCCGCGTCTGAGATCTTCTCGAAGGTCGCCTCATCCACGCCTTGATATAGTAAGAAGAGAGTCTTCTTGTCCTTTTTCTTGGACTCCCTCAACGCCCTCCTCTGAGCGTTAGTCAATGTCGCCTCTGCTTCTGCAGTAGGCACCTCAACGCTGTCCTCTACTACCTCCCATAGCTCCTTCGAGGCGAACAACACCTTCATCTGGATACTCCAATATCCATAATTGGTCTTTGTCAACTTGGGTACTTGCCCCGGCATGACACCTCCCATCTCCATCTCTACTTCGTCACTTACTCCTTCGAACAACTTCCAGGGGTCGAACCTGCCTCTGATACCACTTGTTGGAAACGTGTATGGGTCCCCGCACAATCTCAGCTAACAACCCAACACCACTTCAAAACACCACACCGCAACAGTAGCCGCCGAGACCACGCCCACTAGCCGTCACTACCCGCGCGAGTTCCCTCCTGCGAGGCGAGTAGCCCACCCGCCGGTTTGCTTCCGCGAGTAGTCCTCTCACACACGGCGAGCTCCACCCAGGCGAGCGGGCACGGCGAGACCAACCGGCGAGACCGCCCTAGTTTGCGGCTAGACCGCTACTCGCGAGCACACAACCTGCGTCCTCCTCCACTCGCGGCGAGATTTCCAAACCCTGCGAGCTGCACTCCTCCCCCGAGTACACAAACCGCGAGCCCCTTCTCGCGGCGAGATCACCAAGCCGCTCGGTTAGATTGACACACCGTCCGGACAACACACCAGCGCTGCAGCGCTTCTCTCTCTATCCTCTCTCAAACGAGAAATCCAGAAATGGAGAGGAATTTTCACTATCTCATCAAGAATCAAATGAACTACATACATACCTATTTATAGGCAAATAAAAAACAACCACCTTCTTTCTCTTATTTAATACACTCTTTCTCCTACTAATTACTCATACATCAATTAATATTAAAATGCAAATATTGACTTGGTCAACAAAACCAAAGTCCAACAGTCTGGGGGTGCGCCTAGGAGGGATGGGGGAGGACGCAATGGAGGTAGACACGCTTATCAAGCTTCGTGTCCATCCGTAACATGAGGGCTTGGAGCGAGGCAATGAAGTCGTCCTGACCGTCAAGGCGAAGGAGGATGGTCAGATCCACCGGAGTAGGCGCCGGTGCATCAGAATATGTCATGGATCGGAGCCCAGGGGGCATGCACAGGACACAACACCGCCCGGCTGGAAGCAACATGGAGGGGGACGCCAATACACTGAATACAGGTAGTGGGAGGACATTTCATTGTTACAGCTTGCGGGCGTTTAATTACTCCTGATAAGCTTACCAGGTGGATCCGAATAACACCCTCCAAGAAACAATGAACTAGCGGCTTATTAAGGGTATCAGTAGCTAGATCGGTTCGCGGGAAGCTCATGAGAAGACAACTTTCTTGTGGGCGCGCGTATCAAGGGTATCAGTAGTGTTGAATTTCCCTCCTCTCCTACTCCTTGGGTGATCTAATTAGGGTTTCCACAGAGTCATTAGCCCCCCTCCTTAGTTTGGCCACGGAGAAAAGAAAAAAAAAACAGCGGGATAAGAGAGATTTGAAGGGGGTAGACCTGAAGATGAAAACGGGGCTGGAAGAGGCCATCGCCTTCGCCTTCTCCATTGCCATTGACTCTTCTCGCTCTCCTCTATTCAGCCCTTCTTCCTGGCTCCCAATAATTATTCCTGCCCTGCGCGATCAATGGGATATTGGGAATGGGTCAGTCCTACTCCTCGCACGACTGCAAAAACGCCACTGCACTTATAACGCTGACCCAAACGGGCACTAGTGGTCCGGCTTCTGCTTTCGAAAACTCCACAATCTCTCTATTTTTCTTGGCCCGCCTGCCCGGGGCAAGCACCTGCATATGCGTCCACTAGAAGGATTTCAGCATGTTCTTCTGCTTAATCTTCCTTTTGATTTGCCACATTTTTAGCAATAAATTGATCTCTTTTTTTACTACGAATTAAATCATAAAAAATATCATATTTGATATCATTAAATTACAAAAACATCTGATCTAAGTTGCATTTTATAACATTTATGCGCAAAGAAATATCTATTTGGAGTAATTTTGGAGGGAACCCGAGGTGGTAAAGTACAATTTTGAACTTTATCGTAAAGTGAAGATCCGACGGTTCACATGAATTGGTGAAATGCACTTTGAGATGTGTGTACTTTAAGATGTGTGCGCTCATTCACGCGGACCTTCAAATCAATACACTTTATGGTAAAGTGCACAAGTTCACTTTACAAGATTTTTTGTGTGCAGTGATTATGACCGCCGCAAAGAAAAGAAAACTAGTTTTGAATATAACAGTGGATGAAATTCCTTAGATGAGATCGGACGTTCACGAATGATAATTCGAAACTATTACGTTCATGACAGCCACCGCTATGTCAAACAGAGCATAAGAGAGATGTAACTTATAATTTAGCGAACATACAGAGAAAGTCGTGATAAATGCTCTTTTATATATATAACTTGATAAGTCTGGCTGTTGGAGAACCGAGACAAGAGTCACAAGAGTACAGTAATAGGCCCTTTATCAAATAAGTAATGACCAAGTGCCTAGCCAAACTAGGGAAGTTTCCTAGCATCTTCATAGCTTTGGATTGTTTCATGGAAGTTGTTTGTGCTTCCCATTGGCTACTTTATTAAATGGTGTCTAGGACTTTAATGTATATAGATCAATGTTAATAGCACCCCTTGTTACGCTAATAGTACCTACTGTAGAAGGCGCTCGAAACATCCGGAGGAAAGTCTAAGTGGAACCTTCTCTCTGTTGCCCCCAGCTAGGTATATATATGGTTAAACCTAGGGTTTAATACGCGCAAAGCCCCCAAGCCCGTTATTCGTCCGAATATACACTTACACCTACGACGCAAACCCTATCGGCGAGTTCATCTCCTCTCTCGTTACCTTCACATTTGGCGACCGCCGCATTCAACCTCCAGATCCACACAGTTTGAAGAAGAGATGAATAAAAAGTAGAGGTTTCTCCAAAGCCACCAATGGCGATTGGAGCCTAGAGATAAAAGTTAAAAAAAAAAGGCATCATTTCCCGCCAAGAAATGAAAGCTTTTGATTTGAAATATTTTTCAAGTATTGGTGAGAGATTAGCGAGGAGATACTCCGTGGGAAATCTTCTCCAAGACGAACACACGCAAATTGGAGGGTTTTTACTAAAGATCCAGAATCCTTTGTGACCACGAACCTGAACTACCAATTAAATTATACTTTTGCTACATTTTCGCCCAAAACTTTATTCGAGTAGTTCAGAAGGGTTGCAAATTTCTATTTGCTCCATTCAAGTTGTTTTCTTAATTTGTATTCTTTTATAAAAACTCGAATAAGAAGTAAGGATCTTCTCCAATTTTATCAACTCTCAAGTTCAAATTGAATAGAGAAATTTATGTTTTTTTGTGGCTTGCTAATAGCTGGCTGGTGTGAAATTTTTTTTATGGAGTGCTAATATCCATGTGGGGGAGGGGATGCCCTTCTTGTTCATGTGATTGTGGCTCACGTAATTCTCATCGAATATTGGCAGTTCTTATATGACTAATGACAGCCCAAAGATAATAGCAGCCAAAAAAATGGTTATTGACAGCCCAAAAAATAAGCTTTTAAAAGACATTTAGGAAAAGTGTTCCACATGAAAGTTGTAGATCTCGACGAGATCTACAACTTTTATGTCGAACATTTTTTTCTAAAAATATCATATATTATGCTTATCTTCAAAAGACGCGAAATCCGAGCGGAACTCACATAATTCTGCCGGATTCCGTGTCTTTTGAAAATAGACCTGCTATATTGCATTTTTAGAAAAAGTGTTAAGCATAGATCTACAACTTTCGTGTTGAACACTTTTTCTAAAAATGTCATATAGTAGACCTTCTTTCAAAAGTTGCGTGTTTCACGTTTTGGGCTGCTATTAGCGGCCATATTATGTGTGTTTTTTATTATTTTGTCGGGCTTCTAATAGACAAAGCGCGGCTGCCAATATAAATGCCCTAAAAATATATGTCCTCCAAAATTCATGGTGTGTCAATAATGACGTCAACCCGACCATTCGAAATTTGTACTAGTGAATTGAAGTTGACACACTCATTTACATCATATTCACAGTTTTGCTTCTTCACCAATAAGAAGAAAACAAAACTTTATTGGTAGTTGTATGTCTCCTAATATTCCAAGTGGTTTTGATTTTTCTCTTCCAAGGAATATGAAATCAGTTTCATTTCATCAACAAGAGTTTGAAAAACACACAAGCTATCAAAAATTCAGAAAATTTAATAATTCAAATAGATCCTATAAAGCTAAAGTAGAACCATCAATCCAAACACATCTGATTACTGATCAGCTTTACGAACCGTTGACTATAAATAGGGAATTTATCCAAAGATTATGGTCACATCACATGAAGGTGGGATCAAAGCGCGCCCGCGTTGTCGTTCCGCATGAACAAATTGTGGTTCCAGCTAATCGCGCCCTCCTTCAATCTCCGTTGTTGTTCCTCGGGCGTTCCGTCGGGTGCGGCGACCCAAACAAGCCCCATACTTTTTGCCGGCGAAATTTTCGGAATCGGGTCCGCGGCCGGCGGATCAGTGATCTCCGCGAAGATCAAAGTGAGCAGCTGATCCCCCGATGATCTCCACGGAGATCACCCTTATGGCCCAGGGCCCGGATGGACAGCTAATCCCCTTTTGCTGACTAATATTTTTTTTTAATATTTTTATTTATTTATAAAAAGAGAGAAAAGCCATCGTGCACTTTGGAGTTTGGAGAAAGCAAACTATAATTATAATACATATTAATTAACGCGGATAATAATTACACGGCCATATCAAACACTGATGGAAAATCGCAATTTTATAGAACTGAAAAGAGAAGCGAATTCCGTTTACAGATGAAGGGAGGTATCGACGTCCGTCGTGCGTGGCGGCGGGCTCCTCGGAAGGGAGGCCGGCATGGCCGGAAACTCGCCGGCATCCTCATGAACCTGCAGGTTTGAGTTGCGGCTGAGGGGTCTTGATGGACTCAAAGCAGAGCCTGGAAATTCTGCTCCGGAGAAGAGCTTCAATAATTCTCGCTTCTGTCTCTTCTCTCTGATTCTTTGGAGCTGCTTGAACCGCTTCTGAAGGAGCTGAATGGAGGAGGAGGAATGGAGGAGAGTGGAAGAATCCTTGCCGTGCCGTCCCATGATCGGAGTTGGACGCCGGTGATCCCCTGTTTTTTTTTCTTCTGCTTTTCTTTTCTTGTTTTTTTTACTGGTGGAGGTGGTGGTTGATTATACAGCGGAGTCGCATTTATAAAGGACTTGAGAATTGTCCTTTCACACTGTCTTTATGTGATTTTGAATTATCCCGATTCGATTGGGGATTTTTACTGGGAATTGGCAGGGTTTGTGTCCCCAAATAAAATTGATTAGTTTTTTGAAAAAAAAAATAGTGCCTACATTAAGCATGCTACAGAGGAATGGGCTGATTGATGATCAGCAGAAGGAGAGGGAGTGGAGATTCGGGTCAATGAATCTCCGGGGTAAGAACTGTCGAGGAATATTGAAATAGGCGTGACGGGTGTTTAATGAGTTGCGGTTAGAATCCGATAGGAATCCAACAACCCGTAGTCGGGTATTTAGGGTTTGCCTATAAATACTCATGCTATGGGTAACGAGTAGTCCGTTCCAAACTTGACGGTCACGCGGATACTTCGAGCACAGCTCTAGCATTCTCGAAGATTTTCATTTTGCCCAGGCACCCGCTCCCGCAGCCGTCTCCCCCATTACCGAATTTTCTGGATCGCAGACGCCACTCCCGTGCGATTCTCTCACGTTCGCAATTTTCCTGGATCGTGGCCGCCGCTGTTCCTGTAGAAGAAGATCGAAAACGCCGACCGACGCTTGCTATCGGGAGGAAAAAGATCTAGCTCCCTTCTCCCGTGCAAACCGCCACTCTCGATTCTTCTCCCCCGATCAGTGAAATCAACTGGCGCATCTCTCAGAGGGGAAGAGAACAAGGATCTCCGACGTTGTTCTCCTTCAACTTCCGGTGCTTACATAGGAAGACAGATGCATGGGATTCATTCCCGTCGCATCGGTGAGATCGTCTAAATCCCGTAGCTGCTGATCGGGATTTGCCCTAGCCATCGTCGCTGGGTTTGCAGTTCAGCCCTGTCACCGCTTGGGATTTTCCAGCGCCGCCGATCAGAAAAAATCGCCCTCTCCGCCGGGATTTTGTGATTGTCGGCCGATCGTGTAAGCACCGCTCTGCATTGCATTTTCTTCGCGCATTATCACCGCCATAAAAGGAAAATCACTTGTTTGTTGTCGGATCCAGGCCGATCGGGAAGAAGGAAGACTTCTTCCTAGACGTTGTTGCCGATCTCTGAAATAAGAGGAGAACTTGCACACTGCTCATTTGAATGTTGCTGGAAGTCCAGATCTAGATCAATAGATCAAGATCAATCGTCTTGATTCATTGGAAATTGGTTCTTCCTTTTGCTTGCCTGTATGATTTTGAAGAGGCAGAATTCAAGTGGCTAATCCTTCAAAGCAGAATTTCTATGATTTCTCTGTTTGCCTGGATCTAGTCGTCGCTGAACTTGGTTACTCTGAGAGAAGGAGCACTACTTTATTCATTGTGCCATTTGAGGAGCAAAACAAATCTCTTAGATTGGATTTGAAGACCTTGTTGTCGCCACAGTCAGATGATCTCTTTCTTATTTTACTGCTTTTGTTCTAGGTTGCTAGTGGCGCTCCAAGTCATTTAGTAGGAACCCACAATGTCGAAAGAGAATTCTCTCGTGCCGATGATCAAGCTGGAGAAATTCTCCAACTCAGAGTTTAGAGTCTGGAAGCGGAACACGCAGTTTGGCATGAAATATCTAATATTTTCTATATCGTACAGTCCGACATCGAGTCTTATAGAGGAGGAGAGGACGAGGATAACTGGATAAACGACGAGGATTTTTGTCGTGATTACCTCCTCAACTGTCTCTCAAACAAACTTGCAGAGACGTACAACAAGATGAAAACTGCCAAGGAGATCTGTGACGCCCTGGAGGAGCAGTTCAGAGATGAAGAGAACATGTCCAAGACGCACTTGGTGGACAAGTTCATGACCTTCACCTTCACAGAAGACAGGGTGATTTTTTCTCAAGTTGCAGACTTTGAGAATCTCGTGGACAAGATGAATATTGAGAACATCCATATGCCAGATGGGTTTGTTGCAGGAGAGATAATTTTCAAATTACCTTGGCTTGGTACTCATTTAAGACTGAGATGTATCGGAAGAAGACGCAAGTGAGTCTGAAAGAGCTCAAGCGCTTTATATGCATTGAGGATGAGAACCGGACTAGGCACGCCTTAGAGACGGTTAGCAAGCAGACCTCTGCTGCTAACATACTCACACATCCTAAGCGCAAAACTAAGCCTGGAAAGACAAGATCACCGACCAGTGCACCCGCAGTTGCTGCCACTAGCAAAAAGATTAAAAAGTTCAAAGGCAAGTGCTACAATTGCAACAAGTGGGGTCACTGCGCTTCTGAGTGCAAGAAGCCCAAAAGGGACGAATCCAACACACCCAGGACTGATAACAAAGCCAATATTGTTTGCCAGACCGCGCCTACCGACTTTGTTGCCATGGTGGGAAAGGGGAAGACTAGTTCAGAGTGGTGGCTTGATTTACGTGCTACCTGTCACGTCTGCAACAATTCTGCACTTCTGGAGGATGTCAAAGATGTTAAAGAGACTGTCACTATTGTAAATGGCGTTGTAGTTGATGTGCTGAGGGTGGAGAATACTACTCTGACTCTTTCTTCATGTACGCATTTACTTTTAACGAATGTTAAATTTATACCCTCGTTAGCTACTAATTCAATTTATATTAGTCTGTTATGCGATACAGGTATGTCATTTAACATTAGTGGTGGTCGAGTAACCCTTATGGTTCACTAGCATTATTTTGGATGTGCTCATGTAGTAAATGGAATGTATAGGCTGAGTCTAGCAAACGAGGTAATCAATCAGGTTAGTTTAAATTTGATAGATCCTAAGATTTTATATGCAAGACTAGGACACATGAACTATAGGAAATTACTTCTACTAGCTAAAATAAATAGCATTCCCTTAGACACAATCATTAAGTTTGACAAATGTGAAATTTGTGCTCAGACAAAGATCACTAGAATACCTTTTTGTTAGGTTTCTAGGAACACACAATTGTTAGAGTTAATACATTCAGATATTTGTGATTATAAAAGTTTTGTCATCCGAGGAGGTCGGAAGTATCTAATAATCTTTATCGACTACTATTCTAGATTCAGTCACATTTACCTACTTAAATTCAAAGATGAAGCTTTTGAAAAAATTCGTATATTCAAAAATAGGTTTGAAAATCAACTAGACATGAAAATTAAAATGCTAAGGAGTGATAGAGTAGGTGAATACGTCTCGGGGGAGTTTAGAGATTTTCTTGCCAGCAATGACATAATTCCTGAAACCACTGTTTCATATTCATCACAATTCAATGATATCGTTGAGCGAAAAAAATAGGACTTTAACAGAAATGTTGAACTATATGTTGTTGATTGCTTGCATGCCTGCGACCTACTGAGGTGAAGTCATCCTCACGTCAAATCACATTTTTAATAAAGAATCTCATGCAAAGTTGACTAAAAAATCATATGATCTTTGGTTTAAGAGACCTCATAGATTTGACAATCTTAAAATCTGTGGTTGTATTGCTTATGTTAGGATACTAGACTCTAGAAGAACAAAGATTGGACCTAGGACGAACACTTACATCTATCTAGGATGTACAGAGGATAGTGCTGTAGACAGATTTCTAGATCTCTCAACTAATACTGTAATAGAATCTAGAGATGTGATTTTCTTTGAGGATAAATTCCTTAAGGATAAAAACCTGACGCTTTCAGATCTGTCAGCTACTACTACTGAGCTCATTGTTGAGCCAGAAATAAGAAACTCTGACATTGAGCCTATAGACACTAGTGGTTTAGCATCTAAAAGGTTATCTAATAGAAAACGAGTGTCTAAAAGCTTCGGTACAGACTTTGTGACTTACCAAGTTGAAGCTGATCCATCGAGCTATAAGGAGGCAATGAGATCTAGGGATTCTCTGTCATGGAAAGAAGTCATAGATGATGAGATGAACTCTCTATTATAAAATCACAGTTGGACTTTGGTCGATTTGCCTAAAGGGGCTAGAACCATTGGAAGTAAGTGAGTTCTGAAGAAGAAGCTTAATCCTGATGGGAGTATCGTTAAATACAAAGCACGTCTAGTTGCCAAGGGCTACACTCAAGTGAGTGGTATAGACTACTTTGATATATACTCACATATTTGTCACATTGCGACAATTAAGATACTTCTAGCGTTAGCATCTATTGAACACTTTGTTGTTCATCAGATGAATGACAAGACTTCATTTGTTAATGAAGATCTGACTGAGTAGATCTATATGCACCAACCTAAAGGATTTGCCATAGAAGGTCTAGGGAATAAGGTCAGTAAGTTGATTAAGTTACAATACGGATTGAAGCAGACACCAAAATTATGACACGAGAAATTTGACACTTGTGTTAAAGACTTGGGCTTCAAGTCCAGTCTATTAGATAAATATCTGTACGTAAGAACAAGTTCAGATAAAGTCCCAATTATATGCTTGTACGTTGACGACATGCTAATTCTGGGCACTGATCAGTCTGTGGTGGAAGACGTGAAAGCTGCCTTGACAACTAAATTTAGCATACAGACTTGAGTGTGGTGAAAATCATACTAGGTATGGAAGTGAACTTCACTGAATAGGGTATTACCATAAGTCAGAGTCACTATGTTAGAAATCTACTAGAAAAGTGGGGTTACGTTAGTAGCAAAAAGGCTGAGACTATATAAGACTACAACAATAGACTGAAACCGAATGAAGGTTCACCTATTAGATAGTTTGATTACTCCAAACTCATAGGAAGTCTCATGTATGCTACAACCTGCACTAGATCTAACATAGCCTTTACAGTCGGCATGTTGAGTAGATTCACAAGTAACCCCGAGAAGGACCACTGGGATGCCTTGGATAAGCTAATGAGATATTTAAAGTATACTGAGAAGTATGCCTTATGTTATAGTGGACATCCTCATGTGCTTGAGGGGTATTTTGATGCCTCCTGGTGCTCAGAAATTGTTGATAGTAGATCTACTTATGATTTTGTGTTTACCCTAAGTGGAGAAGCAGTAGCTTGGAAGTCAAAAAGACATACGTGCATTGTACTATCCTCTATAGAATCAGAACTCTATGCTCTCGCTTTAGCTGAAGAAGAAACAAAGTGGATAAGAGATCTGATAATGGACATTCCAATGTCGAATCTGAAAATGCACTCTATTTCGTTATATTATGACAATCAAGGCACAAAGACCATTGCTATAAATAATTGTTCAATGGAAAGCGAAGGCAACTAAAGATGAAACAGGCCTGGTTGACCTATCTCACAAGTCAGGGGATAATCTCCCTTTTGGACGTGAGATCAAAAGATAATGTAGCAGATGTCCTTACCAAGGACTTAAGTAAGGTTCTAACAACTAAAATATCAGGGGAGATGAGATTAAAGTCCATTTAGGAGGACTTAATACTTTGCTTATGTTTTAAATTTTAGAACCGTAGTCTGTTTACATTCAAGCATCTAGAGTTGAGTACAATGAAGTATTTCAGATGCTATCTGATGAAAGCTAGAGATGATTAGTTGTCAGTCATTCTAAACATGATGACTTACACAATTATTTTATTCAAATGCTGAATTAGGTATCATTCCAAAAAAGAATACTGAAGTTGTTGATATGAGTTCTGATGTTATGATTATTAATAATATCATTCAAAACTTGATGATATGATGATCACAGCTTGTTGTATCATTTCAAACTTGATGATATAACACAATTGTGAAATGGTGAATAATAATTTTAATAATCGATGAAACATGATTTGATTCTATGAAATCAATTTTCTAATTTTGTGTAAATTAGATAGAGATGCTGATATGCGATTCTTTTTTCTTGCTTAAAGTATTACGTTCTTTTACTGTTAGAACTAATAACTTTAATTTTGATTAGCAAATGTTAGAATTCATAGAGATTTGTCTCATGACATTCTTATGGTGTTTGTTTGCAGATCAAATGAAGATTAGAGGAGAGGAAGTTGATTTCGACCCGAATGAAGATGATCTTCTATTTGCGTAGATCACTTTTTCAGTTTGAGTTTTTCTTTCAGATTTCATACGGTTATGTTTTGGACTATGTGTTTGAGTTTAGATATTCTGTATTATAAGACTCATATTTTTGTTTTCTGAAAACTCACTTTTTTGGTCGTTATTAACTCTTGTTTAAGTAACTTGTACTGTGTTAACACGTATTTACAATATAGGAGAAGATTGTTGAGGTATATTGAAATAGGCATGACGGGTGATTAATGGGTTGCGGTTAGGATCCGATAGGAATCCAACAACCCGTAGTCGGGTATTTAGGGTTTGTTTATAAATACTCATGCTAGGGGCAACGAGTAGTCCGTTCCAAACTTGACGGTCACACGGATGCTTCGAGCACAACTCTAGCAAGAACAAGAATCAATTATGCAGCCAACATTGGTAACTTTGAGAAGAGGGCGAGGAAGAGCTTCGTTGATCTTTGATTGGGTACTTTCGGGCGCATATGAGTTGCAATTGGTGATAGGCGACACCGTAGCGATCTCGGACCACCGAGGCCACTTAATCGTGTGCGACTTTGACAATATCCCGACTACAATAGTACTTTCGCTTGTGCTCGTCTGCTCTTCGTCGTGCGGGGGCTTCGCGTGATGGCACTCGCGCCAGTTGTTGTCCCCCAACCGCAGTACTCAGTCTGTCTCTCGATTGTCTAATGGAGTCGATCCGAAGCTCGGGCACTTGAGAGCAGGCAGACAAACAAACATGCGTTGTACTATCCTAATCGTCACCGAGTCCATACACAGTCACTTGTGTAATTAAAAAAATGATTTGATACAATTGATTTGAGGGGCATTTTAGTCATTCTTGTGTTTGTCTTAATTTATTCTATAAATGGAAGAGTTTAGAGTTCTTATTGAATGTGGAGTCGTTATTGTTAGAAATGTTACTTTAATATTAAAAATTATTTTCGTTTTTTTTAGAAATAAATAATATACTATTTTAATAGAATTTTTCAAAATGAAAAAAAAAATATTTAGATAAACATGAAATATAATATAAGAAAAAGTTAAGTAAGAAATCGAGCATGAGTAAAACGTGTTATTATTGTCCTTAAGAAGTTGCACGATCCTCCGGCAGGACTTTCAACCAATACTCACTTCTCCAAAGTACAACATCCTGCTAGATCCCGAAACTCTGATGTGCACGGACAGGGAAAAAACACAAAATACTCGAACTTCCACTGGATGAAGCAAATGTAGTATTGCAAGAAAATAGTAACGAACAGCGGCATGTCGCCCTCGATTCTCCGAACATATTGTAACCGCAACTTGATAGTGGACTTTGACCGGCACAGATCCAGTCACGTGGTTTTTTACTCAGTTGATGAGTTTTTTCACGTTAAAACCTCTTCTGTCAACTCTCTTTTCATTAACTGTGTGCGCACTCGACTGTGCCGAGAGCTAAGACGGTTCCGGTCCGATCGGGTTGCTGAGTTATTCCGCAACACCTATAGGTGTGTATTGTAAGTCTCATATATTAGAGAAATATTTATAAGCTCAAATTTTATTTCTGAATTTATTCAAATATTAAACACATTTAATTATAATAATTAATGTAACATTAAATATATCATAGATGTTAAATATATTTAATTATAATAATTAATATAACATTAAATATATTAATATAATTAATGTTATAATACAACTTATAAGTTACATTTAAAACTTTAATATATATATTATATATATACAGTACATATATATTTATATTTTATTAATAGATTTACGTATAATAATAAAGTTATAGTTATATATATATATAATTATAATAATATTATTAAATATTATAAAATATTAATTTCATAATGAAATCTTGATAAATAATATCATTATTATTATTAACAAAATATAAGATCATAAAAACATAATGCTTGTATAATTTAAGGGGTTAAAATATCAGCAGTTATTTGTATTGAGAATGTAGGCAATTCTCGATGGACCACGTAAACAGCATCTTGTTGAATTAGTTTGTGATTGTGTAATTTTATTTTTCGCATCATTCGTATAATAAGTAATATCAGAGTCAAGATTTGATATGATTTTAATTTGAAGACGGCGTGATTCTCAACTCTTCAACCGGCGAAAAGACTAAAAAAATCTCATTTTGATTGGAATCAGCGCCATCTGTTTTTCTTGAAGAACTGGCGTCACTGTTGCTGGCTTAAGGTTGTTGTTTTTTTGGTCCAGTGATGAGTGATACAGGCAGAATTTTGGAAAAAAAGGCCAATAAAATTATCTCTCCTATTTATAGAAAAAATTAGAACAAATTTCAAAATTGTCACAAACATCTCTCAAACCGACAAATACATTATGGCTCTGTTACAGAGGAAACGGCCGGCCTGGACGGTGAATGGTGCTCGCGAGGCCAGCCGCAAAATGCCGGGCTGACACCCTTTCACACCGGTTGTTTTCAAAGGGAGCTTGAAAAAATTTGTCAAACAGCTTCCCGCCGGATCGTTCCCGCCGGACTGGTGCCCTTCCGGGTTATCAAACAGAGCCTATGTCATTGAAACGCCCCTTTGAAACCGGAGGGGAAGAGGCGGGGGTCGAAACGGAGCGGATCGGGGTCGTTTCCTCCTTGCTGCGGGTGTAAACGGAACAAACGTTGTCGGCGGCCGTTTGTTTACCGACCGTCCGACGGCATTTACTCCAACGGAGGCGGCGAAACGCCGCGTCCGTTTCATGCCGTCTAATTAAAAATATTTAAAGTGTTGGAGGTTAAAAAACCTACATTTGAAGATGCATTTTAAGAATATTGCTTTGTTTGGGACAATTTCGGCGTTTGAGGAGAGGCGGCCTAGTAAGCACAATAATGATGATTTACATGTGTTTTGAATTTTCATGATAGTGTTTCTAATGCATGTCATCGCTTCACCAGAAATTCCCTCTGCCCCGTACTCCAGCTTGGTAGTTTTCACCGTCTGTCCAGGGTTGAGTCCTGGGATTTGACGGCGGACTCGAAAAGTCACCTACAGACGCTTTACGCTCAATCATTCTGGATAATGCTTGCATCCTCTGTCTTACCACGGCTAATTAGCTAATGCTTATTCCCCAGATACCACCATTGCTACTTCTCCAAGAAAAGTTCTAACTTCTCACTTAAAACTCCATTTTTTGAGGTTAGCGTTCACGATTGCTAACACATAATCACACTAGGACGTCTGCTGATATTTGTGTAAAAAATAGCATTTGTGACTGCAACTTCCCAATGATGCCAACAATTTTTTTTTGTCATTTGTTCACAATTATCACCAATCTCTCAATAGTCATAGCCCCATGCAAAATCGTGTATTTCTAGATATTAGTTTTGGGTCTGATGTTTTTATATCATTATATATATATATATATATATATATATATATATATATATATATATATATATATATATATATATATATATATATATATATATATATATATCTTTATTATATAATACAATAGACATATTTCAAGTACATCATGAATCTCATCTGGACCGTCCGATCTCAAGAAAAACATATTTAGCCATTAAATTGATAAAGGGCGGCATGCAATTAACCAAATCCCCACAAAAGCTACTGTTCATCCGGAGAAAAATCCCGATGCCCAGCTTTCCGCCGAACTGCTCCAACGCTCAGGTCTGTCGGCGGCGGCAGAGCCCCCGCCGGCGGAGCCGCCGGCGGCCATCCCGGCGCCCACCGGCGGGTTCGCCGGCCTCCGGCGAACCCGCGGGGGGTGCCGGGCAGACCGCCGGCGGCTCCGCCGCCGGCGACATTGACGGGAGGGAGGCGGAGGCGGAGGCGGAGGCGGAAGGGGCACCGTAAATTTTTTTTAATTATTTCATTTTTGTTTTTTATTAAATAAATTATAATTATATAATTTGATTTTTTTATTCTTTTTTCATTTTATTTGTTTTTTATTCTTTTTTATTTTATAATGTATTTAATAAATTTTAATACTATTAAATAAAAAAAATTAATAATTGTTTAAAATACTTTTAAATTTTGCCTGGGGGCGGGCTTCGCGGTGGCGGGCGAAACCCGCCGCGGTGCGAGCGAAGCCCGCCGCGAGGCAGGAGAGGCCCGCCGGGGGGCGGGCGAAGCCCGCTTGAAAGCCAAGCGGGCGAAGCCCACTTGTTTGTGGGCGAAGCCCGCAGCGACGCATCCAGAACGGGCGGAGCCCGTTCGAAGATGCTAGTTATTGTATAAAGCAATATAGGTATTTGGAGGCACGTCATACATCAAAGAAGAGCCATTGGATTAGGAGAGAGAGCATGGGATGGGGGAGAGAGTTGGGAGAGAGAAAGGAGAGAGAGAAAGAGAGAGAGATGGGAGGAAAGAGAAAGGGAGCTAGAAAATGAGAGATGGCTGAAGGGGAGGAGAAAGGGGGTGGAGTGAGAGAGAGAGGGAGAGAGATGGGAAAGGGAGAGAAAGAAGAGATAGAAAAAGATTGTTTGAAATTAATATTTTTATGACAAAAAGTAATTTTTTCTTATAAAATAAAAATTGTAATGTTTATTTATATTTTTACGGTCATTTTGAGTACTCATATGTATATGTTGCGGGCACTGCCCGTCTTGATGCGGGTGCATCCCGCTTTGATGCGGGCGCATCCCGCTTTGATGCGGGTGCAACCCGCAACGATGCATCGAGCACGAGAGAAGCCCGTTCGGAGCCGGGCGAAGCCCGCTTGGATGCGGCCGAAGGCTGCCCGAGAGCATCGAGCACGGGCATAGCCCGTGCGAAGATGCTCGTATATATATATATATATATATGTATATATATATATATATATATATATATATGTATATATATATATATATATATATATATGTATATATATATATATATATATATATGTATATATATATATATATATATGTATATATATATATATATATGTATACATATATATATATATACATATATATATATATGTATATACATATATATATATATGTATATACATATATATATATATGTATATACATATGTATATATATGTATATATATATGTATATACATATATATATATATATATATGTATATATATAGGGGTGCGAGCGGTTCGGTTTGGGGCGGTTTGGACACAAACCGAAACCGAACCAACATGCCTCGGTTTTTGGTTTGTCCAAACCGACCCGAACCGAACCCATTCGGTTCGGTTCAAAGTCGTTTCGGTTTTTAGTCGGTTTTTTGCGGTTCGGTGTCGGTTTTTTGCGAACAAACATAATCAAGTGCTTTTTTTTGGATTGATCATCTTCCCTCTAATAATTTCATAATCTTTATCAACTAAAGATTTATATTAAATAAATAACATACAATTTTTTTGAGTATAAGTCAGAGAGAATGTTTATTAAATTGACATCACACACAGACAATTATTATATTCGTGCATTTTTAGACATGCAGAGTTTGGGTATATTGAGGCAAACCTTTTTTATGACATCTCACAATTCTCTATAATAATTTGGACAAATTTAATACTAATAGATCCAACAATAAGCAATCAGAGCAATTGGAGTATCACGATTGATAATCATTGTCGTTATTAAATCAATTTAATATACATAACATCCCAAATAATAAAACTGTTAATAAAACTTTTTCCCAACAGAATTACTTATGATCTGAAAAACTCTTTAAACATAAGGAGAAGGGTCAGAAAAATCTCACCAAGCACGGAGATGGGAAAAATGAACTTGGTTGTAGACCCAAAGATAATCTGAAAGTTGCTCGATCAAATACACCCCAAAACAGTGGTGAAGTGTTCGGTTCAGTTCGGTTTACTCGGTTTTCACAACTTGAAAACCAACCCGAACCGATAAGCCTTCGGTTTTCAAAAGCTCCAAACCAAACCGACACCGGACCGGGCGGCTCGGTTTCAAAGTCGGTGCGGTTCGGTCGGTTCGGTCGGTTTAGTCGGTTTTCGGTTTTCGTTCCTCACCCCTATATATATATATATATATATATATATATATATATATATATATATATATATATATATATATATATATATATATATGATTTAATGGAAAAACGCAGGTTGTGTATACGGCTTATATACGTCTTATATGATTTTTAGAAAAAATGTGTTCAACATGAAAGTTGTACCTTTCATGGGAACACTTTTTCTAAAAAAAACATGGAATTGAGTGTATTTTCAAAAGACGTGGAATCGGGCGGAACTATTATGGTGAACAATTTTCCTAAGGCTTCGTTTGAGGGAACTTATTTTCACCGGTCAAGCATTTACGACCGCATGAATCTGACCATAATTAAGGTCCGATTCTTGCGGTCGTAACCGCTTGACCGATGAAAATAAGTCCCCCCAAACAGAACCTAAAAAATGCACATACAAAACATATTTTTTGTATTTCTCATCGCCGCATATATAGCATATGTAGACATCTTGAGTACATACAGAAATCCCGCATATATATATAAATCAATTTTGAATATGTGCAGACCCGCAACCAAGGGGATTATTATAAGTCACCTGTCAAGAAACTTGTGCAATTAACTTAGATTTTGGGACGCCTGTTTCCTTTTAAAATCCTCTTCTCCATCTTCATCTTTATATGGGGGTCGTGGGGGTGCCCCACAGACAAATTATTTGCTCATTTTATGTCATTTTTGAAAGAGATCTCATATATTACTCCAATTGTTAAGCAAGGTCATGTCATTGAAAAATGTATGAAAAACAAACTGGCCCGCCATCCCTCCATGTGTTTAGGGTTTATGGCACGGTATTTATTACTATATATAGAGAGAGAGAGGGCGATGTTACGTACACATCATTTTTGGTTGTTTGCGCACCAAATTTTTAAAATAAATAATACTATTATTTTTTCCCAATCCCACCCATATTAAACTTATGCGCACACCCCGCTCCTAATTTCTCCCTAAAGCCGAAACCTCGCCCTCGTCTCAGCTTCAGCCTCGCTTCACATGACATACAAGTAGAGTTGGATGAGATACTCCAAAAATACAATACATCGTCGAATATTCAAAAAATGAATTGAAAAGAAAACTACAGGAGTTATTAGATCCTACAACAAGCAAAACTGTATAACCTTTGTTTCCGCGTCGCTTAAAGAGGTGACCAAAAGAAAGCTTGAACATGCAAAATGAACGTGCTGGTATTAATATTCAATTTTAAGTAACTTGCAAATATTTTATTTATTTAAGACAACTAATATTCATATCTTTATATTCGTGCATGTATACATGAACTTAAAAATGGACCGTGCAAATTTTTAGTTATATCGGTGAAAATGATTTGAGATTTTTGTTTTTTATTTTGTTTGTTTTTTGTTGGTTTGAAATGTAAAAGAGAAGAAATCTTTTGTATTTAACGTAAAAAAAACTCAAAACTTTATTTTGGCGTTTATTTAACAGTTTGGCATGCAAATAAAATTTATGATGTGTACATATCAATGATGTGCACATAACCAAAAATAGTGTGCACGTAACAGCACCCCGTTTAGAAGGTTCGCCTGCCCCCAGGAGGGCTTCGCCCGCCCCCAACCGCACCCAACCGCCTGCTTTTTTAAATTTAAAACATTAATAAAATAAATTTAAAAGTTAATTAATTAAAAATTTAAATTGAAAACATGAAAAAATTAAATTGAATTAATTTTAAAAAAAATTGCATTGCTCTTTTAATAGACCGCTGATATGCCTAATGACAACTTTTCTCGAATAGACCGTTGATATATCTAATGATAGTCTACCATAGTAGGTGTGGGAGCTTTACTAAAATTTTTTTGAATTTTAATGAATTTTCATCATTACTCTAAATTTGAGGATAATATAATTACTTGAATAGACATTATATATATATATATATTTTTGAAATAGATTGTATTATATATCAAGTCATTAAAATTTAAAAATGAGGGTATACTAGGCATTTTTGAATGTTGCAACAAAGACAAATTTTTTTATATAGCAGTGAAACATATATATATATATATATATATATATATAGACAATAACTATATATGCAGGCCCACTTTTGCTATATATATTATAATTATATTAATTCTATTTATAATTGCATTTTTTTATGAGCTAGGTGTATTAAATAGAAGTAATCAATAATATCTCGCCAACGTTGACGAAGCAAACTGGAGAAGAATGAATAACAATAAGAATGTTGGTGTATGCTGGGCTCTGTTAAGCCCCCCCTCCTAATCACAGTATAGAACGCGAATCATTGAAGATTTCCTCTCAGGATGCTCCAATAATGATAACTCTGCTTCCTGGAAAGAGCGTTTGACATTGCGGTATAAGCTCCCAAAACCAGCATGATTTTAAGCTTTTGGAATGTTCCTGCGAGGGAATCGCAGCAGGTGGGGGAAGATAAATTCCCCATTTTTTTCCTAATGACTTGCCAGACACGTGCTTCTTTCTCTCCTGGCTTTTTCTCTCTGCTTTTATTCACAACCAGAGCATCCTGATTTTAGCTTCACAATTACTCTCCCAACTCTATTAAAAACATTGTTTTTATTATTATTGTTGTTTCTGTGAATTGTTCTATCTTCTGTCCCAATCTCCTCTACTGTTTTTAGATAAAATTGGATTTTTACTGACTTCTCTGATGCATTTTTACTGCTAATACTGCTACCGATGCCACAAAAAATAATAAAAACTCTCCTTTTAAGTTTGTTCTGGTTCAAATTTTAGAGAAATGTCTTTGATTTTTCAAGTTCATTCATTGCAATAGCTCAAATTTGCAAAGGATGGGAGAGTCAATTGGTAAACTTTGAATGTTCAGGATTTTTTTGGGTGATTTTATCACTTTCCATCAAACATTTTAACAGGAGCCGGTTCTGTAGACAGAAAAATTAAGGTAATGGGAGATTTTTATACTTTTGAAACATAAAAAATGAGTGAAGTTCATGTAATTATGAAAACTCCCATGAGAAATCACGATGAGTAACATAGAAATAATGAGTTTTATGTTGGATTCATCTATCTTCTGGCGTAATTGTTATCTGCGCAAAAAAAAAAAATAGTTGCTGTAATTTTTTGAAATGTAACACCCATATTAGTTTTTAGGAATGAGTTTATGATAAGTCCTGTTGCTATTCTGTCCTATTTACTCGATGTTGTTGATGTTATTCTTTTATATTTATATTGTTAATTCATAAATATTTTTTAATATTAATGATAAAATAATGATGATAAAGATCATAAATACAATAACACAGTCAAGCTAAAAATAACACCATTGTATGCCAAACATACATTATATGACAGTAGGGTTTCAAATCATACAAAAATTTATAGTATTTATTCTTTTATATTTATATTGTTAATTCATAAATATTTTTTAATATTAATGATGTAAAAAAATTCACAAAACTGAAAAAGAGATCACAGGAACACTCAATCACAACCAAAGTCAGATAGAATTTACCATAACAGAAGTACAAGAATCTCAATTGGAATTGACAATTCTGATTTACAAAGCAAGACATACATTACGAGACACGATTTCGCAATGTACTCGATGAAAACAGAAAAATACAACTCCAGGCAAAGAAGAAACCGCGCGGACAACAAGTTGTAAGAGCACAAGCCGCGCAGACACCAAGAGAAAAACTGCGCGTACGGCAAGCTATAACTGCACAAGCCGCCAAACCGCAAACTCTGACCGCCAAAACCGCTCAAGTCACCAAACCGCAAATAACCGCGCAAACTGTTCGTTATTTAATGTTGATGAACTTGAACAGAACCCGCTGATAGACCGGACAAACTGCTCGGCTTAACCGCAACCTCGAGAAAGAGATTTCAGGTTGCTGAGACCGCGACCTGGTGTATACCATTGGCTGTTAACCGTGACCTATTCTACATCAAGCTTTCCACTAGTTGTCTAGTCGTCTGATGCTAGACGCACAGTCTGCACAGAGTCAACTTCACTTAGTCGCGCCGTTTAGAAAATCTTAACCGCAAGGTCAAAATGCGAGCTGAGTTCTCACTGTTCTTGTTCTTATTGTTTTTTATGACGAGCCGGAGACTTCTATTTATAGGCGTGAGGAGTAGTGTTGTCACCACATATAGTGATAGGATAATCGTCCGTCAATTCGCGACTAACATCACCTATCTGCACAAACGCGGACACCAGCATCCTTCCGCCACAAAAATCATCTATCCGCATAGGTGGAAAGAAGGACCAGTCCGCCAAGCCGAGCGGACAACAAAACAAGTCCGCGTGGACTTGGCAACTCAGCCACGCATCCTGATTCAATCACGCCAGCGGCGGACTGTCTGACTCAGCCACCAGACTGCACTGTGCAGCAGATCCAAACACGCCAGTGACGGATTGTCGGACTCGGCCACCAGACCGCACTGTGCAGCGGTCTCCGCATCTAGTTCGTGCATACTGCAGCCAACGACTAGAACAGAATCTGAGCCTAGTCGAACTGCTGAACTCGACGAACTCTAAAAGCAAACCGCTCAACCACTCTAACAGCAGACCGCTCAACCAGGCGGTCTCGGCGAACTCCGGAAGCAGACTGCACAACCTGGCGGTCTCAGCGAACTGGGCAACAAACCTGGACTTGTCACAGACTCGTGACCAAGTCCACGACACCAGCGAACTCTGGCTATCAACCCGCCCGAGAAAGCTCCAGCGAAATTTGCAGTTAGCCTCAACAGACCGTGCTAACCGTCTGCCTTCCTACGAGCCAAAGATCCTGATAAGCTCTAAACGGACTGTGCGGTCTCACAATCCAGACCGCAAAAGCCGCGGTTAAACAAAGCTAACTGCACGGTTACTTCTCCAGGGTGTTTGAGAAACCAGATCGCAGGAAGGAAGGATAGAAGCCGAAACCGGCTAACCGCCATCTCCTAGCAGTCAGTCTGCGGCGGTCTGCCATATTAGACCGCCCCTACTCCACTTCACTCCCACTTCAACAATTTCAACACTCCGCCTTGAAGTGAGAAGTGGAAACTAGCCCGAGCAAACCCCGTAACTGAATAAACGGTCCCGTCGGTAACGGCTTCATGAAGATATCCACGATGTTTTCCTGACTCTGTACATGTTCTACCATCAAAAACCCCTTCAACACCTTCTCTCGAATGAAGTGATGCTCGATCTCGATTTGCTTCATTCGCGCGTGACAAACTGGATTATCAACCAGTTTAAGATCACACTCGTTGACACCGTGAAACATAATAGGACCACACACCTCCTAATGAATGTCCTTCACTAATCTCCTGAGACAAATGACTTCCTGAGTTGTCAAGGTCGAAGCATTGTACTCCGCTTCCGTAGTGGAGACAGACACTGAATCTTGCTTCTTGCTACACTACGAGATAGCTGTCGTTGCACACATGAACACATATCCTGACGTCGATTTCCGATCATCAGAATCTCCCCCATAATCAGCATCTGTGTAGTCATGCAGCTTGAAGCCCGTGTCCCTCTTATAAAAGAGGCTCATGTCCGAGGTGGACTTAAAGTACTTCAAAATATTTTTAGCAGCCACTAGATGAGGTTTTCGCAGCTCCTTCATATATCGACTTACTGGGCCCACAACATAAGCAATATTTGGCATTATAATCGCCAGATATATGAGACTCCCCACGAGAGCCCGGAATACTAAGGGATCAAAAAAAAACCTCCTCTCATCATGCCGAGGTTTCAGACCGACCTTCAGAGGATTAGAACTGATCTTCCCTTCTCGCATGCTAAATCGCTTAACGATTCTCTCTGCATAGCCCTTCTGAGAAACGAACATGTCGTTTTTCTTCCTCTCACTCTCGAGTCCAAGGAAATGGTCGAGCTCCCCAAGATCCTTCACCTCGAACTTGATAGCAAGCTCAGCCCTAAGCTTTGCTACCTCTTCCTCCAAGTTCCTGATGACGATCGTATCGTCAACATACAACAACAATATGATCTGAAGCTCCCCCCTCTTCTTAACAAATAGACTTGAATCTGAGTCTGAAGCGAAATATCCGCAAAACTGGAGGTATTCTGCAATCTTCCAGTACCACGCCCGAGACCCCTGCTTCAGTCCATAGAGAGTCTTCTTTAGTTTATAGACGTGTCCTGAATGTTCTTCAGATACATAACCAGGTGGTTGGACCATGAAGATGTCCTTGTCAATCTCACAGTAACGAAAATCATTCTTTACGTCGAGTTGCCAAATTCTCCACCCGTGGCAAGCCGTCAAAGAAATCACCACACGAACTAAAGTCATCTTGGCCAACGGACTAAACATCTCTTCATAATCCTCATTGTACTGCTGCGAGAACCCCCGAGCTACAAGGCGAGCGTTGTACCACTCGATACTGTCGTCGGCCTTCTTTTTCAGTTTATAAACCCACTTGCATGTCACAGAAGTGATGTCTACGATCTTGGGCACAAGGTATCAAGTCTCGTTTTTCCCGAGAGCGATCATCTTCTCATTCATAGCATTTTCCCACTCCTTAATGTTAGTGACATTTTCAAAGCATGGCGGCACCCGCTCATACAAGGGACCTGTGAAGAATCATGAGACAAAACTCACCATGTTCTCATCCTTATATCGAGTCGGTGGAAAAATGGTCCTTTTGGACCTCTGCAGGGCTTGACCCTGATCCACCACTTTCGCTGCTTTTTCTGAACTAGCTCTCCTCTCGGACACACCAGGAGCATCGCTCCCCCTGCTTCCAGATCCAGAAGCTTCTGCTCCAGAGCTAGATGACACCGGAGCACTTGGTGACACAGGTAAATCCACCAGAAGATCCTGAGCAGCTTGAACCTGCCCTCCATCAGACCTGCCCTCCGTCAGCTCCACAGATGAGCTACCCTGGTATGACGTCAATTCGTCAAATACCGCATCCTGGGAGAACAAACTTTCGTGTCTCTGGATCCATGCATTTCCAGTCATTTTTCCTCTCATCATATCCAACGAAGACTAGCTTCCTTGCTTTCGCATCTAGCTTCGTTCTGAGAGCGTCTGGAACATGCACATAGCAGGTTGACCCGAACACCCAAAGATGTTCCACACTGGACTTCTCCTTGAACATCAGCTCGTGTGAAGACTTCATGTTGTTCGGACTAAGGGGCATCCGGTTAATGACATACGCCGCACAGACCATTTTTTCCGCCCAGAAAGCCCTAGGAATGCTTTTAGCGTAAAGCCAGCACTTGCAGGTCTCCGTCAAATGACGGATCTTGTTTGTCTTCCCCCTTGAGAATTTGTTCTCAATGAGGAAGCTAGACAAAGTCTCATAATATGCTCTAGGGGATTACTTCAGCCTACATAGCCTTCAGCTTATCCATCCCAACATGCCCCAGCCTCTCATGTCAGATAACAGCATTGTCATTAGCCCTTATCTTATCAACATAAAAACTTGTCGCTTACACAAACAAGTCATTCACTCTCCTTCCGACATGAGTGATGTTAACTTTCATAGCTGACACATTCCTGAGGAACTTCACTTTTATTGGGCCAAACAGAACGCGATACCCAACGTCAACAGCGTTGGTCGCCGAGAAGAAGTTTTTCTTCATCTCCGGCACGTGATACACACTCCTCAAAGTTAGTGATCCCCGATCACTGTCTAAAGAAACTGTCCTCTCCTTCTCCACTGCATGTACAGTATCATCAGCAGTAATAATGACATCGTTATCTTTGTAGTCCTACAGAGAAGAGAATTTAGACTCGTCCCCGGTGAGCTGATGATCACACCCCGAGTCCACGATCCAGTGCTCCTGATAGTTGATGGAGGAAAGTGAACGAACATAAGTGCCAGTCATGAAGGCACTCCCCAATCCTCCTTCCTCAGCTCTGGATTAAATCTCTTCCTTCCCTGCAGCATGCCCTAGCTGAAGATTTACTCTGCAGACCTTTCGGATGTGACCAAGCTTGTTACACTTGTAGCACCGAGGTCCTCCCCGCTTCTTCCCGTCATCTTGCTCGACCAAAGATGGTTGATTGGCCCAACCTTGCACTGATGTAGGGGTCATTGACGATGAACAGCTAAGGAGATCAGAACCCGAACAGTATTTAACTTGGCAACTGGTGAGAAAGTCTCATCGTAGTCGAGGTCGTGTTGTTGAGTGAATCCCCAAGCCAAGAGCCGGGTTTTCATCCGATCAATCGTCCCGTCTGGAGCATGTTTGACAGTAAAGATCTATTTGCAACTAACACGAGTCTGTCGTGCAGGAAGGGGGACAAGATCCCACGTCCGATTGGCCCAAAGAGCAGTCATTTCCTCATTCATGGCCGCACGTCACCCCGAATGGTGGAGAGCCTTCTGTAAAGAGTTCAAGTATAGAAATGGAGGAGAGAAAACACAAATTTGAGAAGAGGTGGGGAGAGGCGATGTAGAAAGACGTAATTTGCCAAGGGATGAGCCGTAGAAGTTGATATCGGATCAACATGTTGCGAGATCACACCGGTAGATAGAAGCTGTTGGAGGACATCTGATTTGGGAGGCCGACGAGTGTACACACGAAGGGGTAGTTGAGGTGGGACTGGCGGGGTAGTAGGTATGGGAAGGAGAGGTGGAAGTGGAGACGTGACCGAAACTGTAGGCCTAGGTAGAGGAGGTGGAAGAAGTAGATCGGTAGAGGAGTGAAATGGTTGGTCTTTAAGGAAAGTGACATCAGCAGAAACAACCATTTTATCATTAATAGGAGAATAACAGACATACCCCTTCTGAGTATGAGAGTATCCAATGAACATAAATTTTGTAGCCCAAGGAGCAAATTTGTTAGTGAGTGAACCAACGAGGGCATGCGATTGATGAGTTGACATGCTCTGTTCTCCCTCACACCTCGTGTTTTTGGATGTACATAACATGTACATCCAAAAACACGAGGTGTGAGGGAGAACAGAGCCTTGGAAGGGAATAAAAGATTAAATGGGGCCGCGAAGTTGAGGACGAACGAGGGCATGCGATTGATGAGATGACATACAATAGAAATAGCAAAATTCCATTATAATGGAGGAACCTGCATTCGAAACATGAGAGATCTGGCGACATCGAGGAAATGACGATTTTTTCTCCCTGCCATGCCATTCTGTTGAGAAGAATACACACACGAATTCTGATGGATAATACCAAACTCTGTGCACAGATAAGAGAAGGTACGACTGGTATATTCACGCACATTATCGGTGCGAATAACTTTTAAGCATGTGGAAAAATGAGTGGAAGTCTCCGTAAGAAATGCATGAAAGATAGAGGGAAGTTCTGCTCGAACATGAAGTACAACTAGGTAACACGCGAGTAATCATAAATAAATGTTACAAAATAACAATAATTATAAACACTAGGGATCTTATATGATCCTCAAATGTCAGAGTGCACTAAACAAAAAGGAGCATCGCTCAGAGTACAGGGATAAGTAAAAGACACACGATCTTGTTTGTCATAGATACAAGATTCACAAGTAAACTCATGAAGAGAAATATCAGGAAGAGCTTTCTTAAGAATCTGAAGAGTAGCATGCTCAAGACGACGATGTCAATCGGCAGGAGAGACTGTGAAGAGAACAATAGGTAGAACATCCAGAAGATACAACCCATTAAACAACTGCCCCCTACCAAGTATACTCTGCGTTTGTCGATCCTGCACAACAAAAGAAGAGCGTGAGAATGTTACACAACAATCAAGGTCTTGAGTAAGACGGCTAACAGAAAGCAAGTTAAAAGGGGATCCCGAAACATGACGAACCGAAGATAAAGATAGAGTTGGAGTAAGAGGCACATGAGCAGCCCCAGAAACCGGGGCGGTGTCACCATTGGCCACATTAATGAACTTGGGATAGGCGAGGTCCAAATATTGAGGCGATTGCCGTGGAGAGATGTGATACGTGTCGCCTGAGTACACAATCCAGCGAGAGCTTTGGGAAAGACAAGATATACATTCACGACGTCACGGATCCAGAGGAGGGACTAACCACCTTTTGTAATTGGTGGAGCTGAGCACGCAGAGCAGCAATGTCATCACTAATGGCGGAGGGAAAAGCTGCAGTAGCGGAAGCAATAAGGTGAGGAGGCAAACCATGCTTGCGGTAGCAGGTGGCCTCAAGATAATCGTCCCGATTGCAGTGAGAACATTTAAAGAGGGTTCGGCCAGCACGTCCCCGTCCCAGAGAATGGCAACCTCCACAAGCCGGTGGACCAGAGCAAAAGGAGCAAGAGTAGAGATGGGCTGCTGGAGGAGAGTCGGAGTTAGATTTGTAGGAGCATCCCGTGGGGAGTTACCTTCAGGAGCATCGAGCAAACGTTCGAGAGGGACAGAGTAAATGCTAAGGACAGAATCTGAGCTCGAATACTATGAAGATGGGGTGGAACACGGGTCATCATCATGACAATTCTAACTGCTTCTTTTTGCGCCCGTTGCGCAACCAAATTCGTGGTGGGAGGTTGATGTTGTATCCATGCCTCCACAAGAGTCTTGGCCCGAGCAACAAAAGAAGTAAAGTCACCAGTGGCTCTAGGGTCAAGTGATTGAAGATCGGTAATTATGTCGAACATGTGTTGAAGGTTGTCCTTGCCAAAATAGAGGGAGTGAAGATCCTCCCACATAGCATGGGTCGTCTCATGATACATGTTCATCCTATAGGGCTCGACATCCAGGGAATTGAGAATCCAAGATTGGACATGACCATCATCACAGATCCAGTCCTCAGTAGAAGCAGTGGGAGGTGCCCTGGTCAGGTGATGAAGAAGGCCTTTCATTTGCAAGACACGACGAACTGAGTGAACCTACTCAACAAAATTCGACTTCCCACAGAGAGATGGTGTTGATCCGAAGTTCAAGAGGAACAACAGACGCACAGGAAGGAAGGGTGGAAGCCGTAGTTGAATCCATGAACCACACAACGCCAGGAGCTGGCCGGGCAAAACAAGCGAACAGGAGCAAGGTCGGGCGGTCAAAACCGTACTGATCAACAAGGAAATCATCGCAGGGACGAGAGCAACAAGGCGGCTAGGTGGGCAGACGGGCACACTCCGGCGGGTAGACAAAGAACATCCAGCAAGACGCGCGGCTAGAAGCCTAGAATAGCATGAGGTCGGGGGCAAAGCTGAGCGACTAACCGGCAGACAGAAGCTGCGACCCGAAGCAGCATCAGAAAGAAGCGGCGATCTGAAGATAGCTGCTGGGCAACTTGAAGCAGTGACTTGAAGCAGCGAACAGAAGCAACAACCTGACAGTCTGCGACTTGAAGGGGGCAGCAAGAATGAACCGCAAGGAGAATCAAGTCGCAGTCCGCAGCAGCAGCGATGGCGGCCAGACGAACAACACAAGGCGGTCGGGCGGCAAACTACAAGGCCAGAGAGAATACCTGTTGCGAAGAAAACAACGACCAAGTAGCTTGAGCAAAAGGGAAACAGACCGCAGCCAGGCGGCAAGCAAAAATGGCCAAGCAGAAAGCATCCAAGTGGGAAACAGACAGTGGTCAATCAGAGAGTGGTCAGGCAAAAGGAGGTGGTAAGCGAATCGTGGACAAGCGGGAAGCAGACAACGGCAGCGAACAACACAGTGCAGCTTAGGCAAGGGGCAATTACTGCGGACAGATGAAACCAGGAGAACCAGTGGACAGGAGGCTGTGGACAAGAGTCAGTGGCTAGGGAAGGGAGGGTGGACGGAGAAGAACAAGCCGCGGGAAATACAGAGGTAGGACCCGACAGGGAAAAACGTATAAAACCAGGTAGACTCCATGAAGCAGAAAGAGGACCAGGTCAGAGCTCGCCAAAGGGATCAGCTGGATAGAAAAAAACTATCCGCCAAGAGAAGAGGAGCCAGTTAGAAGAAGTCTAGCCGCCCAACATGGATTTATGCCTCTGATACCATGAAGAGAAATGAAAAAAGTCGAAACAACAACAACAGAACCCATATAGTCCCCAATCATTGGGGGTATGGGCGTGGGAAAATTGAAAAAAGACGAAATTTTTTATTAATATAAGAATTCATCTTTACAACTTGAGATTGTACATACATAGAAAGGGAGAGAGGAGAAGAATCCCAACCAAGAGATGTGGATTAATACAAGTGAACAAGTGGGTCATAACATTGACCAAGATAATGGGCCTAATTTAAATATCTTTCTCTAACAAAAACGACCAACTGCTCGTCAAAATATGTTATCACCTTGCCTATAAAAGCGCTTGGAGAAGGGAGAAAAAAAAGGTCTTCTGCTAAGAGGACACATTCAGAAGAACAACCCATTTCAAATTATTCTAACCCAAATTACTCATCTCGCCTATAAGAGTGATTTCCCCAATCCCATGGCATCGGGTAGCTTTGGAACAAAATTGCACAATTTCAACTAGTCAGCTACTAATATGCCACTAAACATACCCAAGGGCTGAGAAGCCCTACATTTGTTCTACTAGGAATGACACAAATCTGACATGACCGAATAACCTGCGTAACACTATTTAAAGAGTGATCATGTGCAATGTTTTCTCTACAAACAAAAGATAATGTTTGTAGTTCAAGTTTTGTATATAAAGGTACCCCAAAGGCAATATAGCTTAGAGCCTCATCTATGAAGGGTGTATATCTAATTGTAAAATGAGAATGTCTTCAAAATATCTATGAATAGGATATAACACATGTCGCATATATCTCAGTGAAGATGCAAAAGAGAATTTTTAGAGCGGAGGTTTGTTTACAAAATTGATATCGTACACAGACAAATAGTATTTTTTTGTAAGCATCAGAGTGACAATCTCATAGTAATTGATCAAATGTATCGTGAGAGAACAAAACATATTAGTAGTTGGTACCACTTCAGCCGAGATAAATTCAGATATGGTGAAATCCCATTTCAAATGGGGAATTAGTGTAATTGGTTCTCTCAAGAGTTATTTCGACAGTATTATTCAATCCATTTTGACACCTTTGCTTCAAATTGGTCCCGGGTCTTGACGAGGAACAAATCATTACACGTGTTATCAGTTCAGACCAGATTCCGCAAAATTCATAGTTAGGTTTTCATCAAATGAAAATTTGTTTTACCATGCCATAAACATAATCTCTGGCACATCAGAAAAGCAGGCTTGCCCATGCGCCAATGAAGGCGAAGCCACCAAATGGAGCCAGAGTAGAGTACTTCCTATCTTCAAGATATGCGACTGTGTAGCACCTGCAAGATAAAGAGAGCAACAGAGCCAATGGATTGTTTTGCTAAAATATCAAATGAAACTGCAGCATTTAGCCTTAAAAGGTATCATAATGTAAATATTATTGATATGAACCCAAAAGTGCTCCAAACCACAAATCTCTAATATTTGAGTTGACGGGGATAAAGAATTAGCTAAAGCCCAAATTGCCGGAGTCAAGCTTGGACAAATTCGGGATGGGATGATAAAATAAAAGTAGGAAACAATATCGGATCTAGTCATACATTTGATCCAAATTATACTACTGAATATTGGCAATTCAAAATAAAACATTGATTCTCGAGCAAGACGACGCATTTGTGCCAAGCGCCATATTGCGCTATAGAAGCACAGTGACGTTCTACGCAGCACGCAGCATGGCGCATATGGTGCCTACCATTTTGGTTCTTTGGGTCTTTTTTACTGGAAGATTTCATTGCAGCTATTGAGGGCAATAAGTTGGTGCTTGGTAAAGAAGAACTAACTTAGAGGAATGTGGGTACGACTATTGGTGCAAAAAGAGTTCCAAAGGAAGAAAAGGGAAAAATGGAATGTGTCTATCAATGATGAAAATGAAGATGAAGAGGATTATCCCATACGTGATGAAAATGGTGGTTGTGAAGTTTATTTTGTTTGGGATGATGACACGAGGGTTCAGTATAAACAAAAACATAAAATCATGAATTTTTACTAACAAAATAGTGACTCGACTCTACAACATCTATACTATGGAGTTGACTGGGCTAATTATGACTCTCTCATGGCGTCCCCACTCAAGGAAAAAGACCCAAACTTGAACCTAATATACAATTGAATATACATTGATTATCCTAAAATCTTTAGCTAAGATATAAGGGTTACTACAAGGGTATGAGTAACTCAAACTCCCATTTTATCTCCAATGTGGAATTATTCACTCACTCCCATTTGCATCTCAACAATGTCATCTCTCCTCGCCATTACAATCAACAAAAGCTTTGAAGAAGGGCTGGTGCTCCTAATGACGACTATGCAAAAAGAAGCCATCTGTTGAAATCCCGTTTATAATGTCACTCTGTTTTTTCTGTTATCCAGTTACTTCACTGTTTATTTTTTTTTGTTTTGTTTTGAAGCCTTTCTCCTTCATTCTGTTTGTTATAAATAATAAGGCTTTAGCCTGATTTTTGTAGTTGTTAGATACAGTGTATTTTGTGTGTGGTAGAGTTAACTTAGACTCATCTTGGATGTTGTGAACACCCGCACTTGTACATGTATATATATTCCTTATTCTTGTAAATAGACATCGATTCATTCAATCCTATCATGGTATCAGAGCCACGGAAAACCCTAGCCACTCTTACCAAACGATCCCGTCTCCCCCGCTCATCTCGTCGCTCCTATTGATCGATCCCGTCGCTCCACCGCTCGATCCCGTCCCTGCTCCCGACCGATCCCGTCTATGTCGTGCGTCCCTGCTCCCGATGGCTCGATCCCGTCCACGTTTCGTCGCTACTCATCGCTCGACTGGATCGCTATTGTCTCCGTCGCTTCGAGGAAGAGACCAGGTCTGTTTTTTTTTCCATCGCCGCTACCTGCTTTGCTCTCTATGACAACTACCTGTTTGACTGGATCATCGCTACCTGTTTTGCTCCTTAAGGCAGCCCGCTATTTTTTGGATCTCATTGTTGTGCTGCAGCTAGCTGGTTTCTCCGCTGACTAACCCTGCCGAAACTCCTCCACCGGCTGATCTAATGCAGCCCCGATGGCCTCCTCTGTCTTTCTCCAGAAGGCGGATGTCATTCTCGGTGGATGAAATTACAAGGCATGGTCCGTCACCGTCGGCGTGATCCTTCGTGTCCAAGATCTATGGGGCCACATTGACGGCTCTGAGCTTGCTCCGCCTCCACTGGCTAACAGTACTGTGACCGACTCTTCCACTATTAGCATCGCCGACTCAGTTCAGTGCTCCGGTATGACCAAGTGGTGCTCGGAAGACTCTCGTGTGATAGCCGTCATTTGTCAGTCATGCGAGCTCCCCATTCACATGACCGTGTATGAACTCCCTAAGTCCAAGGCGATGTGGGATCACTTGCTTCGTCTCTACCCGCCATCTAGTCAAGCCCTGTGTGACGTATGCTACCAGCATGATTGGTTTGTACAAGGCTTCTTTGTTGAGCTCCTGGACCTCTGGCGACAGTGTTATGAGATGTCTCCTTCTCCCTGTCCTACTTGCTCTCAGTGTGTTGCCACATCTTGGAATCGTGATTTTCAGCGCATGTATGAGTTTCTTATGCACTTACGCCATGAGTTCGAGTCTATTCGTGCCCAGCTTCTGCACTGGTATCCTCCTCTCAACGATATGCTGGTCTTGGTAATCGCTGAAGAGACTCTTCTACACTCCTTAGACATTGTTGCTCCTTCTGGTATGCTGACTTATGTTATTTTTGTTACTCCCGAGCTTCCACCGCAGTCCTCTCCTGTGAACACTCCTCTGCTGCCTTTTTCGGGTTACAGTGCGCCGGTACGACCCGTTCCTCGTCCTCTGAAGCCCTCTACTGCCCAGTCTGGTGGTCTTCGTCGCTAACACGTCTGCTGCCACTACTGACAGTGTCTTGTACACGCCAAAATCTGAGTGTCGCAAACTTCAGAGGACTCAGCAGTCTGTTTAGCAGCGTGCTCCCGGTGCTCCTTCAACTTGCTTATCCGCCATGACGCAGTCACTCTCTGTTTCTGAGCTTGTCCAGCAGATTGCTCAACAGCTCTCTTGTGGGTCTCTGCATCGTTAATTTGCCTTTGTGCTCTCACCGAATATTTCTGTTGTTTTTGCTTCTCAGCTCGTTGCACCTGCCCCTGCAGGTATCTTTTCCTCTGACTGGTTGCTTGACTTTGGAGCCTCATTTCACATGACCTATGATGTCACCCACCTATTGTCATGTCAGCCCGTCTCGCCCGCCTTTAGTGTCATGGTAGCAGATGACACTATTCTCCCCATCACCAGCTGTGATCTCCTTCATACTAAACATTTTCATATCCCTAATGTTATCCACATACTCAAGTTATTCATGAATCTTATATTCACTAGTCAACTCACGTCTCATGGTTGTCTTATTATTTTAGATGAATTTGTGTGTCATGTGCAGAACCGTCTGACGGGGACACTCCTTGGAGCTGGTCGTCGCCGTAGCGGGGTATATGTCCTTGATCACCTCCATCTTCCCTCCATTTCATCGTCACCAGCTACCTCTTCCTTTTGTCTTCCTTCAGTGGGTTCTCTCAGTGGCATCGCCGCTTTGGTCACCCCAGCAGTTCGCGTCAGTCGTCTCTCATCAGTACTGGTCTTCTTGGTCGTGTTTTTGTTGATCGGTCTCACTCTTGTACGGGTTGTAAGCTTGGAAAACAGCTACAACTCCCATATTAGTCTAGTGAGTCTAGGTCTCAGCGTCCTTTTGATATAGTTTATTCAGATGTTTGAGATCCGACACCTTTTGTATTAAAGGGTGGACATCAGTATTATGTTATTTTTGTTGACGATTACTCTCGTTATTGTTGGATTTATTTTATGCGCTCTCGCTCTGAATTCTTTCAAATTTATGTTACTTTCTCTGCTATGGTGCGCACTTAATTTTCTGATTTCATACGCATTTTCCGTTCTGACTGGGGGGGGGGGGTATCTCTCTCATGTTTTTTGCGATCTACTAGCTACCCACGACACTCTCCCTCTGCTTGCATGTCTCGGTGCTCACGCTCAGAATGACACCACTGAAAGGAAACATCGCCACATCATAGAGACAGCTTGCACTCTTCTCATTTATTCCCACGTTCCTCCTCACTTTTGGACTGAGGTTGTTTTCACTGATGTTTGCCTTATTAACCAACATTCATCCACCTTTCTTCAGGATCAGTGTCCTGGTGAGTGTTTGTACTCTCGATCCCCACGTTATACTCTTCGAGTGTTTGGCCGTCGGTGTTATGTTTTACTTCCTCCATATGAGCGTACCAAGCTCTCTGCTCAATCTGTAACATGTGTCTTCCTTGGAAACAGTACTGAGCATAAGGGATATCGATATTATGATCTTGATGCACGCCGACTTTGCATCTCATGTGATGTCACCTCTGACGAGTCTCACCCTTTCTTTATGTTCTCCGTCCCATTGACCTCACAGTCATCTGTGACTCCCTCTGATGTGCAGTTCCTTACTCTTCCCACCCCACCGCCTTCTGTCTTCTCCTATCCACCGGTATGTCCACCTCCTCTCTTCTTGCCACCGACCACACCATCTCCCACCTTTCCAGTCTCGTCTTCTTATATCTCCCTTCCACCTTCCACTTCTCTCTCGGACGCGTTCATCGCCCCCCTTCCATATCATTACACTCGTCGTCGTCTTCCTCCTCCTCTGATTCCTTTGTCTCCAATGCCCCCAGACTCAGTGTCTGCCTCCTCCAGTGAGTGTCTTGTGGATGATCCACTAGTGTGTCGCAACCCACCCCGTGAGAGACGTCCTCCTGACCGCCTTAGCCATGCTACACTACCGTTGGACCTACATGCCCTTCCTGCTACTGTCTGTCTCACTCCAGATCTGGCTTCCTGCCGTGAGGTTTTCCAGATACCAGAGTGGCAGGTTGCTATGTCTGCTGAGTTGGAGGCTCTTGAGAACACTCGTACATGAGACCCTGTTCCTCTTCCACCTGGTGTTGTTCCTATTACTTGCAAGTGAGTATTCAAGATCAAGACTCGCCCCGATAGTTCTGTGAAGAGGTACAAGGCTCGGCTAGTTGCACGTGGTTTTCAGCAGGAGCAGAGGAGAGACTATGACAAGACCTTTGCTCCAGTCGCTCACATGACTCCAGTTCAGACTCTTATTACAGTTGCAGTTGTTCGTCGCTGGCCTCTGTCTCAGCTCGACGTGAAGAATGTCTTTCTTCACGGTGATTTTCAGCAGGAAGTATACATGCTTCCTCTTCCCAATCTATCATTCCCTGCAGGCCTTGTCTGTCGCTTGATGAGAGTTCTTTATGGGCTCAAGCAGGCACCTTGCGCATGGTTTGCACGTTTCAGCTCATCCATTACAGTCACCGCTTTCCAACCGAGTCCACATGATCCAGCTCTGTTCGTGCACTCCTCTCGTGGTCGGACTTTCTTGTTACTTTATGTGGATGATATGATTATTACTGGTGATGACCCTTCCCATGTGGCCTTTGTCAAGCATCACCTTCAGCAGTAATTTCAGATGACTGACCTTGGACAGCTGAGCTACTTTTGGGCCTTGAGGTCAGCTCTACAGACTGCGGTTTTCAGCTTTCTCAGCAGAGGTACACATCAGATCTCCTAGCTCGGGCTGCTCTCTCTGGCTCTCGCATAGCGGACACCTCTATAGAGCTTCACATTCAGCTGCGTCCGGATGATAGTGTTCCATTCTCCAATCTCACTCGCAACTGTCACCTCGTTGGAAGCCTCGTCTACCTCACCATTACTCGCCCTACATTGTTCATATTGTTCATGTGTTGAGCCAGTTTGTTAATGCACCTACCTTTGTGCACTACGGTCACCTGCTGCGTCTCCTGCGCTATCTCCGAGCGATGCCTTTTCATGGACTTTTCTTCTCCAACAATAGTTCTTTGCAGCTCTGTGCTTACTTGGATGCTACCTGGGCTAATGATTTTGTTGATCGTCGCTCTGTCACTGGTTTTTGTTTGATCTTGGGTTCTTCTCTTATTGCATGGAAGTCCAAGAAAAAGACTAGTGTTTCTCGTTCCAACACTAAGACTGAGTTTCGGGCCATGACTACCACTATTGAGGATATTATTTGGCTTTGTTGGCTTCTTGAGGATCTTGGTGTATCTTCACCAGATCTCACCCCACTCTATCGTGATAACACCGGTGTCATTCAGATTACTTTGAACCCGATGAAGCACTCACTCTCCAAACATATCGGAGTTGATGTTTTCTTCTTTCATGAGCACTATGACACTCTTGCCAAGCAACAGATTTGCAGACTTGATGTCAAAGCCACAAACGAGGACCCAGCATGCCCGTCTTTTGTCCAAACTCTCGATGTATGATCCCCCGAGAGTTTGCAGGGGGGGTAGATATAATGTATTTTGTGTGTGGTAGAGTTAACTTAGGCTCACCTTGAGAGTTGTGAACACCCACGCTTGTACATGTATATATATTCCTTATTCTTATAAATAGACGTTGATTCAATCGATCCTATCAGTAATAAGATACTATTTTCCTATCGTCACTTTCTTTTGTTCATGATGCTTCTTCACATAAGATCCATGATGTTCTTCAGTTTTAACATGGTATCCGAGGGATTTGAGATTTGATGTCCTGCAATTGGTTTGTCCTCCTTATTCCTCATGGCAAATCTTACTGAAGAACAACGAACACAATCGAATCAAGATCGAAATTCTGCAACAACACCTCTATCTCTGCAAAACTCTGATTCCCCTGACATGATCCTCGTTAATCAGGTTTTGCTCAATGGGAAGCGTTCCATGGAAATAGCTCTTTCTTGCAAAAATAAATTAGACTTCGTCAATGGATCGTCTCTTAATCCTATTTTCATTGATCTCAATTTTGCTCAATGGGAATAGGTGAATGTTGATCAATGTCGTCTCCAAGGATATTGGTCAATCGATCATCCATGGCAACAATGTTGCCATTATGTGGTTCAACTAGTCCCGGCTATTCACTAACAATAGTTTCTGGCTTTATGGTCTGCGGAAAGCCATTTCTTCTTGTACCCAAGAAACTCTAAGTATCGAGGCATACTTCACTAAAATAAAACTGTTGTGGGATGAACTGGAAGCTGTTGCATCGATTCCGATTTGTAAATCAGATTCCTAATGCGAGGTTGCTAAAGCCTGGATTGATCAATTGGAGGAACAAAAATTCATGCAGTTCTTGATGGGGCTCAATGATCATTTTAAACCTCTTCGTGGACAAATACTTCTGATGAAATATCTCTTCCATCTGTTGAAGACACTTAATCCATGATGCAGCAAGAAGAACGTCAGATGAACATCTCTCCGATTATGCCAATGGAAGATATGACAACTGCCATCTATTCTGGAACCTCATCCAATTCCTTTTCTCAACAATCAAATTGAAATTTTGGCACTAACAACAGGCGAACATTGTGGTGTGAACATTGTCAGATGTCAGGTCATACCAAAATAAATGTGTTAGGACCCCGCATAACGACCGATTCATGGGTCAGCAATACGCGCGGCGGCAGAAGGAGGCAGCACAAAATAGGGCTGAACCTACCGGTTCAATCCTCCCCAATTAAACCACGACGAATCGGGGGCTGAACCTGCGGGTTCAGCCCACATGGGGGGGCGGGCCCTCTTGGCCCAGAGGTATAAATACCTCTAGGGTTGGTCTGGCGGAGGCAAGAAAAGAACTATAAAGGTATTCTCCTCTCTTTCTCTCAATTCCTAACCTTAATTCTTCTCTCCCTCCTCAAGTCTCTATTAGTCCTCTCATCGTTTCTATCAAAATGCTTCAAGATTCACGGCTATCCAGACAACAACAAAGGTAAAATAAAAAATCTCCGAATAAAACTTTTCAACGTTTTGAAGGAAATCTTGTGGAATTTAATTGCCGAGATCTGATGTCAGTGCAGCCAGGACACAAAATGGGAAACAATTCTCAGTCATCAGCTTCTTCTGTGGATTCAACACCAGTAGTTCATCAATTTACACCTCATCAAATAATCAAATTTCTTGAACTTGTCAATCAACCTAAATAGTATACTGCAGACATGGTTCAACGATTGGCAAGTATTTAGTTATTGTTTTTCTCTCACACACAAGAATGATGACGGGATCCTAGATAGCGAAGTACTGATCATATCACATATATATATATAATATATCATCTTCTTCATGAGCCATAACGACTCTTCAAACCAGCAATTGTTTATCTGCTAGATGGTTCTTCTACTTACATCACACATATGGAAACAATACATCTCTCTAATGAGATCACCTTGAAAGACGTTTTATTTGTCCCCATGATTAAACATAACTTGATATCTGTTAGCAAACTCAGCTCGGATGCTAAAAAATCAATCTATTTTAAATACAATTGTTGTGTGATTCAGGACCATATAAGGACTGCTCCAATGAATCTGGAATACAACTTGGAACACAACATGGAGGTTTGTACTACTTTCAGCCAGAATTTCATAACTCGCAACAATTAGGACTGAACATCCCTGCTGTTCATAATGCCAGACTTGACAAATCAATTTTGTGGCACCACCGATTGGGGCATATCTCAACATCCAAACTCAAACATTTAACAGTTTTCATTCCTGATTTTCACATCATAAAACATCATGAGTGCAGTATATGTCCTCTAGCAAAACAATCTAAATGTCCTTTTAATAAGAATGATTCTTTTTCATAACAAGCTTTTGATATTATTCATTGTGACACATGGGGACCATATAAAATTACAACACATCATGGTTTTAAGTATTTTTTTTACGATTGTCAATAATTACACTAGGAATACCTAGACATTCCTAATGCATTCTAAGGAGGAAGTACCTTCCTTATTATCACATTTCATACAAATGATTCACACTCAATTCAACAATTGCGTTAAAAAATGCCAAACTGACAATGGATCAGGTTCTTTAATCACACTCTGAAATCTTAATTTTTTAGAAAAAGGAATCATACATCAAGGTAGCTGCACCTACATGCCTCAAGAGAATGGAATTGCAGAATGTAGACGCAAATATGTTCTTGATTGTGCCAGAGATTTATAATTTCAGGCAGGCTTACCAATCCATTTTGGGGAGAATGCATACTCACAGCCACATATTTAATTAATAAGATTCCTTCAAGTGTTTTTAATAATAAGTCCTCATTTGAAGTCTTATTCAATAAAGTTCCGACTTATGAGAACCTAAAAGTCTTTGGTTGCTTGTGTTTTGCGTCTACCATCACAATAAACAGAGATAAATTTGATCCTAGAGCTCGCCGATGTGTTTTTATTGGTTATCCTCATGGTCAAAAAGGTTGCAAGCTCTATGATCTCCTTTCTCAAAAAATTTTCATTAGCCGAGATGTTAAATTTCATGAGTACATATTCCCTTTCCATAATCATGTTGATCACACTACAAATTTCTTAACTTTTCCACCCAACTTATGTGAATTTGAACTTGAAGACGGTACAAGTAAAGATATCTCAGACTCTCAGAATTTCAATAATACTGATGGTCAGCAAAGTTCCATTTCAGATATCAATATTCTTAATCTTAGTCTTAAACACAATAGAACATACACCGCTAGTATTGGGTTAAGAAGATCCACAAGAACTACAAACACACCTCACTGGCAGAAGAATTACATTTGTTCCTCCATCAACATGAATTCCATTCATGAAGAACCACAAACTTATAATCAAGCTTATCAAGATCCTCAATGGCGAGCAACAATGTCTAAAAAGATTGCAGCTTTAGAAACCAATAAAACTTGGTACATTACTGAATTACCAGTCGGCAAGAATGTCATTAGTTGTAAATGGAAATACAAAATCAAGCATAAATCTGATGGCCCTATAGATGTTTTAAAGATCGTTTAGTTGCAAAAGGTTTTACACAAGTAGAAGACCTTGATTATCAAGATACTTTGCTCCAGTTATTAAAATGACCACCATACAAACCTTAATTGTTGTGGATGCTTCCAAAGGATGGTCAATTAGCTCAACTTGACGTTGATAATGCCTTTTGACATGGGGATTTACTTGAAGAGATATAAATGCATATACCACTAGGATTTTCCATCAAAGGAAATTATAAAGCTCCTGCCTGTCATCTAACAAAATCCCTTTATGGGTTGAGACAGGCGTCCAGGCAATGGTTTGCAAAGTTCTCCTCGACTATTGAAGAAATTGGTTTTGTTCAATCCCCGAGTGATCATTCCCGTTTTACCAGAAAAACTGAAACTGATTTTAAGGCTCTATTGGTCTACATAGATGATATCATAATTAGAGGCACGAGTCTTAAAGCTATCAAGGAATTCAAAGCTTTTATCAAAACCAAATTCAAGATTAAGGATCTTGGATAATTGATTTTTTTTTCTAGGCATCAAAGCTCTCAAGAATGAATGTGGCATTTACTTGAATCAACGTAAATATGCTCAAAACATCTTGAAAGATGCAGGAATGATTGATTGCTGTTCAAGTAATATTCCTATGGATCAAAATCATAAATTAAACGATTATGATGGAGATCCTATTGATGATTCAGTCCTATACAGGAAAATTGTAGGGAAGCAAATATACTTGATCATTTCCAGACCAGATTGGACATATGCCATGCATATTGAGTCAATTCAAGGAAAGACCAAGAATTCCTCACATGAAAATGGTTCATAAAGTTATGCAATACATTAAAGGATCGTTTGGTCAAGGATTATTTTTTCCAGTAAAGAATGAGTCGAAAATGGAGGCATTTTGTGATGCAGATTGGACAGCATGTCCTACGACACGATGTTTGATTACAGGCTTTTGCATTAAGCTTGGAGATGCTTTAATATTCTGGAAAATAAAAAGTAAAATACAGTTTCAAAATCATCCACTGAATCGAAATACCGCTCCATGGTTTTTGTTAGAAAAGCCCATGTAATTGGCCCAGTATTGGGCCCATTTATTTTCTACTTTCTTCTCCTCCTATTAGTCTCACATCATTGTATAGGATTTCTTCTCTTCTTCCCTCTTCTATATATTTGTATTCTCTCCTTGTATTTTGATACACAAGTAATACATACAAGATTTGAGCTCATCCAACATGGTATGAGAGCCAGGTTCTGACCTCGCCGCTTCCCTTTCTAACCGCCCGGTTTGTTTTCCTCTCATGTCCGCTTTCCTCTGCGACCTATTCCACTACTCGCACCGGCTAGCTGCCTTTCTACCAGCTGTTCTCTTCGCGGCTTTCCCCTTGCTAAACCGCTGCCCTCTCTCCTCTTCCTCCCTCCCTCCCTCCCGTGGATCCACCCCTCAGTGACTTTTATAGCCTCTCCTCTCAACCCGTGGGCCCCTCTTCCCGCTGCCCTCTCTGTCCTCCTCTTCCTGCGCGGCCTCCTTCTGCGGCTTCTCTTGCCGCTTGCGGTTTATCTTTCTTGCCGCTTGAGTTCTTCTCGCGGTCTCTCTTTTCTTGCCGCTCGTCTTCTTCCTCGTGGTCTCTCTCTCTAGCCGCTCGAGTTCTTACTCGCGGGTTTTTTTCTTGCCGCTCGACTTCTTCCTCGCGGTCTCTCTCTTCTTGTCGCTCGAGTCTTTTCCTCGCGGTCTCTCTCTCTCTACCCGCTCGAGTTCCAACTCGCGGTCTCTTCCTCTACTGGTCGCGCGGTCTCTTCCTCTGCTGCTCGCGCGGTCTCTTCCTCTGCTGGTCGCGCGGTCTCCTTTTTTTCTAAACCGCCGCGATCTCTCCTCTTCTCTTTCAGGCCGTCCTTCTTCTCGCTCTTGCTTCGCCGCTGGTGGTCTCTCAGTGACCGTGTGGGTTGTTCTTGCCGCTGGTGGTATCTCAGTAACCGTGTGGCCTCCAGTAGCTCTCTCCCCTGTCCTTGTCGGCGTGACTATCCGCTGCGGCCTTGTCTCTAACCGCGCACTCTTCTAGTCGCGGCGGCCTGTCCCGGCTCCATGGGCTCTTCCATCAACTCTACCGAACAGGCGGCTACTCCTCCTGCTGACCGCTCGGCTTCTCTTCCTGACCTTCGAGATGAGCTGCGGATCACCACTATCTCCTTATCTGGGAAGAAGAACTTTGTTCCGTGGGTACACTTGGTTCGGCGTGTTCTTCAGGCCAAGGGCCTTGTGCTTCACCTTACTAACGCACCTCCTTCCCCTAATACGGAGGATTGGCTACGCAATGACGACCGAGTTCAAACATGTCTCCTTAATTCACTGGAGGGTGAGCCATACCAAATGATCATGTATCATGAGACCGCTAAAGCCATGTGGGAGGAGCTTCACTCCTTATACTCTGGGAAGGATAGTCTTCAGCACCTCTACGACATTATTACCGACCTTCAGTCTCTTGATGCTGGGGGGGCGGTTGACATGACCTCTTTTGTTGCTCGTGCCAAGACTCTGGCAGAGGCCTGGATCCAGCATCAGCCTTCTACCACCGACCTTGCTGCTCAGCGCATGCAAAAGGAGGCTGTATGTATTGCCATGATGATGACTCGTGTCCCCCCTCACCTTCAGAGCATCCGGGCTCAAGTGTTGGCCTCGGCCTCTACTCCCTCCCTTTCTGATGTCTGCTCTATGCTCCTTCGAGTATCACCACCCATGGATTCTCCGGCGCCCTCCACTCCGACTCTCCTTCACCAGATCCATCCCCCCTTACTCCCCCCACCGCCTTCTGCTCGCGGTGGACGTTCCAGCTCTCGCGGAAGGGGACGTGGGGGTCGGGGCCGCTCCAAGTGTTCCTACTGCGGCCGGGATGGCCACACGGATGCTGTTTGCTACAAGAAACATGGCTATCCTCCTCGCCCCACTGCAACTGCTGCTGATGGCTCCTCCTCCACTGGTACCGCCCTTGCGGTTGTTCGCCTCCAGCTACAGCAACTCCAGGGACTTCTTAGCCCTCCTCCTGCTTCTGTTTCCTCCATCTCTACTACAGGTATTACTTGTCTTTCCTCCAGTCCGCGTTGGATCTTGGACTCTGGGGCTACTCATCACATCACCTCGATGCGGCCCCTCCAGTACTCGGATGTTCCTCATCCGAAATTGATCATTGTCGCTAATGGCGCGACTGTTCCGGTCTCCGGATGCACATACATCTCTCTTGCCCCCTTCATCTCTCTACGCTCGGCCTTTTATGTTCCGGGCTCTCCTTTTAATTTACTTTTTGTTGGCCGCCTCACTCATGATATGGATTGCTCTGTCACATTTACTCCTTTTTTGATACAGGATCGGCGGACGAGGACTACCATTGGTAGAGGACGACTGCAGAATGGGCTCTACCTTCTTGACGTCTCTCCCACTATTCTCTCCTCTGTCTTCGTTGTTGACTGACACCGACGTCTTGGGCATGCCCCTCTTCCTGTTCTCCAAAAGGCGCTGTCTGATATCTTTTTTTCTGCTTTCCAATGTGATTCTTGTGTTTACGACAAACAGCCGCGTGCTTCTTTTCTTGCTCATTGTACTAGGAGCGCTGCTCCATTTGATTTACTACACTCCGATGTTTGGGGTCCTTTTAAAGTTACCAGTATTTCTGGATGCCGTTATTTTCTAATCTTCATTGATGATTATTCCCGCACCACCTGTCTTTACCTACTTCGTGATCTCTCCGAGCTCTCTCGCATATTCCGCGCCTTTATACAAGAAACTCGCACGCAATTCTCCAAAACTATTAAAACCGTGCGCACCGATAACGCTCGCGAATACACAGGTCATGAATTTGTCAATCTATGTGCAGAATTTGGTATTCTTCATCAAACCTCTCGTGCGTACACCCCCCAACAAAATGGCGTGGCCGAACGTAAGAACTGTCACCTCCTAGACGTTGCCCGCTCCCTCATGCTCCAAATGAATGTTCCAAAAATTTACTGGCACTTTGCGGTCTCCACTGCATGTTTCCTCATCAACCGCCTCCCTTCCTCGGTTCTCAACTCTGTCACTCCATTCAGTCTACTTTTCCCCTCCACTCCGACCTTCCCTCTTACACCGAGGGTCTTTGGCTGCATTTGCTTCGTTCACCTCCTGGGTCCCTCCTCGGATAAGTTGGATCCACGTGCAGCCAAGTCCATTTTCGTCGGCTACTCTCGCACTCAGAAGGGCTACCTGTGTTACTCTCCGGTCACACGGAAGGTCATCGTCTCCGTCGATGTTACCTTTAGGGAAGACCAACCTTTCTTTCCCCCACCTCCTGCTCCTTCCTCCCCGACGACATCTCCACCACTGCCTCTACCCCGACCCGTCATCCCTACTACTGACTCTGTTCCCCTACGTCCTTCTAACCCTACTTCTGCTCCCTCCAGGCCGCCCGTTATCCAGGTTTACTCTCGCCGCCTTCCTCCTCGTTCTGCTACCCCTCTGCAGTCGGCCTCTTTCTCGGCTACCCCGCGCCCTGCTGATCAGGTATCTCCCTCTACCGCTCATCCTTTGGCAAATTATGTCTCTCTGCATCGTCTCTCTCCCCAACTACATACATTTGCTACTTCTCTTTCCTCCATTGCGGTTCCTAACACTGTGCAGGAGGCGCTACAACATCCCGGCTGGAAGGCTGCCATGAAGGAGGAAATGGCTGCTCTCTGGACCAACCAAACCTGGACTCTTGCACCACTTCCCCCGGGTCAGAAACCGGTTGGGTGTAAGTGGGTCTTCGTGGTCAAACATGCCGCTAATGGGACTATTGACCGTCTGAAAGCTCGGCTGGTCGCTCGGGGCTTCACCCAACAACACGGGATGGACTATGAGGAGACCTTCTCTCCGGTTGCCAAACTCAACACCGTTCGGGTTCTTATCTCGGTGGTTGTCCATCGCCGGTGGCCCTTAATGCAACTGGATATTAAGAATGTCTTTTTGAATGGCGACTTACAGGAAACTGTCTATATGCAACAACCTACCGGATTTGAGACCACGGGGGAGTCTCAGGTTTGTCGCCTTAAGAAAGCTCTGTATGGCCTCAAACAATCACCACGGGTATGGTTCGACGGGTTCAGCAAAGCTCTCCGGGAGGATGGTTTTTCTCGAAGCACGGCAGATTTCTCGATGTTCACTCACCACCGTACAGCGGGGACGGTCCTTTTGTTAGTTTATGTTGACGACATCATAATTACAGGGGATGACTCACAGGGAATACAGGAGGTCAAACGACATCTCGGTACTGTTTTTCAAACAAAGGATCTGTGACCCCTCCGGTATTTTTTGGGCCTTGAGGTTGCTAGACGACCAGATGGTCACGTCCTTTCCCAGCGAAAGTATTGTCTCGACCTTCTCCATGATGCAGGTTACTCGGGTTGTAAGCCGATCAATACCCCAATGGATGTGAATCACAAGTTATGTGCTCAGGTTTCTGACTCAGATCTCTTACTTGAGAATCCTGAATACTATCGTCGTCTAGTTGGAAAATTGATCTACCTCACGATAACTAGACCTGATATATCTTTCGCAGTTGGTATTGTCAGCCGTTATATGCATTCCCCGCGGAAATCTCATCTTCAAGCCGTTGAACGCATTCTCAGATACCTCGAAACAACCTCTGGTCAAGGATTGGTCTACAAGACCTCATCTTCAGCTCCTACATTAATAGCTTACTCTGATGCTGACTACGCTGGTTCTCTTGATGATCGACGTTCAACCAGTGGCTTTTGCACCTATTTTGGAGGACACTTGATTACGTGGCGGAGCAAGAAACAAGCTGCTGTAGCTCGATCATCTGCTGAGGCTGAATACCGGGCAATGACATCTGTTGTTTCTGAACTAACATGGCTGGAGAGTCTTCTTACCGATATAGGTATAAAACTTCCTTCTCCAGCTCTTCTCCTTTGTGATAGCCAAGCGGCGATACATATTGTCAGGAACCCGGTATTCCACGAGAGAACTAAACATATTGAAGTCGATTGCCACTTCATCAGAGAAAAAGTTCAAATGAAGAAGATTGACCTGAAGCATGTTCTCGGGACAGAACAAGTGGCGGATGTTCTCACTAAAGCTCTTCCTAGTACACTCTTCTATCAGTGCTTGTCCAAGCTTGGTGCATATGATTTGTACGCTCTAGCTTGCGGGAGAGTGTTAGAAAAGCCCATGTAATTGGCCCAGTATTGGGCCCATTTATTTTCTACTTTCTTCTCCTCATATTAGTCCCACATCATTGTATATGATTTCTTCTCTTCTTCCCTCTTCTATATATTTGTATTCTCTCCTTGTATTTTGATACACAAGTAATACATACAAGATTTGAGCTCATCCAACAGTTTTTATATGTTGTGAGCTTACTTGGATTACTAATCTTCTTGCTGATTTCTAGGTTACTAATTTAACTCTCATACCATTACATTGCGATAATCAAGCAACCTTAAACATAGCCTCTAATCCAGTTTATCACGAAAGAACTAAACACATAGAGCTAGATTGTCATTTGGTTTCAGAAAAGTTATAGGCAAAGATGATTGCTCCAAGGTACCTTCCAACCAAGAGGCAAATTGCTAATATATTTACTAAGGCTATTGGAAAGATTACTTTGCAAACATTTCTGAGCAAGTTAAGCATTTGCTGATATATTTACTCCATTTTTTTGTTACTCGGTTACTTTCCTGTTTATTTTTTTGTTTTGTTTTGGCATCTTCTAGAAGCCTTTCTCCATCATTCTGTTGGTTATAAATAATAAGGCTTCAACCTGGTTCTTGTATTAAGATACTATTTTCAATACAATTCGCTCTTTTCCTGTCGCCTCATTCTTTTGTTCTTGTTGCTACTTTGCATAAGATCCATGATCTTCAGTTTTAACACTATGCTTGAATTGATCGAATTATTTTCTCACCCACCAATTTGATTCAAATCTTGGATACATCAATGTGTTTACAAAATCAAAGAAACGATAGAGACTGAGGCTTCGTTTGGCGTAACTTATTTTCACCGGTCAAGCGGTTGCGACCGCATGAACGGGACTGTTGATGCGGTCGCAACCGCTTGACCGGTGAAAATAAATCCCCCCCAAACGGAGCCTGAGTCTTTCCTAGTAGGTATTTCATCTGAATGTAATACTAAAAATAAACAGGTGAAGAAGCTTATAAAAGTCAAAGAACACACATAGAATTCAAGGATCAGTTTCCTCTCACATCAAGTACTTCACCAATAACAAAACTGCTTAGAGAAAAATATATAGACACTTACGTTCCAGAGAAGGCTAGAATCCCAGTGGTCAGAAGTCCGCCGAACTGTAAAAAAAAAAAAAAAAAAAAAGTGAAAGAATGGGATGAACAATTGTTGGTGAATTTAAAAATAAGGAAGAGGAAATCAGCAGCAGTGCGTGTCGCCTACAATGTTGGGGTGTTTGGTGAGGGGGGCGGCCAGCAACGCCGTCGTGTGAATTAAATGGTAGAGAGATGCAGTGTTCCAAACCTAGGAATTAAAGCTTCAATCATAAACAAATCTTCTGCTAAAATCATATTCAATTCAGTGGTGGATATAGAGACGAATTACATCTTTGTAAGCTAAATTTGTGGGCTTGAAGACGTGGGCGCCGTAGGTTCCAAGGCCGAGAGCAGCGACTCCTGTGACAGTTTGCAGAGAAAACCATAATTAGGGCATCATTCGGCAGCATTCCAGAGAAAATCGGGGCCGGGGAGAAGAGAGAGAGAGAGATCACCGGAGATGGCGGCGACCTTCTGCCAGATCGCCGGATCCATGGAAGCAGGCGCGGATTTATGGCCCAATCGACAATGTGGAAAAGCTCAGCTGGGGGAATGCACAAATATTATCCTCCCTCATATTTTGCCGTATCAAAGGTCAATGGAGAGATTGCTAGTGATGTATTTTAGGTAATTGTTAACCGCAACCCGTAATTGGCTAGTCGCACCTCAAAATTTTCTAAATTTTCGCGCTTTTTCAAAATACACTTTGTACATGTAATTTCAGGAAACGTGTTCAGCACGAAAGTTGTAGATATCGACGAGATCTACAACTTTCGTGGTGAACATTTTTCCTGAAATTGAATGTACAAGGCGTATTTCGAAAAGGCGCAAAACCTGGGCATATTTCCAAAGTACGACTTGTACATGCATTTTTAGGAAAAGTGATCAACACGAAAGTTGTAGATCTCGTCGATATCTACAACTTTCGTGTTGAACACTTTTCCTGATATTGCATGTACAAGGCGTATTTCGAAAAGGAGCGAAAAATTGGAAGATTTTGGGGTGCGACAAGTAAAATAGCGGGTTGCGGTTAACAATCACCGTATTTTATTGTAATGATAAATTGGGGGAATTCAACAGTTGTGCTGATGTTTTACACATTTTAAAGTGCTTTGAGATATGTACAAGCATTCACGTGGATGTCTAAATTTTACCGTAAAGTGCACTTCGCATTTTACTCACCCTTTACCCGCTCGTCCAAGATGTGTCATGTGAACGTGTGCAAGTTCGCAACAGTTGGGAGGTGATTCCAATCCAAACTATGTGATTTGTGGTTGACACGCACGTGACTAGGGGTGTGCATAAAAAACCGAAACCGACCGAATCGTACCGAACCGATTTTCAAACCTAACCGACCAGTTCGGTTTGGTTTCGGTTTTAAGTGGCTGAAAATCAATCTCATTTTGGTCATGTGCAAACCGAAAAAAAAACGAACTGAAATATATGATGTTACTTTTGTAGAATGTTTCACTTTTAACTATAAGTAAATGATTTGTGATGTCTCATATTAATAGTTTAATAGTTTGTTAGTTCTCTCAAACTCCATTTTGAATAGTTATTCATATTTTTGTGCAAAAAAATGAACTGAAATATATGATGCTACTTTTGTAGAATGTTTCATTTTCAACTCTAAGTGAATGATTTGTGGTGTCTCATATTACTTGTTTAATAGTTTTGTTTTTTGTCAAACTTCATTTTGAATAGTTACTCAAATTTTTGTGCACTAGTTTATCTAAATGTTGTTCTTATAGTACAAAAATCTCATAGAATTTAATGATAGAACTCATGTACATAAGAAAATATGAAACAAATTCGAATCAAATGCAGCAAACCGAACTGACGGGTAAAAATCAAACCGAACTAATTGGATTCGGTTCGGTTCGGTTCGGTTTTGATTTTGGGTGTGTAAAAACTAAGACTATTCGGTTCGGTTTCGACTTTACATAAAACCGAACTGAACCGCTTACAGGCCTACCCGTGACACTTGGCCATGCCGGGCAAAAAGTTACGGATGAGTTTGTGCCTATAAATTGACCATTTTGTCCTGAAAAACATCGACTTGATCCAATTGTTTTGATGTCCTAAACTTGAGAAGAAGGAAAACATCATGGAGGGAAGTGAAAAAGAGGAATACATCATGAAGGAAGAAGGATCATTTAGTATGCTTCTTTTATATGTTTATTCTCCTCTCTTCATACTCTGAATCTATGAGTATTATGTGGTGTTTGTTTATTTAATCATGTATCTTTAAGCTGTTTGAATATTATAAAACTTATCTTAATCAATATCTTAATTTTCCTACGATTTATTTGTGTTTCAAACATAATATAGTGACAGATAGCGAATATCTTTTTCATATCCGATCATCATAATTTCATAGGCCTTAGCGGATTGTTTCATGACGTAGATCGCATGCCGATAAAAAAAGTTGCACGCAAATCTTAAGAAAAATAAACATAAAGAATGTTAACATAATTTTTAGGAAAATGTACATAGTTAGGTTCTCAAATAAATTACCTAAAATTAGTCTATGTTCATCCCGACCAAAAAAATTCATAGTGTGAAACTCTCACGAAAACAAAATGGAAAATCTTTCAAAATGATTAATTAATCTTTAACTTCATTACATCAGAAAACAGTATTATTTTACTAAGCAAAATCACGTTATCTTATCTAACTCACACACAAATAATATTTGCTCATAGTAATGTTACCACTACTAACATTTGAGTGGCCTTGTAACTACATTTTAGAACAACTATGATTCAAACAACTATGTAACTACATTTGCTCGGAGTAAGGAGTCACTGTAAGTTTACAATAGAGCTTTCAATAGTCCTCTAAAGGGTTCACCAATGAGCAAATCTTAAGAGAACACCCAACGAGGGGGCAGGTCCTCTCTTAAACTCCCTAAAGAGAGATGAAATAAATGAGATCTCTTCTAATTGTTTCATTCATCACCCAATCAAACTTTGAGTTTGATGGTTCACACACCTCAGTATACCCTTGGTGGAAGCTTAAGGGCCATGGAAGTACGGAACATAACCAACGAGTCATGGAGATGAGCCATTGGCAATCCGTACGTGATGAAAACTCTATTAACAGTCGAATGTCCACACACATTCACTGCGCTCCTTTCTTTGACACTGGAAGGGTGGGTATATCACAAAGACTTGTGCTCTCTGAATCTACCCCTCTTCTGAAATAAACCCTGAACATATCCTCTAAAGTTAATGAGCTGCCATACTCATCATTGATGAGTGCGTATAAACATCGTATTTGTTCTTTCAAAACTCATAATGGTGGTTCTAGTGACTTGAGCTTTATTTTTTTTATAGAAAGAGGGAGAGAAAAGCTAACTACCAAGCTCTCTCATACAATCCTACTTCATGATGATCTCTAACAAGACTCCTAACCTCATACGGGAGATCCTCCTCCGAGCAAGTGAAATTCCTCTTGAAATGACAAGGTTGGCACATCCATCAGCCACACAGCTTGCCTCCCGATACTCATGACCAATAACAAAGGCCTCAAACCTCAAAACCTAGGATAGCACATGAGAAACATGTGCGGCAAGAAGCAGACCAATGAAGTCACCGACTTGAGCTCAATTTGCTTGGGCGTTTTTGTTCCATTTCTAGTAAAACAAAAACATCACTGCTAAAAAAACTAATGATGCCCAAACAAATAGAGCCTTACCTTGCAAGATATACGATGCTAGACATAAGGACACTAACAAAGGTTAAGTATGATTTTAAAAAAAAATAAAATTTGTATGACGATGGACATCAAGGCACCACCAATGTGAGCATACAACAACAACACTCACGCCTTTATCCCACTATAGTGGGATCGGCTATATGAATCCTTTGTCGTCATTGTGCCCTACCACCAATGTGAGCATAAATTTGAATTTTTTGAAATAAAATTATTCAATGTGATATGTGACACCTACATAAGATCAGTAGAATCTGATAGCCAGAAACAACATAGACAGCTGCAGGAAGTATAAAATAGCATTCTTTTGAACTGGGTATAAGTTTTGACAAGCTATTGAAAACATGTGCGTCCGGGCTCACACTATGAGGCCTCTATGCAATTTCAATAGTTCAAATCTTTTTTAAAAAATCAGCATTTCATACATGTTATGGGAAACTGCAGACAGCTCAAAAAAATTTTGAATTCCAAAGCACCCCTACAAGAGACTTTACATGAAGAAAGAAAAGTCCTTATATTCTGCACCATAAATTCCTAAAATTCTAGGGGGAGACTAAAACAGCAGCTTCTCCTTCAGGCGAGAGATCAATTTGAATTTCTCCTCAGCTTCTACCTGCTGACGAACATCCGTTCTCGAAGCTCGATCCGGATGAAATTTAAGTAATGCTTGCTTGTATGCCGCATTTAACTGCATAAAAAGCAAAAAAAAAACACTTCATTAGAAGTTCGGAGAAATAGGAATATCACAGAGCTCACTCTAATAAAAAATTTGAGGAACAATTTACATGGCTGATTTGAAGCTGTTGAGGGGGAAATGCTTTATCAATAGAGACAATATGCTACATTAATAGAGATGCAAACCATTTAAATAAGGAATGAAGGATTAAGATGGTAATCCATTAGCAAGTTAATCCTCGGCCAGTAACAAAATATCTGTTTTGTACAGCGGCGGCGGTCGTGAATGCAGTGGTTATGAACCATCGTTCGTGAACGTCCGACCTCACTAAGGAACTCCATAGAAAACCGCATGGGATCGAGAAAAACAGTAATTTTATTAATTTCTCAAAATTTAATAGTACCATCATACATACATTATGCTTGTACACTTGTACATATATATAAGAAAAGAAGGGGAGATGAAATCTTATTCTAAGATGTGGGACTAAACTAGCAACCAAGATGAGCCTCAAGATAGTCCATCTTTGGGTTTTTACATATATTCTCTAACACTCCCCCGCAAGCTGGAGCATACAAATCGTAAGCACCAAGCTTGAACAAAAACTGGTAGTATAGTGGGCGAGATAAGACCTTGGTGAGAATATCAACAACTTGCCCAGCAGCAGGAACATGTTGTAAATTTATCTTCTTCAACTAAACCTTTTCTCAAATGAAGTGACAATCAACTTCAATGTGTTTTGCGCATTCATGAAAAATGAGATTCTTGGCAATGTGTATGGCAACTTGACTGTTACAAAATAGAGTAGCTGTTGAGGCAAGCTTGACCCCTAAATCACCTAGGAAACCTTCAAGTCATGTAAGCTCAGACACAACAACAGACATTGAATGATACTTGGCTTCAACAAATGAGCGAGCAACTACAAACTATTTCTTGTTGCGCCATAAATACAGTATTCGCTTGTGGAACGACGATCATCCAATGAACCAGCATAATCAACGTCTGAATATGCAATCAGCGATAAGGGAGGCAAAGAAGGCTTGTATACAAGACCTTGTCCAAGGGCAGTCTTCAAGTATCGAAGAATACGCTCAATTGTTTGGAGATGAGAGATACGTGGCTTATGCATGAATCGACTGACGATTCCAACAGCAAATGATATATCAGGTCTTGTAACAGTGAGATAGATCAGCTTTCCCACAAGACGACGGTAATACACTGGATTCGGAAGGAGACGATTAGAGTCTGAGGCATGAGCGCAAAGCTTGTGATTGATATCCATGGGAGTGTCGGCAGGCTTGCATCCAGAGTATCTTGCATCCAGAAGCAAGTCAAGATAGTACTTTCTTTGAGATAGAACAAGCCCATCAGGTCGCCGAGCCACCTCAAGACCAAGAAAATATCGAACGTTGCCTAGATCTTTTGTTTGAAACACAGTCGTCAGATGTTGTTTGATCATGTGTATTCATGTGAGATCGTCACACATAACCAAAATATCATCAACATATACCAAGAGAATTGATGTGTCTGTTGGACGATGTCGAGTGAATAAAGAGAATTCCGCTGAACTCTGAGTGAACCCAACCGCACTAACCGTCTGGCTGAACTTGTCAAACCATGCCCGAGGAGACTGTTTGAGATCTTAAGAGATTTTCTCAGACGACGTACGAGACTCTCTCGTGTTCTCAAACCCGAAAGGTTGGTGCATATAGACAACCTCCTGCAGATGACAAAACATTTTTGACATCTAATTGATGCAACGTCCAGTGGCGATGAACAGCAAGGGAGATCAGAAGACGAACAATGTTGAGTTTGACGACTGGGGAAAAGGTCTCATCATAATCTAGACCTTGTTGTTGAGTAAAACCACGAACCACAAGGCGAGCATTCAGACGTTGAACGGTTCCATCCGGACCATGTTTAATGGAAAATACCCACTTACAACTCACACAAGGTTGTGCAGGAGGAAGAGGGACAAGAACACAAATATGATTTGCCCAAAGAGCTGACATTTCCTCGTCCATGGGCGTCCGCCACCCCGGATGTCGGAGAGCCCCTTGCACCGAGATAGGGGTAGTAATAGAGGATATAAAAAGAGCAAACCTTTGGAGGTCCGGGAGAGACGGTGGAAGGATGCATAATTCGACATCGGGTGAGCAGTAGAGGAGGTTGTCGGATCCGCAAGTCGCAAAATATCATCGGTAGCGGACATCTCCTTTAGAGTCGCAGAAGAAGGACGACGATGAGTATACACCTGAAGCATAGGCGATTTTGGTGGGAGAGGTGTGGGAAGGGAAGGTGGGGTGGAGAGGACTGGAGTGGGAAGAGGGGGTGGGAGGTTAGAAGTAATGGGGGCAGCAAGCCGCGGAAGGAGAGGCGGAATGAAAGACTCGGTTTACTGAGAATGATAGGGCTGATCCTCGAGAAAGGTGACATCAGCAAAAGTCACAACCTTGCGATCCTTGGAAGGGAAGCGTGCGTAGTCCTTCTGAGTTCGAGAGTAACCAACAAACATATGTCGTGGCATGGAGAGCAAGCTTGGCAGTGGAGAAACTAAGAGTATGTACATAGCAAACACAACCAAATACACGATGTGGGACGAAAAATGGGTTGATGGAAGGAAACATGAAACTAAAGGGAGATGCAAAGTTGAGAATGGAGGAGGGCAGACGGTTAATAAGGTAGCAGGCTGTAGATACCGCAAAATTCCAATAGAGTGGGAAGGGCATTCATTTGAAACATAAGGGAGCGGGCAATGTCAATGAGGTGGCAATTTTGGCGTTCAGCAATACCATTCTGTTTGGGTGTATAAGCACACAAAGTTTAGTGGATGATCCTGAACTCAGCACACAGGTCAGAAACCCCATGACTTGTATACTCATGGGCATTGTCGATCCGGGGTGTTTTAATCGTAGCGGAGAACTGATTGCGAGTCTCAATAATAAAGGCACGAAGAATTCGAGTCAGAACAGAGCAATCATGGAGTAAATATAATCATGTCATTCGAGAGTAATCATCAATAAAGGTGATGAACTAACGATGACCAGAAGGACTCGTGGTTTATAGGGTCCCAAATATCTGAATGAACAAGAGCAAAAGGAGCAGTGCTCCGTGTAGAAGGTGGGAAAGTAGCTCGGTGTTGTTTGTCATGGATACAGGACTCGCATGTGAAGTCATGGAGGGGTCGAGTAGGGAGAGCTTTTCGGAGAATGTGGAGAGGAGCATGCTCAAGACGCTGGTGCCACTCAACAGAGCTAATAGAGGAGAGGATAGTGGAGGGAGAGGAGTCCAGGAGATAGAGACCATTCGACAATGTCATTTGCTAATGATAGTCTGCGTTTTGCGATCCTGCACAACATAAGAGGCTGAAGAGAATGTTACAAAGCAATCAAGGTTTTGAATGAGACGACTAATTGAGAGGAGGTTGAAAGGAGAGCTCAGAACATGAAGAACTGAGCGCAGAGTGATGGAGGAAGTAAGGTTGATGTCAGCCGAGCCAGAGACAGGAATGGTATCCCCACTAACAACAGTAATGAACTTGGGATGCACAGAGGCCAAGATATGTGAAGGTTGCATTGGGGTAATGTGGTGTGTTGCCCCGGAGCCCAGAATCCAAGAAGGACTATGAGCGTGACAGGAGATGTCGCCATCAGAAATAGACACAACTGAGTCGGAGGAACGGCCGATCATTTTTTGAAGTTGCAGGAGTTTGGTACGCAAGGCATCAACCTTATTTTGAATGTCGTGTGGAGGAAAATGGGTAGCCATTGGAGAGGAGACAATCATAACAGAAGTTGGCAAAAGGGAAACTGAGGTGCAGTTAGCAACCACCGTAGCGGGTAAGAAGCGACAATAGCGGACAGGAACCGGCAGCGGCGAGACACAACAGCAATCGACGGGCAAGGGAGGATGCGGTAAGAAACAATAGCAGCGAGTAGGCACACTAGAGCGACAAGATCTGCGGCAAGAGAACAGAGCAGAAACAAGGAAACGACGGCCTGGCAAACTAAGCAGCTGCAGGTAGAAGATGAGCCGGCGGGTAGAGCTGGCGGCTAGACTAGCTGAAAGCGGAGCAGCTTGAATCCGCAACAAGAAGAAGCGACCAAATGGCTGCGGGTAGAAGACTCCGGCAAGAACTGCGGTATGAGTAGTAACGAAGGGAAGACCAAGCGATCAGATGGCAAGAGCAAGAAACAGCAAGTGAGAAGCAACGACAAGCAGCAGTCAACAGCAGTAGAAACGGCAAGGCGCGGGAAAGAAGCGAGCAAAGCCGGCCGTCTTGTCAGGCAAACAGAATGTTGCGGCGACCTGAAGCAGAGAAAAACAACAGAGGCAGCGGCCTGAAGCAAAACACTGGTCGCATGGCTAAAGCAGCGACAGACAGAAAAATCTCCTGCAAATAAGCAGCGGTAAGAGGCAATCAGGACGCTAGTCGCAATACGAGGAGAGTAGCAGACTGAAGAAGTCCTGCGGTGGTCTGGAGAGGCTGCGAACAGGAAGTAGTGGCCGCGGGAAGGAGATCAATCAGCGATCTGGAAACCTGTACCGGGGAGAGCCCGCGGCGAGAGCACAAGTGCAAGCAGCGATCAGGGAGAGAAGTGCGGCTAGAAGCGGTAACAAATGCGGCTAAGGAAGCAGCAGTGGAGAGCCCGCGGCGAGGAGGGAAGGGCCCACACGCCAGGAGAGCGCGGGCTATAAAAGCCACGGGATTTGAAAAAAAATGAGGGGGAAGCCACGGGAGAGGAGGCTGCGGCTAAGATAAGGGAGACCACGGAGAGAAGGCGCGGTTTATGTAAATACTACCCGCCCAGGGGTGCGGACAACCCAATAAGAGAAAAAAGGTTACGATTCAGCGAGTATGGATCGTTTGTCTTTGATACCATGTAGAAAACCGCAGGGGATTGAGAAAAACAGTAATTTATTAATTTCTCAAAAGTTAATGGTACCATCATACATACATTATGCTTGTACACTTGAACATATATATAAGAAAAGGAGGAGAGATGGAATCCTATTCTAAGATGTGGGACTAAACTAGCAACCAAGATGGACCTCAAGATGGGTCAATCTTTGGACTTTTACATATTCTCTAACAAACTCCATCCACTTTTAAATTCAAAATTAAATTTTTTTTCTTGATGGCGGTCGTAGCCGTTGTCATGTCAAATACATTTTATGACGATATTTTTGTCAGAACTCACAGGAACAAAAACACCGTGCCAAACATGCCCAAAGAGTAAGTTTGTCAACCTGCTAAAAAATGCTCTGTAAATCTTTGGGTGATGTTTAGCAACCAAGTGGATTTTGTCAACTTGTCAGAAAATATTTTGTAAGCTGAGAGTGAGCCTCACAGCTTTAAATTTGAGAGAGGTTACATAACATGAAAGTAAGTTCAATAATCAAAGAAGAGCTGAAATAACAAAGATAAGTTCCAAGCCAACGAGGAACCTTTTTGATGAAGCACGATAGACTTGGACACTATGAAATGTTTTAGCATAGGTCAATGAGATGAAGATAACAAATGGAGGTTGGGTGATGGAGAAGGAAATTGAAGATATTGGAACCTGGGTTTAAGGGGCCGGGGAACTTATGGAGAGCATAGCGATAAGGTGGTCGATGAGCAAAAACCACCAAGAGAGGTGCGGTGGAGGTAAGGTTGTCACCCACCTGATTACAAGTTGACCAACACCGATTGAAAGTTATATGACAAGTTCTGTATCGAATCATTTGATCTATCATTTAATAAATTGGATCAAAATAGGCTGTGCTTTACAACAATTAGACAAGGTGATTTGGTCTATCTTGATGTCTTCATTCCACCGCTTGCATCATCTCACCCCCACCCCCTCCCACCCCACCCCACCCCACCGTACTATAAATTTCATATATATGCTAGTTGACTAAACAACTAGGGGTGCAACTCAGATCGGCCTGAGGGATGAAGACTAGGTTAGCCGAAAGATGGTTATCGGTTCTAGGACGTAAGGTGAACCGGCTTTTTCATAGTAAAAAGTAGTAGAGAAAATGCCTCGAAAAAAGGAGCCGGCGACCAAAGCCCCCGTGAATGGCATTGTATGTCCCATAATAGGTCCCATCCTTCTACCGTTTCCCGGGATTCGATAACTATTCATAGCTATGAACTTGACACTAAAGAAGAGTTCGATCAAATGTTTTATTTTTGTCATACTTGATCCTGATTCGACATTAAAAGTATATTGTTCCCTAATAACCAAATATTTTTTTCTGAAAATACTGTACATTTGATTCCATCCATAAATCCATTTTTATGACCAGGGAGAAGTAACTTGGCCTCGTACATACTCTCTCAACAAGCAGAACCGAAAATGTTTATGGCCATTTCTGGACCAATTAGGGAGGAGATGAATGTGATCCAACAGGAGGTGCTAGCAAATCTTCAACTTCACACCACAATTACAACCATTCAGGCAGACTCAACAACAAATCCCAAATCTGTTAGCAATGTTCCATTCACCAATAACAATAAGTCATTAGAACATACCACCGCTTGGCAGCAAACCTATATCAGTGCAACATGCTTCATTTTGTGGAGCAGTTAGTCGACTCATACTTGGGAAGCCAGCAAGTGAAGTATAACTTAACTTTTCCAGGGGTATGCACCAATCCCTCCCAATGCTAGAGCTCATATGGGATGACATTGACATGTCTCCATTACCAAGTGCCCAAATCGCATGGTCAGGACAATGTCCTAATAGTACTGGACAATTTTTCCAAGTACCAAAACTTCAAACCATTGCGCTGCCCTTTCAAAATTGAGTCCAGTCGCATAAGCATTCATACAAGGGGTCATCCGACTACAAGAATTTTCTAGCTCCATCAATAATATAGGTCTCATATGCATGAGCAATTTTTGGCCGATCTTGATGGGGATCGGCCGCATGCTCGTGTTCGATGGAGATCGGGTCATTACTTAGCGGGACCTGTTTTTGCATATTTGGTGGAAATGCGTCGATCAGATCGGCAATCCAAGAGCCCTCATTTTTCATTTTATATGAGGAGTTTCTAAGCCCTGAGGGTGGGGGTTGAGCAGTTACCTCGAGGTGACCTATCGCCCCCTCTCATTATAAATAGGGGTGGATGTCCAGATTTTCAATCATTGCTGATTTTGTGAGAGAGTCCGGATGTCATCTGTGGTGCGAAGCTCGAAATCTTGGTTTTATTTTCAGTCTTTTTACCCACAAAGGGTTTCACTGGGTTGGGGAGCTCTTAAAATTCGATGATCATCACAGTTAACCCACGATCCCTGATCTCCCGAGAAGGAGACCGCCATGACACTCTCCCGACTGTTCATCATCTTCCACATGCCGCTGATCACCCTCCACGCTCACCGCACCAAAATTTTGTCTTATGCGCGCGGGAAATCTCGGTTCCTGTTCATCTTCTCCTGGTAGGTCGATAACGGCAAGTCAACTGCAGGACTTCCCTCGTAAGGGGTGACCTCCCCCCACACCTACTGCACTCAGGGGGATGTCACGGATCTCGTCCAAGTAAGAAGAGGCTTCCAGGTAGGCTTCAGCCAGAAAATTGCCCTCCGGTCCGGTCCCAATCTAGCGGAGATCCAACCTTTCATCCACCCCGGGAACCACTTTGAGGTTACCTCCCAGTCAATGCTGAGAACGTCAGGGTGTCCTTGGAGTCACGAAGAGAGAGTGAAGAAGTGATCCATCTCCAAAGCACCCCTACCGAGGAGATCTATCCTTATAGTTTCGTTCCTGTCAGCCACCAGTGAACCTCAAAGCAACAACACTTCTTCCCCCTCCCTTACCTCTATCGTGGAGCCACTGTTCAAGCCTACAACCACACTCCCTATCCTGAAATCAGCAGCAGCCCAAACTTCCTCCATTTTCCAACTCCGGCATAGTCATATCCTTCATCTCGTGAAAGCCATGCGGCAGCCGTCGTGAGCTCCTGATCGGCTCATTGTCATGGGCTGGGTGAGCAATTCAATGGCGGCCTGTTGTTTTATTTTGCTGGATGAGCTCGGCGGCTACATGCGGGTATCGTAATTGCTAGTGCCGTTGTTTCTTTTCTTTTAGCTCGGCGGCCTGCAAAATTTATTCGTGCTAGTGAGCACCACTTGGGTGATTGTTTGCTTACAGGCGTGAAAATTATTGTGCATGTTGGCGTTGCCTGCTAGCAGTGTATGAATTTGGGGGCTAGAATTTTTATTCCCCATACTAGTTAATTTAAAACATGCATGTTGCATTTAGGATAGGCTTGATCGCATTCATTCTGCACATCCACTTAGATTTGCATTAGTGTGTTGGCACATTCATTTTCACATAGCCCCGTCCTGCGTCAGATCCTCTTCCGGCACCAGGCTACCCAACTCCATTGCGAATACGGGGTTGTACACCCAGACATATGCAAACGGAAGTGTTGTACAACCCCTATCCCCCTCTATTGTTCCAGCCATCCCCCCCCCCTTGCTTGATATCCAAGAAACCCCCATGGATGGGATAAATGGATAAGATGGGTCAACTACTCCAACAACACCTCTTTCTATGCAGTAGCAGGTACCACTCACTTTCAGGAGATGGCTGAACCCATCCCACAATGCTATTCTCAGCTCATAATACCCCGATTTCCCTTCCCGCCGCCTCCCCTGAATACACCGCCGACCCAACCAGCCCCTCCCCACTGATCTAGCACCTCAAAGGAGGGTACTTGCATCAAACTTGTTTAGCTCACATTAGTCTATGCATAGCCGCATACTCTTCAACATAAGCACTACCTTTTCCATGCTCTAATTTGAATCCACTGTGCTCTGAATTTATATAGACCTTGTTCTTTAGCACTGCTTACATAATCTGACTGCAAATCGATGTATACTCGCTTATGACTTGTATTATGGCGATGTTGCACTCTTTGAATAGAAGTTTACAAAATCTGAGAACCACAACTCCTTACATCACCTTACAATAGAATGTCAAATAAAATCTATCACTGACCAGCTCTAGGGTGATGATATTTGTGACACTTAAAATATCACATACATCAAGCCCACCGACAATCCGATGTTCCACTCTAGTGGCATGCTGTCGTTTCCGGCCCACATCCCCCTGTTGGGCAGCCACCGTGACGTCATCCGAAAATATGCCAAGCGCAAGTTAGCCTCCGATCGCCCGTATCATTCATCTGGCCCTCAGAATTCTCACACACCTCGGATCAGCCTCACTGCATCGTGAGTATCTCGTGGTATTGGTGTTTTGTATTACGTCATTTGCAACTTGGTTATTTATCTATATTTGTGTTGTCATGAGGAAATGGTCACAGATAACACTTCTAGTTTGGTAGTTGATGACCGGCAATACTTATACACTAATATTTGTGAGGCTATTAACGTCGCCGCTTGCTTACGCCCTCCGCACGTAGATCAATCGTGAGACATTGCCAGTTAAATTATTTATGCATTTCTTTATTTTTGTACTACATGCACTGGTGTAATTTCTCTATTTGTTAAATTTTTGTATCTTTTATCCGGCTCAGCATGTAGCACCGACCGTTGAGACTTTCAATAAAGTGCCGGTAGGTAGGCCCGAAACGGCACCACTAGCCTACCCCTACATCACTAAGTTATTCAAGAAAACATAAATATATCATTAGGAAATGTTAATCCACGAAAATGAAAGAGACAAATCAAATTTGGTTAACAAATATTGGCATCAAATTAGTAAATCTCTGAGTATTTTGGTTTACAATTATTTGGCAAGAAACTAAGTATGGGAAGAAATAAAAATCTCTGAGTAATTCCCCCCCCCCCCCAAATTAAAAACAGTCTCGCCCAAGGAGAATAGGGCAGTCAGACAGAGCAGGAAGCCAAAACTTTTGCTTCCCTGTTGTTGTCGGCCTTTCCTCCCGCGCCGCTCGAGCACCGCCTCCACATTTGCGGAACACCCGCCAGCGTCGGCTCCCGCAGTCGCCAGTCTTGGGACAAGCCGTCGGGTTTTCGTCGACGCTGGATCCTCCCTCTGACGACCCGGATTTCGTTCAGAGCCGTCAACCCCGGCTTTATTTTCCGGGCGCTGAACCCGACGACTGCTTTAGGTTAACTGTGCCTTCTTCCCGTGCGCGAACGGATTGGACTGTGTAGAAAGAAATGGGCAAATCTTGTAGATACTTCTTCATGTCTAAAATACAAGAGAGAATACAAATATATAGGGGAAGAGAAGGAGAAAGAATCTTATACAAAGGATGTGGGACTAAAGGAGAAAAGAGAAATGGGCTTATAAATGGGCCTTTACATCATTTTTCCTATATCATCTAACACTCCCCCGCAAGCTGGAGCATACAAGTCGTAGGCACCAAGCTTGGGGAAGAACTGGTAATACAACTTGCAGGCAATGCCTTGGTAAGGATATCAACAACTTGCCCAGAGGCAGGAACATGTTCAAGTATTAGCACCTTTGATTGATCCCAGTTTCTGGCGCTGCTCATTAGCCATCTTCCTCCATTTCTCTTATTGCATATTCTGATGTGGACTATGCGGACTCGTTGGATGATCGTCGTTCAACTACTGGTTTTTGTACTTACTTTGGAGGAAATCTCATCACATGGCGGAGTAAGAAGCAGACGGTAGTTGCTCGCTCGTCTGCTGAGGCTGAGTACCATGCGATGGTAGCCGTTACATCAGAACTAACCTGGCTCTGATATCATGTAGAAAGAAATGTGCAAACCTGTAGATACTTCTTCATGTCTAAAATACAAGAGAGAATACAAATATATAGGGGAAGAGAAGGAAAAAGAATCATATACAAAGGATGTGGGACTAAAGGAGAAAAGAGAAATGAGCCTATAAATGGGCTTTTACATCATTTTTCCCTATATCATCTAACAGACTGGAACTTCTTTTGAGTGATGCAAGTGGTATACTATTTGTACTCTCCTCTTTATTAGAAATATTTTTATGATTTCACTTAAATAATTTGGGCTTTCCGTTGCGTTCGATTTACTATTCATAACGTTATTTCATAAACTATTGTTTGTAGATCTTACTCGTGGCCGTATAAACCCCGTGAAGGAGTCGAACCAAAAAAGCACGTGAGAGTCCGCTTTAGCGAAATTAGCGAACTTCTCACGATTCAGAAGTAACGTCGAAGAGATGCGTGCGCGAAAATTTGATTTGGCCGCTCGGACCCCGTGTTCTCTTTAAAAACCAAAATCCCAATTTTATTTTCGAGAACCCCATTAAACTTTGGATTAAAAATTTATTAATTTTCAGAACCCTAATTTGAGCCTACATCAGTTTGGTATCATAGGATTCGATTCACTTCTATCGTGGATCGGTCGATCCGGCAAACTTAATTTTCTATATATAAAAAAAGATTTTAAATTTGTTATTCTCATCTTTCTACAAAAAAATTCCTTAATAAAACTTTTTCTCCCGCTCGGGAGCACTCTTTTTAAAAATAAAATTTTACCAAAAATATATATTTTTTTTTGAAATTTTTCAATGGAAAAGCGGGTCGATCAACTAGAGAACAACGGAGGAGATTTGGCCCGACGCATGAGTGATTTGATGAAAACAATCGAAACTCTCACCACTGGTATGGGTAGTGTGACACATATCATGAACGGACTGCGCACTTGGGTTAATAATATCGAAGCAACCTTGCACGTCAATCGAACACCTGCCCCAGTGGTCAAAAACGACACTGACCGCAGACCTCGGGAACTCGCACACCCGGCCCGGAAGCACATAACGAACCACGTCACCAACCCCGTTGGGATATGGGAATCAAGCTGGACGTGGGTGATTTCGAAGGGTGAATAGAGCCTGAGAGTTGTTTGGAGTGGTGTGAAAGGATGGATCGTTTCCTGGCTTGGAAGCAATTGCCCCAAGCTAGGCAAGTTGAGTATGTCACGCTTCGACTGAAAGGGTCCGCCCTAGTTTGGTGGGGGCAGTTGGAACGATCTAGGTTCAATTTAGGCATGCCCCTGATCACAACATGGAACGACTTAAAAACTCAACTGCGTAAGAGATACATTCCGTCTGATTATATGCAGACTATGTATCGTAAGTTCCATAATCTACGTCAGGATAAATTATCTGTTGACGAGTACACAAACGAGTTCCTAGTCATGCGGTCTCGCCTCGACCTCAGAGAGGACGATGACATGATCGTTTCCCGCTATCTGAACGGGTTACGCTATTCCATCTGAGATCAGTTGGAACTCCTTGATTACAAGTATTTAGGAGAGATTTTGAGTCGCGCACGTAGAGTAGAGGCGTTGCAGAAGAGAACGTCTGGGAATAAGTCTACTGACAAGCCTCACCCGACTCACACTTTCACTCCTGTCGGGCCCTCTCGATCGGTAGCATCCCCGAGCAGCCCAGCACTCCTTGCCCCTCACAACAAGGGCAAGGAGATTGTAGGCACTATACCTCAGCCTGGGACGTTTAGATGTTTTAAGTGTATGGAGCCGGACAACAAATCTTCTGAGTGTCCGCGGCGCCACTTCGTCGCCATCATCGATTCTGAGAGTGGATCAGAACCCAAGTATGGAGTCTTTCTTAGTGACTCCCAGACTGACTCGATCCCTGAGACTGAGTTAGAGAGTGAGTACGATGTTGAGGGAGAACAACTTGAGCCGTTAGTATGAGTTCTCCAACATAGTCTCCTAACTCCCAGGACTCCCACTGACGACGACTAGTTGACGAACAATATCTTTCGTTCCACCGCCCGCATACAGGGACAGTTCTGCTCCATCATTATAGACAGCGGTAGTATGGAGAACTTTGTTTCTCAACGCATGGTGGATACGCTGAAATTAAAAACGCTCCCTTAGGAAAACCCTACAGTCTGTCATGGGTCACTAGTAACACTACCATTCCTATCACGCACCAGTGTCTCGTGGAGTTTTCCATAGACAGTACATATCAGGACGTTGTATGGTGTCATGTAGCTACTATCGAGGTTTGTCACATCCTGCTAGGATGACCTTGGCAGTACGATAGACATGTAGTTCATGATGGTGTAAAGAACTCTCACTCCTTCAAGCGTAATGGACGCAAGATCGGTTTTCTTCCCCAGAAGAATGGTCTTGTTCCCAGAGCCCCAGAGAGGACTTCACCCCCTTCTACCACTGTCTCTGCGATATCCTTCCCCTCCGCCATCGTGTTACTAACAGGGTACCAATTCCAGGAGGAGATGAGGGATAGCGAGGTCATCTATATGTTATCAGGTATCGACACCACCCCCGCTATATTCGACATCTCTAATACGATGCGACCCCTCATAGATGAGTTCTCTGAGATCATGCTGGAGGAGCTTCCTGATCAGCTACCCCCGATGAGAGACATACAACATTGCATAGACCTCATCCCAGGATTTAGTTTACCCGGCTTGCCCCACTATAGAATGAGTCTAAAAGAGCGTGAGGAGCTACATAGGCAGGTGATCGATTTGATTTCGAAGGGTCACGTTAGAGAGAGAACAAGTTCGTGCGTCGTCCCCGCGCTTCTAATTCCTAAGAAAGATGAGACATGGCGTATGCGTGGGGATAGTCGAGCAATTAATAAAATCACGATCAAGTATCGTTTTCCGATTCCTCGATTGGATGACATGTTAGATGTGCTTAGTGGATCCCGTATATTTTCGAAGATTGACTTGAAAAGTGGATACCACCAACCTGGGGACGAGTGGAAGGCGACATTTAAAACTAGAGAAGGATTATATGAATGGTTGGCGATGCCTTTTGGGCTCTCCAATGCTCCCAGTACATTTATGGGAGTGACGAATCAAGTGCTTAGGCCACTCATAGGAGTTTGCGTGGTGGTATACTTTGACGATATTTTGATTTATAGCACTGATCAGGATCAGCACATGACTCATCTTAGGCAGGTCTTAGAGATCCTACGAGAAAATAAGCTATATATAAACTTGAAGAAATGCACATTTTTGACTGATGGCCTGACATTCTTAGGATATATCGTTTCTTCTGAGGGCATTAGAGTTGATAGAGAGAAGGTCAAGACGATAAAATCATGGTCTGGCCCTAGGACGATTACTAAGGCTCTGAGGATTTCATGGGCTAGCATCTTTTTATCAGCGATTTATTCAAAACTTTAGTATCATGATAGCACTTGTGACTGATTGTCTAAAGAAGGGATTGTTTATTTGGACTGAAGAAGGGCAAGCGTTTCTTCTGGTTAAAGAGAGACTCATGAGTGCACATGTGTTAGCGCTGCCTGATTTTGAGAAATTTTTTGAGGTTGACTGTGACACATTGATCGTAGGCATTGACGCAATTTTGAGTCAGGAGGGTCGACCCATCACATTCTTTAGTGAGAAGTTGAATGAGCTGAAGACTAGATATTCCACCTACGACTTAGAGTTTTACGCTTTCGTGCAAGATCTCCGACATTGGAGACACTACCTGATTCAGCGTGAGTTTGTGTTGAACACTGATAATGAGGCTTTGAAACATCTGAACTCCCAGAAGAAGATCAGACGTCATGCCAAGTGGGTTGCTTACTTGTAGGAGTTCACTTTTCATTTGAAGCACAAACCCAGTGTCACGAATCGAGTTGCCGACGCACTCATCTGCTAGTCACGTTGCAGCCGTGCATCACTTGGACTCACAGCGAGACTTATACTCCACTGATCATTTTTTCCCTCCTTCTGCGGCGTTTGCCCAAAACGAATTGTGAAACGCGACTTAGTTTGATCAGACGTTTGGATTTCATGTCAGCACAGTGGGATAGATCCCACCACACAGTACGTCGTGAGTGAGGGTTATTTGTTTAGGGGCACTCGCCTTTGCATTTGGGAAGGACCACTTTGAGAGACACTACTTAGAGAGCTCCACTCGTCTGGGTTAGGTGGACACGTAGGCCAGTCCAAATTATTAGATCTCGCCAGCGCACGTTATTATTGGCCAAATATGAAGCGTGATGTCACTGAACTCATTAGGCACTACACTTGTCAGATGTATAAGGGCCACGCACAAAACACCAGATTATATACCCCCTTACCGATACCTGAGCGACCGTGGGATGACATCTCGATGGACTTCGTAGTAGGACTTCCCCGCACTCAGAGGAAGGTCAACTCTATTTTCTTAGTCGTAGACGTTTTTCGAAGATGGCACACTTTATTCCGTGTAGGAAAACCTCTAGTGTTGTACACGTCGCTGAACTCTTTTTTAGAGAAATCGTTAGCTTGCACGGCATTTCTAGGTCGATCACTTCTGATAGGGATACTCGTTTTATGGGATATTTTTGGAAAACACTGTGAGCACGACTAAGTACCAAACTCAAATTTAGCAGCGCAAATCACCCTCAGACCGATGGACAGACAGAGATCGTTAATAGGAGTTTGGGGGACTTTCTTAGGTGTTTGACTGGGGAGAATCCGAAACAATGAGAACTTATACTGCCACAAGCTGAATTTGCATTCAATAATTCTATTAATCGCACCACTGCTAAATCTCCTTTCGAGATTGTTTACGGGTTCCCTATACCGCATATACTTGATCGTCACTCTCTGTCAAATCATGAACGTATTTCCTCTGATGCGCAAGCCCATATTGATTATTTAAAGGAACTGCAAAAAAATATTACTAATAAATTACGAGCGACTTCTGAAAAATATAAATCCCTAGCCGATCGTCATCGCCGGGAATTATACTTTTCAGAAGAGGATTGAGTATTTGTTTATTTCAGGAAACAGAGATTCACTCCGGGTACATACCATAAGCTGCAACAGAGAAAGTTTGGTCCTTTCCAACTTCCAAGTACGAAAACGCATCGGTAAGAATGCATATCTCCTAGATTTGCCTGCTGAATTTGGTACCTAACCGATATTTAACGTGGTCGATCTGACGCCGTTCTATGGAGATCCACCGAGCTCCGGCCCGAGACCGCCCACAACAGCTCCGGAGATCCCACCCGACTTAGCTTAAGTACAGACACCCACCACTGAGGAGATCGATCAGGTTCTAGATGTACGAGAGTTTCGTACTCGCCATGGGACTTACCAACGCTACTTGGTCTCCTAGCAAGGACGAGACATTACAGACAGCTCTTGGATCAGCACTGAAGAACTATGTCGTCGCCGCCCTGATCTCTCGGTTGCTAGTCTTTGCGAGTTCTCGCTGGGGTCGAGCTCTTTCAACCCAGGGGGAATTGATGTGACGGCGACGCATCATAGTCCCTTATGCATTTCATTTTATTTTTGTACTTTTATTTCATGCACTCGTGTATTTCTCTATTTGTTATTTTTGTACCTTTTTCCGACTCAGCGGTGTGACCGATCATTGAGACTTTCAATAAAGTGGTCCGGTATTATTAGTAGTAGGGCGAAACAGCAAGCCTAAGTTATTCAAGAAAACATAAATATATCATTAGGAAATGTTAATCCACGAAAAGGAAAGAGACAAATCAAATTTGGTTAATAAATATTGGCATCAAATTAGTAGATCTTTGAGTATTTTGGTTGAAAAATTATTTGGCAAGAAACTAAGTATGAGAAGAAATAAAAATCTCCGAGTAATCCCCCCCCCCATTAAAAACAATCCCTCCCAAGGAGAATAGGGCAGTCGGACAGAGCAATAAGCCAAACTTTTTGCTTCCCTGTTGTTGCCAACCTTTCCTCCTGCACCGCTCGAGCACCGCCTCCACATTTGTGGAACACCCGCCAGCGTCGGCTCCCGCAGTCGCCAGCCTTGGGACGAGCCGTCGGGTTGTCGTCGACGTCAGATCCTCCCTCCGACGACCTGGGTTTCGTTCAGAGCCGTCGACCCCGACTTTATTTTACGGACGCAGAACCCGACGACTGCTTTAGGTTAACTGTGCCTTCTTCCCGTGCGTGAACGGATTGGACTGGAACTTCTTTTGAGTGATGCAAGTGGGTATCTATCCGTACTCTCCTCTTTATTAGAAATATTTTTATGATTTCACTTAAATAATTTGGGTTTGTCGTTGCGTTCGATTTACTATTTATACCGTTATTTCATAAATTATTGTTTGTAGATCTTACTCGTGGACAGTATACACTAACAAAGGCGCAAGGCGCACCGAGGCGCAAAGGGTCCCTGGAGCCTAGGCGCAGGCGCGGGCGCGCGCCTGAGGCACGTCGCAAAATTGGGAAAAAAGAAATTGAGCAAAATTCGCTGAAATTGAGCGAACGCGCTGAAATTGAGTTCGCTCGAGCGCCCAAAATTAGCGAATTGGGCGCCGAATTCGCTCAATTTCAGGTTTAGAAGTAACGTCGGAGAGAGCGCGCCTGCGAGCGCCTGAAAAGTTGATCGCCCGCCTTGGCCGCTCGGGTGCGCAGATAACTATGCCCCCGTGAAGGAGTCGAACCAAAAAACGCGTGAGAATTCTCGAGCGAAATTTTCTCACGGTTCAAAACGTGGGAGAGATGCGCGCGCGAAAAGATGATTTGGCCCCGGACCTTTTCTCTTTATTTTCGAGAACCCCATTAAACTTTGGATTAAAAATTTATTAATTTTCAGAACCCTAATTTGAGTCGAGATCATCTATCGAGGTGACGAGCCCACAAAATGCAAATTAGGATCCAAATCAAGATGGGGGAATTCAACTCGGAAGCGGCGTGTTTACACAAGATGCACAAAGACGGTGGAATTAGAAGCCTCCTAGAATATTGGACTCTTCATGTATCTTAGCATATAACGTCATGTACCATTGTACCCTAAGTTTCTTGAGTTTGGCTGGATTAACATCCCTATTGAAGGTAGATCGAATTCCCGAAGAAACACATGCACTCACATGTTTGAAGAAGTAAAGGTCAAGGAGAGATACAATTTTTAAGCAAGTATAATGTCATTGCATTTCCATAGAGAAGTTTAAAGATAGGCAAAGAGGGAGATAAATGTGTTTGCAAGGCACTTATTAGTTATGGACTCGCGTTGGGGGCACACACATCAGCGACGCATCCAATCCACCAGGGATTGATAGTTTTCTTGTTGCATTATTTATAAGAATTTTTCAGCGCATATGTTGTTTTTACTCACTTGCCTTTTGGTCCAAGTGGGGGGCTTAAACCTATCTGGATGGCTTGGTTTGAAGAAATGAAGAATCAAGAAATTATTCTCTTTCCCTCTCCCTCTTCTTTTCCCTTTCCCTCTCTATCTCTCTTTTCCCGTAACTCGTAACCTAGACATCATTCCGCCGAAACCAGACTAACCAGAGCTCTCGTGCGTTATGCTGAAACCACTGCTCTCATGCATTACGCCGATCTCGCGTCCGCGGGTTGTTCCGCCGGACTCTCCCCAGCGGAAATAGCTGAGCTCCTCTCCTCTTCTTCAGCCTTCTTGATGTAAACCGGGTTGGGATTTGTAGAAATTAAATAATTTTTAATCGAGATATTTTTAACTTAATTGTAAGGGTTTGAAACATAAATGAATTTTGGGCTTTGAAAAGAGCGGTTGAGCGGGCCACCACGAAATCTTCGCGCGTAGCACGGTTCTTAACGATAAATTCAGCAAGACGTTACTAGTTATTTTGACAATTTCCGTCGGCGCCTAACAGTTCCTGCCGAGGCGGGACTTGTACGTTCACAAGCACAGAACACAAACAACAATTTATGAATTAAACGGTAATTAAGGCGAAAGAACGTTAGGGGCAAGCTCTTAATTATTTAAAGGTTGCATAAATTTAAATCTAACTATTAAGAGCAAGGGGTGAGTGTCGTTACCACACAAGCACTATCTGAACCAAATTCGTAGGCGAAATCAAATCGAGGTCAACTGGTTTGGTCGGCGTTGCTTTCTGTTCTCTGACTGGAGACTGTTAGGACCATCGGCCAACCCCCTATGGCTGCAGATGAAGGGATCGGGCAGGTGTTGTTGTAGGCAAACGACGTTGATGAGTAGCGGCCGCCGGAAATTGTGTCGCAGTCGAAGGCGGGTCGGCGTAGAGAAGCAGTGGACCACCAAAGGTCTATTCGCAGTTGTCGGCAAGTTGAAGACCCGGCGTAGAGAGACGCTGGCCCGCCGGAACTAAGGTCGCAGTCGACGGCGGGTCGGGAGGACACGGCGTGGAGCAGCAGCGCCGTCGAGGAAACACGCGAGATCCAGCGGAGGAAACTGATGTATCGGAATTTGAGGGCCGGCACTGTAGAGAGAAACGATTGAGTCGTCTCTCTCTACTCTTGTCCAGCCTGCCCTAATCAGTGGCCAGCTCACCTTTTTAATAGAGTTAATAATGAATTGAATTTATTCCATCCCTTTTATTTTCTTCCAAACAGAGAGAGCATTCCAAAACGATAATGATTTTTGTTATCCGCTTTTATTGTTTTTCCAAACTAAGCGGCAGGTCAAAACTTTCTAAAGTTTAGGTTTCCAAGATTTATTACAAACGATTTCATATTTAAATTTATGAGTTTTGAAATAATCTTAAGCTTGTCGGTTACGTCCTAGCGACCAAAATTACCGGACCTATTTATCAAGGGACTCATCGGACGGTCAACCCGACGAGCCGAGCAATTTCGAACAAATAAGAGAACGAAGGAAATACATGAGAAAAATGCAAATAAGTGCGTAAATAAAAAATGTGTGATGCCTAGTGACGTCAAGTAATAACTGATGCGACGGAGGATGCATCACTTCTCCTCCACAACCATAGCTCCGTCGGCATTTGGAAAGGGGACTCAAATACCTTGAGAGACTTCTCCCTCGCTCTCCCTAGGACTCAATCTCAAACCGGAGCACACAACAATATCCTCCCACTCTCATAACATGACTAAGATTTCTTGAGATTATAAGCACAGTTTGAGTAGGTATGGTTCACCAAAAAAATCCAATGACAACATGTTACATGGAAACCCACTAATACCAGGATAAAACTACTTTCATGCTTTTCAAGAATAAATGTACAGCTAAACAAATTTTTTATAATAAATAAGTAGAAGAATCATTTAAGAGAGAAAATTGTGTAGCTCACCTCATGTATCATGGGATTAATACCGCCTTTAACGTGAATCCCGAGAGCACGCAGTACTGAAGCCATGTCCGTGCAGTCCATTTCCACCCTCTCAAGATCCTTCCTTACTACAGCACGAATGCGTTCTTTCAGCTGTGTAATTTCCACATCCTGAAATTGAAAAGAAAATAAGATCACTGAACAACATTAAATGAAACAATAAATATATAAGATAATACATGAGAAAATAGAGGAAAACCAATGAGGTGCATACATTGAAAATAGTTCGGAGTAACCTTTTTAAGAAGCACTAAAGTATTTTGTGATTCTTTCTAGTATACATATATAGATATATACAAAGACACAAACACACACACACACATATATATACAAGTACACATAAATGTATATATACCTATATATATATTGATTACTACAAGGTAAGATGAGCCACGGTATAACATTCACTATAGAAATCTCACCCTTCTTTTTTTAATTTATGTATTTGTAAGATCCAGGAAAGTACTGGTGGAGCCTGTTCATGCACGAGCGTAATTATATATACATATATATACATATATATACATATATATATACATCAATAATATATAAAATGGAAAAAACACACTTTGGTTAAACATTGACTTTCCCATTATACCCCTCTTTATTAAAAAATTACAATTTTTAAAATTTATATGTTTTTTTCTTTTATTTAAAAAAGGTGCACCCATATAAACAAAGTTTTCTACCTACAATAAAAAAATGTGTTCTCCCCCCCCCAACAAACTCTTGTGCACGCCGCAAAAATGATCGACGAGCGGAGTACAACACTTAGGGGTTTGCAAGTGGCGGGACCGCCATCGCGTCGGGACAATGTCGTGAGCGGGATAATGTCGTGCAAAGCACGGAGGCCTCTCGTACATCATCGCAGTCGAGGTACTGTCGCGGTTGGCCGTAGGGGCATATCCCCGTGCCTATCGCTCATAAATATATATATGCATATATATACATATATATATGTATATATATATGTATACGAGTGACAGGCACGAGGATGCGCCCCTACGTCCAATCGCGACAGTACCTCGTCTCCGATATGTTTGGGGCTCCGCCCCTATCAATTATTTAATGCAGTTTAATTAAAATAAATACAATATTAATTAATCAACTTTAATAAAATTGATTTGTTTAATGACAGCTCCTTGAAAATACCGCCTAATAACAACCTTCCTTGAATTGACCGCAGACATGTCTAATGATAGTCTATCATAGTAGGTGTAGGAGCTCTACTAAAAACTTTTTGGATTTTAATAGATTTTCACCATTACTTCTAATTTTGAGATAGTTTAATTACTTGAATGGACAATGTATTATAATTTTTTTTGAAATAGATTATAATATATGTCCAGTCATTAAAATATAAAATTGGGGGCATAATTGGCATTTTTGAATGTTTCATCAAAGGCAACTTTTCCCTTCTAATCTTGTAAAGATATATATATATATATACATATACATATACATATATATATATATATATAAAGAAAAACTTTTTGGCCGAAACTGAGACTGAGTTCTACCATAAACTCAATCCTGGTGGTCAGATCCAAGGGATCATGGCAGCAAATAGCCATTTTCCTCCCAAAAACGCCTCCCTCGACTTGGAGGTTTCCCCAACGCCCTGTTTTGCCAAAAAAAAAATATTCTAACTGCTTGCCTACGGCGCCGCCGCCGGCCTGACCGGAGCGCACCGGCGGGGTCATCGAACCCTGGTGAACCCGACGGTGGGCTCCAGTCAGGTCTTTGACGGCTCCGCCGTCGGCGGCAAAGGCAAACAGCAAGGATGTGTGGGTTAGGGAACCATAGCATTAGTCCCACATTGTGGGTTTCTTTTGTATTATTGGGTATAAAAGAAAAATGGGAGTACATACATTTGAATTTTATTATACATTAGGACAAAAGAACGATGTCGGTTGTTGGCAGACAGTCCGCAGAACCGCAGCGAGCAAAGCTTGCGGCAAGAAAGAATCAGACCGCGGCGAATTGGCAACTGGTGGACCCCACAAATCAGAGGAGAAAGGCTATAAAAGCAAGGGGCGGGGCAAAATTGGGGTGGAACCATAAAACCAGGAAGGTTGCGGGCTAAACCAGGAAGGCCGCAGGATGCTGAGAGCTGTGGTTAGAAGGGTTGCGAATAGAGTCTGAGAGGCCGTGGGAAGCAGGTGTAGGGCCGATTAGCTTAGATATCATGTAGAAAAAATTTGAAGCTTTAAATCTTTTTTCATGTATAAATACAAGTATGAGTGCGCTTATAAAGGAAGAGAAAGAGAGAGAGAAATCCTCATTCAAGATGTGGGACTAATACATAAAGAGGATGGGCATTTCTTTGGGCCTTTACAGAATTTTCTTCAAACAACAGCAATTGTAGATTTTGATATTCACAACAATCTTTCTTTTTGATAAACTGCGAGAGATAATACTTACATTTCCTCACTCAGAGCGCAAATCATAAGTCAACTCCTTTCGGAATTCACTCGAAAAAATTTCTACTCAAATTCTCTCAATAAGCCTAATACACTCTTTCCACTGAAGGATAATTAAAGGAAATAAATCAAGCAAATCAAAGCAATGTTAAAGCATCACTAATTCAATTCAAATAAACCTAAGAAAGCTACATAAAAAGTGCATGCAGCAACAAGCAAAATCTCATAAACCTTTTTTTGTAGGTCACGAATTTCTTCAAGGCGTTGTTTTTGTCTTTTCTCCATGTCAAGTAATCGGATTTTTTCAGCCTTTCTTCTCCGGCGCATTCTTTGTGCTTCTTCTGCCTGTGAAAAAAATGGCTTCCAACATTAATGTAATTATACCTATCAAAGAATAGAGACATTAAAATTCCATTTAACAGAACAATGCCACGACATAGTAGACCATCCACCTCAATTGGGTGAAGTATTGTCAATCAAAGAATACACAAATAGCTAGAATAGTATATAATGTTTTAGTGCAATTAGGGTAAAGTGCACTGCTTTAGCATTCTTTTTTCTCTTTAATATTAGTACTATTCAAATATATATTATCATGTAAAATACAGTTTACAAACAGAATTAAATGCACATCTTAACAAGGGAAACTTCCATCAACCATCTATAGATCGCAGAAGTGGTGTTTACATTATATATCTTCACATATATACATAATTGATAGTGGAAGACGACCAACATTTGCTAATTTGGAAGAAAACAATGTACATGAAATCATGTTTTAAGGAACTTGTTTCCATTATGGCATCAAAGAAAATACCTACATTGTCAGAATAGTGGTATGTAACATTGATTTATGAGATATAATTGGCAATTACCTGGTAGTCGCAAGAATTACACCATTCCAAAAGATTAATAATAAGGGTACCCGTTAATAAATTACAAAAATTAGAACCACATCATGTCCTACTCTTGTACCAAGCTTAGTTGTCAAGGCGAGCGCCTAGGGTGCCGGGGGCACCGGACGCAGCCCGTCGCGCCTCAGCACAGCTGAGGCGAGCGATGTGCCTCAAGCGCGCCCAGGCGCGCCTTACAGGCTCCCATGAGCGCCTGGGCCTTTCAAGGTTTTTTTTTAAAAAAAATGATATGGGCAAAAACATGATCTTAGACGCACCCGAGGCACCCCTAGGCACACGTGGGCCCCAATTCGCTGAAATTTCAGCGAATTGAGCGCCCAATTCGCTGAAATTTCAGCGAATTGGGCGCCCAATTCGCTCAATTTCTGCGAATTGGGCGCCCAATTCGCTCAATTTCTGCGAATTGGGCGCCCAATTCGCTCAATTTCTTTTTTCCTCAATTTTTGAGCCTTACGTGCCTCAGGCGCGCGCCTGCGCCTTGCGCCTAGGCTCCAGGGGTCCTTTGCGCCTCAGTGCGCCTTGCGCCAGTGATAACTTAGGTACCAAGTGAAGAACTTACGGCAAACAGCAAAACCAATCACATGGGAAGCCTGATGCTAGAGTATAGGATACAGGGATAAATGTCTTGCAAAAACAGGATATATAAACAGGTTATCATAGAAAACAATCTAATGTACTACAAAGCGCACAAGACCCTCACCAATGAAGGTCTAGGGAGGCCTGTTTATGCAGTATTACCCTAAACTTGCAATTACAATGAAGACAAACAAACAATGTAGATTCCAAATCAATACTATGTAATAATATTGGCTGAAATTTTCATATCAAATTAGTACATTTTAAACACAGATTGGGATCGACACTGGACTACGGGTCACCGTTCGGCGGATCACGCATTCATGTATTCGCGTGGGAGGCATTGATCGGATTGGCAATCCGAGACCCCGAGTGCATCCAGATTGTCGTTTTACTATTTATATGTAAAAAAGGGCCGCCTGGTGCACAAAGCATTCCCGCGCAGCGAGGGTCCGGGCAGGGGTCCCACCACAAGGGTGAAATGTAGGCAAACCTTACCCTACATTTTTGCAAGAGGCGGCTTCCAGGACTCGAACCCGTGACCTCAAGGTCACACGACAACACCTTAACCAGTGCGTCAAGGCTCCCCTTTGTTTCACTATTTATATGTAATTTGTTTTTTATTTGGGCTTATATTTAGTGTTTTAGAACACCATGCGTAACGGTCAATCATAGTCGTTCACGTCGATTGCCCAACCGCCCCTTTCGTTATAAATAGTGGTGGAGGCGTTCATTTCCATTCATTGTTTGTTTGTGAGAGATTCCAGACCGGCAATCAACTGTGATGCGACGTTGCGAGATCCGGGGTTGCAACGTCCCAGATATTTTCAGTCATTCATTTCTTTCTTTAATTTCCTGGCATCCCCCTGCCTTCAGCCCTGGTGGATTTCTCCCCTAAAACTCCCTATTTTTTGTCGTGGGTCCACTACGATTCGTGTGATTCTTCGGTAACTGCAAATCCATCTCTTTCCTCATGTATCGCTGATCATGCCCATCGCAAGCGACATCCAGCCTTCCTCTCGTGCGATGTTATCGCCAGCATCAGCACCATTATTCATCTTATTCCTCATCTCCAGTCATTGTCTCCCGCACACATCGACTCCACCGCTATGCTGCCCACCATTATTCATCTTCTTCTTCATCTCCAGTCATTGTCTCCCGCACACATCGACTCCACCGCTATGCTGCCCACCCCCCACCCCGAAAACCTCCACATCCACCATCCCTAACGTCCCCCTCCCTCCACAACTTCATTCTGCAATTCCAACTAACGTCCTTCCAACCTCAACCATCAGTCCTTCCCTTACTCGCTGCAAACTTCCCAGTTAAACTCTCTCATTCTCTTACAACACACTCATTCTCTTACTACAACACAGTTACCATAGATCCCGTCTCTATGGTAATCCCAACCTTGGAACTACTTGATCTCTTGCAACTGTGGTTATCATCTACAACCGTAGGTCCTCAACCCCTCACTTTAATATTTATACTTGTGGGTATCATTTTAGTGTGCTGAATTTTTCTATGTTGAATATTGGAAAAATATTACATATTTGTTTTGGATATCTTGAATCCTTCCGCGTGTTTGATTTCAATTTCATGTCTTCAGATAACACTCATTTGTGAAAATTGTAGTAGAAGCAATTTATGCGAAAGCGATTGGAATTTTGCTTACTTGAAAGTATTGCAAACATTTTGCTTAATGCCAATCTTGTAAAATTCTAAATACAAGCAATCTCATTTTTGGATTTTAAATTGAAGCGTCCATGCATCATATACAGTAGGCGCGCTTAATCCATGCTGCACACTCACTTAGGTTGGCATTAGCGTCCGCACACCCATGTCACACAGCCAACCCTGAATCAAATTTGGTATCAAAGCCAGATAAGGGCCACTTGCATATTACGTAGTGACAGTCTTTATCTTCAGTCCATGTTCGACCCAAGACGAGAGAACCACCAGCTCCAATTCTAAAATGACACCTGCAGAATTTCAACGAGTGATAGTAGATCGATTCGATCAATTGACCGCTCTATATGGCAATCTTCGCACCCGCATCGACGTCCCTGAGGATCAGCAAGAGCACACCACTTCCCAAAGTCGGGAAGGCCCTCCCACTCCACTTGATGTTTGACCTGGGGAAAAACGAGGTGCTCACCTACCACAACACGTGTGTGTCAGGAATCAGCCACCACGAGAGCCCGCCTCACTATGAGAGCTTGTCACACACCAAAGGTGACCTCTCGATCACGTTCAAGACCCTCAGATAGGCATCTCCACCCTCAGGAGGTCTATCTACCATGGCACCTAGCCCCCCGTGATCAAGCCTGGGGCCATTATTACTACTGACGGGATGATTACTTTGACGAATATCCTGAGCCACGTCGAACACCATGCACAGAGGGTGATATTACCCGTCGCATATGCATTAATGCTCCCACCTTCGATGGTCAGTTGACCCAGAGACCTTTAGCGATTTGCTTCATGAAATGGACCACTATTTCGAGTGGTACGATATGTCCGACGAACGTTGTGTTAGATTTGGGAAGATGAAGTTGGTCGGTCCAACCAAGATTTTCAGGATCAACCTAGAGAGGTCTCTACATAAAGATGGATATCGTTCTATTATTCGTTGGGAGGACATGAAGCGTTGATTGAAGAATAAATACTTTCATGCCTCCTATCGAGATCAGTCGTTGGATCAGTTTTGTGTTGCGCCAGGGCACGCTTTCTGTATCAGAGTACATGTCTCGATTTGATGAGCTAGCTGTAAGGTGTGATCTGCAGGAGGAGAATAGTGTCGCCGCTTCTCGATTTCGTTCTGGATTGAGATCGGAGTTACGTAGGGAACTTATTCACCACCGGGTGAAGACAGTATAGCGGGTATAACAAATGGCCTCGAGTATGAGTGATCCTTACGACTCGCTAGTGCCAGTCGGGAGCTTACCAGGTCAGCCGGGTCCACATTTAGGAGGCCCCCACCGCCTAATACCACCCCCGCAGGACCCTCTCGTGTTCCCATGACACGAAGGGCAAGGATATAGCCACCGAACCTCCCAGGGCCACCAGGTGGGGGGACATCTGGTGTTATCGTTGCTCGGGTAGAGGCCATATGGCAGCCCAATGCATTACGAGAAATTTGTTAGTTGAAGAAGGCGAATCCAATGATGATGCTAAGGAAATCGCCGATGAGGAGATTGTTGCCACCGTCAAGAAAGATTGGAGAGCAATGTTGAGCGCTCCCTAGAGTTAGGCGTAATATGGCATCTCATTTACACCCCACATACTGATGAGAACTAGCGTCGTACGAAGATCTTTTTCACGTAGCGCAGGTGGTCCCTGCATGCTAGCCATTGATAGCGGGAATTGCGCAACCATTGTGACCCAAAGAGCCTTAGAGCGGATGCAGGTGACCCCTGAGCCTCATCCCCATCCTTATCGAGTTATTTTGGTAAATAAGGCGGCTATACAGGTTACCCAAAGGTGCCTAGTTCCGATCACTTTCGCTTTGTTTGGTGTGACGTCATCCCTATGGATGTCTCCCACATTCTATTAGGGAAGCATTGGATCTATGGCCGTGAAATCACGTGTTTCGGCTGCTCAAACGCATATGTATTCTACGATAAGGATCGTAAGATCACTATGACGTCGACCCAACCCTAGGGGAAATTCACGGGGAGGTCATACACGTACATATTTACGAGTTTATTCAAGCCGTTGCATATCTTGCACGGCTGCACCGCAACAAGTTTATGAGAGAGAGCACCAGCGTTGGTCTCTTTTACGTAATGGCGGCCATCGTGGCATCTGAAAGCCCTAGAGAGATTCCTGAGCCACCACCGAAGATCCGAAGACTTTTTTACGAGTATGATGATATTGTCCTAGATGAGCTACCTGACAAGTTACCTCCGTTGAGAGACATCCAGCATGCCATAGATCGGACACATGGAGCTTCACTCCCGAATTTACCACATCATTAGATGAACCCGGACGAGCATGATGAGCTCAAGAAACATGTTGACGAGTTGTTGTGGAAGCAATTCATACGTGAGAGTCCGAGCCCCTGCGCAATCCCTACCCTTCTCACTCGACGAAGGACGGGAGATGGCGAATGTGTATCGATAGTAGACCCGTTAATAAGATTACTATTAGGTATCGTTTCCCCATCCCCTGGTTAAACGACTTAATACAATGGCTGGTGCCCGGGTATTTTTAAAGGAAGATCTTTGCAGTGGGTTACCACCAGATTAGGGTTTACAAGGGAGACGAGTGGAAGACGCATTTTAAGACCAAAAACGGTCTCCGAGTCATTGGTCATGGGTTGTCCAACTCCCCCAGCACCATTATGCGGATCATGACACATATCTTTTGGCTCTTCATAGGCAAAATCCTGGTCATCTACTTTGACGATATTTTGACTTAAAGTCACTTTTTTTATGACCATCTGAGCCATCTGAGGCTCGTATTCAACATTCTCCGAAAGGAGAAGCTTTATGTGAACTTGAAGAAGTGCTCCTTCCTGACTGATTTTGTGCACTTCCTCAGGTTTATCATGTCAGCGTTTGGCGTGTCTGTTGATTCAAACAAGGTATGATCCATTCGTAAGTGGCTTATTCCCTCAACTAGCACTAAGACCCATAGCTTCCACGGACCAGCCACCTTCTACAAAGGTTTGTACAGGGCTTTAGCACCACTATAGCCCCCTTCACGAGCTGTCTACGGAAGGGACAATTCCAGTTGATGGCTTCCGTCACTCGAGCTTTTATTGAGATCAGGGAGAAACTGACAACTGCCCCTGTTATGAGATTACCCGATTTCTTATTTGAAGTAACTTGTGACGCATCTAGCATTGGCATTAGAGGAGTATTGAGTCAGGAGGGTCATCCAGTTCCTTACTTTAGTGAGAAGCAGAATGAGGTCTGAAAGAAGTACTCAAATTATGACAGAGAGTTTTATGCAATAGTGTAGTTGTTTCGCTATTGGAGACACTATCTTCTCCCACGGGAGTTCATCTGATACACTGATCACCAGGCTCTGTGTTATCTTGATTCACAGTGGAAAATGGGGCATAAGCATGTCAAGTGGGTCGAGTATTTATAGAACTTCCATTATGTTCTCAAACACCGTATGGGTGTTGAGAACAAACCTGTTGATGCTCACAGTCGATGTATAGCCCTACTCTGCACACTAAGCGCTAGTGCGACTAATTTTGATCGACTTCTGAATGATTACCCCACCTGTCCTGATTTAGGTGATATTTATTCTGGGTTGTTGAGGGATCCTCCTGAGGCCACTGGGGGGTTCACTATTGTAGAGAGATACTTATATCGTCGGTCTTATCTCTGCATCTCTAAGACGTCCTTCCAGGACTTCTTCATTTGGTAGATGCATGTGGGTGGCACTGTTTGCCACTTTGGTAGAGAAAACACGATTGTTATGGTTGAGGAACGCTTTTATTGGCCCACCATGAAAGGGGATGGCACACGTATTGTGCGACATTGCGGCATGTGTCAGAAAGCGAAGGGTTCAGAACAAAATACTGAACTATATACTCCTCTTCCGATCCCACACCAGCCTTGGGTCGATATCAGCAAGAATTTTGTATTAGGCCTACCTCGCATCCCGAGGACGCGCGATTTTATATTCGTAGTGGTATACCGATTGTCAAAGATTACTCACTTTATTTCCTGCCTCAAGACCGCCGAAGCGACTCATGTGGTGGCCCTCTTCATGAGACATTTTTTTGTTACACGGATTACCCAAATCTACAGTGTCTGACCATGACGTTCAATTTTTGAGTTATTTTTGGAGAATGTTGTGACATAAGACGTGTATGACTTTGATGTTTTCTGCAACTTATCATCCACAAACTAACGGTTAGACTGAGGTCGTTAATAGAACTTTAGGGAATTAGTTACGGTGTCTAGTTGGTGAGCACCCGTTGATTTGGGATTGTGTTACCCGTAGCAGAGTTTGCATACAATAGTTTTGTCAATAGGTTTATTGGCATGAGTTTGTTTCATATAGTGTCAGCATATGAGCCTAGGAAGCCTACTGACCTTGCCAATGTTGCCTTAGAGCCACATACTAGTGAGTTTGTCAAGTCCATCATTCATCATATACATGAGTTGTATGAATTAATCCGGAAGAAAATTGTTGGCAGTAATGAACTATAAAAAACACTAGTAGATGAACACAGATGTGAGCAACATTTTCGGGTAGGCGACAAGTCATAATTCGACTTTGCATGGAGAGGTTCCCAAAAGGAGCCGCTAAGAAGCCAAAACCAAAGAGAATGAGTCTTTATAGGATTTAAAAAAAAAATTGAAACAAATATCTATGAGGTCAACCTCCCAGTAGATATAGGCATTCACCATGTATTTAATACAGAAGATTTAACACCTTACTTTAAGCCTCTCGAGCATAGGAATCCACACCTTGAGCCACTTCCTACACCCTCTGAGTTACAGTCGGACCCTTCTCCTTACCACCTTGGACAAGCACCCGTTGACTTGCCCAAACCTCCCATGATTACACCGGTTCTTCTGGATCTGTCGGCACGAGAGGGGAGTGTTGAGAGCAGCGTTGATATTGTGACGTACGAGTGCACCTCCGCCTCAAACGGCTTTTCTTGTCGTTACTTGGAGCACTAGAGTGAATGTCACATATTTAATAATAGTTGGATATCTGCGACGGAGCTTGATAGACTTGCTTCTTGATTTTCGACGTCAGTACAATCATCTCCATTCATCGGAGAATAAAGTTTTCCAGTTGGAGGGAGTTGATGGGGATTGACGTTGTACTATGGGTCATCATTAGGCGGGGCACGCATTCACGATTCGCACAGATGGCACTAATCGGATCGACGATCCGAGATCGTGAGTGTGTTCGAACTGTCGTTTTACAACTTATATGCATTGTGTTTTTTTTTAATTTGGGCTTATATTTAGTGCTTTAGGGCATCGGGTGTAACAGCCAATCATAATTGTTCACATCGGGTGCCCAACCGTCCCTCTCGTTATAAATAGGGGGTAGACTTTCATTTTTCATTCTTTATTTATTTGTAAGAGATTCCAAACTGGTAACCATTCGTGGTGTGATGTTGCGAGATCCTGCGGTGCGAAGACCATTTTCAGTCATTCTGTTCTTTCTTTGATTTTCTGACATCCCACTGCCTTCAGTCCCCATGAATTTTTCCCCTAAAACAACTTATTTCCATGTGGTGGGTCCGCTATTGTTCGCATGATTCTTCTGTCACCGCAAACCCATCTCTTTCCTATCGTGTCGTTGATCATGCCCATTGCAAGCGATGTCCAGCCCTTCTCTGTCGTGCGACGTTATTGCCAACATCAGCACCACAATTCATCTTCTTCCTCACCGCCAGTCATCGTGAGTAACCCCATGACATTTTTACCCACTTGCCTGGTTCTATCCTCCCACACGCATCAATTCCATCGTTACCCAGTCCCCCTGTCAGACGGAAACCTCCCCATACACCAACCCTAACTTCCCCCTCCCTCTATAACTTCCTCCAGCAAGATTTCCAACCAACATCAACCATCAACCCTTACCTTCCCTGCCGCAAACTTCCTAGTTACTCCCCCCTCCCCTCCCGCATCAATTGCAACCACCAACTCTCCCCTTCACTTGCCGCAACACACCCAATCACCGTAGATCCTGTCTCTACAGTCACCCCAACCTTGCAACTACATGATCTCCTGCAACTGTGGTTATAATTTACAAGAGCCGGTCCTCAACCCCTCCCACTTTCAGTTTTTTGCTTTTGAGTATCATTTTAGAGTGTTGAATTTTTCTATGTTGAATATTGAAAAAATATTATATATTTGCTTGGGATATCTTGAATCTTTTTGTGGGTATGATTTCATTTTCATGTCTTCCTATAACTCTCATTTGTGAAAATTGTAGTAGAAGCCATTTATGCGAAAGAGATTGGGATTTTGCTTGCTTGAAATTATTGCAAACATTGTGCTTACTGCAATCTTGTAAATTCTACTTACTAGCAATCTCATTTCCATATTTTAAATTGAAATGTTCATGCATCATATAGCGTAGGCATGCTTAAGTCCATTCCATACACTCACTTAGGTAGACATTAGTGTCCACACACCCACGAACACAGTCTACCCTGCATCACTAACCAAGATTCAAAATATGGATGTCATACTTTTGGAAGATGTCATGCTTAATAGTCAAGTAGTACTAGGATGATTGATATCATACTTTGAAAGATGTCATGCTTAACAAGCCCACCCTGCATCACTATATACTCGTTATTCAATCTTCAAGTATTTGTGATATTTTTTTCAGATGATTTCATCTTGTAGTCAACCCTTCTCGGTGAAGAACTCATCACCCATTTCATGTAACCTTGATTGATTTTTTTCATTAGCTTAGATTATGTAAGTAGATATTACATTTGCATAGGATTGCTTGCTTCTGATATTTCTAGAGCTTATAAATCTAGCTTTCTAAAGTATCCTTAATATTTATCCCACTGCATTTAATTAACATTTTATTGTATTGTTTTACATCAAATTCAATTTTAAAACCCGAGTTCATGACATATCTTCTATTTTATAAAATTATGCAAGTGCATTGGAGAATCATTAAGGTTAATATAATATGGAAAATACCACTAGCACTTAAAATTAAAGATTGCAAAATTACAAGTTCAATATATTTTGATGAACACGAGGACTTCAAGAAAATTTCTATAAACTAAGGGTACACGGGCTATGCCATAAGGATCAAAATATTGGGTAATAAATAAGTCCTGAACAAGTTGAATATTCCATAATGACTTTTGTAAAATCAATGTAGTAAAGCTAGAGAGGAAGATTTGGAAATTACTATATTCATGATGGTATGACTAGCCATATTTAAGACAGATTTTGGAAAATGTATTTATCCCATTTACACCATATGAAAATATGGCTAAATTTGTGCAAAAAAAATTCCAGTGACTAAAATGGAGTTTACCATATAGTGTAAGAAAATAAGAAAAGGAATAATGAAAATAAATTATAAAATAATTTTCACTATATTTATCTACAATTACAAGGGCATATATGTTGAAGCCAAATATGACCTCAACGGGAGTTCGAAGAAAAGGGGGTGCAGCCAAAACCTACTTCTCTCAAGACTCAACCCTCGACTGGATTCAAAGGACCTAAGACTGACTCAAAGCCTCAGCAGGGAGGTCTCATCTCACACCCGGAAGATCTCTGAAAGCTTCCCCTCCAAAGCCAAAGCTGGGCTAGGAGCTCCTCAGAAAGCACTGGAAGTTGAGAGATAATGACAGCTTGCCTTCTAAAGAGTTCTTATGGGCCTATTTATAGCATCGTGCTGACCTGAAATTACTGAAAAGTCCCTAGTTGGTCTGCCGATAGCCGAATCCCGCTGTTTTCCTGAGGGCACAGGGGTAAATTTACCTGAGGGTAAACTGGTCATTTAACCCTGGGCCTTGGGCCCCACTCGGCGAGAGCTCTGAACCGAGGGCTTTTTACCCAGAGACGGCGCGAACGGTCTCGCCGGCTTACAGGCGAGAGCCCCTTTAAGATTGGAACTTGGCGCTAGCGTAAGCGCTCCCGCGCTGGCCGCGCTCGACGATCTCGGCCCGTTGATCTTCATTCGATGACTTGACGCGAACGTTCCCGCCATCTTGGGCGAGACCTCCTTTCGGGCGGGAACACCTTTGGCTAGCTCAACTGTGACCATTGCGCCTTCTGGTCTGACTCAGCGAATATGGGGTTATACACTATCCCCGCTCTTTTTGAGCTAGCTCTGCGCTCGAAAAGACACGTCCAACCCAGAAATATTCGTTGAGCACGTGTCACCATCAGGGAATCTTTTGGAGGGTCGTACCGTGTCTATAAATACGTGTGCCGATAGACGATCATAACACCTCCCTCGAGTCGTCATGCTTCGCCTGAGCTCTCGCTTCCTCTCGTGATGCCTTCCAAGCGCGCCGACAAACCGCTTCCGCAGGATCTGCAAGACCGCATCAACGCGGCACAGGCGCGAGCCAAGGCTAACAGCGCCCTGGTTGCCCCATGGCTAGCGAGACGGTCGTCGGCCGCTGAGCCTTCTCTGCCCAAGAAGAAAAAGAAGAGGGCGAAAGTGGTTCAGCGGGACCTGCCCCACGAGAACAGGAGCCCGCCCACCCCAACCCCAAGCCGTGCGGATGATCCCTCGCCGCGGAAGGTATGTTTGACTTGCCAACTATTGAAAACGCCAGCCGCTCAGTAGCTGACGGGATATCTCTCGCAGGAAACGGTTCCCGAATCTGTCACGTCCCCGCGCGAATCCTTGGAGCCATCCTCTCGCCACCTCGAGGATCAACCACGGGTTTCGAAGGTGGCTCCTCCACCTGACCCGAACACTGCAGGTAATTGTTCTCTTCTCGCCCTTAACTCAAATCTTTGAATGCTGAACTGTCTTCTCGCAGCGCCAGTTTTCGCACCGCCGGGTCTCGCCACCCGGGAGAGCGGAGTGAGGGCTGCGAATCAGCCTGCCCTTGCGGTTGATTCCTCCCTACCGGCGGGAGGAAATACTGTCGAATCTTCCGCGCCTCCGTTAGATGTCAGTCATCCTGCGGGAGAGGAGACCCCCTCCCCCGCTCCCGACCAAGCTGGGATTACCATTCGCAAAATTTACCCCCCCGGAAAAGGAAAGCCGATCCACCTACTTTTTGGAGCTGAGGGGGGGGGGGGGCTGGGCCTTCTCGCCTGTCGTCGACCGGGGGGCCTCGTCATGCTGCAGGTATGTGGAAATTTTATCACAGCAATCCTCTAGCTCTCGCTATAACAGGAATTCTTTTGCCAGGGGACATGGGCTCGCGGCCTGGAGCCGAGGTGGAGGAAGAAGAAGAAGAAGAAGAAGAAGAAGAAAGAGAGGGGGAAGACGGCGAGAGTTCCCCTTTCCCTTCATCTGACGAGATGGAGGAGATCCTGACCGGTGCCGGGAGCGCTAAAAGACGGGGGAAGAAGGTTGTTGCCGTCCTATCGAAGCTCATCCGGCGAGAACGGGTCTGCGACCTCGCGGCGAAAGAGTTTCGCCAATCAGTGGAAAAGAGGCTAGAGACTCTGGAGCGGGACTATCTTATCAGCGAGATGGACCGGCCGGGGGGGTCTACCGCCGGATCCTCGCCCGAAAGGTGCATCGAGCGGATCCGGGATCTGTCTCGCCGGGTCAACCTAGGATGCACTGTTCTGTCGTCCTACTTCAACCCGCAGGCGCCACCCCGGACCAAGCTGCGGGAGCAAGGGAAATGGCGGTGGGAGCAAGGGAAATGGCGGTGGGAGCCTTATTGAATCGCGAGACCTCCCCTTCTCTTCCTCAGGTCTTCCCCTTCTCAGATGTACCCTTATTCACTGTAGCTAATAACCCTGCTATTATTGCTTACTTTTCATTCAGTTCTCGCTCAGCGAGAGTAATAACTCTGCTTTTGTCATTAATATTATTATTGTATGCGCATATATGTTATCATCCTGGGCTCTTGGTTGGCGAGAGCAGCCTTGTTTCCGCTTATCTTGCTTGTCGCCTGTCATGTCGCAACGCTTGCGCTAATCATTCGGTCAATCAGTCACTATCGAACTCGGGCGGGAAAATGAAGCGCCGCTGTCCTGGGACGTGCCAGCTATACCCCCGCCGCCTTTTTTGAAAACAGTCATCATGAGCACGGTTTTCTATAAATAGGGAAGCTCACCTACCACATTCATTTCTCTGATCCCAATCTCTCTCCTCTTCTGTTGCTTTCGCGGTCTCTCAAAAGCTCTCGCTTGTCTCCGCCTTCTCCTTCCGTTCTCGTACGGTTCTTGCTCTCGCCTTCTTCTTGAAGCTCTCGCCGTCAAACTCTTCATTACGATGCCGGGCGGAGGTGAGGGACGATCCAACTGTGCGGAAGCTTTTCAGAAGCACCTTTTTCCATCCTGCACCCTCACCGTGGACGAGTTCAACTTAATCAAGACTCAATACGTTCCCGCCAGCTTCACCGCGCGGAACCCAGGCAACCATGATAAGTAAACACTGCGGGGGAGGGGGAGCTCGTCATCCCCATCGAGCACTTCGAGGTGGGCTTTCGCCTCCCGCTGTGGCCCGAGATGCGCCAGGCCCTCCGGTATTACGGGGTGGTTCCCGCGCAGCTGAATCCAAATTCGGTTGCAATTCTCGTGGCTTTCATATGCTACATGCGATCCGAGAGGATCGAGTTCAGCCTGCCAATTTTCCGCAAGCTGTTTACTTTCCGCGCCAAAGGAGGGGTGGTCTTCTTCTCAGGACAACTGCTCAAGACGATCGGTCTCGCCAATAAGCACCATCACTGGGGCGAGAGGTTCATCTTTGTTTCCGGCGACTTCGGGAACGTGCCTCTCGCCCCTATCCAATACGAGGATGCCGCCTACAAGCCCCCCTCCTTGAGCTCGCGCGAGAGCGCCCTCCTTGAGTTCTTTGGAACCAAGGACTTCGACGTCCTCTTTCTGCGGCGAGACGTTGATTCACTCCTCCTCGTGCTCCCAGGCGAAGGTAAGGTCTCGCTTTTATCTTGCTAATCCATGTCCTTTTCAAGGTTTGAACTTAGTATTGTCACTTTCGAAGGAGAGCGCGAGATCCCCTTACGCCAACCCTTTGACGAGGCTCGCGCTGGCGGGAGCCAACCTCCAAAAGACCCGCTGGCTCTCGCAAAGGCCATTGCACAAGCTTGCCGGAAAGAGCCGGCCCCGCCTCCTTCACTTGGTGCCGGGAAGCGAAAGCCCGACGCCCCTGCGCCTCAACCGATCAAGAGACCCAAGACAACTGATACCGAGAAGGGCAAGGCCGTTATGGTGCCGCCTTCCCAACCTCTCCCTGCAGGCCGCTCCTTTGAGTAGATCTTGCAAGCTGTCAGCGAGATCGCAGCTACTAGGGGCGGCGCTGAGGCTCCTGCCGAGAACCCTCAGGCCCCTGGTGTTGCAGAGGGCGAGGGAGCCGCCGCCGAGACCTCCGGCCAGCCTCTGTCCGGAGAGGTGCCGCGGGGCCACCGCAATTTTGGTCTCGGCATGAGGTGCCTGGATGTGGAGAACAAGCTGTTGCTACAGTGGGATCCCGACGCCAACAAGGTCTCGATCTCGTCCCTCTTGCCTAGCTGGGCAGAGCGAGACGAGGTTACCAGCGAGGCTTTCGCCTTAGGTTACTGCCTCTACAGCCGGGAGGATGCCAGTGTCTACGATAGGATGTCGACCCGGCTGCTGGCTTATGATTCTACTCGCGCCCTGATGCGCGGGCTGGAGCTTGCGCACATGTGTGCTCACCGGAGCATCACAATAGACCGCAATTTCCAGGATATGTTCAAGGCTAGGGATGATGCGGTACTCTTCAATTTGTTATTTTGTTTTAGATATTATTTTTGTATTTCGTATTTAATGTGCTGGATAACTTATATTTGAAGTGTCTGTTAACGATTTGTTATTTTTTTTATATTTTATACTTCAAATTTAAAGATCTGATAGGCTGATAGCATTTTTTATTTGTCATTGTTATAACTTACAACCAAATTCAAACTTTGTCATGCAAGCTTGCAACATTCCATGATTCCATCCGGGTCAAGCAGCTTCTGATGCTTCATCATTTGCTTCTGAGGTTAGAGTGTTAGACAATATGATAATTTTTCTTTATAATTGTCTCTGTGATTTATATTGTCTCATTTATAAGTTCATCTTCATAATTTGGTTACGAAGATGGGACGACTAAGACAAAAATACTTACTCATCTTGGCTTTAGAGTTGTTAACGTAGAGTCGGAAACAACATTACTCAGGTACATTTACAAACATAACTGTTTCTTTTTGCATGTTCTTATTTTGTCTTAGACTTAGAATCTATTATAGATTTCTAGTAATAATAATTTTATAATAAACAAATGAAAATGATTAATTATATGTTTTTTGGTATAGATTATTTGTGTAATTATATGATATGATTGATATCAAATTCAATTTCATCATTTAAGTCTTGTTTTAAGAATGTAGTGGGATCTTACGATCCACGGTCTGATCCGATCCAACCCCTTAAACGATCTCACCTAGGATCTCGATCCTGACAACCTTGTCGGGCGCCCAACAAAATATGTGCAAAATCCACGCGTAGAGCAACGATTGATGCAACCTGTAGTGCATCTTTTTATTTTTATTTATTGTACATGTATTTTTCTTTTCTCTTGTCGCGCATGTCCTCTCACTTAGTTGGGATATTATGTTCTGTCGCGCACATTATTTGGGCTCTGGATGTTATTTGGTATTGCATGCACTACTTGCACAAGTTTTGGTTTGGCTCATTGGTGTGACCGGCCAACGAGACCATAAATGCATAGGTCCGATAATTTAGGGATAGGTTAATTTAGGGCAAACTTTAATTTAATTAACTATTTTAAAAAAAAACATTTATAAGTGTTGAAATCTCCCACTTGAGTAAGCCTATTCGGCCCATTCTCAAAGCCCTCTAAACATTAAACCAATTCCATGGCTGCCAATAGCCAAAATAACCCTAAATTCCCTTCTATAAAATGAATCCTCCCCCTCTTAACGCTGGCTGGAAATTTGAATCGAACGAGACTTACTGTCTTCGTTCGATTGCATCCTGCGTCGGCCCTAAAGTCCTGCTCCTCTCCCGACGGAAGCCCCATCGCCACACCCCCTCTACCTGAAGTTGTTATCGATCGTCGCCGATTGACGCCGGCCCACTCTCGCACCCTTCCGGCGGTTGCTTCCCCCGACGGAACGCCAGGAACTTCCTGTGCCTCAATCGCTCAGCTACTCATCGCAGAAGCCGCCTCCTGAGGCCCCGCCGGCCACCGTAGAGGCCCGCTAGAACCCTCCCCGGCTACGGCGCCCTACTTGCACCGCTCACCGGCGATTCCTTGTCTTCCCGTCGGCCTTGCTCCCTACGCTAGCTCCGGTGGTTTCTTCTAGAACCCATCCCGCTGCCTACCGGCTCTCCACCGCCAGCCTCCATTGATTCTTGTAACCTCCAAGCACTACTCCAGCCACCCTTGCTCCGGCCACCATACAGTTCGTTGACGACTACAGCTCCAGCCACAGCTTCTCCTCCTTGGGTATACCTCGCTCTTCCCCTGCTCTCAATCCAGTGTTCAATTGTTGTGCGAATATTTAAACAAGTAGATAATTAAAGAGCTTGCCCTAGCAAAACTTCATCCCCTAATTGTCATTATTTTCCATTACCTTGTTTGTCCGTTTTCATATTTTGTGCTTGTGGAACTGTGTTTTGTGATGTTACTACGTTTGTGCGGTAGACTTGCGTTCGCGAGCGACGCCTCGACCGTTTAGTTTGTTAGAAACAACCCGTGAATGCCTCCCGCGCCACAAATATTTTGAAAGATCGCATTTATTATTTTGAAACCCACAGCCCTAGGTCAAGGATCACATCAGTTTGGTGTGGCTGTTGGGATATCTCACTTCTATTGTGGGATAGCCGAGCGCCGTTCGATTTTAGGAGTTTTAAGTTTTTTCAAAAAAAAAAGAGAGAGTAAACGATGGAGTCTAGAGTCAGACACATTGAGGGAAGTTTAGGAGACATGGGTAAATGTCTGGAAGAACTCATGGCCGTTGTCACTACACTCACTGTCTCTGTGAGAGATACGAATCAGGTCATGTTAGGGTAACCCACTTCGGTCAATAACTTAGACATCTGCTACTACTGATTCTCCACTTCTTGTCATTACTGGAGCCACGACTCTTCACCTTGGCTCATCCCGGGGTAAGGAACCAATGGGAGCACGACCACACACTGGAGTGTTTCGATGCTTCAAGTGTATGGAGCCCGGGCACAAGTCTTCTGAGTGCCCGTGACGCCAGTTCGTTGCTGTGATTGATTCCACCTCCGGGGATGAGCCCGAGTATGGGGTTTTCCTTAGTGACCCCCAGCCCGAGCCCCTGCCCGAGGCTGATGGTGTTATCGAGGTCGAGGGCGAGCAAGCGGAGCACCTAGTTTGTGTTCTTCACTCTAGTTGGATTACCTCTGGTGAGACCACTGAGCGGGATCCTCAAAGAAAGGAGATTTTCCGCACTACCGCCCGAATTCAGGAGCATTTTTGTTCCATTATTATTGATAGCGGCAGTATGGAAAACTACGTGTCTCAGCGAATGGTGGAGAAGTTAGGACTTTTGACACACCCCTTAGAGTAGCCGTACCATTTATCTGGGGTCAGTAATCCGTTGACTACACCTATTACTCATCATTGTCAGGTAGAGTTCTCTATCGGGGACGGGTATCGTGATTCGGTGTTATGTGATGTCGCCCCCATCGACGTTTGCCACATACTTCTAGGACAACCCTGGCAGTATGACCGACATGTTTTGCATGATGGTGTGAGGAACTCTCATTCTTTTGATCATCATGGGCGCAAGATCATTCTTCTTCCTCAGAAGAATGGTCCAGTTCCTAGAGCACCTGGGAGGACTTCACTAGCATCTACGTCGTCGTCTTTAGTCTCCACTACACCACTCCTATTTAGTGCTTCGCTTCAGCCTGGACCCTCGCTCCAGGGGGAGGCATCTGATTTTCGAGAGTCATCTATTTTGGGTGCTCTGGTAGCACAACCTTTTATTGACTTTGTATTTGATGAACACGCGTTTAGTCCGCATCGTTTTCCCTTTGTGGCATTCGAGCACATTGGGGCTCCTCACTTCGATTGTTTGATGTTTGTGATTCTTAGGTCGAGTCGTACGAGGAGAGTTGAGATGACCCGTTGGTTTTATACTCCTCATCGGGACACTCATTTCCATGGGTTTTTGTGGAAGATTATAATCGATAGATTTGGGATCTGCTTAAAATGTTGTGACTCGAGTGGGATTTTATCGGGTGACGTCAAAGCGATGGACGGTCCCGGTCTAGCGGACGATCGTAAGTGTCTACCAAGAAAGAGGATGTTGCGTCATGAATTACTGGTCCCACGGCTTGCTTCCATTTATTTCATGTTTTCCCTCCCCCCACTTGTTTGCTACACACACCGCCTCTGTCATCCCCTGCAAGCTTTAATAATTATTATTTCTTTAAATGTTTTGCATAAAATTTGGCTAATGGATTGCGAGTTTGGGAATGAAAGGTTACTTCCAGGTTTGGTTCGCAGCCACGGCACCAGCAGGACACCTTTGCAGCTTCTCTCTGACCATCGTCTTGGACTTGATAGTGCTTGGTTGCATTACATTTTCGACGGGGTCGAGTTCTTTCAACCCCGGAGGAATTGATGCAACTTGTAGTGCATCTTTTTATTTTTTTTATTGTACCTGTATTTTTCTTTTCTCTTGTCGCGCATGTCTTCGCGCTTAGTTGAGATATTATGTTCTGTCGCGCACATTATTTGCGCTCTGGATGTTATTTGGTATTGTGTGCACTACTTGCACAAGTTTTGGTTTGGCTCGTTGGTATGACCGGCAAACGAGACCCTAAATGCATAGGTCTGGTAATTTGCGGATAGGTTAATTTAGGGCAAGCTTTAATTTAATTAACTATTTTAAAAAAAAACATTTATAAGTGTTGAAATCTCCCACTTGAGTAAGCCTATTCAGCCCATTCCCAAAGCCCTCTAAACATCAAACCAATTCCATGGTTGACAATAGCCAAAATAACCCTAAATTCCCTTCTATAAAACGAATTCTCCCCCTCTCTTAACGCTAGCTGGAAATTTGAATCGAACGAGACTTACTGTCTTCGTTCGATTCCATCCTGCGCCGGCCCTAAAGTCCGACTCCTTCTCTCCCGACGGAAGCCCCATCGCCACCCCCCCTGCCTGAAGTTGCTATCGATCGTCGCCGATTGACGTCGGCCCACTCCCGCACCCTTCCGACGGTTGCTACCCCCGACGGAACGCCAGGAACTTCCCATGCCTCAATCGCTCACATACCCATCGCAGAAGCCGCCTCCTGAGGCCCTGCCGGCCACCGTAGAGGCCGCTAGAACCCTCCCCGGCTACGGCGCCCTACTTGCACCGCTCTTCGGCGATCCCTTGTCTTCCCGTCGGCCTTGCTCCCTACGCCAGCTCCGATGGTTTCTTCCAGAACCCATCCCGCTGCCTACCGGCTCTCCACCGCCAGCCTCCATCGATTCCTGTAACCTCCAAGCACTGCTCCAGCCACCCTTGCTCCAGCCACCATACAGTTCGCTGACGACTACAGCTCCAGCCACAGCTTCTCCGCATTGGGTATACCTCGCTCTTCCCCTGCTCTCAATCCCGTGTTCAATTGTTGTGCGAATATTTAAACAAGTAGATAATTAAAGAGCTTGCCCTAGTTAACTGCATCCCCTAATTGTCGTTATTTTCCATTACCTTGTTTGTCTGTTTTCATATTTTGTGTCTGTGGAACTGTGTTTTGTGACGTTACTACGTTTGTGCGGTAGACTTGCGTTCGCGAGCGACGCCTCGACCGTTTAGTTCGTTAGAAACAACCCGCGAATGTCTCCCGCGCCACAAATATTTTGAAAGATCACATTTATTATTTTGAAACCCACAGCACTAGGTCCAGGATCACATCAACGATCATCGAGAGAGACGACATAATCAGCGTCAGAGTAGGCAATTAGAGACGGAGAGGAGGAAAGTTGATGCACAGGCCCTTGTTCAGGGGCATTCTTCAAATACCTAAGAATACATTCAATAGCCTGGAGATGAGAGTTCTAAGGAGCATAAATAAAACAGCTAACAACTCCAGCAGCAAATGATATATCTACTCTTGTGAAAGTGAGATAAATAAGTTTGTCAACCAAACGACGGTAACACTCTAGATTAGGAAGAAGCAAATCATTGTCAGAGGAATGGGTGCATAATTTGTGATTGGCATTCATAGGTGTGTCAGCAAGGTTGCATCCTAAATAGCCTGCATTATGAAGAAGGTCGAGCCAGTATTTTCGTTGGGACAAGACGAGGCCATCAAGACAATGAGCAACCTCGATACCCAAGAACTATCAGAGATGACCCGAATTTTTAGTCTGAAACTGTGAGGTCAAATGCTTATTGACCAAAGTGATGTCGGGGATTGTCAACCTCTGTTAGAAGAATGTCATCAACATAGACAGTAAATATCATTGTGCATGTTGGACGGCGATGAATAAACAAGGAGAGGTCGGTAGAGCTCCAATTAAAGCCAATATCTCAAACAACTCAGCTAAATTTGTAAAGTCATGCCCGTGGGGACTGCTTGAGGTCATAGAGAAATATCATGAGGCGACAAACAAGAGACTCTCCCGTTGTTTCATAACCAAGAGGTTGTTGCATATGCACTGTTTTTATAAGGTCGTCATTGAGAAATACATTTGTAATGTTGAGTTAGAATGACTAGGAGGAATGGGGACAAGATCTCATGTGTGATTGGCCTTATATTTACAATATAATTAAGTCCTGAAATTGGCCGAATTCATTTTCCTCAACACAACATTCAACACAAAGCATTGAAGAAGAATTCATAAATCCTAACAAAACAATTGGATTAAAGCTACTGATGAAGATGAAAGTTGTACAACAAGCATTTGAGGCAAAGCTATTGCAATGCTACATGGATACATCTTGGTGGAATAGCAATAAAAATGGAAAAGAAAAGAGAGCAACAGAAACTAAAACGTAAATCATTAATTGACAAAGCATTTTGAAATATAGAGAACATGAAAATGGAATATTCAAAATTAACAGAAAATCCCTACATAAGCAAAATAACCAGTGGCTATAAGTTATATAAACAACCTGAATTTGCAATTGCCGCTGCCTTGATGCCCATTCTTCCTCTGCAACTCGCCTATATTCCTCAGATTTCTTATGTTGTTCACGTTCTCCAATTAAATTCCCATAAAAATGGACTGTTTCAGGTTCATTATGTGAAGTCTGCCCCAAATCACTTCCTTCAATTGGTTCTACTTTGTTGTCGACAATACCATCCATCTTAGTACAGTTATTAGAGCCTTCAGCATGATGGATCAATGGTTCTTCGTACTGTTGGGTAGAGGATGGAAAGGACCCGTCGGAATATCCATTTTTCCCCTTTTTAAAGTAAGCAAATTCTTGCCCAGCGACCATCTTATCTTTTGATTGTGCGCTACAAGAAAATTCATCAACTTTTTGCTCCACTTTGTCTGGAAAGATAAAATTAGCTTTTGAAGTCTGATTTGTATCCCCCGAGGAAAACTCACATGATGTTTTAGCAGAAGGCTCCTCTTTGTCGGTGAAACAGGTTTTATCATGACTTTTGTAGGCAAAGAAAGAATCTTTGGCAGGCTCTTGTGCATCATTATTGAAGCTTAAACCATCATCCTCCGACTGAGCTGTTTGTGGACACTTGTTTGGGATTGACTCATCATCCTTCCTCCGGTCCACCAGTTCCTCGTAAGGAATGTGACTATTCAGGTATGATTGATTGGCTGAAATGTTGTCTGTGGTTCCCAGACAAAAATCTACATCTTCATTGATAGAATATATATTCATTGAAGGGCTCTCTTCACCAATGTCTGAACTTCTTATGTCGAAATCGGGAAATATTTCTTCAAAATGAGCCGATGAAATATTTTCAAAAGAGTTTTCAACATTAGAATTTTGTAGGAATGGTTCGTGTGAACTTATTAAGTCGAACTCGGGAAATATTTCTTCAAAATGAGCAGATGAAATATTTTCAAAAGAGTTTCCAACATTAGAATTTTGTTGGATTGGTTCATGTGAGGGGTCTTCAGGATAAACAGTTGTACTTGATGAAGTAGCCTGATCTGAAGTAAATGGGCAGCACCCCTTCCTAGATGCAGCCTTCTCCCATTGTTCACGGATATTTCCTGAACAATCCTCAATTATCTCACAATCAGAGCTGCTATCGTCAAATTCATATGCATCAGAATTAAGATTAGTAGTCTCAGACGTGCTGCTTTCGGGATCAAGATATAAGCCATAATTGTTTCTGGAAGGACCTGAATGTTCACAGCAGACATTTCCATTTCCAACAAACATGACACAGTCATCACTGTCTGAATCTTCAGACAAAGAAGATTTATCAAATGTTTCAGCAAATGGATTATTTGCAGGGTCGCCCGATATATTACTAGGTTCTTCCTCTTCCTCATCAATATAAATAATACCTCGAGGCAAACAGTTAAGCTTTGTTGTGCTCACATTCTTTGATCCCAGATTAGAGGTACTTGGATTGTCAATCAGAACCACATCAGCATTTTCTGTATCATCATCAATGATGATTGCATCTTTAGTGCTGATGTTTTGGCATCTTTCTAGAATTCTTCTTGCATTTTGACTTCTATGTCGAGGCTGACCCCTTGACATATTCTTTAATATAATTTTGGTCAAAAAAATGAGCTTAAGCTCCCTAGAGCATTTCAAAAATCATTTCTCTTCAATACCTCGTCACCAATGCAATTCTTTTGATTACATATTCTAACTTGGCTGTTACCTGACAATCATCAGATGACATTACAGGTCGACAAACGGACTTTGCATGCATAAAAGTTAACTTCTATAAAAAGATTAATCAACATGAAAACAAAAGCTTACATATAACTAGATGGTAACTAGTTCACATGAAAATGAGTAAAACCAATAAGCTGAAAGCACTAAGCTAGTAATATATATGTCTATTTAGGGAAGGGAAGGGGAAAAATAGGAACACAAAAGCGAATGTTTGCATATCTGAATTATGAAACTTGAAAAGCCTCGGTAAAGTTACTGATATGTTTGAGCTTTAACAAAGTTCAAATTGGAAAACTTTTACACCAGTGAGTTTGAAATGAAAGAACAAAATAAAAGTAAGTCTAAAAAATATTATATTTAAGCTAAAAATACACATGCAACATGGAAAAAGAAACCAAGAATGTAGAGCATTGATTTTTTTTCATTCATTTTTTTCATTCATTTTTTTCATTATGTTAGAAATGATTCAGTAAAATAACATCAAGAATGTGCATAAGTGTACATATAAAGGCGATAAGAGATGAAAAATCTAAGAAGATTTATAATAAAGGCAGTAACTTCATCCTCAAAAAAGCTTCAGATAACATCAGAAAAAAGGGAATTCAGGTTTGTTTGGCACGGTGGTGGTGGTCGTGAACGTGGTGATTATGAACCATCATTCGTGAACGTCCGACCTCACCTAAGAAACTTCATCCATTTTTATGTTCAAGACTAGTTTTCTTCTCTTTGTGGTCATAACCATTACCATGTCAAATATATATTCTATGACAGCGACGTTTTTATCCATACTCGCCAGAGCAAAGACTCCACAGCAAACAGAGCCTTAGAGAGCATGTCAAATAGGCAATATTAGACTGGTATGGATGGTAAATCATTAATTACCATGGATAACTAGTCTGAGTTAGCCAGATATATGAATAAAAGAGAGTTGACCCTTAGGTCCAAACCATTGCAGTCTTCCTCTAAGATACACCCTTTATCCAATATTCTAAATGTATTTTTCCAGATATTATCTTTCTTTACAGTGTTTAACACTTAGAATGGACAATGAAGAAGGCTTGATCTCAAATATCCCTTGAAGCAATCTTTAAAACGAGACTTCATTAAAACCCTTTTGTTCCATGGAGTGCAGTATATGTGAACATTGAATTGAATGCAACCAGAAGTTGAAACTAGTTCATTCGCCTTAAATGAGATGTCAATCTAAGGGGAAATTTTACAGCATATGCTGGTTCTTTTAGGTAAAAGGAAATCAGAGCCTTCAATTGGCCAACTTCATCCCAAGTTTCTAGTCATCTGGGGCTTGACATAATGAATACTAGAAACAGATAAATGCAGCTAACTTCCATTCGCACAAAAATTAATTCCACTTGTCAAGGGAAGTAATACACTAGGTTATATGCAAGTCCCTTACTTTTTTCATAGCTGGAAGAAAATTTTAAATACGTATCTTCTTCAGTATGGAAAATAATGCCTACAGTGCTTCAAATGAAGATAGTAATTAACATTTAACCAAAAAAACATTTCGCTCCATGCTTTAAATAAAATGTGCCAGCAAGCTCCAGCCATGATAAAGAAGCATTGAGCCCTATTTCCGGCATAAAAGGGATTACCCTTCAGATTTCCTGGAAGGAGGTGTTCTGCGTACGCAAGTATTATTCAATCAAAAGATCATCCCTAGATGAAATGCCTCGGTAAATATGATAATATCATCACGCGCACACACACAAAAAGTCGAACAATACATTTTAAAGACCTAATCCCACGCAGGAACGAAGAGCGGCCTGATTCATCAACCTAATCGCATAAATCTACAGCGAAAAAAACTCAAAATTAAACGTTCATCGACAGATGCAACAGAATAGAGGCTCACATCGAGGTATGTTGATACCTGACAGATGCAATCTGCCAATAGGTTTGAAATTCTGCAGAGAGGAAGAGAAAGGAAGGAGTGAAACACGAGTGAAACAGACAACGGCGCTGCGGTCGAAAACCCCGAAGAGAAGGTTTAACGGCGAAGCGGTCGCTTCGAGGCACAACCACGTAGTCGCCGGTTTCTCTCCCCGATGAAGCAGTAGGGGTTTCAAAGAAACCCAGAAATCACCAAAATTCTACTCTCGGCTTCTTGAGCAATTCATGCTGGAATCGGCGAAAAATTAATAATATAAATTACTATAGTCCTCGTGAGCTTTTTTTTTTCTCCTCTTCGTTCTCCAAAAAATAACATTGTTTATAATATAAGAGCCGTCTTAAGGTCACATCTATTTTGGCTATGGACACACACTTCAAAATAAAATAAACACTTCAAAACACCTATTTTCATTCCAAGTAAAAAAATACTAAGGACAGCCCTACCCGATCAGTGTCATTTCGCCTTCGCGCCCCACGCCTCCGCGTCCCACGCTGCCGCCTCTGCTCTGCGCCCCATGCCCCCGCCACTCCTCTCTGCGCGCTCCTCCGACCAGGCGGCAGAAGCTCCGACGTGCGTCGGTGTTAGTCGCCCGACCAGTGCCATTTTCGCCTTTGCTCTGCGCCCTCCTCCAGCAGGGATTTGCTAGCTTCTCCGGCCAGGTATCCGCCCATATTTGAATCATTTGAGTTATGTGCACCGGTTTAAGGTTATTGGGTTTAACCCATGCTTTTCCAGGAGTTATGTGCACACAAAAATGGCATAGAAAAATGTCATTTCGGATCATTTGAGAAAAAATGAATAACTCAATAACCCTAAACCAAAAGATCCATTTTGCATAGGTTTGGGGTTATTTTTTTGTTTTCATTTGAGTTATGTGGAAAATGAATCTTCTATAGTGTAATTTTTTTTGTTTTCATTTTGGTGATTTCCCCAAGTTAATCCATTTTCTCCGAGTAATTTTTTTTGGTAACGTACTGTTTAATGGATTAATTTCTACCACTAATATTTTTAAAATTAATTACATGTTCAAATGACTTGTTTTTTTGTAATTGGTTGTAAATAACAACTTGGGTTGTCCATAGTATGATTTGATTGTACATAGTCATTTTGGGTTGTACATAGTCGTTGGTTGTCCATAGCCAATTTAGGTGTGTCCATAACACCGCTATAATATAATTGTACTGTCTGTAATTCATCTAGACGAGAGATGCATAAGGAAACGTCTATTCGCAGATCTAACCACGAGCAGAGGCGAGTTTGGACGAGCATAGACGAGTAGCTGCGAGTATGGAAGAGTAATCCTTGATACTCGGTAGTAGAGGTTGGATACTCGCCACCCCACCATCCCTAGGATTTCTCTATAAATAGCCCCTAGGGGAGGTCCACTCAAGCTGGATACTCGTGAAGTTCATGTCTGTCTAATACCTCGCCCAGCTTTTTGTTGCGGAGGGGAAGTTTATCCTAAACTTTTGGGTATGTGGTGGGACCTCCCTGATCGTTTAGGGTGTACTTATAGAAATTTTTCTCTCTCCCGTGCTAGCCATCTGAATTATGACGTCAGACCGCAAAATCAGTAACATTGGGCTGCATTGATCAGAATATTTTGAATTAGAGATTTTTCCGACTTCAACAATTGCGTTTGTTTTATGAACGAGTGATTTCTTCAAAGATAAAATAACTCATTTTGGTTGGGAATTGTTTCCAATGATATAGAAAACAAACACAATATTATGCACTATGTCATTTTTCAAAAAAAGGGAAGCAACCGTACACGTAAGGACTTTCGGGCCGGTCCGGGACTAGTCTTTTAAAAGACCGGTCGTTTGACCTACCGGTCCCGCTCAAACCAGTTCCGATTCGGGACCAGTGTTCCTCCTCTTGAGGGGAGTAAGGCTACGGAGCATATCATTCATTTCCCATGAGACTATCATTCGATCATGAAAAAGAACAGTCCCCAACTAGCTCTCAGTCGGACGCTCAGATTTAAACAAGCCTTTGAAATAAGAAGAAATCAGCCCTTACATACCCTCCTTAGATGCAATGCAGCACTCACACTCATCATACAAAGCTTCAATTCTATTCTTCCTTCATCGAGCAGATGCGCAAGCATGAAATAAGCATTATTCTTGCCCCGCTTCTCAAGTCATGTCGCATGACCCTGCTGATGCCACTTTATATCTTCAATAATCACCAATTTCTCCAACTTCTTCCGCAAATCCATGAGTTGTTTCCTGGGATGAGATGGAGATCAACCAATTTTGTAATTGCTTAGGCTCTATTTGTTTGGGTGTTTCGCAACTCTGTTTTGGGCATACGCCCCCGAAAGGAGGGTAAACAAATGAACCTCCGGCGGCGTTTGCTCCGTTTCCACCCTCCCGTCTTGAGAAACGTCCCAAAAAGCTCCGTTTGGAGCAGCCACCTCCCCCCTCCGATTCGAACTCTCTGTTTCCACCCGCCGGATCTCTCCCTCAAGCTGTTGAATGCAAGTGAAACCTCCTCTCCTAACCTCCTCTCCCTCACCAATTTATGGCAAAAAGTATGCATAGAAGATAAACATTGTCCAACAACCTACTCCAATCCAATATAAGGACTGGTCTCCGAAATAGAATTCCACTTATGCAAAAGAACATTTGTCATATCCGAGACATATTGTCACCAAGCATCAATGCGCTTCCCCCTCATTGACCGGTTGATTCCCCTGAGGATCATAAAGACAAAACAAGCTGGTCATGATTAGAATATATGGACAAAATATGATGTATCGTCGCTATTAGAAGTAGCTGAAGCAAAACATTCAAACCCTTATCACAAAACATCAAGAGTCTACCACTGTGACCCTGAGCCGCAACTGAAACCCAGTATAAATTCCACATATTCTTCAACTGAAACCCAAGTGTCGGACTGTACAGGTGCCGCCCAACCTCTTACATTTCCAAAGCAAGATTTTCATGGCCTCCGGTGGGGCCGACCAGCGACCTCCGCCGATATCTAATAAGATGATGAAATCAATTTCCCTCTTTTATCCTTATATGAGTAAACTCCCCATCCTCGACGAATCTTGTCGTCCGCTTGCAGCACCAAGCGGAGATAAAGTATTCAAAAAGGTTGCGCTGGGGAAGGGCGTACCAAAACATTGTAACGTGGTGGGGGGAGAGGCCGTCGGTGAGGGCCAGCCTGGAGAGGAGAGAGAGGAAGGGTTGGATGAGAGAGAAGTGAGAAGAGGAGAAGACTTTATTACTTGCATGCATCATTAATTACAGAGTTCTTATATATATATTATATTAAAAAGAATTATGTTTTTAGATTCCATGACAAGGTAAATGAGACATTAGGAAAATCCTGACCGCCCATTTAAACATCCATCAAGCACGCACATCAAATAATATATGTTCCAACTCCTTTGACGCGGTATCCCGCCCCGACATTTCTATTATATATTTTATCTATTATAAAGAAGTATCGTAATCAGATCACGATCGTTGAATATAAACCAAACATTTGATCACGGCCGTTGATCGCAACAACGAATCGGGACCGTTCATATTTTTTTAGGTCTCCTAAACCTATATAAGACCTCCCAAATTAGAATATTTTTTAGGGTACCCTACAACCCATCAACTCAGTCCAAAATCAAACCCAAAATCCTTCCAATGAAAGCCCGTCACACAAGAAAAGCAAAGCCCAGGTCCGCCCGACAGCCAAGCAAACCCGCCAACCCAAGAATTTCTTACCAACAATTAAAAAGGGAAGCAAATCAATATATACCCAAAACATAAATCCATATAGGCGGTGTGGGACTAAATCCCGCCTGGGATTAATACAATCTCAGGCGGGATTAATTAGGCGGGAATGCACATGCTTAGGCGGGATTTAATCCCGCCTAACATAGGCATTTTAAATATTATATATGATATTTTTTAAAATATTATATTGTAATAATATTTATAACATTATTTTAAATATTATTTTATATAATATTATAAAATATATTTTTAAATATTATTTCCTATAATATTTAAAAATAAGTTGTGTCCTCCTCCGCGCGCACAGCCCCGGGGGGCGGGCGCATTCAGGTGCGGGCGAAGCCCGCCGTCACGGGTCGGGTACCCCCCCCCCCTTCCGCAATCTGCTATGCTCCATCTCTGTCGGCGGCCGCTCCGTCGCTGCCGGCCTTCCCGGCGCCCACCGACGGGTTCGCCAGCCTCCGACGAACACGCCGGGGGTTGTCCGGCGACGAGCGGGAAGGGCCAGCGCCGGCGATGGCCCTGCCCTAAACCGTTGAACGGGCTGGGGCTGGCCAGTTTGACGAATTAAATTATTAATTTTTTTGATTTTTTGTTTTAATTTTTTTCTATTATTGTTTTAAATAATGAATTAAATTATTAAAAAAAACTAATTTAATAAAAATTCATATATATTTTAATAAAAAATTCTAATCAAATTTAAAATTGTTTATATTTTAAAAAACTACGGAAGACGGAGCCCCCGCCGGGGGGGGGGGGGGGGGGGGGGGGATGGGCGGAACCCGCAACGACGCATCGAGAACGGGCAGAGCCCGTTCGAAGATGCTAGTATATATATATATATATATATATTATATATATATATATATATATATATATTATATATATATATATATATATATATATATATCTATTATGAAGAAGTATCGGGATCAGATCACGACCGTTGAATATAAATCACACATTTGATCCAACCGTCCGATCACAACAACAAATCAGAGCCGTTCACATTTTTTCTTAGATATCCTAAACCTATATGTGGCGTCTCAAACCTATATTTTTTTATAGGACACCCTACAACTCGCCAGCTCAGTACAAAATCAAATTCAAAATCATTTTAAAGAAGCCCGTCATCAAGACAACCAGAAAACCCGCGGAGTCTCAGGCTCTCAATCAAACAACTTGATTTTTAAAAGGCTGCAAAACTATATATACCCGAATAGGAAAAACGTGAGGGCGGTGTGGGACTAAATCCCGCCTGGGATTAATACAATCCCAGGCGGGATTAATTAGTCGGGATTAATCCCGCCTAAGCAAGCGGGATTAAATCCCGCCTAAGTTAGGCGAGATTTAATCCAGCACTTAGGCGGGATTAAATCCCCGCCTAATTTAGACGTTTTTTTTGTTTTAAAATATTTCTTAAATGTTTTCACGTATAATTAAATATTATATTACTATTATATTACTATTTAAATATAAGTGGGGCGGGCGCAAGCCGCCGCGTGGCGGGCGCAGCCAGGTGAGGGCGAAGCCCGCCGTCACGGCCCGGGTACTGTGGCGCGTATCCAAAGGGGCAGAGCCCCGTGTCGGGGGCACGGCCCGCCGCCAACTCAATACTCTCTGACGGTTTTCGGCCCCATATATTGTATATTAATATTAAATAAAACTCTTATAAGTTATATCATATCTTTATACTATAAGCAAGGAGCTATGTTACAACATGATATAACATTTTAATGCGAAAATGTGCTCATAAATTCAGATTTTGTGAGTTAATTGGGGGGTATTTGGGTCATTTGCCCGGACTAGAGCTTAATTAAAGAGACCGACATTGTTCATGCGCCTCAAAATCCTGATACCCCCGTATTTTGCTTCTACGCATGGAGAGGGCTGCTGCTCGCCGCGATTTGTTCCTCTACGACTTGCGTGCTTCTTCCCCTGCGGCAATCCCTCCTCCCACAACTCTCGTGCTTCTTCTCCCGCTGCGGCATACTCCTCCTCACACTGTCCAGGAGTTTCGTCGCCCTCTCCACTGTCCAGGAGTTCCGTCGCGGTTTCTCCTCCCAACCCCGATAGAAGCCCTGGCCAGCGGGCATCGCGATCTCTCCTCCTCCCACAACTTCACAGCACCAACATCATTGCACGCCTCTACCGCGGTTTCTTCCTCGGTTTTGCGCAGGGCATCGCAATTGCTCCTCCTCCCGCCTCCTACTGCCCTAATTCCTCCTCCCCGCTTCTTGCATCCCCATATACCCATCTGGGTGCCCTTCCTCTGCTCGCATCTCCGCCACATTCGAACGATTCGCCCGACAAGGGTGCGTTGATCCCTTCCTTTGCTCTCATTTACTCGCCGATGCAAGTACATCACAATCCCTCCTCCTCCCACGGCTTCACAGCACCAAGATCTAATTCTTCTTTTTTTTCCCATCTAGGTGTCCTAATTCTTCCTTCTCAAATTCAATGCATTGTCCGCTAAATGCTTCCTTTTTTTTCCAAATTTTGTTACTATTCAGTTTTCATTGCTTATGCTATTAACCATTGCATTCTCCTTATTTTCCAATTTTTGCTAAGTGATTCAGTGTGCTGATCTGCTAATGGCTGAAGTTGAGTTAGTTTGGGAAACCATTTGTAACCGTAATGTTTTGAATTCCTGCCAATTTTATCTTTATCAAGGTATTGTTGATAACATGTAAAGTCTGGTTTTAGAAGCTGTAACAAAACAAAGGTGACTACTTCTTCCTGTCAATTAAAATTTTTGCTATAGTGATTTACTTATTGTAATTTCATTGATTGTAATTTCTGACTGCAATTTGCCTTAGTGTTTTCTTTTAAGCCTAAATTGCTTAATTTAAATTATGGTGTTGCAAATAGTTTAAATGGTTCAGGTTTTTTTGATCATCCTTCTTACCACAGACCTCACAATCATTATGATGGTTCTTGGTTCACAATGGGGGGGGGGGATAAAAAACATGAAGTTGGGAAGATAAGTGAGGTTACGACTCTTCACAAGAAATATGTCTTGGTTCGGCTCATGCGGGGTCAATATAACTCCAACTCCCACTAATATGCTAAAGAGGAATAGTTACTGCCCTGTTTCTATCAACTACCGTGCCTATCCTGCCATGTTTTTGTGCAACTATTTATCTTAGCAATTTTTCTATACACTTTCTATTTACTCATCCGATAAAAAACATGAAATTGGGCTAATAAGTGAGACTACGACTCTTCACAAGAAATATGTCTTGGCTCGGCTCATGCGAGGTTAATCTAACTCCAACTCCCACTAATATGCTAAAGAGGAATAGTTGTTGCCTTATTTCTATCAACTACAGTGCCTATCCTCTACATCGCACACAAGAACGCAACTCGCCGCTAGAATCCATCGTTGCTTCCAAATACTAGATCTCCGCCGCAAGCCATCTCTATCAGATCTACACTGTAAGTTCTTCTTCCCTCTTACTCACGGTTTCAAGTTCTAGGTCTTCTCAGTTTTTATAGCTCAAAAAAATTCCTGATCATGGATTTATATGGAAGACTGAATCCTCATAAATGAAGTATTTAATTTTGAATCAAAATTTTTGATCGAAGCCTCCAAATTTTTATGGAGACTACTACTCTCTTCGTACAGAAAACACATAAATCTCAAATTAGGAGAGGTTGAAATTGTCATCAAAATTCTGAATTGGTATTATACATTCATCCTTGGATGTTGTTGTTGTTATTATGTTCATCCAAAAGCTATTGCAATCCTCATAAAAATTCATTTTATAAATCCCACAACAAATAGAGAGTAATGTTTTGATTAAAAGGTAGTGTGAAATAAAATAATCATTCGGACCCTGATAGCACCATCAGGGCACCATCAGGGCATATGATCATTGGAGTTTAATCTTCCTTGATGTTGTCACTCTTTGTATTTGATAGTTCCTGTGTTGATTCATTTTCTTGATACTCATTCATTTTGACTTTTGAGCAGGGTTTTACTAATTCAAAGTACCTAGAGAAGTTACATATTGTCTTCTCTATAGGTAGTCATGACTATCATTATACTATGGTGGTAAGAGAGGCGTGATGAATTATATTTATGTTTTAATTTTTTTCACTTTATGGCAAGAGGGTATTAATCTTCCTTAATTTCTTGGAAAGCATGACTTTGACTGTAAAGGTGATTCTTTTTAGTGATGGCTCTAATGATTCTTTCTAGGGGGATCACCTCCACCTTGAAACATGTCATAAGGTTTTAAAACCGGATCAAACATTGAACTGCTGGAAGGAAAAATCCAAGGTACATGCAAACAACATATTCAATGTTCTTTACTTTTAGTTGTGACTTTCATTGCTCACAAAATTTGACAAATAATTGGTGAAATATTTATACGTGTTTCCTTTATGTGCTCCTTCAACAACTTCATCATTATCGTCCTTAGATGGCATATGCTTTTTCCTTGTCTAAATTGTGCAGCTTCAACCCATTACTCATAGCTCTTCGTCATCCACGTTCAATGACGGCGCCAACAACCAATGTCACAGCCCACAACCAATATCGCCGCCCACGACCAATGTCGCTGCCCCCGAACAATGTCGCAGCCCCCGTTGTTGAGGCCAGTTTTTGGCTTCAACACCAGACCAATGTTGCCGCCCCCGATCAATGTCGCCTCCTCCGACCAATGTCTCCGCCCCCCGATCAATGCCGCTGCCCACGACTAATGTCGTCCCCACGAACAATGTCGTCGTCCACGAACAAAGTCTCCCCAGGACCAATATCGCCGTCCACGACCGATGTCCCCCCTCCCACGACTAATGTCACCACCCGCGTCCAATGTTGTCGTCCACAACCAATGTCATCGACCACGACCAATGTCGCCGCCCCCGACCAATGTCGTCATCCTTGACCAATGTCTCCTCCCCACGATAAATGATGCCCATGACAAATGTCGCCCCCACGATAAATATCGCCCCCACGACAAATGTCGCCCTCACGACCAATGTCGCCTTCACGACAAATGTCGCACCCACGACCAATGTTTCCGCCTCAGCCAAATGTCGCACCCTCGTCAAATGTCGCACCCTCGTCAAATGTCGCACTCTTGACAAATGTCGCACCCTCGACAAATGTTGCCCGCAAGGGGTCCCCCGTGCACGACTGCTTGTATGTATGTATGTATATATATATATATATATATATATATATATATATATATATATATATATATATATATATATATATATATATATATATACGAGTGCCCGACACGTACCTGGCCGGCGACGCCGAGCTTCGCCCTCCCCGGCTCGATGCTCTCGGGCGGCCTTTGCCCGCATCCAGAAAATGGATGGGGGCGAAACCCGACCGACGACGACGGGTTTTGCCCGCCCCATCAAGGCGGGTTTCGCCCGCAACATATACATATGAGTAATCAAAATGATCGTAAAAACATATACATAAATATTACAAATTTTATTTTGTAAAACAATATACGTTTTGATCTAAAAATATTAATTTTGACTTTAATAAAGTTGATTGATTTAATATCACCTCAAAAATACCACTAATATGCCTAATGACAACATTTTTTGAATAGACTGCTGACATGCCTAATGACAACCTACCATAGTAGGTGTAAGAGATATACTATTTTTTTTTGAATTTAAATGGATTTTCATCATTATTTCTAGTTTTTTAATAGTGTAATTACTTGAATGAATATTGTATTTTAATTTCTTTGAAATTGATTATAATATATGTCAAATCATTAAAATATAAAAATGAGGGCATAATTGATATTTTCGAATGTTTCACCAAAGACAACTTTTCCCTTATAATAGTGAAAGATAAATATATATATAATAAAAAGGGAATTTATATTCGCAGACCATATTTGGCTATTTGTACCCACCGGTATTTGTACACCACAAAATTATAATTGTACCCACAATAGATATTCATACCCCACAAAAAATGAATTTTTTTTAAAATAATGATATATAGAATAAGTTCTTAACAAAGTAGCTAGTCAAATCTATGCATCCCCAAAATATATATTTGTCAAACAGTCCAGTCCACAAAATATTAAAGTACAATAACATCGAGGCACCCCAAAAATATTTGTCAAATACATCTAAGATATTTGTGAGCTTCATTATCCCTTGATTTTGCTGCATTCCAAAAATCATTAAAAAATAATAATTAGTACATAAGAATAATAATAACTTTAAAAAAATTAGTACTAATAACACTATCAGTACCTTCTTTTTAAATCATGATGATCACCCAAAGTTTTCAAACTTTTCTTCACAAAGATCATCAAAATGCCTCCAAAATAGTACTATGAAATAAAAAATCGTGATTACTTATGATAAAAAAGTGTAATAAATATTGAATAATATTATTTAAATATGCATACCTTATGATTAAAGAAGTTGTGTGATATATGGTATATTCCATTCATCCGCTTGTTGTTTATGGTATCTCGTCCATACGGGAAATATTTGTGGCATTATACAATCTTCTCTTATCCGCAACATAATGAAGTGATTGTCATTTATATATCTCATATGAACAATTTTTCGAGTAGCCATAGGAGCTGAATGCAACGGCAGAAATGTGAATGACTGATGAGTTGAATAGTAAACCAACTGAATGTTATAACACAACGCTACTAATAACCCCATATCAGGCATTGTCATCCACTTTTCAAGTGGAGCTGGAACCACCCAACATTCAAGAGACTTCAATAATTTCATGGTCCTCGAGACTCCGTATATCTCATTATATAATACTTTTTTGTTATGTACTTCACTTACTAAATCACGACGGACTTGCATCTAATTATTGCCCATGCCTAGTGCCATACTTATAACCGTAAAGCCGCAATGACCATCTCCCATTACATCGATGGCATCAAGAATATGTGCCCGCATGTGCAACGACATTTGTGTACGAACCATCTCCAAAAATCCACTTCTTCTAATCGGAAGTTTCTTTGCTACTTTAATCTTCTTCGTCTTGAATTGTTGTTCCTCATGGAGTAGAATATGCTCAAAATGAGAAAGCTCTCTTTTTGTTGATTTGAAGTCATCAATAAACTTTTTTGTACTTCCCTTCAGACGGCCTTTAGTTTTAATTGGCATTTTAGGCTCCATAGTTTGACTAGCCTCCGGATTGACAATCTCACACAACTTTTTTTTAATCTCTCTTCTTTGTAAATCACTTATGTGACTATACTTTTTTTAGTATTTCCTCGACATCATTTTCAATGTTATTTGCATCCTTCGGCTCTACCTTGATATTGTCTTCGGGTTTTGTGTCAAGCAAAGTTAATTGCTTTCATTGTTTGTTCACCATCCATACCGGCAAAGGATTACCATGAATAACATACGACTCCAACTCATGTGCACAAGGTAGACTCATCGTATATCTACTGGTATGTGAACACTGGCCCTCAAAATAATGATAACAAAACCCAAATTCTTTGCAATACTTTGTGCCCGTGCAACTAAATCTTCCTTACTTGGAAAAGTCAAATTTGTACGAAAATGTATACCAACATCAACCGGGTCATCTTTACAAAATTCAACATTTTCCAACAACATAACTTTGTTTGAATCCATTTTAACCTAACATTAACATAACATACTCTCAATTCAAAAATCAAATTGGAAGTAAAACCAAACAATATTTTGTGGAATCTAAGCATAATACCTTGAATGATCAAAACCACGATAAAGGGCAAGAACAACTGAATGATTTGAAGTAATCACAACCTACTAAAAAAAATGCAAATATCCATTTTCAGAATAAGAAATTTTTTTTTGAAGAACTTAGGGTTATTATGGTAGAAAAATTGAAAACTCATATCAAAAATCAAAACCTAGAGTTTTTAGGGTAGGAAAAAATTGAAAACTCACATTGGGGAGCTCGCCGCCGTTAGAGAGGACACCGGCCGGGGAGGAACAATCAAGGGCGGCGGAAGGAAGGGCGGGCGCAGGTTGTGTCAAGGATTTCAAGTTATTAGGTTTTTTATACCAAAAATAAGGTGGAGAGATGAGAAATAATCACCGGAGGCGGCAATAGGTTGGTCACCGCCGGCAGAGAGCCGTTCGGCCGGGGAGGAGGGGGCTCAGGCGAGGCACAACGGGAGCGGAAGAGGCCGGCTTGCGTCCGTCGGAAGCAGATGCGAGAGTCGTGTTTCTCCCAGGCGGAGGCGGAAGTTTTGGGGGGGGGGGGTATGAATAGGGTTTTAATTTAGAGGAAAAGATTTTAAATATTAAAGAGAATTGAGGTACAAATAGCCAAATATGGCCTGCGAATATCTCACCCAATTCTTTCGCCCCCCCGTCTCATATTATATATTATTTATATATTTATATTATATTATATAATAGATAATATATATTATACCTTAATCACACCCATTCTGTCGCCCCCTCCTCTTTCTCTCCCCTCTCTCTCTCCCTTGAATGGCTGTAGTTTTAGGAGAGCTAAGAAAGACTTTTTTCTCCTCCAAAGAAGATCAGCCGGTCAATGATTTATCTAGTTCGATCCAACGACCAAACTTTTATATATAGTTTTTAAAGGGCGTTTATATTGGCAGCCCGCATATCGATACTGGCAGCCTAAAATATGGCTATTGGCAGCCCGATGGATACTGGCAGCCCGATGGATACTGGCAGCCCAAACAATAAATTTTTAAATAGACATTTTTAGAAAAAGTGTTCAACATGAAAGTTGTAGATCTCGTCGAGATCTACAACTTTTATGTTGAACACTTTTTCTAAAAATGTCATATTGTCGGACTATTTGCAAAAGGCGCGGAACCCGGGCGGAACTATGCCCGGGCTGAAAATAGGCCGACTATATGATATTTTTAGAAAAAGTATTCAACATAAAAGTTGAACACTTTTTCTAAAAATGTCATATAATAGACCTATTTTTAAAAGACGTGTGTTCCGCATTTTGGGCTGCTATTAGCGGTCATATTATGTATGTTTTTCCTTATTTTCTGGGCTGCCAATATCGAAAGCTGGGCTGCCAATATAAACGCCCTTTTTAAAAGCATGGTTTTTAAAATCATTTCATAAATTTTTATAAGTATTATATATATATATATATATATATATATATATATATACACACACACACACACGAGTGTCTGACACGGGGCTCCGCCCTATGACCTCGCGCGACAGTACCCGTCCGGCAACGACGGGCTTTGCCCGTTCTCGGCAGACTTCGCCCGTCTGCAGCTGGCTCCGCCCGACCCGCAACATATACACATGAGTACTCAAAATGACCGTAAAAAATATAAATCAAGAATAAAATTTTTATTTTGTAAAACAAACTTTATTTTAACATTAAAACATTAACCCTTCTCTTATCATTACTAACTAGAGATAATAGGTTTAGGGTATCTAGTGTTTTTATTTTTATTTATTTTAATATTATAAAGTTGTGTAATTATTTAAAAAGATATTGTATTTATAATATCCAAATATAAAGTTATATTATTCTATATAATTGTGTAATTATAAATATAACTATAAAAATAATATAAAGATATAAAGAAATAACTCATATAAGTATATAACTAATAACTGTTGTACAATGCGGTGCCACCTCTATCTATTTAAATCAAGAACTGATATAAACGAAGACTCCAAGACCTAAAACGAATCATCCTCGATCATATTATCATACCGTTGAGATTATAGTACCCAATTCAGTCTATGCCTTGAAGATCAATGTTGTGATAATGACCTTGGAATACCACCATGAATATGACGTCCGCGCTCGCTCGGAGAGGAGAAAACCCTCGCTCATAGATTACTTTCTTGCCCTCGCCGTGCCGAAATCCCTTGCCGTCGATGACGTCCTCTCATCTGTCGCCGGAATCCCTCATCCTTTATTGAATGGCGCCTGCTTTCTCGTTGTCTCCGAGCAAGAATCCCTTACCCTTGGCCGGAGCCTGTTCGCTTTTGCTGGTTTCGTTCTCGAGCTGTAAGCATTAGTCATGTCATGGAAAGTCAGCACAGTTTAAAATGAAAGCAAGTTAGCATTGGAGAAGTATAGTCGCTGCACCAGAGAAGCATCGTCACTGCACCAAAGAAGCATCGTCCCTGCACGCACGGCTGCACTGGGAAAGTTAGCACTGTATGGTCCGTATCGAGCTGTAAGGATGCGTTCTAGAATTACACTAATTCTATGGTTTTATTCATTGCCTGCTGTAGTTCAAATGAAGGTTAGCACAATTAGCACAGTTAGTTTCGAGTTCTGAGAATTCTTTGCCATCGAAAGTTGCCAGCTTTTTAGTTCACTAATTCAGCGGGAGAGGTTTTTGGAGAGTTTATATGAAAGAAATTATTTCATTGCAATACCAAACTTTAATCCTATTTATTGTTGCTTAATGTGTTTAAAATTGATTGCAAATTGCAATTGCTCTGACCATATCATGCAATTGCTCTGAAATGATGGCACTTTTATCCTGTTTGTTGTTGCTTAATGGGCTTAAAATTTGTTGAAATTGCAGTTGCCATCCTGTTTAAAACTTTTATCCGAACTGTTTATATATGTCACTTGAACAATGACACATAAGCATCTCGGCGCGGTAGCAAATCCATAATTCACTCTTATAATTACAAAAAATATTTTATTGTCACATAAGGGATTTGGCAAAGCAACGTCAATGTTTCGTCAGCGCCTAGTCATCCCCCCTGCAGCGCGGATGGGTATAAGTTGTGGTGTTAAAACCCTCTTATAATGGAGGTCAGGGGATCGAGGCTGGGTGGCCTCGCCGACCTCAACAACCCGCCACAAGAAAGTTTAAGGTAAGCCTGATAAATGGGCTGCACGTGGTTGTGGAGAGGGGTTGGGGCAAGCGGACTGCAATCTAGTCAAGAGTGGCCTGGGATACTCACGATGAGTGGGCCGCGCCCCGTTCAACAGAGATGGCCTAGTGGTTCAAGGCATAGCTTTGTAACCACTATGTAGACTTTTGTTTACCAAGGTTCAAATTCCTCTCTCCATTTTTTTTAAATCAAATAAGAATTGATATCATTATTATAACAATAAGACCCTAATTTTCATAGAGATTTTGAAGTGACTGATCTCTACATCTTCCCCCACCCACATCTGTCCACAAGGGTGGAATATTTCTCTACCCTACCCTACTCCCTCCATCACAAAGAAACTGGTCCTCTTCCACAAGTAACTTACATTCTCTAATTCAACTAAAAGAAAAGGATACTACTATGCTCAGTATATAAGCCTGCTAAGCCTCCTGTAAGAGAAAGAAGGTGCCCTTCTTAACTCCAGGGAGGAGAGGAAGGCAACACAATCAACTATTTCCTACAGCTGACTTCTCCATGAGTAATCCACCCTCATCGAACCTCGACCTAGATCGCTTGCTGCAGTTAATCATCTCCCGGGAGAAAAATCTTCAAAACATTTCCTTTTCTAACACTCATTCCTCCACAAGCTTCCATCAAGAAACAGAAAACTCCATCAGCATCAACATCCCCACAAATAGCAACAAAATTCACGAGTTCCGCTGGATATTGACTGCTCTCGCAGCACCGGAGAGCGGATCTAAACCCACAAACTTGGTTTTTTATGGCATAAATTGGGAGCCGACAATGCTTCATGCCTTAACTTCAATGTTCGAACGAAGCTCAAGGCTCGAACATGTAGAATTCCAAAAGAATGTTTTCAGCGAAAATGGAATGTGGGAGCTGTCAGATATGCTTGGAAGGAATAGAGGAATCAGGAGCATTATATTTTCAGAGTGCGGGATAGAGTCCACTGGTGCTCTCTTAATTTCTTCTGCTTTGATGAAAAATGTTACTCTGGAAGAGCTACAGATTTGGGAGGACTCCATCGGCTCAAATGGTGCAGAAGAGCTATCGAGAATGATCGAGGTGAATTCAACACTAAGAATTCTCTTGATACTGGATCGGCATTCCATAACCGCAGCTCCTCTAATCTCCGTCGTGCTGTCAAGAAACCGTAACATCGAAGTCCATATTTGGAGCAAAGATGAAGCCGACGCAAATCTAAAGATAGTCGAGTTCACACCAGAGACGAGCATGCTGCGAATCTACAGGCTAAACACGAGAGATTCTCGAAGAATAGTCTGTGCATTGGGTTGGAACACAACGGTCAAGAGTCTAGACATGAGTGGTATCCATTTGAAATCAAATTGGGCTAAGGAATTCAGACAGGTTCTGGAGCAAAACAGAAGCCTCAAAGAAGTTAAGCTATCACGAACCAGCCTTCGAGATGAAGCAGTTGTGCAGATTGCTGCTGGGTTGTTCAAGAACAAGTCTTTAGAGAAATTAGCATTGGATGGAAACAGATTCGGTGGGATCGGAGTGGAGCATCTGCTTTGCCCACTGAGTAGGTTCTCTTCGTCGCAGAATCAAGCAAACACTACGCTGAAATCCGTGACGTTCGGGGGACGGAGGACGAGGATAGGCAGAGGAGGTGCCGTGGCGATCCTGCGAATGTTGGACACAAACCACACCATTGAAGCACTGAGCATAATAGAGGATTCAAGCTTGAGACCAGAAGATGTGGTGGGCATGTTCAGAAGCTTAGAAAAGAATGCTACTTTGAGATATCTATCATTGGGAGGCTGTAGTGGGGTAAATGGAGAGTTGGTGATGCAGACGATATTGGGAACTCTTCAGGTAAATCCATGGATAGAGACGATTGATCTTGCGGGAACACCATTGCAAATTGAGGGGAAGACTAATGTGATTTATCGTAAATTGGGGAACAATGCGAGTCTGGTTCCAGAGAATGAATTGCTTGATAATGTGCCGTTGACAAAGCCCAAATGCTGTAGAGTCTTCTTCTGCGGACAAGACCTTGCTGGTATCTATCCATCTTAAACAAGTAATTGAGTAGTGATTATACTTGAAATGAATACTACTTTTTCTGTTGTTTATCCTCAAATTTCAGTGCACAAGATTTGGTCAAACTGAAGTATTAACTCTGTATGGGTGCAGGAAAGAGTACACTCTGTGGCTCTATATATCATAATTTCTGCATTACAAAGATACCTTTCATGGATCATATCAGAACTCTACTCAATCCAGTTGAGCAGATTACAAGAACGGCAGAGGTCAAGATAAAATCCATCCAAGATGGCGACATGAAAATTTCCATCTGGAACCTCGCCGGACAGCATGAAAACTTTGCGTTACACGATATCATGTTTCCAAGCCCCGGGAGCCCCTCATTCTTCTTCGTAGTTTCGAGCTTGTTCAGGAAACCATTAAACAGAGAGCCAAAGAGCTTAGAAGAGATCGAAGACGATCTCTTATACTGGCTGAGGTTTATAGTTTCCAACTCGAGAAGAGCGCAATCGCAATCTATGCTGCCACACATCACCATAGTCCTCACGCACTTGGACAAAGTTTTGTCTCCAGCAGAAACGTTGGACCCAGCTCTAAGTTCAATTCAAAGACTGCGGGAGATTTTTCAAGGATTTGTGGAAGTGTATCCAATGGTATTCATGGTGGATTCAAGATCATCTGTGTCTGTGAGTAAACTTACGAATCACATGAGAAAAATGAGCATGACAATTCTTCAAAAAGTTCCACAAGTGTATGAAATATGCAATGACATGATAGAGATCATATCTAACTGGAGGTCAGAAAACCACAACAAACCAGCCATGAAATGGAATGAGTTCTGTGAGTTATGCCAGCTTAAAGTTCCGCCACTGCGAATCCGATCAAGAAGGGACAACGTGGAGAAGGTGCAGAAAAAGCGGCGAGTAGTAGCAAATTCATTGCATCATGTGGGTGAAGTGATCTTCTTCCAGGACCTTGGATATATAATATTAGACAGTATGTGGTTCTTTGGCAAAGTACTGAGTCAGCTCACAAAGTTAGTGTCAGGAAATGTGAACACAACTATCAATCATGGGTTCGTGAGCTGGTTAGAGCTGGAGAGGATACTGAGAGGGAGATTGAAAGGTCAAATTCCTGGGATGGCATCCAAAGTATTTTACAATTTGGAAGCCGACGATCTTGTAAGGATGATGTTAAAACTTGAATTATGCTACGAAGAAGATACCGGCAAAAACCCAAAACCCCGTCTTTTAATTCCATCGATTCTCAAAGATGACCAAGGAAGAATGCCGACATGGAACCTGAGCACACAAGATTGTGTTTATGTTGGGCGGCATCTGAAATGCCATGACACGAGGCATATGTTGCTAACAATGGGATTCTTCCCAAGACTTCAGGTACTACTAAGAGTGGAATGTCCTCGTAAGTGTATCCAATTTTTTGAGTTTTATTACAAGACAATTCTATGTTGGTAACAAAGGACCTGAGCAATTAAAGAAAAACTCTATCTTTGTAGAAATTCAGGTGCCCATGATCACTTCACCTCTTTACACAATATCCAATCTCAATCGCAATGAAATTCACAAAAGATAAACTCAGCCAGGATGAAATTCACACACCAATCAATATAAAAAGCAAACTTCAATGTATTGCTTAAAAAACCGGAGAGAAATAAAAAAACATAAACTTGAGAGAAATCAAACGCACACCGAATAGAGAGGGAGTGGACGACACTAACTTGGATGAAGGAGAATGATGTTTTTTTTTAAGAGAGAGGGGCGGTCTTGAATGGGTGCTCCACTGCTCCTCTTTCGAATTGTCCTTCTCTTCCGAATGGACACATCTCTTCCGAATGGATGCTTCTCTTCCGAGTGGATACGCCTCTTCCGAATGGATGCTTCCCTTCCATGGACGAACGACCACCAAGCAAACCAAATGTTGCGGCTCTTGAGAAAAGATGGGGCATTTTTTTTATTTTCTGAAGCGGTGCGGTGCTTCACTCGCGGAGGAGAAAAACCAAGAATAGAAAAACTTAAAAATAACTGAAATAAAATATCAGTCTGGTTCTGGTTCAAATGAACGGGCTCATCTTGATTTTCAATAATCTTAGTCTAACAATTAATCAACTTACTCCTATAAATCATTCTATGCAAACGGAAACACAGTTCATTCCAACAAGAGGTACTTCTTCAGTCATTTATTAAGCTATCATCAATTTATAATTTTTTCTATAATTAGTTTGATGGTTGTAGCATGCTTATTATTTAAAGAGCTTCATCCTAGGAAAAAAATGCCTATAAGCGTGCGAACTATAATAAATTGTATAGTTCATACCTAGATGAACAACTCAGCATCACTATGATGTTATTAAGTTGTATAGTCCTTGTAGACTGAAAGGTGTTCTAATTATGTACTTGGGGTATTCCTGTGCTAATTTTGTCAAAACTAAGATTCAATACTAACATCACCCATTTCTATTCAACTGCAGGTGCAACTCCACAACAAAATTTTAAAACTAAATGAGCAAAAGGGAGCGACCTATGCTCTCGAGAAAGACCTCATCTCAATAACCATTAATGGGATAGAGGTCAGGGTGGAGTTTGGAGCACAGAACGGCAACTTCATTGATGTTCTCGCATGCTCAAATAAGACTGTAACTGAAGTTCTTAGGCTCTTCAGCCAGCTCATCATGCCAACAATTCATAATTTGTGCCCTGGAACAGCTTTGTCGGAATATGTGATTCGACCAGACTGTGTAAGATATCTTATACCACCAACATTCAGAAGAAACCAGCTAGTGTCATCCCTAATGCTGAAAGAAGCACTTCTCTCCATGCCGGCCGACAGCATGTATGACTACCAGCACACATGGAGTTCGGCATTCAACGGTAATAGGCTGCTCCTGCATTCAGGTTTTGACTATGCCAGAAATCTTCTCTCAGATGAGGACTTCCATGATGTGCTACACCGAAGATATCGGGACTTGCACCACCTTGCTACAGAGCTCACAGTTTCAATAGAGCACCCCCAGGAGCCACAAAAAGTTGAAGGAAATGATGGTGAGCAGAAAATTGAGCCTTCTCTCTTAAGCATAGCAAAAGGAGTAGAACTAATTCTACAGAGGTTGAAGGTCATAGACCAGGAGATCAAAGACCTGAAACAGGAGATTCAGGGACTGAAATATCATGAACATTGCCTTCTGGTAGAACTCCACAGGAAAGTAGATTACCTGGTGAACTATAACATTCAACTAGAAGAACGAAAAACACCGAACATGTTTTACTTTGTACAGGTGCAAAATTACTCGAAAAGGTTGGTTACAAGAATAATTTCAGGCATGACAGCACTGCGGCTGCACATGCTCTGCGAATACCGAAGGGAGATGCATGTTGTTGAAGACCAAGTGGGATGTGAACTTCTACAGGTAGACAATGAAGCAGTTAAGTCTCTGCTTCCCTACATGAGCAAATTCATGAAGCTGCTAACCTTTGCTCTTAAGATAGGAGCACATTTTGCTGCAGGAATGGGAGAGATGATACCTGATTTGGGGAGGGAAGTAGCTCATCTAATAGATTCTTCTCTATTTTATGGGTCGGCGCCAATTGCTGCCGGGGTTATTGGTGCATCAGCAATTGCGCGAATAGGAGCAACTAGCACGAATGCATATCCCGGGCGGAGGTACTCTAGGAATCCTGGACAAGACATAGGAGCTGCTCAGCAATGGCTGTTAGATTTCTTGAAGGGCCAAAGGATTTCAACTGGAAAAGATATAGCTGACAGGTTTGCCTTGTGGAGAGTCAGGTACTTGGATAATGGACACATTGCATGGATATGTCAAGGGCATAAAGAAACAAGAAGTAAAGAGATTGCCGAAATACCTTTTTAAGAAATATAAGCACTTAAATTCAATGTAATTTTCTTTCCTAATACTATTGCTTAGTTAAGTTCAATGCACCAACTATAGTAGATGTCTGTCGATGGCACAATTGCCTCGGACACCTATCCACCGTAAAAATTTCAGGGAAGCCGAGAAAGAGGTTGCAACACACTCAACCACAACCAAAGCCGGCAACATGAGCACAAGAGTCTTAATCTGGAATTCACAATTTTGATTTACAGAGCGAGACATACATTGCGAGACATGATTTCGCAATGCACTGTTAGTGCGCTCGAAGCATCCCGTGTGGCCGTCTAGTTTGGAACGAGCCTCCACGTTGCCCCCAGCAGAAGTATTTATAGGCGTAACCCTAAATTCTTGACGACAGGTTATTGAATGTCCTCCGGATCTTAAACCTAACCCGTTAAGCACATATAATATCTAATCAATATACCTCAACAATCTCCTCCTATATTATATATAGATGTTAACATAAAACATGTTACTTTAAGCAAATGTTAATAACGACCAAACATGAGTTTTTCCAGAAAACATAAATATGAGTTTTAAATAACTGATAAAATCAAACTCAAACTAAGGTTCCAAACATGAAAATAAGCAGAAATGGAAAACTACAACTGATAATTGATCTATGAAAACAACAGATCATCTTCATCCGGGTCGAATTCAACTCTCTTCACTAATCTTTATTTGATATGCAAACAATTACAACAAGAATGTCATGAGACAAATCTCTATGAATTCAAATGTTTGCTATCAAAAGTAAAATGATTAGTTTTATTAGTAAAAGAACATGAGAATTAAACTGTCATTCGTTAACGCTTGTTTTTACAGGCTTTTAATGATTGTTAAAATTGGAATTTATGTTACATGATAAGAACTATAGATGAAGCTTATCTTAAGTGATGTCTCACTTGATAATGGATTCTCAAAGAATTTTTTTTTGGTTATGTTGCATTCTTTTTTTACTTCATAGTCGTCAAAAATTTTTATCCTTGTCCCATTTAGGCTCTGTTTGGCACGGTGACGGCGTTCTTGAACATGGGAATTAAACTGTCATTCGTTAACGCACACTCAAGGAACTTCATTCACTTTTATATTTAAATGGACAAAGTTTGTTAGGTGGTTGTTACCGAATTGCGGTTTAATCCATGCGTTTACGACCGCCACCGCTGTGCCAAAAGAAGTCTTAGTTTTGGCCAGATATGTGAGCTTGACATTGTATCTTTTGTTTGGATTAGGTTGTTGATAAGATAATTTTTAGGCCTCTCCTTTCCCTAGACAGCATGGAGATATGATTCTAAGAAAAAATGACCTTAAAACATAGTGTAGTAATTGTATTTGTACATTTAGGAGAATAGAAAGATCAAAAGAAATGATGAGAGGAAACAAGTTTCTTAGGATAAAAGAGGATCTTGAGATGTGAGGAGTTAATCTTTCCTGTTCTCTTGCTTGACCGACGGATCCGTTCAAACCCACGTGCAACTGAACCAGAAGGGAAACTGCTACTTACTGTAGTCTTCCTATTGCTTTGGGTAAACTCGGCTCAGTTCTTATTAGCTTAAATTTAGGCGATTCAATTCATTATGAAAGGGCTTGCCACGTATGTTCAAGTTCTTCTTAATTATTATGATTAGTCATAAATTATTCTTTACTAAAAGAATGTGGATGAGGTCTGAATCATAAACACTGAGAGTTCATTCCCAAATAACGATAAATAACTTTTATCAAAGTTCAAACGTCGACAGTGATTTCACGTGCCAAATTCGACTTGACCCTCGCGGCCTACATCAGATTGAGCGGTTCAGTGAGTGAAATTGAAGGGGAAGCAAGTTTGCCAGTTACGTGAACCTAGAATTTCGAAGTGGCGATTAGCGAACGAAGGGACACTGTAGCTTTGTTTTTGCTTCTACGGGAACTCAACGAAGGGACACTGTGGCGATTAAATCATCTTTCGTACAAGTCCTTAATTATGTTTCTCATGCTGCTTATCTTTGCACTAAATATTATGTTCATATACCAATCGTCCACCAAAAATCATTGAGCTTTTTCTTTTATTAATGTTCATGAATAAATTATGGCAAATTTGATTCTCATTTCACCAAATGTGTCGACTACCACGTCGTCCTCTACTTCTACAGCTATACAAACTTCACCTCAACTCTTGATTTTCATCATATCCATAGGCTAAGACTCCGTTTGGTGCGGTGGTTAGGGGTGCAACTCGGATCGGTTCGGTTCGGTTTCATAAAGAACCAAGAACCGACCCGTATAGGTTCAGTTCCAATTTTTTGGAACCGGAACCGACCCATGGTTCTAAACTATGGAACCTTATCCGAACCATTCGGTTCGGGTCGGTTCCGATTCGGTTCTCGGTTCTTGAACATCTAAGCATTTCAACATATCTAAATGTATGCCTAACTGTTAATTTCAAGTTTTCAACATATGTAAATCTTAAAAAATATGAATCTTAACTAGCTGATGGTTTCAAAATGTGAATCACCATGCAACATTTCACAAATTAGTTTAGAATTCACTCATATCCATGTTTCATAATATGAGATTACTTATTTTAACATAAATGATGGTTTGACAAATTAGTTAAAGATAAATGAAAACATAGCATCCAATATAGAAAATGCATCACTCATACAATATGAGTAGAATAACACAACCTAAATTAAAAAATACAACACATATAGTCATATACCACCTAGGCAGCAGTGCAACACCCATAGACCCGCATCTTGTTCAACAATCTTGTTCATAAGCCTCTTGTTCGCTACAAATAGATGGTAAAAATAAAACAAAAAAGTTAATATAATGGACCTTCTCTCAACAAAAATATATAAATAAATATTACAAGAAATTACCACTCTCAAGTTCTTCAATTTGATGCAAGTCTTCTTCAATTTGCATTGGTAATGGAGTTGCTCTCAACCAATCTTGAGTGCATACCAACCCTTCCACAATCTTTGGCGAAAGAGAACTACGAAATCGATCAAGAATACGTCCACCAGTACTGAATGCTGACTCAGATGCAACAGTAGATACCAATATTATACCGATATTGCCAGAATATCTCTAGCAAGCAAAGAAAGAACCTTATACTTGCTAGAGTTCACTTCCCACCAATTTAATATGTCAAACTGATCAGAATGTTCATCCAAATCACAATCATCTTTCAAATATCTATCCAACTCAGATTGGTTTGAAGAACTTTGAAGGGCTTTCTTCTTCCTATCAAATACAGCTCTTAATTGTTTCATCTCATTTAAAGGAGTCTTAAGAGAAATATGAGATGTATCGACTTCCATGTTGTCATTCTTAGATAAAACAGATGTCGAAGATCCGGAATCAATTTTTTTGTAGTAGTCGAATAAATCTCTCATAACATCTATTACCTTTTCCATTAACTCATCAACTTGCTCGGATTGGTAAAAGAATTCATAACAATGTCTCACGTATTCAAGCTTATTTCGTGGATCAAGCACTAATGCGATAACAAGTAAAATATTGACTTTCTCTATAGTTCCCCAGTATTTGTCAAATTTCTCCCTCATTCTCAATGCATTGATTTATGTTGAAGATTTGAAGAGGCAACCCAAGTGTCGAATGCATGCTCAATATAAAAAACCTGTTCAAAATATGAACTAGAGGTGACATAAGTTGAGCCCGAGAACAAATTACTTGCAATGTAAAATTTCTCTAAGAAGGAAACCAACAACTTTGCTGTATCCCAATCAGAAGCTCGCGGTGGACCATTCTCTAATTCTGCAGCAAAATCTGTCACCTCATGTTCATACCTTTCGAAAGCCTTCTGAAATTTAATTGTCACTCTCAACATTAAATAAGTAGAGTTCCATCTTGTTTGCACATCCAAACATACCGAACCTTTATAATCTATCTTTTTTTTCTCGCAACATGTTTTAAATTGATGTCATCTCATAAGAGAATTTCTGATATACATTACTACTTCTCGGATTCTAGACACCGTGTCAATCTTTTCATGCAAACTTTTTTTCACAATCAGATTTAAGATATGACAAGCACATCTCATGTGGAAATAAGTTCCATTCAAAGACAAAAGACTTTTCATTTAGTTTTTTTCTCAAATGTTCAATTGCAACTGCATTTGAACTAGCTTTATCCACTGTGAGTGTACATATTCTATCTAGTTCACAATCCAAGATGCATGATTCTAACACTTTTCCAAGTGCTTTACTCGTGTGACTAGAGATAACACAAAAATTAAAAATTCTCTTTTGAAGGTGTCAATCATCATCAATAAAATGTGTTGTAAGACATAAATAAGAAATATTTTGTAAGGATGTCCAACAATCCGTTGTCAAACTAACAGCGGACTTCATATTCACAAGAGTCTTTTTTAACTATCTTCTCGGTGGCATATAGTTTCATGCAGTCTCTTGTTATTGTTGTGCGTGATATTAGCTTAAACCTTGGTTGTAACATTCTCATTAGATACAAAAAATCATGAGTTTCAATGATTTTGAATGACAACTCATCCGTAATGATCCATTTAGCAAGGGCTTCCCTACATAATTCTTGACCAAACTTCCAACTACTAAAAAACCCTATTGAGCTAATATCACCTCCCTCTTGGCCACCTTTGTTTTCAAAAGATAGTATCTTCTGTTTTTTATCAACCTCATTATATGGATATTTACTGCAGAGTTTCAAATGTTTCCACATGTTACTTGTGTCATTGACACTAGCGCAACCATACTCCCTGCTACAATAATTACACGCGGCTTTTTCAGATTTCTCGGAATCTTTTTTCACCTTAGTAAAATGACCCCAAATATTTGATTTAGCTTTATAGTCTCGTTTACGATTAGGCTCACACGTGCTAGCTACATTAGCATTGGCTACTTCATCAACTACAGCAGGCCCAACAACAACACTATCAAGTTCGATTTGTACAACTTTATCTGCATTCGACTCCCCCACACTTGACATTGTCACACTATGAAATCAAAATAATGACCTTTAATCAATAAAAAAAACACTAGAAAAATTTTTGTTCAAACTAAAAACATAATATTAATTATTAAACACTATTACTTTCCCGTATGTGATCAACAATGGATGAGATTTCAACTTGCAAGTCCAGAAAATGTGTCCACCTATATGGATAGTGAAACTACACTATGATTCCAGCAATGAAATCAATAAATAAGAAAGTCCTATGAAACAACACAAATATCCTATGAGATATTTGACAGTGTTCATGAATAACAAAGTCCTATGAAATTAACCAAGCATGCACATGTCATTAACCTTCCATTACGCTATTATGACTTTCATCAATAACAGGCATGTCCATGAAAAACATTACTGCAACAATAACAAGAAGAGATTATAACAGGAAGGAACGATAAATAAGAAATTATCTAACCTGCTATTGAAGATTGATGAGAGATGGTAAAAGGAGCTGCTCTCACACTTTTGAAAACTATAACATATGGAGTACTCGATGAAATAAAACCCATTTGTTATTAATATTAAGCGAAGACTGAGATCTAATAAAGTATAACAAAATAAAGAACAAAAATCAACTTAGACATGCTATATCACCAGACCATTAGCCTCACAAAAACTTTAAAAACCAATCAGGCAATCACTCAAATACTTGAGTTTAGAATAAGCAAACCAAAGCTATGGATTGAAGCAATGATGCAGATCACCAAACAAAACACAGTTTTCTACTTTTCTACACTTATTTGGCAAAGCAAAAACATAGATTTTGGGTTTATACGGGTTCGATTCTTACCATCACCGGAGTCTAGGGAGGTGCCGAGGTGATATGCAAGCCGCGGGGGAGGAGGAAGCAGCGCCGCTGGGCCTGAGAAGAGATCGGGACCGTCGGAGGAGGAAGCCGCTACCTTGCTGGAGTCGGCGCCGTTGCAGGTAAGACAACGGGAGACGGGAAGGAGAAAGAAAACCTAGAGTTTCGTTTCGCCTTTCGCTGATCGCGACGCTGCCTTCAATGAGAAGGAAATGGCGGACCCTAAACCCTAAGTATTATTATTTATTAACATTAAGTTACACTCTTACAGAAACTTATGATTAATACTTAATATTATTAAGTAATAAGTATTAAGTATTATTAAGTACCTCGGGTCGGTTCTCGGGTACCCGACAGTAGGAACCGAGAACCGACCCGAACCGCCGGTTCTCATATTTTAAGGATCCAGACCCGAACCGATCAACTAAGGAACCGACCCGAACCGTCCAATTCAGTTCGGTTTCGGTTCGGTTCGGTTCCCGGTTCTTCGGTTTCTTTTGCACGGGCCTAGCGGTGGTGGTTGTGAACGCGGTGGTTATGGATCGTTTTTCGTGAACGCCCGACCTCACGTAAGAAATTTTATCCACTTTATATTCAAAACTTTTCTTGGTGGCAGTCATAACCACTGTCATGTCAAATATACATTATATGACGGTGGAGTTTTTTTTCGAAAGTCATTGGAACAAAAATGCTGCTCCAAATGGAGCCTAAGTGAGTTTTTAGTTGTTTTTCTGTCGTATATTATATGATGTTCATGTATCAATTTAGTGATATTCAGTTTTACTATAGTTGCATCATTGCTTTTGCAATTATTACATGTAATCATAGATATAAATGCAACTGTTATTACTATAGTTTAAAGCCTATTCCCTTCGTCCAGTCCATTATCAGATATTATTGCTTGGTTTTATATAGTTGCATCACATCAATATAAAATTTTCAAGTCGGAAGGACTTGAAATTAGATCAGGTATGAATTCTGAGTTCTGCTGCAAAATATTGACCGGAAGGCTCAGGTGTGTCGACTAGAAGTCTGTTGAATATCGGTTGGAAGCTCTGCTGTTTGTCGACTGGTAGCAGAAGCTAGCGCCACACAGTAACCTACCACCGGCGGTAGCGTATCGACTAGATGTTGGCAATATCGGCTAGACGCTGAAGGTGTGTCGATTTGAAGGCTCCCAACAGAGTGCTAACACAGAACAATAGGGGTTACCACGGGCGGTAGAGTTGTCGACTTGACTTGACAGTGCTCATATCGACTCGATCATATCACCTAGATGGGCTTTATCGGCTAGAGAGTACTGCGACGCGGTAACTATCGTCGTGCGGTAGCGGATGAAAACAGTTTCGTCAAATCACAATCGTGGGCCATCAGATCGCTTTAGAACTTGATTTAAGGGCCATGATTGATTCGCGTTTTTTGCCCTAAATAGGCAGAAGCCACCTCCCAATAGTTATTACTATTCTCAATTTCGGTCGTCATTCGCGATTTCCAGAGGGAGAGCCGCAAGTCGTCGTTAACGGGAAGGAGTTGTTGCCATTGTTGTCGGAGGGAGTTTTTCCTCCTGGGAGTTCTTCAAGGAGGAAGAACATAATTTTCTCACTGTCTGTGCCTTTCGTCTTCACTGTAAGGATTCTTCATTTTTGTCTTCATTATCCCCAATGATTGAGGACTATATGGGTTCTGTTGTTGTTGTTGTTGTATTGCCTTGCTTGAAGAGATTTGGAGGTGGTTACCTTTGAAGAGATTTTCACCGTGACGGGTTGAGGCGAGATTCAATTTGTGAATCCAAAGGGGGTTTTTAGGTTGGGAAAACCTAGATCGGTTATTTGTAATTATTATTATTTTGATAATGGATTTCTTGTGCCTCGCCCCACGGTTTTTTTCCTCATTGATTTGGAGAGAGTTTTTCACGTAAAATTTTGTGTGCCCGGTTGTGCAAGTGGGTGAATTCTCATCAGGTGATATCAAAGCGAGGCTCATCTCGGACCGTCGGGCTATATTGAAGAAGATGGAGTCTGCAACAAGAATGATTAACATGAATGACAAGAATTGGAGTATTTGTAAGTCGCGGATAGAAGATCTCTTGTATTGCAAGGATCTATATTCTCCGTTGTTATGAAGGTCACCTACCATATTTGATGAGGCTGAGTGGAAGAAGATGGACATGAAGGCAGTTGGATTCATTCGACAGTGTGTTAATGATTTTGTCTTTTACCATATATCTACTGAATCATCGGCTCATGCTTTGTGGAAGAAGCTGGAAGCGCTGTACGAGAGAAAGACAGCCGGGGACAAGGTCTTTCCGATTAGAAAGCTTGTCAATTGAAGTACAATAAGGGTTCTCAGATGACTGAGCATCTGAACCTTACCCAAAGCATCATCAATCAGTTGGAGGTCATGAAGATCACCTTGGGGGACGATATGCAAGCATTGATGGTCCTTAGTTCCTTGCCAAAGAGTTGTGAGACTCTTGTGGTGTCGTTGAACAATTCGGCACCGGATGGCGTTGTGACGATGAAGATGGTGACGAGCTATCTTCTGAATGAGAAACCTTGGAAGGACTCTGGATCTGGAGCCCCTTCATCTTATGTGGCGAGGGACCAAAGGAGGTACGATGATATTGTGTGGGTGAAGAATGCCTCCTAAGTCATGAATCACATCTGGGTGTTCTTTTTCATTTCCCTCTCTATTAACATCATGCTAGGGTGAATGATGCCTAAGATTGGGGATCCTATGGATGCGCATGTGTGAGCTCGAGAAATCCTTAGGCCTTTGGCAAGTAATATCAAAATAGATTGCGAGTTGGGAAGGTGTGATGGTGAGCGAGGTATATGAATGATAAGATATTTAATGAGCGTGCAAGAGACTTGATGGTGGCCTTGCAATCTCATGTGGTTTGGGTAGAGATAGTCATGGGGAGGTCGAGTAAAAATTAGTTGACATGACCGAATGTCTGGAGAGCCTGGAGTGTGTGTTGGAAGACCAAACCTTACTAACTACCACGTGAAAGATTGAATAAACAGTTGAACTAGTAGAAGTATAGACAAACAAACAAGTATATTTTCAAAGTCAGTGTGATGGTAGCTTTAGAGGGTGACGGGCATTCTCAGCTGCTAGGGGATTGAGCGAGACAACCATGGTTGCGTGACTTCGCTTTTAGAGTTGAAATATCACATATTCTTATAGAGAACACTGGGTGATCTCTCTTGAGCTCTTTCTATTTTGGAACAAGGGCTACATAAGGATACAACTTCAGACATCATACCTTGTTGTCCTGAAAATTAATAGCACAGCTGAGAGGCCTTACCTTGTTGTACTTCTGCAATCAAGGATCTGCTGTCTATTACACACAGGTTTTAGTGAAAGGAAATTTAGGGGCTGAGGCATCTTACCTGGCGGCAGGGGGATTTAGTACTTAGGGCATAATGTTAGGGGCCTTTTGGTTCAAGGTCTAGGGATTATGAATTCAGAGAGGCGGCGTGGCAGCAGATTATGGCTCTAGGGCTTATGATTTGGGGCGTAAGGGATTAAGGTCTTATGGCATTAGAGCTAGGGGATTATGTATTAGGAATTATCATTGGAGTCTGCGTCCAAGGCGGTATCTGAGGCTGTTGTGGAGGTCGTGGCGGTGGAGGCAATTGATGCATCTGAGCCGACGGAGTCAGTTTTTGTGGTGGACAAGTGGAGGCGACAATAAATTTAGCGGAGGCGCCTTCCGAGGCCTTAGAGGAGGCGGCCTTAGAGGCGGGGGAGGACTTTTGGGCTTCTTACTTAGGCAGCCCATTTTGATGATTTCACTTTAGGTTTACATATTTTTGCTTAGCAACCTACCGGGCCATGATGGATTAGGAGGGTGTCTTTATGGTAATTGTCTTTATGGTATTTATTCCCCTGCTGTAAAATAATAATGCGTTGGCAAAAAAGCCATCTTGCAGCTTCTAAATACAGAATATTCATCACTGGTGTGTTTACTCATCACAATTTCACACCATCGCCGCTTAAAAACTCAAGTTGACCCAAACAAACGAAGTCTTAAAGTTAGAGGCTCAATGACAACAAAAAAGACATTTGGCGCTTGTGATGCCAAATTGATGCCACCGAGCAGCAGCAAGGAAGACAGACGGTGGTGAGGATGCTAATAAGAGTTCAAACTTCGAGTATTGCATCAAAATGAACTTATAAAGTTTATTCTAATTCCAGCTCTCTTCAATTTTATCTAAATGAACAGAAGACGCATATTCAATGAAGCTATTTTTGATTCTGCAGCATGGCTATAAATTTTTTTTAAAAAAAAAAGTATATTAATCGTTATAAAGTTTCTTAGCAGTGCTAATAAATATACCGGGTTTCCAAATACCGAAATAAGTATAGATATGTAAATTTCTCATACGAATCGAAATAATTTAAAATAAAATCATGGCATTATTTTTATTTATAAGCCCGTAACCGTAAGAGAGCAAATCAAACTCACTGCAAATTTCCCGCCTCGAATCGATTATTAGTGTAGTGATCGGACACAAGAATAATTCTGTATGGGCAGTATATAAAATTAGTCAAAATAATAATAATAATAATATTATGATGAATATAGCAAAAATGTTTAAATAATATTAATGATATTTTTTACAAAAATTTAATTTTTTTTACATTCTGTTTTTTTAATTAATCGTCATAATGCCTTAAACCACTGTAGTGAGATGTAGTACTCTTGTCGTTGCAATTTTCACAACGGTCGTTTGTTTCTGCAGAATTGAGCTTCTTAAATTGAAATTTAAGGTCTAATTTCAATTTCGTCTAGTTGCTCGCTTGACGTTGGAATTTAAATTTAAATGAATTCTGTGAAATTCATTTTGAACTAAGTATAATTCTTTCAAATCTATATAAGAATTAAACAATTCCGGTCGAGACATATTTTTAAGCTAAGCGTGCGATTTTCGCCCGGGAGCGCATGTTGTTGTATGGACGCTTGCTTTCTGGGGAGGACCATTTTTCGTCAGGGCGGCGTTTTTCGCCCAGGCGGGCGTTTTTTTTTTTCACTCGAGCGCGATTTTTTCGCCGAGACGCGAATTTTTCGCCCTTACGCGAATTTTACGCCTGGGTCCGAATTTTTGAACATGGCGTGAATTTTTTCACTTGGGCGTGAATTTTTCACCCGGACGATATTTTGCCCGGACGCGTTTTTTCGCCAGGGCGCGAATTTTTCGCCCGAGAGTGATTTTTCCGCCGTACGCAATTTTTTTCGCTCGGGCGTGATTTTTACGTCCAGGCGCGATTTTTCGACTGGACTCAATTATTTTTGCTCGGGCGTTATTTTTACCTGGGTGCGATTTTTTCGCCAGACCATGATTTTTTCGCCTAAGCGCACATTTTTTGTCCGGGCGACGTATTTCACAAAGACGCGATTTTTCGTTCGGGCGCGATTTATTTGCCCGTGCCCAGTTTTTTTCACCAACCGCGCTATTTTCGCCCGGACACGATTTTTTTGCCCGGGCGCTATATTTTCGCCCGGCCGCGCTTTTTTCGACCGAGCGCGATTTTTTTGCACGAGCGCGAATTTTTTGCCCGAAGGCGTTTTTTTCACCTGGCCGCGTTTTTTTGTCCGGGCGCGATTTCTTCGACCGAGCGCGATTTTATTCGCCCGGGCGTGATTTTTTTCGCCCGGGCGCGATTTTTTCGCCTGGGCGCGAATTTTTTTGCCCCGACGCAATTTTTTCGCCCGAGCGCGATTTTTCTCAAGGGCACGTTTTTTTTGTCCGGGCTCGAATTTTTCGCCCGACCGCGAAATTTTTTACCCTACCACATTTTTTATTCACCCGGACATGATTTTTCCGCCCGGACGTGATTTTTCGCAAAGACGCGTCTTTTTGCTCGGGAGAGATTTTTCACTCGAGCGAGATTGCGATTTTTCCCTCGGGCGAAAAAGGCGACAAAAACTGGCCCAAGCGACAGAATCGCGCCCGGACGAAAAAATGCAACCGGCCAAAAAAATCGCAATCATGTCGAGCGTAAAAAATCTCGCCCGGGCGAAAAAACTCGCGCCTGGACAAAAATTTCGCTCTTGTGCGAAAAAATCGCAGCTATAACGCACATTTGTTTATAGTAATTTCTTCATAATATTTTTTAATTCTTATATTAAATTTTATTCAACAAAAGAACAAAATAATTGATCAATTACACAATATTCGACGATATTCTTTATTAGGCGAACACTGAAATTGGAATTAGTCACAAATATTTAATTTCACAATATTCATCAATATTCAATTCCAATATTGAATTCCAATTTTGTGCAAACGAACGGACCCTAATAATACCTTATACTAGATGGTCATTGTAACACCCCAAAAATTTGAAGAGGGAAATTTGCTTTCTGGCAGGGGGCACACGGCCTGGGACACGGGCGTGTCCCAGGGCGTGTCAGGCTGGAGTCGACGACTTGGCCGCGTAGTCGACATTTTGCGCTCGACGAAGTGTCGAGACGGGGCACACGGCCTGAGACACGGGCGTGTCTCAGGGCGTGTCGAGCCCGTGTCGACAACCGGTCCGGGGTGTTGACATTTTCGCTCGACAATGTGTCGAGACAGGGCACACGACCTGAGACACGGGCGTGTCTCAGGGTGTGTCGAGCCCGTATCGACAATCGGCCCGGGGAGTCGACGAATTTTGCTCGACGATGTGTCGAGACAAGGCAGACGGCCTAGGACACGGGCGTGTCCAAGGCCGTGTCAGGCAGTCGACGAACTTCGCTCGACGAAGTGTCGAGACAGTGAACACGGCCTGGAGCCCAGGCATGTTGAGTTAGACACGGGCAAGGACACGGGCGTGTCCAGTACCCGTGTGACTCTCGGGTTGTTTTCGGGGCTGTGTCGATGGAGGCACACGACCGACCACACGACCGTGTCAGTTGGGACACATGCGTGTCAGGTAGAATACGGGCGTGTCGGATGCCCGTGTGCTGTTCCAGGCGCGTCGGTTTTGACGGCGAATGGGGGACACGACCCTGGACACGGGCGTGTGCCAGGCCGTGTTCGGCCCAGTTTTAGCATTTCAGGCCCGAATCAAGGCCGTTCATTTCTTTATTTTGGGATCCAACGGCTGGGGGTTGTTCCTGATGAGATATACACGGGATTGGACCCTTAGAAACCCTCATTTTTTCTTTGGAGTGGTTCTCTTTCTAAGTTCTAGAGAGAAGGGAGAGCAAGGAAGAAGGTGAAATAGAGATCCGGCTGTTGGAGAGGTTTCGGTACTCCAAATCGCGAGCCGAGTCCGGATCCGTGGAGGCTAGGTCGTTGCGAAGGTTTTCATCTGGCTATTTTTCCATGGCTAGGAAGAGGAGTCGGAAGGTAACGACACTTCTCCTCTCGGTTTTAGGATGCATGTGTTAGCATCTTTTCTTTTCTAGTTTTTGGGCACCAAACACTCAAATGAGAGGGGTTTGGGTCGCCAAGGTTCAAGAGGAACCTCCGGATCGATTGAGTCCGTCCCCGACATGTTTTGCATTAGAGATCCGCTCCGTTAGTGGATTAGGCATGGTGGGTGAAGCCGTAGTCGCGACCGTTAGTCCGACTCGGGGATGTTGCATACGAGCTTTAAGGATTCGTAGAGATCCGTTGCGGCAAGATGCCGTTTGTGATGTGGTGATGTTTTCCCCTTTTTCTCAAGTGAGTACGTGTAGTCGGAACCGGACAATGTTAGCTCCTCAATGGCGGTAGATGGTTTCCTTGGTGGACAAGGTTAACTCCGCATGAGTGGTAGATGATTTCCTTGGTGCGCGGGAACGATGCAGTACAAATGAGAGACTAGGGTGGAATTGTCTTGGTTTGTGATGTGCCAAGGCGTGGCTGTGTCTCCGTGGTCGACTGGCTATCCCGTGACGTACACGTCATGTGTGGAGAGTGTCCCGGCGAGACTAGTCCCCTTCTGTGAGACTGACGAGAATGCTAAGCAAGGGGCAAGCCCGGGCAATGAGGCCATGAGCGGGTGGGGTCCAGCATGGCTTCTTAGAATCGGTCAGTTTGTGTTTGTTGGAATCCTGACATGAGACGTCAGAGCTTGCAGGCAAGCCCGGGTCTAAGACCTTGAGCGGGTGGGGCCTAGGCAAGAGTTCCATGTGGCGACTTGTGTGCCGTTGGGGGGAATTGTGTCTCCCTTTTTGTTTGCAGCTTTATGCCAATGGGGAAACGATGAGTACCCAATTGATGTGATGATGTGCTAGATGCATACACTATAGGGTGCCTTGGGTGAAACTCAGGTGTTGCATTCATGTTGTATAGTAGGCCCTAACATTATATGTTCAATAGTAGAGAACATGTATGATGTTTGAGACATCCAAACCTGTTTCTTTAGTTGCTTTTCTTGCTTATGAATATTCCATACGAAATGCTAACTTGCAGGTTGGAGGAGTACCCCGCGGTCCTTTAGGGGCGGCCGGGAGGAAATGTGTTTGTTACACAGTTTGAGGTCAGCCTTTGCTGACCCACGTTACTAATAATTTTTACAGGGCAAGGATCGCAAGCAGGAGCTAGCTCGCCGGCCAGAAAGGCCTAAGCCTCATGAAGTGTTACCTTTTGTTGTAGCTTTACGTTTATGACATTGTATGTTTTATGCTCATTTTGACCGGCTTGCATGCCGAGGTAGACTAGGTGTGCTTATGCACTTTCAGGACTTATGCATTATTTGAGTTTGGATTCTCTTATGTGGTAAGACCATAAGGGCCATTTTTTATTACTCTTGTAGTGGTGGGTAACTTCTAGTCTTGCTTGTGTTTCTGCTGTGTTGTGCAAAGAGTTTTGAGTGTGAGTAATTATATCATCTTATAATACTAAAGTTGTGGCGTCCGTATGTTGTGGGGCCCCGGCCGGACCCATATTATACGGTCATTACAGGGGAGGTGTTACAATTTGGTATCAGAGCCAGGTTAGATTCAAGGTCAGTGTGTAGAGAAGTTATCCACATAAGAGTAATGCGGGACCATGAGTGTCCTTATGTTTAAGTCTTGAGATTAGAGACTGATCCCTTGTTTCTTGTTTTCTTGAAGAGTGCGAGCAACGAGGCGGGAACGTCGAGAGCAAGAGCAGCGCAGCGCGCCAGTATTGATTGAGTTCGATATCATTTTGGGCATGGACTGGCTTGCAGAGCAGCGCGCCAGTATTGATTGCCTATCTAAGGTAGTGACCCTAAGGAGCAAAGGGCAGGCGGAAGTCAAATTTGAGGGCCTTTGTGGAGTGGCCTGTTCCCTGATTTCGGCCATGCAATTGATGCGGGCGGTTAACCAGGGTGGTGTAGCGCTGGTAGCGTTATTGGAGGTTCGTCTCTCCCAGTTGTCTATTGAGGAAGTGCCCGTAGTGGCAGAGTTCAAGGATGTGTTTCCGGATGAACTTCCTGGAGCGCCTCCTCGGCGGGAGATCGACTTCTTGATCGAGTTAGTGCCGGAGGCTAGGCCGGTGTCACGTACTCCGTTTAGGATGACACCAAAGGAGTTGGCTGAACTCAAAGTACAGTTACAGGAACTATTGGAGCAAGGGTATATCATACCCAGTTCTTCGCCGTGGAGCGCGCCGATGTTGTTTGTAAAGAAGAAAGACGGTAGTATGCGGCTGTGCATAGACTACCGAGAGCTGAATAAACTGACCGTTAAGAATAAGTATCTGATTTCTCGGATAGACGACTTGTTCGACCAGTTGGTGGGGTCGGTGGTGTACTCAAAATTGGACTTGAAGTCAGGCTATTATCAGCTGCGAATTCGGGACGAGGACATACCCAAGACTGCCTTTGGTACGAGGTACAGACACTTTGAGTTTACGGTGATGCCGTTCGGGCTGACGAACGCGCCATCTGTGTTCATGGATCTTATGAATCGAGTATTTCGAGAATACTTGGATTCTTTTGTGGTTGTCTTCATTGATGGCATCTTGGTGTATTTCAAATCGGAAGTGGAGCATGAGACCCACTTGAGAGTGGTCTTACAAGTGTTGAGGGAGAATCAGTTGTATGCAAAGTTCTCAAAGTGCGAGTTCTGGTTAGAGAAGGTGGCATTTTTGGGCCACATGATTAGTGGGGATGGAGTGGCAGTGGATCCAACAAAAGTGGAAGCCATCAGAGATTGACCGGTTTTGAGGACCGTGGCGGAGGTCCGAAGTTTTCTTGGACTAGCCGGGGATTATAGGAGATTCGTGGAGAATTTTTCGCGGATAGCTCTACCCCTCACATCACTCACTCGTAAAGATCATAAGTTTGTGTGGACTCAAGAGTGCAGTCAAGCATTTGAGGCACTAAAGGAGAGACTGATGATGACTCCAATCCTAAGTCTACCACAAGGGACCGAGGGATTTCAGATCTTCAGTGACGCATCGAGATGCGGTTTGGATTGCGTTTTGGTGCAACATGGCAAGGTGATAGCTTTTGGGTCTAGACAGCTGAAGCCTCATGAGAGGAATTACCCCGTCCATGACTTGGAGTTGACGGCGGTAATTTTTGCGTTGAAAATTTGGCGACATTATGTGTATGGTGCAAAGGTGGAGATCTTCACGGATCATAAAAGCCTGAAGTATCTCTTGGATCAAAAGGACTTGAACATGCGGCAACGCAGGTGGGTTGAGTTTCTTGGAGATTACGAGGCGGCGATTCATTATACGCCAGATAAAGCCAATGTGGTGGCGGATGCCTTGAGTAGAAAGTACTCGGGGCAAGGGAATTGGATCGAAGTTCATGATGAGCGGTTAGTACGGGAATGAGAGTCCCTTGGTTTGGAATGTGTGGCGAGAGGCGAGTCCAGTGTGGCTCGGTTGAACTGGATTGAAATGCAGAACGACTTGTCCGATCGTATTCGGGAAGCAACTCGGTTGGATGTGGAGTTTCAACCATATGTGTTGGAGGCACAAAAGGGCGAGAGCAGCGCATGAGAGATGATTGATGAGATTCTGAGGAAGGACGGAAGGGTTTGTATACTGTAGTTCGGCAAACTCCATGAGGAGTTGATGTTTGAGGCTCACTTCACAAAGTACTCCACTCACCCGGGCAGTACAAAGATGTACTTGGATATGAAGAAATCCTTTTGGTGGCTGGTGCTGAAGCGGGACGTAGCTTTGTATGTGAATCGTTGCCAAACTTGCGCCTTGGTGAAGGCCGAATGTCAGAAGCCGGGCGGGTTCCTGAAGCTCCTTCCAATCCCTGAGTGGAAATTTGATGACATCTCCATGGATTTTGTACATGGTCTGCCTAGATCGCAGCAGGGTAATGATGCTATTTGGGTGATCGTGGATCGCTTAACCAAGGTGGCCCACTTCATCCCAAATCGGAAGGAGGACAGCGTGGAGAAGCTGGTGGAGTTGTATGTTCGCAACATTGTGCGACTGCATGAGATTCCTAAGAGCATAGTCAGCGATCGAGATGGACGGTTTACGTACAAGGACTGGAGACTGGTTCAGAAGAGTTTGGGCACAAAGTTAAGGTTCAGTACGACGTTCTATCCTTAAACGGACGAGCAAACCGTACTATGGAGGATATGCTGAGAATGTGCATTCTTGACTTCGGCAAGAAGTGGGAGGATCACCTCTTCATGGTGGAATTCGCGTGCAATAACAGTTTTCAAGCAAGTATAAAAATGACGTCATACGAAGCTTTGTATGGGAGACGGTGTCGAACACCGATGTCTTGGACAGAGGCAGGAGACACCAAAATTTTGGGAAAGGAGGTGGTAGTTGACGCTTGTGAGTTGGTACAGACCATTCAAGAGCGTATGAAGGTGGCTCAAGACCGGCAAACAAAATACTTTAATGCTCGTCACATAAAGTTGGAGTTTGCGGTAGGTGATTGGGTCTATTTGAAGATCAAGCCGTTCAAAGGCGTCTCACGGATTCGCCGACTCAAGAAGTTGAGTCCAAGGTTTTTGGGGCATTTTGAAGTTGTTGAACGGGTGGGAGAAGCAGCCTATCGGTTGGCGTTGTCCGCGGAGCTGAGTGGATTGCACAATGTCTTCCATGTCTCCGTCTTGAGGAAAGCCTTGGTGGAGGCTAGTGTGGTGATCGAGCCGACATCGGTGCCGATAGAGGAAGACTTGAGGATGCGAGTCCGTCCAATTGCTATAGAGGATTCAGAGACTCGGCAGTTGCAGAATAAAGAGGTTAAACTCGTGAAAGTCTGATGGGACAACTGCGGTCGTGAGGAGCACTCTTGGGAGCGAGAGCAAGACATGCTAGAAGAGTATCCAGAGCTCTTCAAATCAGGTACCATTTAAGTTTTGTTCCCTTTTGCTTTGTAATTTCGGGACGAAATTCTTTTAAGGGGGAGAGAGTTGTAACACCCCAAAATTTTGAAGAAGGAAATTTGGTTTCTGGCAGGGGGCACACGGCCTGTGACACGGGTGTGTCCCAGGGCGTGTCAGGCTGGAGTCGACGACTTGGCCGCGTAGTCGACATTTTGCGCTTGACGAAGTGTCGAGACGGGGCACACACGGGCGTGTCTCAGGGCGTGTCGAGCCCGTGTCGACAACCAGTCCGGGGTGTCGACAATTTCACTCGACAATGTGTCGAGACAGGGCACACGACCTGAGACACGGGCGTGCCTCAGGGCGTGTCGAGCCCGTGTCGACAATCGGCCCGGGGAGTCCACAAATTTTGCTCGACGATGTGTCGAGACAAGGCACACGGCCTAGGACACAGGCGTGTCCAAGGCCGTGTCAGGCAGTCGACGAACTTCGCTCGACGAAGTGTCGAGACAATGAACACGGCCTGGAGCCCAGACGTGTTGAGTTAGACACGGGCGTGTCCAGTACCCGTGTGACTCTCGGGTTGTTTTCGGGGCTGTGTCGATGGAGGCACACGACCGACCACACGACCGTGTCAGTTGGGACACGGGCGTGTCAGGTAGAACACGGGCGTGTCGGATGCCCGTGTGCTGTTCCAGGCGCGTCGGTTTTGACGGCGAATGGGGGACACGACCCTGGACACGGGCGTGTGCCAGGCCGTGTTCGGCCCAGTTTTAGCATTTCAGGCCCGAATCAAGGCCGTTCATTTCTTTATTTTGGGATCCAACGGCTGGGGGTTGTTCCTGATGAGATATACACGGGATTGGACCCTTAGAAACCCTCATTTTTTTTTCTTTGGAGTGGTTCTCTTTCTAAGTTCTAGAGAGAAGGGAGAGCAGGGAAGAAGGTGAAGTAGAGATCCGGCTGTTGGAGAGGCTTCGGTGCTCCAAATCGCGAGCCGAGTCCGGATCCGTGGAGGCTAGGTCGTTGCGAAGGTTTTCATCCAGCTATTTTTCCATGGCTAGGAAGAAGAGTCGGAAGGTAACGACACTTCTCCTCTCGGTTTTAGGATGCATGTGTTAGCATCTTTTCTTTTCTAGTTTTTGGGCACCAAACACTCAAATGAGAGGGGTTTGGGTCGCCAAGGTTCAAGAGGAACCTCCGGGTCGATTGAGTCCGTCCCCGACATGTTTTGCATTAGAGATCCGCTCCGTTAGTGGATTAGGCATGGTGGGTGAAGCCGTAGTCGCGACCGTTAGTCCGACTCAGTGATGTTGCATATGAGCTTTAAGGATTCGTAGAGATCCGTTGCGGCAAGATGCCGTTTGTGATGTGGTGATGTTTTCCCCTTTTTCTCAAGTGAGTACGTGTAGTCGGAACCGGACAAGGTTAGCTCCTCAATGGCGGTAGATGGTTTCCTTGGTGGACAAGGTTAGCTCCGCATGAGTAGTAGATGGTTTCCTTGGTGCGCGGGAACGCTGCAATACAAATGAGAGACTAGGGTGTAATTGTCTTGGTTTGTGATGTGCCAAGGCGTGGTTGTGTCTCCGTGGTCGGCTGGATATCCCGTGACGTACACGTCATGTGTGGAGAGTGTCCCGACGAGACTAGTCCCCTTCTGTGAGATTGACGAGAATGCCAAGCAAGGGGCAAGCCCGGGCAATGAGGCCATGAGCGGGTGAGGTCCAACAAGGCTTCTTAGAATCGATCAGTTTGTGTTTGTTGGAATCCTGACATGAGACGTCAGAGCTTGCAGGCAAGCCCGGGTCTAAGACCTTGAGCGGGTGGGACCTAGGCAAGAGTTCCATGTGGCGGCTTGTGTGCCGTTGGGGGGAATTGTGTCTCCCTTTTTGTTTGCGGCTTTATGCCAATGGGGAAACGATGAGTACCCAATTGATGTGATGATGTGCTAGATGCATACGCTATAGGGTGCCTTGGGTGAAATCCGGGTGTTGCATTCATGTTGCATAGTAGGCCCTAACATTATATGCTCAACAGTAGAGAACATGTATGATGTTTGAGACATCCAAGTCTGTTTCTTTAGTTGCTTTTCTTGCTTATGAATATTGCATACGAAGTGCTAACTTGTAGGTTGGAGGAGTACCCCGGGGTCCTTTAGGGGCGGCCGGGAGGAGATGTGTTTGTTACACAGTTTGAGGTCAGCTTTTGCTGACCCACGTTACTAATAATTTTTACAGGGCAAGAATCGCAAGCAGGAGCTAGCTCGCCGGCCAGAAAGACCTAAGCCTCATGAAGTGTTACCTTTTGTTGTAGCTTTACGTTTATGACATTGTATGTTTTATGCTCATTTTGACCGGCTTGCATGCCGAGGTAGACTAGATGTGCTTATGCACTTTCAGGACTGATGTATTATTTGAGTTTGGACTCTCTTATGTGGTAAGGCCATAAGGGCCATTTTTTATTACTCTTGTAGTGTTGGGTAACTTCTAGTCTTGCTTGTGTTTCCGCTATGTTGTGCAAAGAGTTTTGAGTGTGGGTAGTTATATCATCTTATGATACTAAAGCTGTGACGTCCGTATGTTGTGGGGCCCCGGCCGGACCCATATTATACGGTCATTACAGGGGAGGTGTTACAGCCATTCCGTTTTTTTATGGATTAAAAAAATAATAAATTTTATGGCATTTATAATTAAGTAATAATTAAATTAAATAAATTTAAGAATACTTTTTTATTATTATTCACCATAATATTTTAAATAATTATAAAATAATAATAATTATTATTATTCAAAATTCTATTTTTTTTATAAATTACCAAAAAAACTGAGCTACACATAATTGAAAAGTGAAAATAAAATAAAATTTAAAATACATCTAAAAACCCTTAAATAAGAGCACCTTTGGCTAAGCCGTGGCGGTGCAGTAAACAGTGATGAGAAACAATGATACAGAAATTATCTGTTTTGCTGTAGTAAAATTATTCATGAAACTGTTTGAAAAACTGTATTTGCAGTGCTGTGTGAAACAGTGATTCAGAATTAAACAGTGTTAATAATAATTAAACAGTCCTAAAAATTTACAAACTCTAAATAATAATTAAATAGTTTATTTCATATTAAATATATATAAACATTATATTTATTAAATTTATTTAATTATAAAAGTAATATATTAATATTTTTAGTTGTAAAAAGTAGTTATATTAAATAGTAATACTGATGAGGTTCCTCAAAATAAATTTGAATGAATCAAAGATTTTTTTTGCACTCTCGACCCGACTCGATTTGCTCACGAGCTAAAACGGTTAGATTTGGATGACAAAAAACTTTAAAACATTAATATTTTAATTAATATACAAAGATGACAAAAACATTAAAATGCTATTATAATTTCTTAAATATATATATTTTAAATTTAAAATTTTAAATAAAATTTTATAAAGTTAAATAATATATATACATATATAATATATTCAAATAAATGTTTAATGATATATAAACATAATTAATATATAAAATTTATTTCTTATTTTTTTTAAAAAAATTGCAGCGTATATATATTTAGGCCTTGTTTGGCGGAACGGCACAGGTGCTCCATGCCTCAGCTATGCATGTTGCCCCGCCAAACAATTAATTGGGGCAGGCAGTGGCAAAAACTCACAGTTATTTATCCTGCCACGGGTGACTGCAGCGCAGCGTTGTTTAAAAAAGAGTGGTGTTACGGGCACACCTATAACAGCTATGTGCACACCACTAAACCCAAATAATCCCACCTAAAGAGGTATAATATATCCCTCTATGGACAGCCCAACCCGCGTTTCTTTTCTGAAGCATTCTGAAGCATTCGCGATCTAGGGCTGTCGCCGACCCTCCCGATTCCGCCGCTCGCCGCCGCTCCCCGCCGCCGAAAAACACCGTCCTTTCCCCTAAATCGAAGCCTGCTGGAGGTGGGCTTCCTCCTCCCCAAGTTATTGTACTGTTTCAGAGCCTATTGCAGCCGCCCGCCTGGAGCATTACGGCCAATCGACGAAGAGGTAAGGCTTCAGTTTTTTTTGCGGTGTTTTGATCCATTTCAGTTTTTTTAGCGGTGTTTTGATCCATTTGTTAGACGATTGATGGTAATAAGTAAAGGGGGTTATTTCTTTTTATGTTGTTGAGGTTGTTTCCAGATTGAAGTATTCATGGGCAGTCGATTTGGGGTTTTGGTGCTCCTTGTTCTTTGGTATATCTAGGGCTGCCACCCGCTCTGTATACGTTGAAATGAATCAAGAGCACACATTGTCATTAATGAGTGACTCATATAAATGTGGTCAAGTTGACGTTGGATTGCATTTTGTGACCGACATTATATTTCATACAAAAGCTGATTTGATTGATTGGTCTCGCAATATTGCCAAGGGATTGGGTTTTGTTATTGTCGTTCACAGAGCGGACAAACTTGATGGTAGGCCTAAGCCGGGAATTTTTCTGGGTTGCGATAGAGGAGGTTGCCCGCGTGTTCATTCAAATAGAGTGAAGAAAAATTTAAGGAAAACTAGTTCAAAATGATGTGGATGTCCGTTCTCTTTATTGAGCCAAAAAAATGCAAGTGCCGGTGAGTGGAAGGTGAAAGTTAAGTGTGGAATGCATAACCATTATTTTGTTCACCTAGAGACTCACAGTTATGCATGTCGATTGATTGAAAATGAACGAAAGACTGTTGAGGAGATGTACGCATCCGGTGTGAAGCCTAGGAAAATACTCACCACTTTAAAGAAACGAAATCCTTCAATCACTTCGGTTATGAGAACCATTTATAATGAGAAAATGAAATTGTACAAGAAAGAGTTGAATGATAATACTACTATCCAATTTCTGTATAAATGTATTAGAGATGCGGGATACACAAGCTATAATCACGTCGATGGTGTTAGTTATGCTTTGGACGGCTTATTCTTCGCTCATCCGACTTCAATTCAATTGAACAATATGTTTCCCGACGTTTTTATCATGGATTGCACCTATAAAACTAATCGTTACAGATTACCTTTACTTTCCAACGTTGGTCTCACATCCACAAATTTGACATTTTTTTTCTGCATTTGCATTTATATCAAGTGAAGTTGAAGGTAGCTACAGATGGGTCTTGGATTGTTTTAAAAGTATATTTAATTTGAAGTCTATGTCAGGTGTGTTGATTGTTGACATGGAGATAACATTGATGAATGCTATAAATGATGTCTTTCCGTGTGCAAAAAATATATTATGTCAAGTGCATATTAGCCGCAACATATTAGCTCATTGCAAGAAGTTTTTCAAAAATGGAAAATAGTGTGAAAGCTTTTTGATTGAATGACAAAAATTAGTTAACTCGCCAACATTACATGATTACAACACATGTTTGAACTTCTTATTAAGTAAATATTCCTTTAAACGAGCTTTAAAGGTTGAATGGATAATCAACATTACTACTTATCATCGAATGATGTCTAGGTAAAAATTTGAAATTTTAAAATTATATTTTAATTCGAACATACTCTCATGTTTTATAATTTTACTTTGATGCAGGATGAGGAAATGAACGTTGCTTGAAAGATTTTGTAATTTTAGATTTTTAAAAATATATTACATTTGACTACAGTCAAATTCTTATTTTGGATTTGATTAGTTATTTCTTCGATTATTAGTGTATTTTGGACTGTTTAACATTATATATTTATATACCAACTTGCTATTTTGAAAATTTCTTAATGTCTTAGTGCAAATGACTATTTTTTATAAATAGTGTGTTCATAGCCAGTTGGTGTGTACATAGCTGAAATGGGTTATCCATAAATTTTGGCTGTTCATAGCCAAAGTTGATGTGCCATAACACATTCAAAATAAAAAGGCTCAATCAAGAGGGCGATCCGGAAAAAAGACAACAACATAAATTCGTTTTCTGCCAACACCGGTCACGCCACACTCCCGTCTGTCGCCAGTTTGACCCTCGTCTCCGCGCCAGAAGAGTCCCGCGCGTCGTCTTTCTTCCCAGCTGCTCCAGGCGTCACCTCGGGGCCGCCTCCCGACTCTTCCCGCACCGCTGCAGGCTCCATCGCCCGCGAAATTCCACCGGGCGACGCCGCCCCTGTTGACAGAAGATCCGCCGGGCGCCGTCTACCTCAGAAAGCCTCTTTTCCGGCGTCCCGGCTCCGTTCAGCACCGTCGACCGTCAACCTTATCTCCGGTTGCTGAACCCGACGGCTACGGTTCATTTCCAGCGTATTCCGCCTGTGTGTGACAGATTCGAAGGGTACACAGTTCCACTGCCAGTCATTTGGGTATACTCGCTGCTCCTTGCATTTAGTATAAAATTATGCTTTACTTAAAATAATTTGGGCTTGCCGTTGCGTTCTTCTACTACTATTACCGCTATTTCATAATTTATTGTTTGCAAATCGGCTTGTGGTCGTTTAGATTTCGCGGAGGACTTGGAACCCTAAAACGCGTAGGAGTTCCACTCGACGAAATTAACGAACTTCTCAAGGCTCAGAGCGACGACGTTGAAATCACGCACACGAAAATTTGATTTGGCCACTCGTCCCTCGTGTTCTTTTAAAACAAAAAAAATTCAAACCCTAACTTTTTATTAAAAGTATTTTTTCTTTAACCCAAAATTATATTTTTTTTTCAAACCCTAAATTTGAGACTACATCAGATCTTTTGCGAGATTACGGAGTACATATCCTCGCACCCCTGGGGTCCTATCTATGGGCAAATCCAAGGGGAGAGGGGGGCCACCAAATAGGCGAACAACTAGAAGTCTAGGAAAGAAGGAAATGCTAGCTATCATACATGTCGTAACTTTGTGGCGACCTTATCTATTGAGAAGACACTTTAAGGTATGGACTGATCACTAGAGTTTGATTTTTTTTTTTTTGGAGTAACAGGTGGCATCTCCTCTGCAACGAAAATGGGTGAGGAGGTTGCTGGGCTACGACTACAAGATAGTCTATAAGCAAGGGAAGGAGAACGTTGTGGCAGACGCACTATCCCACCTACCAAAAGGTACACTCCAACGCATCTCAGGTCTGCTGATCGGCGCACTGGATGTCATACAGAAGGAGGTTCTACAGGACCCTAAGCCTTCGTCCAATCGTAAAGGCACTTCGACAAGGACATGACACTTCTCCTGGATTTTGGCTGCAGAACGAACACTTACACTTTCACGATCGGGGGGTCATACCCTCGTCGTCGCCATGGAAGTACACTACATTACAAGAGTTCCACTCTTTAGCAGTGGGGGGACATGCAGGAGTTCTACGTGAACAACAGGTTAAAGCTAATGTTTTCTAGAAGGGTTAACGAAGGGATGTCCAGCGATTTGTGCAACAATGCGAGATTTGTCAATGACAGAAATACAAAACCACTTCCCCGACGGGCCTACTCATTCCCCTGGAGATACCACGATAGATTTTGGGCAGGGTCTCTTTGGACTTCATCAATGAGCTGCTGAAGTCCCAAGGAAATACAGTCATCTTGGCAGTGGTGGATAAATTATCCAAGTATGAACACTTTCTGACCCTGAACCATCCCTACACAGGTGAATCAGTAGTGGGCTTGTTCGTGTGGAAGATAGTCAGACTTCACGGGGTCCCTGGTGCCATCATCTCTAATCAGGATCCAGTCTTTGTGAGCAGCTTCTAGAATGAACTCTTCAAGCAGCAGGACACTCGCGTATGTATGAGTATCACCAACCATCCACAAATAGATGGACAAACTGAGGTACTCAATCAGAGAGTTGAGACATACTTAAGGTGCTTCGTGATGGACGAGCCCCGCACATGGACACGGTTGACCAAAGTACTTCGATAATACTTCCTATCACACGACCAACAAATTTATTCATTTTGAAATGTCTATGGGCGCTCCGCCACGAGCTTGGGTGCGTATGAGCCAGGGGGAGTGACGCTGCCTATTGTTTATCGTGAGTTGCGCCACCGGGACCGTACCCTTGCCATGTTACGAGAAAACCTCCTAGCTGCCCAAAATGTAAAATCTAGTATTTTTTTGTTTTAATAATGTTGAAATTAAAGAGTAAAAAAGATAATATTATTTCACTAATATTAAAATAATTAATAAGAAACATTCTGAGAATTCTCAAAACAAATGCTTCACTTCATTGCCCGGGAAAAATATCCTTAGGCTCTGTTTTGGGCGGTGGTGACAGTGAGAAAAATTCTATTCCCACTGTCACCGCTCTTCTTAGGTTGTTTGGATAAAGTGCCTTTTAAGACAGATTTTTGAGGGCTTTTTGAGCAGCCGGTCCAACAAATTTTTTTTTTAAAACCGTTTTCTCTGCTTTCGGTTTTCCTCTTTTATTTGAGGGTTCACAAAAGTCACACCCCAACAATTCACAATTTGTTTTTATTCCTTCTCACTGCTACAAATGATTTCTTCTCCCATTCTCGATTCTTCGCCAGTTCTCTCTTTATTTCTTGCCGTGGACCTTTTGTAACTTGATTATTTAAGATTTATATAATATTTATTTATCTATGTGATAAATGGTTGACATAAAATACTTTTTTTAATCATTAAAAAACGAATTAGCTTTTATTAAAAAATTTACTTTTTTTAAAAGCAAAATGGAGATTTTCCAAATAGGCTACAGTTTTTTTAAAACAGTTTTTTGAACAACTCTAAGGTCGTCACTAGTTTCCTACCAATACTTTTTCCACCGCCATCGTCATCTCAAACAAAGCCTTAGAGTCTATTTGTTTCCACAATGGCGTTGAATGAAAAATGGAATCAGAATTATTTTTGTTGTTTGCACCCCACATTGCATTCTTGATGTGCCATAATATTTCATTCAATCAGCGCTTTCTAGACTCTCGCAAAGAGCTCCATTCTAATGCGAAAAAATCCATTCTTCTTCGAAGGCAACATTCTCATAAAGTTATTTTATTATCGAGTTGTATGATGTTCTCTTTATTATATGATATTATTCATGTGTGTCAGGCAGTATACGGTATTGCCCCTGTATGTTTCTATTTAAGGGACCCTTGGGGTCTTGTTTATGGTATGAATGAAATAAACCTATTTCCTATTCTCTTGTGTGAGGTCTTGGTAGCTCTCTCCTCCAACGAGCAAGCCCCGCTTAGGCAATCACGGTCAAGGCTCCGTAGTATCTCCACCAACGTCATCTCCACCTCTGACCACTCCTTCAACAACCACCGAGTTGGCCTATAACAACTTGGTATCAGAGCTTCTCGGTCATCTTCCGTCGAAGCACGTCGACACCTTCCGCAAGTCCATCCTAAGCATCAACAACCCTCTCAGCACGACGCCTCCAAGCAAAAGAACAACGGCCACACGTCACCACTTTCAAAGTTATTCCCGCACCTGTTGTATCGTCTCCCGCCTGGCAGACCACGACGATTCTCCCGCTTGCTCTACCGTCGAACCCAGAGGCTCCTTCTCTACGTAACTCCAGCGACTGCATCTGCCTCTTCTTCCGCAGGGAGAATAAGTCAGCAACTGACGTCCTCATCATCGACCTCTGCATCCATCTGCATCGGCTTCATCCGCCTCTACGCATGCTTCTTCTTTCTGCAAGCAGAACCCGCCTACAACCGCAATCCACACCTCTTTGCTTCCTACACCAGCGTGCCTTCTGTATCGTCGAGCCCCATGTGGGATCTTCTCGAGCCCACCGCACACAACAACCCTCACCAGATTTTCTCGAGCCCACCGCACAACAACCCACGTCTCTAATCCCATTCCCCCATAACTTTATTTCTATTTTAAAACCCCTCCCCACACCGCACGCATCTTCTCAGACAATTCTATTTTATTACCCCCCTCCATCCCCACCCCCACACACAACATTATATTGGATTCCATTATTCCGCTGCCTCCAAGGCAAAGCGAGAGCGAAGACTTGAAGCATATTTATTTGTGTCACCATTGGGCGGCGACGCGGCTCTTGCGGTAACTCTCAGCCATCTTTTTCATAGGAATCGAATCGTGCAGTCACCCGTTCCTTCTTTCGTGCTATTTCAAGCCGCAATATGAGCGACACACAAGATTTCATGGCTGCTTTCGAAGGATTCATGACCTCCATAAAGGCCCGCCTTCGAGAAGCCAAAACACGTCATCACGATGACATGACCACCATCACCGTCAAGCCTAACTAGTTGACCACCACTTTTCTTGTGGTTACTACCTCACCCACGTATCATGCCATCATCAGCCAGGCGCCGCCACTTCCACTTATCCGCCACTACCCACCAGCTTTCATCCGCCCGGAAGCAACTATTCTACCGCATTATACCAGGTTGGACTTCCTAACCTACGACAGGAAAATTGATCCATTGGGCTGGCTCACCAAGTGTGAGCAATTCTTTGGCCACCAACACAAGATTTCATGGCTCCTCTCGAAGGATTCATGACCTCCACAAAGACCCGCCTTCGGGAAGCCGAAACATGTCATCACGATGACATGACCACCATCACCGTCAAGCTTAACGAGCTGACCACCGCCTTTCTTGTGGTTACTACCTCACCCACGTATCATGCCATCATCAGTCAGGCGCCGCCACTTCCACTTATCCGCCACGAGCCATCGACTTTCATCCGCCCAAAAGCAACCATTCTACCGCATTATACCGGGTTGGACTTCCCAACCTGCGACAGGAAAACTGATCTCTTGGGCTGGCTCACCAAGTGTGAGCAATTGTTTGGCCACCAACAAACTCGGACAGCAGAACAAATGCATCTAACATCCTTCCACATGCTCGACTTCGCTCTATTGCGGGTTTCACGGTTCCTCACCGACCGACTGACTCTGATGTGGGAAAACATCAATCGGCTTTGCAACTTGCGTTTAGGACTTCCTATTTGCAGCAATCCCCTCGGCGAACTCACATCTTTACAACATATGGGGTCCGTGGACGAGTACCTGGAACAACTTTAGCTTCATTTGGCACATGTCACTCTTGCCCCGGATATGCAGGTAGACATTTTCACCGCCGGACTTCGCGACCTCCTTTGATTGGATGTCAAATTTGAGGCCCCCAGACTTAGTGATTGCTATGTGTCTGGCCAGGCTCTGCGATCGTCGCCTCCAACTAGCACAGGAGGCCTACCCACTTACCAACATCATCATTCAACAAGCCGTATCGAGGGCCCTCCAGCCGCACCAGTCCACCGATTATTTCGGGCCAAGATGTTGCAACGATGTGCCCAGGGATTATGTTCAAACTGCGACGAATAGTTCACTCGCGACCATAGGTGCAACAAGCTTTTCTACCCTCATGTCGAGGATTCTGATGTTGAGGGCGTCGGATGAAGTTGCTCCACCGTGGACCTCCCTTGAGCTTGAGGTCAGACAGTTTTTGGACGGCGAGAGTGATGTTATGACAACGTTCTCATAAAGTTATCCTAATATCGAGTTGTATGATGTTCTCTTTATTATACGATATTATTAGCGTGTGTCGGGCGATTTACGGTATTGCCCATGTATGTTTCTATTTAAGGGACCCTTGAGATCTTGTTTATAGTATGAATGAAATCAACCTATTTCCTATTCTCTTGTGTGTGGTCTTGATAGCTCTCCTCCAATGAGCAAGCCCCGCTTAGACATCCGCGGTTAAGACTCTGTAGTATCTCCACGACTCCACCATTGTCATCTCCACCTCTGGCCACTCCTTCGACAACCACCGAGTAGGCCCATAACACTCGCGTAGGTGCGCGCAGAGCAACCGACAAGCTTGAAGGAGGATGGTAATCGCAGACAAGTATTCCCATCCCGTTCTATCTATGTGATGTCACCGGCCGAAACCTAGGTTGTCGTCGATGATGCTCGCGAACTTAAGCCTAATAACGATGATACTGGCAAAGAAAATCTGGATGCGATAGATCTGGTGCAGGTGAAGCTCTTCGGCATCAGATTTGTCGCCGATCTGTTGGTATTTACCTCCCACGCCGATCTGTTGGTATTTACCTCCCACGCCGATCTGTTGGTATTTACCTCCCATGCCGATCTGTTGGTATTTATCTCCCACGCCGATCTGTAGGTATTTATCCTCCCAATTTGTGGCTGAAAGCTGAAATGCACGTAGTGGTGTTTATATTGCGGATCACCTGTTATTTTTTTTTGTGGTTTTTTTTTTGCATTTTTTGTGTGGTTATGTTTTCATCCAGCTGTCCTGCCCTCATTTTGAAATGTTATGATGATTTGTATTAGAATTGTATATTTTGCAGATAACCCTTAGACAATCTGTTACTTTGGAATATTATGATTTGTATTAGGAATGTTAATAATTTAATTTGACTCTCAGCTGTTAGTTTTGTATTAAGATTGAGTTTAATAATTTGTATTAGAATTGAGTTTTGAATTCTGACCCAACTCAATTTTTTTCCTTGGTAGTTGATTTTTTATTGTATGGAATTTGAATGATAATATCTTGTTTTTGCAATGTAATAGAGATGTTATCGTTGTTTTATTAAACGGTTTTACTAAACCGTTTAATATGTTTTTTAGTTATGAACAACTCAGCAAATGATGATTTACCAAATATATTCCTCCAATCTCACCTCATTTATCGCTGCCACCGCCAAAACGAATAGATGCTTAGTAATTTTCTATCCAAAAAGCCCACGCAAGTAGTTAAACGTAAGACCATCTTCTTTCTTCATATATAGCCGGCTTGCCCTCGCTTGGGAAATATTGAGGAAGAGAGGAACCATCTTTGTTTCCTCGATACCTAGCCGATCGGCCTCCGTGATTCTCTCTTTCCAACATCCGACGCCTGCACGCCTGATCTCGCCGCCTCTGCCAACCGCCCACCTCCTCCCCACACGACGTTGACTCATCCTACACCATTTCTCGTGGGATCCGACACATACAAGTTTCGGATCTCCTCCAGTTCCCTCCTCCGCCTGAGCCCAACTATCCCTCTGATCACCCGTACCCACTCGAGCCTCTTTCTTACCGTCCCCAGTTCCGTCGACCCTCACCCAATCCCATCAAGTGACTTACATCTCACTTAATGTTTAGTCTAGCTGCCTCCCCTTTGAGAGCTGCCCGAACCTATTCCCCTCATTCAGATCCCAGTTACTTTTCCAATTACTCCACCCAAGCCCTACTTCTCATCCCGAGAACCTCCACAACCGCTTCTCACCCTCCCAATCATATCCGACTCCGCACTTAGGTACTTGGGTATTCCTCTTACCTTATCTTGTTGCTAGAATATTGCTTTAATTATCACGCTACATGTTTGTCATTAATTTACACTTCCTTTACTCCCTGATGCTATTATTTGCTTGTGGATGAATCTCTTTATTCTGTTGCATCCATTCAAATGTTAGCCCCCTATGCGCCTCTTATGATTACTAGGTGGAATATCTCAGTTGTATTATCGGTCGAGTGGATTTGGCACCTCATAACTTAATTTGATCGCAAAAGAAAATTAATATTATGATATTTATTTCCTATTACATTAGAGCCCTCAATGTATTCATTCATCACTCATCAATCTCACACAAAAATTATCATAAACATCATATATTACAAAAATGTGTTTCATACTTAGATTAATTGGGCATTTTAGTAACTGATAACCTCATATGTTGCACTAAACTAATCACAAAACTAGGCATAATAGATATATTGATGATAAGTTAATAAGTAAAAATCTATTCGTGGCGTTATCAGGATCACGATCCGGATTGTAGGATCGATCCTACGATCCAGATTTTGTAAATCGATCCGGATCTTACCGAAGATCTAAATCGGCACATCTACGACTGGGATCGCGATCCGGATCTTAGAATCTGTAGGATCACGATCCTGAACCGATTCTACCGGTATGGCCAAAGATAACTAGAAACATGTTCAACCCTATTCTGACCCCATTCAATCGGTCCAACGCTCATAACTCATTGTTTAACCTTATCCCAATCCCGCCCTCATACCGCGTCACAGAATCATATCATGTTGTTTTACCGTATCCCAAGTGTTGATTGTCGACTACAAATAGAGGTCAAGAGCGGCTTCTTCGGTCGCTTCCAGTACAAATTTGTTTTTATTGTTAGCAAACATTGAGTGTCTTAACTGAAACTGAAATTGAATTTAGTATGATATTATCTTTTTGATTTAGTTATTCAAAAAAAATATAGTTATTCACATACTACTCAATTTATTGATTTTTTTTATTAATTAAGCATGTAATTTAATGATGCAAAATTCAATTTTATTTTTTGTCTTAATTTATGAATGTTGTAGGATCTTGCGATCCTCGATCCGATCCTACGATCCGATCTGATCCAACCTCAAAACGATCCCATCTAGGATCTCGATCCTGACAACCTTGATTGTGTTATTCTCATAAAAATATCCACCTAACAATGTCCAGTCGCAAGTAAGTCCATAGAATCTCCACCGTAAGCACCTAGGGCAGCAAATGATACAGAAGAAAAATACTACATCAGTATCCAGTAATAATGATATTTTTAAAGAAATAAAAGCTGAAGGATTATAATAATCTCATGACTCCTCTTATATACAGAGGAGTAATACAAGTAATATAAAGATACTAATTGACACTAATTCTAATATTTTGGGCATGTTATGTTTCTCATACTCAACTTGTTGGTAAAACTATAAAAAACATCCTCCCTTAGACTCTTATTTAGAATATCAACTAATTGTCCCTCTGAAAGAATAAAAAAATGGCAACCCGGTGCACAAAGCATTCCCGCATAACAAGGGTTTGGGGAAGGGTCCCACCGCTAGGGTAAAATGTAGGCAAACCTTACCCTGCATTTTTGCAAGAGGCTGCTTCCAGGGTTCGAACACATGATATCAAGGTCACACGGAACACCTCAACCGGTTCGTCTATTCTCCCCCCTCTGAATGAATAAATTGAATAAAATTAATCTTTTTCTTAATATTCTCTTTAATGATCTGTCTGCCCACCTTAATATGTTTGGTACGATCATCCTGAATGAGATTGTGAGCAATACTGATTGCAGCTTTGTTATCACAATACAACCGAATAAGACTAGGCTCGCTTAGTCCTAGATCACGCATAAGGGAGTGTAACAACAATCCCTCTCATATGCCATGTTCCCTAACCTTAAATTCAGCTTCTGCACTAGACCTTGAGACAAATTGTGTTTTACTAAACCAAGTAATCAGATTCCCACCAATGAACGAGCAAAATGCCCAAATGTAAATCGTCTGTCTTCAACAGATTCAACTTAATACACATCAGCATAAATTTCAATTTTTAACTCAGTACTAAGAGTGAAGAGGATGACTCTTCCTAGTGAGATCTTCAGATACCTTAAGATTTCATGAGCAACAACAAGATATCTTGTCTTTGGGGAATGCATATACTGACTAACGAATCCACAAGATAAACTATGACAGCCTGACAGGACGAGTATGAGATATGTAGATTAACAGTCTAGTAAGATGTTAATAACCAATAATGTCTTCAATAATATCCCTGTCATCTCTTCCAAGACTGTGGTTGGCCTCCATAAGTGTATTAGCGGGTCTACACCCACTCATACTAGAATGGTCTAGTAATTCAGGGATATATTTACTATGAGAGATGAATAGATCCTGCCACTTCAATCCCCATAAAATACTTAAATTTCACGTCCAATTGGGTAAGATTTCATTCTTTGCACGCAACACAAGATAACAAAACTCTTATAGAGTTTATTTTTGCTACTGGAGCAAAACCTTTTTTATAATCGATCCCCTGGGTTTGAGTATATTCCCTTGACACCAATCCCGCTTTGAAATGTTCCACAGCCTTCAGAGTTTTGCCTCACGACGAACACCCACTTACAACTACGACCTTCTTTCCATATGGGAGGTGTGTTAAATGCCATTTTCAATGTAGACATTTTATCACGTCCAATTGGGTAAGATTTCATTCTTTGCACGCAACACAAGATAACAAAACTCTTATAGAGTTTATTTTTGCTACAAGAGCAAAACATTTTTTATAATCGATCCCCCGGGTTTGAGTATATTCCCTTGACACCAATCCATTCTTTCCATATGGGAGGTGTGTTAAATGCCATTTTCAAAGTAGACATTTTATCAATCATTACCTCTTTCCCCTTCTGATGCCCAAGCGCCTCCTGTCATGAGGATGTAGTAGAAACATATGAAGATACAAAAGCTCTATGCGAAGGAGTTAGAGTGTCGTAGGAAACATAATGAGACAATGGGTGTTGAGTTCAAGAACTGATACCTTTACAGAGGGCAATGAGAAGTTCAGAGGACTGACGAATTTGGCATTGACACTGGAAGCATGTGATAAGTTTGTGTTAGGACCTTTACACGGTATGGTGTACACCTATAATTCTTGTTCTTCAAAAGCTTTCGAGCCATGAGACAACTTGAAAGGACTCTCTCTCGTAGACGAACTAGGAGTGGTCCTTAACGGCCACAAAATAGAAGAGAGTTGCTCCAAATTTCCTATGACATTTTCAACCTTATTTTTCAAGAGGTTGAGAATGAGATTGAGAATCTTGTCATGAGTCTAAGTATGCGGGGCAATAGAATATGGTGGAGGAATCAATAAGGATATAGTATGAGAGCTCACTTCTTCTGTAGTTTCTGTCTCACCATGAAGAGAGGTCACATAATAAGGCTCAGATTCACGAAAGATAATATTCGCTGTGATAGATCCTCTTGGTAGGAGGATACCATTGATACCATTTGAGAGCAAGTCATCCATATCCAACAGAATCGACACCCGAATAAGCTATATGAGGAAGAGTGGATGTTAGTCCATAGATAAGACCCTAGCCTGAAACATGCTTTAGATATTGAAGAATGCACTCAACTTCCTGAAGATGCGAAACTCGGGGAATGTGCATAAATTGATTCACAACACTCACCGTGAAGGAGATATAAGGGCGAGTGACCGACAACTAGATCAACTTCTCAACTTGCCACCGATAATAATCAGAAATGCTCAACAGATCATGTGTAGCTGGCGACACAAGAGGATAGTTTAACTTTTGCCTCCATATGTGTATTGGTAGTTCTACATCCCAAGAACCCAACATCCTGAAAAGATCATTGCAATATTTTTTGAGAAAAGATGAGGTAGTCAAAAGACCTTTTAAGTACAAGAGAAGCGAATCCCTATACACAAAAATAACAAAGGAACAAAAAGAACTAAAACACTATTTTTACAAATAACGTACTTTACAATTTAGTTATTGATATTCAATTCATGTGTTTCAATTTGACCTCCTATATTTGTTACTTTATTATCATTTTTAGCATGCTTCTATGAGAGCACTACCATGATATCTCTTCTTTCACGGATCTAATTGGAAATCAAAATTTATTTAGCTGATTGCCCATCAATTTTCAGGATGTCGTTGCAAGATAGCCTTAACAAGTTTAAGCAACAGCAGGAGAAGTGCCAATCTACTCTCACTAGCATTTCCAACCGAAGTTCAAGGGCCTCCCATTCTCACAAACCAGCACCACCAAGCACTTCTTCAGCTCCATCAAGAGGTTCTGTGCCTGTGAAATTTTCAAACGACACTGAGAGGCTTCAGCACATCAATGCTATTAGAAAGTCCCCTGTTGGCGCCCAAATAAAGCGTGTTATTGATCTACTTCTGGAGGTACGGTCTTAAACACTTATTTTCTTGTAATTGCATACATGAAGCTTGTTTCAGAAATGCATTTTTGCTCCTCTTGATTTGTAGTTATTGTAGAAAGTGATGGGCAAACCTTGTAGATACTTCTTCATCGTGTAAAGTACAAGAGAGAATACAAATATATAGGAGAAGAGAAGAAGAAAGAATCTTATACAAAGGATGTGGGACTAAAGGAGAGAAGAGAACTGGGCCTATAAATGGGCCTTTACATCATTTTCCCCTATATCATCTAACACTTCACTCCCCCGCAAGCTGGAGCGTACAAGTCGTTGGCATCAAGCTTGGACAAGAACTGGTAATACAACTTGCGAGGCAATGCCCTGGTAAGGACATCAACAACTTGCCCAGAGGCAGGAACATGTTCAAGCTTTAGCTCCTTTGATTGAACATTTTCTCGAATAAAGTGACAATCAACCTCAATATGCTTAGCCCTCTCATGAAACACATGATTCTTTGCAATGTGTATTGCGGCTTGACTGTCAGAGAACAACGTTGACGGTGAGGACAATTTTACTCCCAAGTCCGTTAGAAGTCTTTCGAGCCAGGTTATCTCGGATGTAACAGCCGCCATCTCACGGTACTCAGCCTCAGCAGACGAGCGAGCAACCACTGTTTGCTTCTTACTCCGCCATGTGATAAGATTTCCTCCAAAGTAAGTACATAACCCAGTAGTGGAACGTCGATCATCCAACGAGCTCGCATAATCCGCATCTGAGTATGCAATAAGAGAAAGAGAGGAGGATGACTTATACACAAGTGTTTGCCCATGAGAAGTCTTCAGATACCTGAGGATGCGTTCCACTGCCTGGAGGTGAGAGACTCGAGGGGTATGCATAAACCGACTGACCACACCAACCACAAATGAAATGTCAGGTCTTGTAACTGTTAGGTATATCAGTTTTCTCACAAGACAACGATAGTATTCTGGATTCGAAAGTAGAGAGTCATTCTCAGGTCCCGGAGCACACAACATGTGGTTGACATCTATCAGGGTTTCCGCAGATTTGCAACCCGAGAGTCCAGCATCTTGCAGAAGGTTAATGCAATACTTACGCTGGGATAAGACGAGACCATCAAGTTGTCGGGCTACTTCTAGTCCAAGAAAGTAGCGAAGATTTCTCAGATCTTTGATTTGAAAGATAGAGTTTAAATGTTGCTTCACACGTTGTATCCCAACTGAGTCATCACCAGTGATTAGAATGTCGTCCACATAAACCAAAAGTATTATAATCACAGTTGATTGGTGACGAGTGAAGAGAGAGAAATTTGCCGAGCTTTGTTTGAAGCCAATCTCACATACGACCTTGCTGAATTTTCCAAACCATGCCCGTGGAGACTGTTTGAGACCATAAATAGACTTGCGAAGTAAACCTCCCTCTGATACCATATAGAAAGGGATGTGCAAACCTTGTAGATACTTCTTCATCGTGTAAAGTACAAGAGAGAATACAAATATATAGGAGAAGAGAAGAAGAAAGAATCTTATACAAAGGATGTGGGACTAAAGGAGAGAAGAGAAATGAGCCTATAAATGGGCCTTTACATCATTTTTCCCTATATCATCTAGCAGTTATGAACAGGGCTCCCAAGGTAATCATAATCCAAGACTATCTTGTTGAAATTGGAAAAAAAATCTTGGACAACCTATAAACTTGAATGCCTTAGCTGCTAGAAAAAAATGACTGAATCACAAGCTGTCTTTACAGAAGGTAATATTTATGCAAAATAGAGGAAAAAATAAGACTGAAGGATTAAGAATAGGCTGTTTGAATTTTTATTCAACGCTACCATTTCTGGCAATGCATTGTGGCTTTTGGTCTCTTAAAAGAGTGGATTTTATTTAGAAGGTACAAACATAAAATCTTTTACTTGCATTCTATTGACAATTATACTAGATCTACATCTCAAATATTGGCCTGATAAAGCTTTTATTATCTTTTAGTTTGTCATTATTTATACTGATATCATTATACTATAATCACTTGGATACATAAATGCATCTCTCTTTTAGCATTGAAGTGATTAATGACGTATAAAATATATTCGTGCAGACAAGGCAATCTCACACACCAGAGCAAATAAATGAAGCATGCCATGTTGACATAATAGGCAATAAGGCTGTCTTTGACAGCTTGAGGAATAATCATAAAGTACATTATGATGGAAGATGCTTCTCCTACAAGGTAATTTCCACTAATATTTGCTCAAGAAATATAATGCTAATGGTGATAAAGAGATATATCACTTCACTCTAAAAAGAAAAGAATAATTATGTTTTTCCCTTTCCACTGGATTGCATGGTCTGGTTTCTTTTTCATTTAATGTTTCTCAATCTTACTTCTGCTCAATTAGAGGGACTTTAATTAGTAGGAAATGTTCCTTGGAGAATTAAGCAATCCATCCAAAGCATTGGGCAAAGAAGGAGAGTGTATTTCATTCTAGGAATTTGCCTTTCATATTGTGCTCATGTCCTTCAATATGCATTCTTGATTTCTTGTGGATGCAAGTAATATTATATGCCCAACAAAGTTATAGATAAATGGTTGTGATGCAAATGGTCAAAGTCTATAATCATATAAATTCAAAATATGTCTAGATGAATAGTTTGAAAATGAACTTTTAAATTGATTTCATTTGTTCTGGTTTGTTTGTTTTAGGTACGGTTGTCAGGATCGAGATCCTAGATAAGATCATTTCGAGGTAGAATCGGATCGGATAGTAGGGTCGGATCGATAATCGCTTTACAAAATTAGGATCGATTTACAAAATCTGGATCGTAAGATCCTATGATCCGGATCGCGATCCCGACAACTATGGTTTTAAGAGTCTAATTTGCATAAGAGTCTATATGTGCATGTCTGTGATTGCACCACCCTATCATGAAAGCTTCATTTGTACATTTTTTTTAGGGAAGTACCTTCACAGTGCATGACTTCAACTTTGGCGAAGCAGTCAAAGTTTTTTGGCTATCTCATGTACATGGTAGGAAAAGAACCTGGTAATCAATACCCTAGCCACTCCCAGTAGTGATCAATGATGGGCTAGCTTGAATTTTAACATCCCCCTCAAGCTATCACCATAATCATCCATCATTCCAAGCCCAAGGAAGCTCTTATATAGATTTTTTCCACATATTGCCTTAATAAACATATTCGTCAATTGAGTACGCGAGGGATCAAATGAGGTAATTTTTTTTAAAATTTCACATACAAAGTGACATTCATTCTTTATATTTATGGTCGTTAATGAAACTGGAGTAGAAACCTTATGAATTACAACTTGGTTATCATATTATAAGTTCATTTCTACTTGAATGTAGAAGTCCAATTTTTCTAAGATTGATTTGATCCATATCAATTCACGAGTAGTAATGGTCATGAACCTATATTCTGCCTCAGTAGAAATCGAGAAACCACTTTTTTTCATTTTTCTAGGAGAACTAGAGATTAAATTTCCTTCATTGTTTTAGCATTTCCCTGGATCCCATTTCAGGCATTTATGTGTTCAAAGAACAACTTCATAATGATAAACTTTGGGTCTTTAAATAGATTAACAATAAATAATATATTAGGTCTAGTAATAGTCAAGTAGAATAATTTTCCAACAGTGTGCTGAAAGGTCACTACATTGAAGGAGACCATTAGAGTCACCTGTTAGGCATTGTGAGAGTCTAGTCACTAGGCATGTTAAACAAGGGAGGGGTAAACCAATAAAGGCTTGAAATGAAACTATAAGAAAATACATGTACTTAGGCATTAGCGAGAGTATGACAAAAGATAGGGCACAATGGCGACAACGGATGCATATAGCCGACCCAACTATAGTGGGATAAAGGCTTGAGTGTTGTTGTTGTAATGTGTTGAAAGGTGAATTTTAAGGAGAATTTTTTTTTATAAGAAAACACCTTCATCCCGCAATAATTTTGAAACTTGTATATTTTATAACAAGCATCTAGTAGTTTCAATAATGTGTCTATTTTCCTTCTTAATCACTCCATTTTTTTGTATAGGTCTTGGACCAAAGGTTTTGAAAACAATCTCTTTTTCTCCCAAGAAATTTGTCATTCCTCACGTAAATTCTCCGCCATTGTTACTTCCAACTTCATTTTTATTTTTGATGAGCTAATTCTAAGTAAAAATGAGTAATCTTCAATAAATGACACAAATATGAAAACTGTAAGAAACCACGTGTGGGCCCCTCGTCGGGGACATGAACCCAGATCATCGTGGCCGACTGCAGTCGAATGACTAAGAATCATCCTCAACCAAATCTCCCGGGCGCGTGTGGGACCCTCATTGGGTACATGAACCCAGATCACGCGGAATAAATTCCCAGGTAGGTTGTTGAGACCCGGGATAGAACCCGGGACCTCCTTTATCAAGCTCCTAAGCGGATACTTGATACCCAACTGAGCATCATCTTTTGTTAGAAACCACGGTAAGCCCATTTTAGGGGGGCAGACACCATCCGTGGCCGACTGCAGTCGAATGTCTATGAATCATCCCCAACCAAATCTCCTGGGCGCGTGTGGGACCGTCGTCGGGTACATGAACCCAGATCACGCAGAATAAATTCCCAGGTAGGTTGTTGAGGCCCGGGATAAAACTCGGGACCTCCTTTTATCAAGCTCCTAAGCGGAGACTTGATACCCAACTGAGTTGCCGCTTAGGAGCATGATAAAGGAGGTCCCAGGTTCTATCCTGGGCCTCAACAACATACCTGAGAATTTATTCCGCGTGATCTGGGTTCATGTACCCGACGAGGGTCCCACACGCGCCCAGGAGATTTGGTTGGGGATGATTCTTAGCCATTCGATTGCAGTCGGCCACCGGATCTGGGTTCATGTGCCCGACGAGGGCCCCGCCGTGATTTCTAACAAAAACTATTAATTGAACAGATAAGAGTAAAGTATTCATTAGAATGAATCGTATTATAGTACTGAACATTCCTACTGTAGCTGTATAATAAGTTCTATCGTATTTCTTAAGACTGCAGACCTCACACTCAATCTTTTTAGCATAATCAGCAAAATGTTTAGGAAAAATAAATTTTTAATGCTTTCTAATTTGCATGCCTAAATCTCTTATGACACAACGTCAATCATTCACTATTGGGATACCTTCTCCCTCCAAGAACCTGTCCCATATTTATCACATAAACTCTTCTTGACTCATGTACATTATCAATACTTTTCCGCTCACAGGTTCTTGAAAAATACAATGAGAAGCAAAAAGTGAGAATAATTAAATTGTAAAGTCAAATTGCTCGGCTCATGTAGGAATAATTAGTCAAAAATAAATAAAATAAAATAACAGATCATATAGAAATATTCAGAGAAACTTGTATGATCCTTAGTTATTAAAGGCGCAAAAGGTTTTTGCAGCCTAGGCGCAAGGCTCAAGACATAGGCGTGCGTCTGAAGAAGGTAAGGTACAACCACATTTATTTTAAATAATCAACATCAAACATTAGTTCATCTTCTTGAGCAAATTCTTCATCTATTCTACTCATTAATCTTTCATTACTATCATTTATATCTCTTAAAAAATAAAATCAATGTGGTCGCTTGCATCATAACTAAATCTCAATGCTCAATTATGTTTTAAGAACAAATCATACAAAAATTATTGACTTATGATATTATTTTTTCATTATTTTGAAAAAAAATACAACAAAAATTGCACTCAGACATGCCTTTTTAATGCTCCAAATGTTCAAAAAGACACACGAAGGCGCAAACCTCTGAGTCTGGTGAACCTTGAGTCTTAGGCTGCCTGAGATGTGCCTTTAACAACATATGTATGATCCCTTTATCTATCACTCAAGTAGAAGATTCATCAATGAGCCTAACATTACCGGAAGAAGCAATGAGTGACGTGACTCCACTAGAAGATCATGTTGTATAATTAGATGCCCTAGAGTCGATAATCCAAAATGTGTGTGATCTCGCTGATCAGGTGGAACCCCAAGCATGAGAAGTCGAACTAAAATATCCTTCCTAAGGCTTGCTAATAATGGCTCATAAGGCCGCTAACTCTCAAATCAGGCTCTTATTTTCGACAACAAGATTTTCTTTATTGTCCAAGGTACTGTACAAAGTTTTTTGATGTTAGACATACCTCCGATCTGTCTCCCTTATCCGTCATGTTGGTACTAAGTTGGGGTGCATGTCTCAACAATTTTCCCCAATGCCCCTTCCCACAAAAAATTTTTTTTATCTTAATCTTATCCTCATGTATCTTGTACTTAAAAGACTTATGGATGCTGAGGTTTTTGGTTTTCCATTTCCCTTATTCCACTGCAAGAGCAGATTTTTTAGATCTCACACTCCCATTAGTGCTGAAAGAATTTATATTTTTTGTCTCCCCTCGAATATAGTGGAAAGTAATATCAAAGATAGGAACAAAACTCTCCCAAAAATCTAAACCTTCTGAAATTTAAGTTCAACAAGAAGACCAAAAAACTACTTGTTAGAAAAGGCCCATTTAATTTAGACCCATTTTGTAACATTTATTGTTTTTCTCTCCTTTCTTTAGTCCCACATCTTGTATAGGACATTTTTCTCTCTTTCTCTCATCTATATATTTGTACTCATTCTTTGTATCTTACATAAGTGAACATATATACAAGGTTGGCTTTTTCCCTTTCTACATGATATCAGAGCCAACGATTCTCCTTGCGCGGCTTCCTTTTTCTTCCCGCGCGGTCTGTTTTCTGTCCGCTACCCATCCGGTTTCTTGCGGCCTGCCTGCCTGACCGCTCCGCTCCTCTTCTTCCACTTCCTCTTCTTCTTCGTGTCTCCACCCTTCCCCTCCGGCATTTTATAGGCTTCCCCTTCTCTCTCTCTCGTCGGGTCCACCTCCTCTCTCTCTCCTACAGACCGCTGTCTCTTGCGGCCTGTTCCATCTCCCTCTGCGGCCTGTCCTTCTTTCGGCCTGGTACCGCTCGCTGCGGCTTATTCTCCCTCGCTGCGCCCTGCCTCTCTCCCGCCCTACTTCAACTCGTTGCGGCTTGACTTAGCTCGCAGCAGCCTGCTCCTCCTCGCTGCGGACTACCTCTCGTGCGGTCTGCTCCGGCTCGCTGCGGCCTGTCTCTTCTGCGGCCTGCCTCTCCTGCGGCCTGCCTCTCCTGTGGGTTGGTCTCGGGCATTGCGGTCTCTTCTCTCTTTCCGCTCGAGTCTCCCCACTCGCGGTTTCTTCTCTCTCTAACCGCCGCCGGCCTCCTGTTTCTTGGACCGCTGCTGTGATCCTCCAGACCGAGCGGACTCCTGCCTTCCCGCATTGTGGTCGCGGTCTTCTCCTCGTTCCTTTCTTCGCGGTCTCTCTATGTCCGCTGCGGCCGCTCTTTCTGTCCGCTGCGGCCTCTCTCTCTGTCCGTTGCGGCCTCTCTCTGTCCGCTGCGGCCTGCTCTCTCTCCCGGTCTCCGCCTTTGGTCGCGGGCTCCTATCGCAGGTGGTCCCTTCCCGTCGTGGCTGGCGGTTTCTGCTCAGGTCGCGCGGTCTTCTTTGTTGCCCGGTCTGTTCTCCTAGCCGCCTCTCTTCTCCATGACCTCCTCTGCTGATTCCGTTGGCACGACGGTTCCTCCCGCTGACCGCCCGGCCTCTCTCCCGGAAGTCCGCGATGAGCTTCGTATTACCACAATCTCTTTGACCGGCAAGAAAAACTTTGTGGAATGGGCACATTCTGTTCGCCGTGCCTTGCAATCCAAGGGGTTCCTTCATCACTTGGCTCAGGCCGTTACCGATACTCCTACGGATGAATGGTTACGCAATGATGGTCGGGTGCAGACTTGGCTTCTTAATTCTCTTGATGACAAATCTTATCGTCTGGCCATGTACCATGAGACGGCCAAAGGCATGTGAGACGAGCTCCACACCCTCTACTCTGGCAAGGATAGCCTCCACCATCTGTATGACATTATTACTGCTCTCCAGGCCCTTGATAGCAGTGGCGCGACCGATCTGACGTCCTTTGCTGCTCAGGCTCGGTCTCTGGTCGAGGCTTGGATCCACCATCAGCCTCCTACTCTGGATCTTGCTGCCCAACGTGCCCAGAAGGAAGCTGTGGGTATCGCCATGATGATGGCGCGGGTCCCGCATCATCTTCACAGTGTACGGGCTCACATCCTCTCCTCTACTGTTACGCCATCTTTCTCCGATGTGTGCTCTATGCTTCTCAAGGTCTCCCCGCCTCCGGATGTGCCTGGGCCACCGTCTCCGACCCTTGTTCAGCAGGCCCCTGCTCCCTTATTGCCTCTTCCATCTTCTGCTCGTGGAGGCCGCTCTGACTCTCGCGGCCGGGGTGGCCGGCCTCGACCTAAGTGCTCGTTCTGCGTCAAAGATGGGCATCTTGAAGCCACGTGCTACCGCAAACATGGCCGCCCTCCTCGTCCGCAGGCCGCTATTGTTGCCACCGACTCCTCTTCCGCTCGTCCTGACCTCGACGAGGTTCGTCTCTAGCTCCAGCATCTTCATGGACTGCTTAGCCGCCCTCCTGCCTCGGTTGCCTCCGCTGCCTCCATCTCCAATGAAGGTATCGCCTGCCTCTCCTCTGGCCCGCGATGGATCCTCGATTCTGGTGCTACTCATCACATCACCTCTGTTCGGCCGCCTCAGTACTTGTCTTCACCTCACCCGAAGTACATTACTGTGACCAATGGGGCCTCTGTTCCTGTCTCTGGATGTGCTGATATTCTCCTCACCTCTTCTCTCCTTCTGCGCTCGGCTCGTCACGTTCCGGGCTCTCCTTTCAATTTACTTTCTGTTGGTCGCCTTACTACTGATTCTAATTACTCCGTGACATTTACTTCCTCTTCTTTTCTCATACAGGATCAGCAGACGCAGACTATCATTGGTAGGCGGCGGCTGCAGAATGTGCTCTATCTTCTTGACGACTCTCCTACTACCCTCGCGTCTATCTCCTCTTCGGATTGGCATCGCCGCCTGGGTCATGCTCCTCTTCCAGTCCTCCGGAAGGCTCTTCCAGATATTTCTCTTCCGGCATTTCAGTGTGACACATGTATTTTGGGCAAACAGCTCCGTTCATCTTTTCCCTCTCATTGTACTCGGAGCTCCGCTCCTTTTATTTTGGTACACTCCGATATATGGGGTCCGTACAAAATCACTAGTATTTCTGGCTACCGGTATTTTCTTACTTTTATTGATAACTACTCTCGCATGACGTGGTTGTATCTCCTCCGGGATCGCTCTGAGCTTCCCCGCGTCTTCCGGGCCTTCATACTTGAGACTCACACTCAATTCTCTGCCTCAATTTGTACTCTTCGTACTGACAATGCGCGTGAGTACACCGGTCATACCTTCGCGACTCTCTAATCTGAGTTCGACATTCTTCACCAAACCTCGTGTCCAAACACTGGTAGAACAAGGTACTTGATAAGGTCTTTGTGAGAATGTCAGCAACTTGATCAGTGCCCGAAACATGCTTTAACTCAAGTTTCTTCAATTGAACTTTCTCTCAAATGAAGTGACAGTCAACTTCGATATGTTTTGTGCGCTCGTGAAACACCAGATTTTTTGCTATGTGTATGACGGCTTGACTATCACAGAATAGAACAGCAGATGAGGGGAGTTTTACTCTCAGGTCAGTAAGAAGACTTTCAAGCCATGTGAGTTCTGAGACAACCGAGGCCATTGATCGGTATTCAGCTTCCGCAGAGGAACGAGCGACCACGACTTGTTTCTTACTTTTCCATGTAATAAGATGACCCCCAAAATAAGTACAGAACCCACTTGTTGACCTCCGATCGTCTAGGGAACCGGCATAATCAGCATCAGAATAAGCGACTAATGTGGGAGCCGAGTCAGAGGTTTTGTAAACCAGCACTTGACCCGGAGCTCCCTTGAGTTATCAGAGAATCCGTTCAACCGCCTCGAGATGAGAAACCCGGGGGGCATGCATGAACCGACTGACAACCCCAACGACAAACGATGTATCCGGCCTCGTGACCGTTAGATAGATCAACTTGCCCACAAGGCGTCGATAGTATTCTGGGTTCTGAAGAAGCAAATCGTCATCAGAAGCATGAGCACACAGTTTGTGATTTGCCTCCATCGGGGTACAAGCTGGTTTGCAACCGGACTGACCAACGTCTTTGAGAAGATCGAGACAGTACTTCCGTTGGGAGAGGACCAGCCCGTCCGGCCGTCGTGCGATCTCGAGACCAAGAAAGTAGCGAAGATGCCCCAGGTCTTTGTTCTGAAATACAGTGCTCAGATGTTGTTTGATCTCGTGAATCCCCTTTGAATCATCCCCAGTGAGTAGTATATCATCAACATAAACCAGCAGAAGGACGGTTTCAGTGGCCCGGTGTCGGGTGAATAGGGAGAAATCTGCAGAACTCCGAGTGAACCCCATGTCCCGAACCACCTTGCTGAACTTGTCAAACCACGCCCGAGTGGACTGTTTGAGACCATAAATGGATTTCTTGAGAAGACACACCCGAGACTCCCCCGTGGTCTCAAACCCGGGCGGTTGGCGCATGTAGACGGTTTCCTGAAGGTCGCCATTCAAAAAGGCGTTCTTGATATCGAGCTGATGAAGGGGCCAGTGGCGGTGCACCGCCACAGAGAGAAGAACACGGACGGTGTTGAGCTTAGCCACCGAAGAGAAGGTCTCCTCATAGTCAAGGCCCTCCTGTTGCGTGAAGCCACGAGCCACAAGACGGGCCTTCAGTCTGGCAATAGTGCCATCTGGAGCATGCTTGATGACAAAAACTCATTTACACCCAACCAGGTGCTGCAGAATGAGCTCTATCTTCTTGACGACTCTCCTACTACCCGCGCGTCTATCTCCTCTTCGGATTGGCATCGCCGCCTGGGTCATGCTCCTCTTCCAGATATTTCTCTTCCTGCATTTCAGTGTGACACGTGTATTTTGGGCAAACAGCCCCGTTCATCTTTTCCCTCTCATTGTACTCGGAGCTCCGCTCCTTTTATTTTGGTACACTCCGATATATGGGGTCCGTACAAAATCACTAGTATTTCTGGCTACCGGTATTTTCTTACTTTTATTGATGACTACTCTCGCATGACGTGGTTGTATCTCATCCGGGATCGCTCTGAGCTTCCCCGCGTCTTCCGGGCCTTCATACTTGAGACTCGCACTCAATTATCTGCCTCCATTCGTACTCTTCGTACTGACAATGCACGTGAGTACACCGGTCATACCTTCGCGACTCTCTGCTCTGAGTTCGGCATTCTTCACCAAACCTCGTGTCCGTATACTCCACAACAGAATGTTGTCGCCGAGCGCAAGAATCGTCACCTTCTTGATGTCGCCCGTTCCCTTATGCTCCAAATGCAGGTTCCCAAACCGTACTGGAACTACGTACTCTCCACGGCTTGTTTTCTCATCAATCGTCTCCCTTCTTCCGTCCTCCAGCATGCCACTCCCTTCAGCCTTCTCTTTCCCTCCACTCCGCCTTTTTCCGTTCCTCCTCGGGTCTTTGGGTGCACCTGCTACGTTCACCGACTTGGTCCCTTCATCGACAAGTTGGAATCACGTGCCGCCAAACATATCTTTGTGGGCTACTCGCGCACTCAAAAGGGTTACGTGTGCTGTTCGCCTACTACCCGCAAAGTTACCGTCTCTGCGGATGTCACTTTCCGTGAAGATCTTCCCTTTTTCTCTGATCTGGATATCGCTCCTAGTCCAGACCCCGTCGTTCGTCCTGTCATCCCTGCTCCCCACTCCTCCTCTACTCCTCCGGCCCTACCTCCGGTCCGTCCACCACCACCAGTTATCCGGGTCTATTCTCGACGCTCTCCTCCTCCCGTTGCCCCTCTGCAGTCGGCTTCGACCTCTGGTGCTCCGCCACCTGCTGCTCCGGCTCCCGCATCCACCGCTCATCCGATGGCCAATTACGTCTCTCTCCATCGCCTTTCTCCACCTCTTCTTCACTTTGTCACTTCTTTATCCTCTGTTTCTGTCTCTAACTCTTTGCAGGAGGCACTTCAACATCCACGCTGGAGGGCGGCCATGGACGAAGAAAGGACGGCCCTTTGGGCCAACCAGACATGGGTCTTGGTTCCCTTACCTCCAGGTCAGCACCCGGTTGGATGTAAATGGGTTTTCGTCATCAAGCATGCTCCAGATGGCACTATTGCCAGACTGAAGGTCCGTCTTGTGGCTCGTGGCTTCACGCAACAGGAGGGCCTTGACTATGAGGAGACCTTCTCTCCGGTGGCTAAGCTCAACACCGTCCGTGTTCTTCTCTCCGTGGCGGTGCACCGCCACTGGCCCCTTCATCAGCTCGATATCAAGAACGCCTTTTTGAATGGCGACCTTCAGGAAACCGTCTACATGCGCCAACCGCCCGGGTTTGAGACCACGGGGGAGTCTCGGGTGTGTCTTCTCAAGAAATCCATTTATGGTCTCAAACAGTCCCCTCAGGCGTGGTTTGACAAGTTCAGCAAGGTGGTTCGGGACATTGGGTTCACTCGGAGTTCTGCAGATTTCTCCCTATTCACCCGACACCGGGCCACTGGAACCGTCCTTCTGCTGGTTTATGTTGATGATATACTACTCACTGAGGATGATTCAAAGGGGATTCACGAGGTCAAACAACATCTGAGCACTGTATTTCAGACCAAAGACCTGGGACATCTTCGCTACTTTGTTATTTTCGGATTCTTTTTCCTTTTATTTGGCACGGGGTTGCTTCAGCCAATCATAGCCGTCAATCCCGGGTTGCCCTAATGTTAGAATATTATAAATAGGAGTGTTAGAGGCTTGAAGAGGCATTGCTGGTTTTGGAGAAAGGTATTCCCGGAACTCCGCGATCAAGCCACGGTGCCGACGCCGTGGAGCCCTAGGTGTTGATTCCTACTGGTGGAACTTCGCCCTCAAGGTAAACCCTACCCCCCTCCATCATTTCCCCCCCTCAATTCCCCCTTTCCGGCCACCATACGCCGCTCGCCAGCCCCCCAAAACCCCCGGCCTGCTGCCTCCATACAGCCAGCCCCCCCTTCCCCCTGCAGAACCCGCCGACTCCCCTTTCCTGAGCCCCTGCTCCAGCCGCCGGCCTCCAACCATCCCGGCCGCCCCTCCCCTACTCCAAACCGGTCCCCTCTAGGGTATCTCCTGCCCTAGCTGCCCCTTCTTTCCATCTCCCCTACGCGGATCCACTCCTACCCACTCCAAAAATTCTAGATTTACTTTGATCTTGCACTACTCTTCCCCGATCTACCCCCCCCCCCCACCCCCCCCCACTTACATATTACCTCCCCGTAGCCCGGATCCGACATCAAGTCACCGGATCTATCCACTTTCAGCCCATCACAACCCTCTTCCACCGCGGACATCCACCGTTCCGACACGTTCACCGGATCTACCACTAAAACCACCGGATCTCTCCCACCTCAGACATTCTTTTGTTTGTGAGTTATTTGTTGTATGAACTTCTAGTTTTTAGTGCTTGGATATTGCTTGGACTCTTCATATTCACTTAGATATTTATTTGTGGAATTTTGCCCCGTAACGATTTTTGATTGCAGGAAGGAACCATTCATGACGCGCTTAATTCGGCCCTCCGTTTGGGGGAAGGCCTTGCTTGAACGCCCTAATAGAAATTGTTCTTGCCAATATTATTTCTTACGTGGTTGTGAATCTCATTTGAAATAATTGCCGATCGGATTTTGTGCATTTTCATATAGCGCCCACGTGTCCACTCACTCGAGTTAACATAGGCTGCACGGTACATATCCTACCCTACATCAAATTGGTATCAGAGCCCAAGGTTAGGCCATTTGCATGCTTCGTAGTGGTAGGACATTTAGGTGAACCCAGATGAGCACGCCGAGCTCAAGCGGCAGGTTGACGAGCTTCTCCGGAAGCAATTCATTCGGGAGAGCCTGAGTCCATGTGTCGTTCCCGCCCTTCTTACCCCTAAGAAGGACGGTAGCTGGCGCATGTGCATCGATAGCCGTGCCATCAATAAGATTACGGTGAAGTACAAGTTCCCCATTCCTCGTCTTGACGATTTATTGGATACCATGTCTGAGGCCCAACTCTTCTCCAAGATCGATCTACGGAGTGGTTACCACCACATTCGGGTACGAGAGGGTGATGAGTGGAAAACGACCTTCAAGACTAAAGATGGCCTGTATGAGTGGCTGGTCATGCCGTTTGGGCTGTCCAACGTCCCGAGCACGTTCATGAGGATCATGACACAAATATTACGACCATACATGGGCAAGTTCCTAGTTGTGTATTTTGATGATATTCTGATTTACAGTCAGACCCATGACGACCACCTAGCACACTTGAGACTTCTTTTCGAGACCCTCCGTAGTGAGAAGCTATTCGTGAATCTAAAGAAGTGTTCGTTCTACGCCGAGTCGGTTCAGTTCTTGGGATTTATCGTTTCGTCCACAGGAGTGTCAGTCGACCCTGAGAACGTTAAGTCTATTCGCGAGTGGCCCTTGCCTACGACCATTCACGAGGCCCGCAGCTTCCATGGGCTAGCTACTTTCTATAGGCGGTTCGTTCGAGGATTTAGCTCAATTATGACCCCGTTCACTAGCTGTTTGAAGAAGGGCGAGTTCCAATGGACCCCCGCGGCCACTCGAGCGTTTGAGGAGATTAAGGAGAAGTTGACCACGGCGCCAGTCTTACGACTCCCCGATTTTGGCAAGGCTTTTGAAGTTGCGTGTGATGCCTCGGGAGTAGGGATCGGTGGTGTGCTGAGCCAGGGGGGACACCCGGTCTCCTATTTCAGTGAGAAGTTAAATGAAGCCAAGCAAAAATACTCCAATTATGATAGAGAGTTTTATGCGATCGTTCAGTCTTTACGATACTGGAGACACTACCTCCTCCCCCGAGAGTTTGTTCTCTATTCGGACCACCAAGCGCTTAGGTATTTAGATTCCCCGAAGAAGTTGGGGCATAGGCATGCGAAGTGGGTTGAGTACCTTCAGGATTTCCACTATGTTCTCAAACATCACGCCGGTGTTGAGAACAAACCCGCTGATGCGTTGAGTCGGCGGGTCACTCTTCTGCAGACCCTGAGAGCCCACGTGGACGGACTTGAGCAGATTATTGCTGATTACCCAGGTTGTCCGGACTTCGGCGAGATACACACAGCTTTATCCCGAGACCCACCTGTGCCTGTCGACGGTTTCCAGATTTGGGAAGGTTACCTTTATCGGGGCTCCCACATGTGCGTCCCCAACACATCATACCGCGACTATCTCATTTGGGAGCTTCATGCGGGCGGAGCCGCCGGGCATTTTGGCAGAGATAAGTCCATAGCTATCGTCGAGGATAGATTTTATTGGCCAGGCCTGAAGAGGGATGTGGCCAGAGTTGTCCGGCATTGTCGAACGTGTCAGACTGCGAAGGGGGCTAAACAAAACACGGGATTATATACACCCTTACCAGTCCCGCTTAGGCCCTAGGAAGATATTAGTATGGACTTTGTACTTGGACTGCCGCGCACGGTTCGAAAACACGACTCCATCTTTGTCGTCGTTGATCGTTTTTCCAAGATGGCGCAGTTCATAGCCTGCTCTAGGACTGCTGACGCATCACGCGTTGCTTCCATTTTCATTCGGGACGCCTTTAGGTTACATGGCCTACCGAAGTCCATAGTCTCCGATAGGGATGTTAGGTTCGTGAGTTACTTTTGGAAGACCCTTTGGTACAAAACAGGCACCACCCTGAAGTTTTCATCGGCGTATCACCCTCAGACAGACGGACAGACTGAGGTTGTGAACCGCAGTCTAGGGAATTTGCTTAGATGTCTTGTGGGCGAGCATTTGGCGAGTTGGGACTCCGTCCTTCCCGTCGCGGAATTCGCCTACAATAGTTCGGTCAATAGGTCCACTGGGTTGAGCCCATTTCATATAGTCTTAGGGTATGAACCCAAGAAGCCCATCGACCTCGTTCCTTGTCCATTAGAGTCCCGTCCAAGTGAGTCCGCCGAGTCATTTGCACGTCATTTGCATGATTTACATGAGTCAGTCCGTCGACAGATTATTTCAAGTAATGAAAACTATAAGACCCGTGCAGATTTAAACAGGCGAGAACAGATTTTCAACGAAGGCGAGCAGGTAATGGTCCGAATCCATGCGGAGAGGCTTCCATCGGGGACTGCCAAGAAATTAAGCGCTAAACGAATGAGTCCCTACTCGATCGTTAAGCGGATCGGGACAAATGCCTACGAGCTAAATATTCCCGCGAGTATGGGCATCCATCCGATATTCAACGTTGAGGACTTGACTCCGTATTACGAACCTCGCGAGTATTTGGACCCGAGTCGGGATGATCACCACCCCCACCACCTCACCTACCTCAGCTTCCTCCCGCTCACCTCTGCCACTTGCACCGTCCCCTGCTGCACACACCCCTGGGAATTCCCCACCGATGGTGACACCGTCCGCACCCCTGATCGTTCCGGGATCCACCTCACGAGAGCAGTATACTGAGAGTATTACATATATCGTCGCCTATGAGTACGTCCCTACCACCACTGGCCTCTCTTGCCGCTACCTGGTTCGTTGGAGAGGTCGCTCCGCTTCCGATGATACGTGGATTCTACCTACTGAGCTGGATCGACTCGCCCCTGGGCTTCGACGACAGTATGATCATCTCCATTCATCGGAGATGAATTCTTTTCAGTTGGGGGGAGTTGATGGAGGACCATCGGTGGCCCATGACAAGGCGGGACCCACTTTCGTCTATTCTCGCCGGAAGACTTGATCGGAGGGACAATCCGATCCCGCGGATGCGTCCGGATGCGCGACGCGAATCTTTTTCATATATAACTTTGTTATTTTCGGATTCTTTTTCGTTGTATTTGGCACGGGGTTGCTTCGACCAATCATAGCCGTCGATCCCGGGTTGTCCTAATGTTAGAATATTATAAATAGGAGTGTTAGAGGCTTGGAGAGGCATTGCTGGTTTTGGAGAAAGGTATTCCCGAAACTCCGCGATCAAGCCACGGTGCCGACGCCGTGGAGCCCTCTCAGGGTGTAGTGCAGGATGTGTTATGGACGGGACGGGGGGGGGGGGGGGGGGGGGGGGGGGGGGGGGGAAAGGGTAGAAAGTTCTGCTTGTGGTTGGGAAGACTTTGGGAGGAATAGTAGGGGTCGACTGATTGGGTACGTGGTGGGGATATGGGGGCGCTGAGCTTCAGGGGATTGGGGAGATGTGAGCTTTGTGTGGGGACAGGGAGGATCAGGGGAAGTATGCCGATGGGGGGAACGAGTGCGGAATGTCGGGATATACGGGTGCGGAAAATGGAGGGAATGGACAGCCAGGCTTAGTGTAGGTTAACACAACATAAATTTTGGGGTTGTAATAATGACTTAGGCTCCGTTTGGGAGGACTTATTTTCACCGGTCAAGCGGTTACGGCCGCATGAACCGGACCTTAATAGTCCTCCCAAACGAAGCCTTAGTGGGTAGTTATGAAGGGGTACGGTAGTTATGAATGGGTATGTGGTAATGAAGTGCAGGGGTTTGCAGAAGATATGGGGAGTGGTGGTGGTGGTGATGGGAGCAGTGGTTGGGATGTGGAGAGGTGGCGGCGGTGATTGGTGGAGGAGGGGCTTTGGTGACCGGAAAATGAAAGGGGTTGAAGTTCCTGGCCAAACAGAGAACGTAGGTGATGGGGACCATAGTTCAATCAATTTAAGTATATATAATAATTACATATGGATGATTTAAACATATAGTGCTAACAAAAAATAAAATAAAATATCAAACGTTATGTTCAAAAGTCATGGTAGTCGATATATCAAAAAAATTTAGATATGACTGGTCATATTTTATAAAAGGACAATCTATTTTTTTGCCCTAAAAAATGACATGTCAGCAGACATGTCAGATAACATTTAAAACAATGTACATGCTAGGTTCAGTTTTTTAATCGATTGAGAGATCTAAGGACCTGTTCGTTTGGACGGAATTGGAATTCGATTTTGGAATTAAATATTGGTGAATATTGTGGAATTGAATATTGGTGACTAATTTCAATTCCAACGCTTGCCTAGTAAACAATATTGGTAAATATTGTGCAATTGATCTATTCTTTTATTTGTTAAATAAAATTCAATCAAAAAATTTGAAAATATGATGAAGTAGCTAATATTTTTGTACATATTTTATAAAAAAATGGTGTGCTGGCAAAAAAGTGCGCGGCTGGGTACAAATCGCGTGCCCGGAAAAAAACACGTGCTCGGGCGCAAAAAATGGAAATAATTTGCTCTGTCACTAAAGGTGGATCCACAAAATCTAAAGTCATGGAAGCACAGGACCAAACAGCAATTTACACTCAACATTCAACAACTTTTAATGCTACTATTCAACTTCTCAAATTCGAAAATCAACAAAGCTGAAATCCTTAAAAAAATCAACATATCTCAGAAACATTCATCAACAGACATCAGGAAGTTACAAACGCACGCAACAAATCTTTTATCCACAACTCCAAAGGAAGAAAAACGAAGCAGCTAACACATTCAAAACCTACAACTTCAACAGGACTCTGAACACGGAAGCAGCAAAAGCAATCTTAATCTTCATTAACAACCAGACACCCCAAAAAATATAACATTCCCCTCTTTATAGGGTTTTGAACAGTAAGCAAGCAAATAAAAACCAGAAGTTGCTGGATGAACGGCCATGGCGGAACGGTCGTGGAGCTAATCCATGGCTTTGTAAAGGAGTGGACATGGCGGCTGTTGCAGGGGTCGTGGCCGGCGGTTGGAGCCCCGGAGGAGGCGGTGGAACATGGAAGAGGTGCGACGGCGGGAACTCATCCATCATGCAGCGCCAATGTCGGGAAAACGGCGACTTCAAGCCCTAATATTGTGCTTCTGCCGAACCGGGGAATACGTGTGCCTTTTCTGCTACTTTAACTGAAAGGGGAAAATGAACCAGAAATAATTTGCTTGGGTCGGTTCATCTTTGATGGGTTCATTTGGGAGAATTAAACACAAATTAATAGATACATAAAACCGCTACGCGCAGGCGTGCACAAAATATAACTGTCCAACATAAAAATAGCAAAATAAAATGCAATAAAACATAAAATAAAAAATGCAATAATTCAGGGCCGGTAGAGGTCCGATCGGGTGCGGCGTCGGACACTTTTTCATCGACCTGATCTGGGCTGGTCTCCACCAGAAAAGGATTCAGCTTAGGGCAAAAAAAATGGCAGGTGGTGGGATAAAGGAAAAAGACAAGAAAGAAGCATTGATTGTTGGGGTTTGGATTTTTGTCGAGAAAAGTAAAGTTGGCAGTTGGCGGTATAGGAGAAAGAAGTTCCTATCAGGCGTGGGTTGAGGGATGGTGAGATTTTAGGTGCTATTAATGAGTGGTGGCAGCTAAGACAAATAAAAGAAAAAAAATTGATGTGACAAGACAGTCGAAGAGGTGAGGTGGCCTTGACAGCTAGTGGAGGTGGTGGAGGGGTAGATGATTTTGGGGCCAAGCTATTAAGTATTCCTTGATAGCAAGGATAAAACTTGCACATAAGCGGCTAGGGTGGGACTCGAAGGGCGTTTCTGCGGTGGAAAAGATGTGTCGAGCGAGGTGATTGAGAGGGGATGTCAGTCAGGAAGACAATGCAAAAGCCAGCGTAACTCGGACGTTGAGAACTACAGTGAGATCTTTCGACGGAAGACCTGGCGGGAGGTGAAGATGCACTGGAGGGCGTGAATGTATGTCGGCGTTAGGTCAAGGAGGTGTCGGAGAGTCGGTCGTGGACAATGACCGCAGGTGATTCCTCATCTTTGTCGCTGTTAAGTCGTTGAAGAAAGATGCCAAACCCGTAGAGAGCGAATACTCTCTGTGCTAAACTATGGGAGGTCGGCTTTGATCGTCGTTGCTGTGAGTCTGCCTGGAGGAAGCGAAAGGCAGAGCTGAACGTGGATTGTTTAGGGTTGGAGTTGCGTGAATCGCCTTGGGAGTGAATGGCAGAACGGAAGCGATGTTGAGGCTATTCTTTTGCTGGGACAAGTCGTCGGCCGGCGTTGGAGTTGAATCGGGGGGTGTTTGGACTACAGGGGTCGTGGTGTGCAGTTCTAATCTCGTTGAGACTGAGCAATCTCCTGTGGTTCCTGGGCGACTGGCGGAATGTCGAAGCATACTCCACTTTTATGCGTTTTTCGTTTGCGAGATGGCCGACAATGAGGGCACTCATAGCCTGGAGCTCGTTGTGGATGTCGTGGATCAGGTCGAGGTCGAGCACGTGTAGGTTCCCGGCGGCTGCAAGGGCAGCGGGCGGACCTCCGGCAGGTCGGACCATTATTATGGTTTATATAAATTCTCGGGAGTAATCCGGCAAGGGAAGGGGATCGGCGGTGGTGAGTGAGGAGGAAGGAGAGAAAATTTAGGGAGCAACCCTAATATTTTTCATACATCCAAGATTAAAACAACTCATAAACTCCTCCCCCTTATAAATATAAGTGGGGACACACATAATAAGGTAACATATTTAATATAATTAATGCTAATTAATAGTCATTAGTTAATATATTTAATTTTAACCAATTAATTAACACTGACTAATTGCAAAATCATGGTGGTCTCCATATGCGAGCTCCGGTGGTCCTGACGAGTGGTCGCACCGGCAAATGCGTAAGTGTAACATACTCTTTGGTGGTCTCGACGAGGAGAAGCCGCTCCGGCGAATGCGTGATGGTAACAACGATCCACCGTGGCCCGTGGCCGGCTGTGAGAAAAGAACCAAAAAAGCAGAAAAATTGATGTGGGTGGTGGGAATAGAGGCGCCTTATTATTTTGTTTGGCGCGGATTTTTGAAAATCTGCAGTTTGCAGCTCCAAATAATCTGCGCCAAACAGAGCCTTAATCTTTATGTTACTTTGATTTTGAAATTGTTTAGCTTCAGAGTTGTATAAACTTGTGGAACAAAAGTTACAAATGAATCCCTGTGTGGGTGCATTGAAGTTCATGGAGCGGTGTTCCTAGTGTTTAATGCATTTTTTTTTTATCTTGTGCAATGTGCAGTCCAAGCATGACTTGAAGGGTAAAGATCAGCTGCTTTCTTTGATTAGAAAGTTTCCAGAGGGTCTCGCTGTTATTGATGTGAAAGATTCATATACATCAGTTTTGGAGGACTTGCAGGTACTGCTTTTTTCACTTAATACTGCTAAATTGCGATTTTTTCAAGTAATATAGTGTTCTTTCTTGTACTTTATACCAAGTTTTATTCTGAATAACGAAAGAGGTGATTCTTGTAATAGAGTAATAGTAATACTATTAAATGACAATAGCACAGATGATGATAAAGTATACTATGAAGTTATCCGAGAAATCTATACATGGCTAATTTTAATAACTATAATGCTTGTAGCTTGTTGCCCATGTGAGCCTTAGAAATATTGATGAGGTCAATGTTGGTGGTAATGGATAAAAGCAAGAAGACTCATCTGGCGCAGGAAGGTTGTGAAAATTTATTTTATATATGTCAACTCTAGAATGCCTAAATGAATTTTGACATTTTTCTGGCAACTATGCTTGCAACAATTAAACTTATAAATTTTATGACACTACTCACATTCAAGTAGAGTCTCTATTAAGGTAACAAATATTATAATATATACGCAAGAGTGCTAGAAAATAAATACAATATTGACATAAAGTTTACATACTAATATTTTCAAAACATTGAATACATACAAGATTCAACAGAAATGAAAAAATAACCAAGCAATAACTCACAATAATCACAAGATAGTAGGTTCGGTGAATGTTCGGTGGGATGTCGTTGGCCGATGAAATGGCGGTGGACTGATTCCAGACTTCCTGAGGGTATTCAGAGGGCTGGATGGGGTTATTTGTGTGCTGGATAGAGGTTTCAGTCAACCATCTATTTATAATATGTTGTCTAGCTCTTGTGGGCTCTTTGAAACAATTTTGGTTGGTAAGCAATACATATTTTTTTTGCTAGCTGATTTTCCTTTTAACGAAAGGAAGTTATTGTCAATCCTCACGCTTTCAGCTGCACTCAAACCTGCATGTGTGGATTATTACACATACAGGAGACCCCAACACACAGAGGGATGAATACTTAAACATATTGACATGCACCCATGGAACTATCATATCAGTCACAAAAAATGACGAAGGACTCCTTTGCACTATGATTCAAATTGCCCCATTTATCCTATCATGTCAGTCCTAGGCTCCATTACCCTTTTGCATTTTGATGCCTTTAAGCTTTGACGAGCCTTGTGCCTTTAACAACTATTGCTCAAGTTTAACCCGCTCATGATCTTGATCCCTCAATTTTGATCTCGATCTTGATCGTTCAATTTCGATCTCGATCTTGATCGTTCAATTTCGATCCCGATGTTGATACCGTAAGGGGTCTCTTTTTCTAATGACAACTCAATGAGAATGATACAGATCTTAAAACAGACTTATCATGGATTATGTCTGTTTCTTTATGAAAATGGTAGAGATCTTAAAGCTCACATATACTATGTTAACATGGCATTGTTTGATGGTTAATTATAGTTGCTTGCATTTTGATTTTTAACTCAAAACTGCCGTGCATTTGTGCAGGCTCTGAAAGCAGCAGGTCAGATTTGGCTCCTGGCCAACAATGATTCTCAGGAAGACATAGTGTACCCCAACGACCCGAAGGTGGTGATCAAAGTCGACGAAGACTTGAAGCAGCTCTTCAGGGGGATTGAGCTACCCGGCGACATGGTCGATATAGAGAAGGATCTTCAGAAGAATGGGATGAAGCCCGCAACAAACACGGCAAAAAGGCGGGCCGCAGCTCAAGTCCACGGCATCCCCTCCAAGCCGAAACCGAAGAAGAAGAGTGGAATCAACAAGCGCACAAAACTCACAAACGCTCACCTTCCGGAGCTCTTCCAGAACATAAATCTCCCCACTCCTTGAGAGGGAGGATCCGATTATTTCGCAGAAGCTTCGAGCTCATTTGAGCTGAGTTGATCGGGTTTGGATGGTTTGGGAGATTTGATTGACTAATACTGTATGGAGCTGAAGTGTTTCATTGAGTGCTGTTTACGAAATTTGGATTTCTCAAATAAAATGTATTAATTTTTTTTTTTTAAGGATGGAGCTGTTTATGCAGTTCATTGTAACGTGAAAGAACGCATAGGATGAAAGAAGGATACCCAGCAGGGGAGGAAACACATATGGCTCAATGTGGGCAGCAGCCCACACTTCATTTTAAAAACGCTATTTTACAATAGTGAAAAGCTGGGTTTTTTTATTTTTTTGATGCTCAATATATAATTTATAAATAAAATCAAATGAATAATTAATTTAGTTGAGTTGATAGTGTTGACATTTAGGCTCCGTTTGGGGGAATTTATTTTCACTGGTCTATCAGTTACGACTTACGACCGCATGAATCGGACATGCAGTTACGACAGCATGAATTGGACATTAACGTACGGTTCATGCGGTTGTAAAAGTGTTTTGCAATTGGTTTTTCTATGCTGGTAAAAGTGTTTTCTAAAAAATATATTTTTGTGACTTTTTTAAAAAATAATGAACCCTGCCACTTCTACAAAAGCTAAAATGAAATTTTTCTTGTTTTGTTGCTTCTCTTCATCCACAGTAGTGGATGATCTGAGAATTTTGGGATGGGGGTGCACAAATAAAAACTTCTAAATGACATAATGTATAAAATGAAAAATTATTGACATTACAAACGCATAAAAAAATACATATCAATTTCTCGATTGCAAAATACAAAATACATGAAAAAAATTACAATTGTCCGTGACGAGTCTTCATGTTTTGAAAACGATCGATCACATCATCATCAAAAACTTTCAAAATGTCTCTTTCAATGAAGGTAACCAAACAATCATTCAATATTTGATAACTCGTATTATTGCACAATCTATTTTTGACATAATTCATGCTCGATAATACTCTTTTACACTTGCAGTAACCACAAGAAGAATCAATACAAACTTCAATAGTTTATAGATTTGTTGATAAGCAACATGTTTTTAAGTTTCAACGAGCTTCGTAGAAAGATGACCAAGGTCCTTCAAGTCAGAAAATTTCTCATCGCTTCTCATATCCACAATGAAATTGTCAAGTTGAAGCCTATCAACGTATCAAAACATGTGACTACAAACTTATGATCCCGATCTCTTATCTTTTTTGAGGAAATGAATGAAAATTTGGTCGACATGAACCTCTTAATATATAAGTTTTCCTTACCGCGTCTTGATCATTTAAAGGGTGAACCAATATACTTTTTCTTTTCGCTTCCCTGGATCATGTGGAAGCATCTTCACATCATATACAGACTTCATTACAATACCATGAGTTTGAGATGGAGGCAAATGAAACACATTCTCACTGATCTTCAGAAGTAGTAAGAGATAACTCCTCATTTTCACTGTATTGATTTGGAGGTTTATATGTTGAAGAATACTCTTGAGATTTTAACTTCTTCTGAAACATAAATGTAATGAGACTAGCATAGGTTTCTTTTTTTTGACTCTTCATATTTCAATTTTCTTCAATTCTATATCAATGTAGGTAATAACAAAATATTATACTAGTGTCACAAACTTTTCAAACAATAATGCAAGCTAAATAATAAGGAAAGTAATTATCCTACAACTATATATCACAGAGACTACGTGTTTTACTCAGCCACTACTTGACTAATACCTCAAAGCACCCATAAAAATTAAAATACATTGATATAAATTGAGATAGAGAAGAAGATAGCAAAACCTAAGCCACAATGTGTAGCTCGAGAAGAACGTTTGTCTTCTTCTTCGGCCTGCTAAGCTTCACCGCGTCTGCAAATTTAAAAATATGTCTATCTTTTAGAGAACGGAAAAACACATAGAAGTGAATTTCATTCCAAGTGAATAACTAGGAAGTTTTATTGAACTTTTCAAAATTATCAATCTCTTGTAACATAGCATTGAATTTCATTCCATGTGAGTAACTGTAATTGGAAATTGGGAATCATGTGCATATGTACTGGTGGCTGGTGGTAATTAGATCCATGTACAGAATTCTCTTACAGCTTGTAGAGAATTCCCCAAATCCACTCCACCTGTTATTATTTACATTCCTTCCCTCCTCCAAGTAACTACCCGTTTCCCCTACTCTGATACATGGCCAACCCCTCCCAGAACTCCCTCCATCAGCCACCCCATCCACACCAACCTCCTTTTTAGTATTTAGAGCCGGCTGGGATAAATTCCAGGGGATTTTTGACACTTTGCACCCTCCAATTAGGGAGATTTGGCACTTTGCACCCCCAAATCTTCTATTATAGGCATGTTGCACCCTCATTATATTTTCTCATTTATTAAAATTCAGGAAATCATTTCTTTTATTTAATTTATTTATATCAGGGGCAGTATTGGAATCAAACCTAACCTAAACTAAAGGCCCGCTGCATTCGTCGATCGCTGATGAAAGAGAGCGACGAATGAAAACAGGTATCGACGAACGAAATCAACGATCGACGAACGATCACTGTTTTCATTCGCCGCTCACTGTGTTGCAGAAGCCCTAGATGCACAGTGCTGCGAAAACTCTCCGACGAGAAATCCTTCCAGCGGCAACTGTTCTCTGGCATTGCTCTACTGCTGCAAAGCACCGTCCATCTACTGCTGCGATCTCCGACTGAGTTCTACTGCTGCTGCGATCTACTCCTTGGGAAGCATCGCCGATCTCCGACAGCAAAGCACCGCCGATCTCATCATTTTGTTGTTGCATTCTTGTCCTCCCTTTGCCGCATTCTCCCGCTCTGTTTTTTGATTTACTCATGGGGTATACCTCTCCTCTTAGTTTTTTTAGGGTTATTTGAGGACTGCTTATCTTATCTACTGGTAGTGTCAAATTATTTGATCTACAATCCACATTCTCCCGCTACTGCATTGCTCTTTCAGCCCAAAGATTATTCTATATCTGTGGAGCATATCTGCCCAGCTTCCCCTCCTTGGCAGGTATACTTTAGTACCAACCTTAAGTGTCTTAATTATTTTTCTTACATTCATCTCCACCAAGTTATATGGTATAATTTTTTTGTTGGAGGTGTTGAGTACATTCATTTTATTTTTTTGCATGTAAAAGAACAATGTGGATTGTTAGAGCTAATGATAAGATTTGTTGTGCATCATATATGCCATTTGAAGTTTCTTTATTCACCATCCAATTGCATCATTCAGGATCATTCATAGGTTCCACAAACGTTACCTATGTACCTGATGTAATAAATTATGTTGATTACTGCAATTGCGATGAGATAGTCCTTCATGATTTGCATGAAATGACAATGCAACTTGGTCACAGTGGATGAACCAGATTTTTTGCTTGTTTATCTGAGTGTGGTGACTGCAGTAATTTGATATTGTTAGATAATGATGCGGATGTTAAAGGTTTGATACAGTATACAAACATGAGAAGAGAAGTTGATGTTTATATTGACACGGTGGTAGCTCAAGTAGTCTCGGTGAGTGATGATACTACACCAATAATTGAACTTTACAATTACAGCTCAAATGAAAATGACATTGATGACATTGATGATGTAACACCTCCATCCATTCATATAGCATATAATAGAAGGTTCGGCCGGGGCCCCACACCATATGCCACAAAACAGGCGACGAAGTCACGGGATGATATCAGAGTTGCGCATCCTAACTCATAGCATTCTAGCGGAAGCATAACACATAGAGTCAGAACTCAAACCATGAATGTCCACGAATATAAACATCCACATGATATATATATATATATATATATATATATATATATATATATATATATATATATATATATATATATCCACATGATATATATATATATATATATATATATATATATATATATATATATATATATATATATATATATATATACATACATACATATATGAATGTATCAAATACAAAATGTTTGGCCTTATGGCCTTACAGTTGCTCTTTACAAAGGTGGCTTCCAAACATCGGCGCGCAGGCCGGTCACACATGAACAAAACATAACATTTTCAGCTTAGCCTTCAAAGACTAGCAGCAGAGACTTCAGCCTTTATATGTCCCGCTCGGCTCTCCAGCACCTGTACAAGGACAGCCCACCCAACAGTGGCAAACAAGGCAACGGTCAGCATTCAGCTGACCAATTTATAATGACCCTACCCCTTTCCCGGGGCAGTGGTATTCCTTCCCTGCAGGCATAATAATTTACAGGCAGATATATATATATACATCACACATTGTGCTCGCACGCACAAGCAAGCCATCATAATCGTCAGCCACGTGGCCTGACGATCCGTGCACTCAGGGCACATTCTTGGTGTACCGGATATACCAGTTGCCCACCGCCGCTCAAGGCCCGAAGCCCAACGACAAACTTGAGCATTTTGCTCCAGGGCTTTCACCCGGAGACTTTAGTCTTAATGGCGCGCAGGCCTAAGACTCTCGCTATGCGTTTCTGCCGAATGCCAATCATCCAGACACTCATAGCGGACAACCATAACGCGGATACAGTTCAACCTTTGCCCGTTGCTCAAATCGTTAGTTCTATGACCAGACTAACGCGGGTCGGCATCCCCTTGTCCATTCAGCACGAAGCCTTTTCAGAGCTCTTCAAGCTCACAAATAGCCATACTATCCCCGCAAGACTGGCTTCACAATCATAGGTTAGCTAGGTGCTACACCCAGCGTTAGCGACAGAACTCATTTTTCATCCCTAGCCTCAACCGTACATTCATAGCATACACTTGAGGGTATTTTCCTTACCTGTCAAGCCAGTACTTCCTGTTACTACCCTTCACAGGCACAACCCGTCAAGCGGCATAATCATTATAAGCATTAGAGGGTCTTTTCCGGGGCTTCCACACCAGTACTTCCTACTACTGCCTTTCACAGGTCCAACCCATCGAGCATCACAAACATCACAAGGGTATTTTCCTGGACTACCATTTCAGTACTTCCTACTACTACCCTTCACAGGTCCAACCCCTCGACTCCATAAACTACACATTTAACCACAGAGTCTTCTCTGGTATGCAAATGCAACATCACCAATCCAGACCAACTTGTCCAGATGGGCTTCACACAACATGCCTATTCCGTACTCCATTTCCGGATCTATATGCCAATTTATTTGGGATTCCAAGAATCAACCCAAGGGAATCCCTTCACAATCCACCCTCTAGTGGGGGAAATCCCATGCACATGCCAAAAAGGAAGCCTTCACATGTCTAAGAAGGAAGATCGTTACCCTTGAAGATCGCTTCGGAACCATGGACTTCTAACCGGCTGTAAAGCACCGCAGCGGCCTTGCCTCCACAACTCTAGCCTCGGATCTCGAATTGGAACTCCGCAGCTCCACCGGTGGCCGGCTCCCCTCCTCCTCCTCCTCCTTTCTCTCTCTCTCTAGGTTTTTAGAAAGAGGATGACCAAGATGAGAATGAGATTTTCCTTCTCATTCTCGGCCTTAAAGCAGGGGGAAGAAGTCTGGGCCATCAGATCCCAGCTAAAGAAAATGGACGACCACGATTTTACCATAAAATGCTAATTTTTGGCAGACATGGCCTGTGACACACCCGTGTCACAGGCCGTGTGTCTTAAGCGGCACACAACTGACTCATCCAGAATAGTACACAGCCATATGACATGCCCGTATCACATGCCGTGTAACCTGACACGCCTTTAGACATACCCGTGTCTGTGGCCGTGTACCTCAGGTGGTACACACCCCTCTCAACCCGAGCAAGACACGACCATGTGACACGCCCATATCACATGTCGTGTGCCCAGAGACACACTCGTGTCCCGCCCGTGTTCACCAGGCCACACTGCCCTGGCGAGATCCAGAAAAGGACACGGCCTGTGACACGCCCGTGTCACAGGCCGTGTGCCCTTACATGGCTGCAGACACGCCTCTGCAGGGTTTTTCATCGAGCGAAGTTCGTCGACCAGAGGAGGACACGCCCCCTGACACGCCCGTGTCGCAGGGCGTGTTCTCTCTCGAGAACTCGTCGAGTGCAGTTCGTCGACCACTCGACAGACTGCACATCTATACCGAGCAGGACACGCCCTGGGACACGCCCGTGTCCCAGGCCGTGTCACCCAACTGGAACCCAAACCTGGGATTTGGGGTGTTACAACCCTCCCCTCCTTACGCTCTGATACCAAAAATGTAACATCTCCATCCGTTCATATATCATATAATAGAAGGTCCGGCCGGGGCCCCACACTATATGCCACAAAACAGACGGCGAAGTCACGGGATGATATCAGAGCTGTGCATCCTAACTCATAGCATTCTAGCGGAAGCTTAACACATAAAGTCAGAACTCCAACCATGAATGTCCACGAATATAAACATCCACATGATATATATATATATATATATATATATATATATATATATATATATATATATATATATATATATATATATATATATATATAGATATATATATATAGGAATATATCAAATACAAAACGTTTGACCTTATGGCCTTATAATTGCTCTTTACAAAGGTGGCTTCCAAACATCGGCGCGCAGGCCGGCCACACATGAACAAAACATAACATTTTTAGCTTAGCCTTCAAGGGCTAGCAGCAGCAGCAGGGACTTTAGCCTTTATATGTCCTGCTCGGCTCTCCAGCACCTGTACAAGGACAGCCCACCCAACGGTGGCAAACAAGGCAACGGTCAGCATTCAGCTGACCAATTTATAACGACCCTACCCCTTTCTCGGGGCAGTGGTATTCCTTCCCTGCAGATATAACAATTTACAGGCAGATATATATATATATACATCACACATTATGCTCGCACGCACAAGTAAGCCATCACAACTGTCAGTCACGTGGCCTGACGATCCGTGCACTCAGGGCACATTCTTGGTCTACCGGATATACCAGTTGCCCACCGCTAATCAAGGCACGAAGCCCAATGGCAAACTTGAGCATTTTGCTTCAGGGCTTTCAGCCAGAGACTTTAGTCTTAATGGCGCGCATGCCTAAGACTCTCGCTTTGCGTTTCTGCCGAATGCCAATCATCCAGACACTCATGGCGGACAACCATAACGCGGATACAGTTCAGCCTTTGCCCGTTGCTCAAATCGTTAGTTCTATGACCAGACTAACGCGGGTCGGCATCCACTTGTCCTTTCAGCACGAAGCCTTTTCAGAGCTCTTCAAGCTCACAAATAGCCATACTATCCCCGCGGGACTGGCTTCACAATCATAGGTTGGCTTGGTGCTACGCCCAGCGTTAGCGATAGAACTCATTTTCCGTCCCTAGCCTCAACCGTACATTCATAGCATACACTTGAGGGTATTTTCCTGACCTGTCAAGCCAGTACATCCTGCTACTACCCTTCACATGCACAACCCGTCAAGCGGCATAAGCATTACAAGCATTAGAGGGTCTTTTCCTGGGCTACCACACCAGTACTTCCTGCTACTGCCTTTCATAGGTCCAACCCATCGAGCATCACAATCATCACAAGGGTCTTTTCCTGGACTACCACTCTAGTACTTCACAAGCATCACAAGCTGGAATTGAGCGAGCTGCAGGTGCAGCACGCTGAAATTCAGCGTGCTGCACCTGCAGCTCGTTGAAATCAGGGGCTTGCAGGTGCAGCACGCTGAAATTCAGCGAGCTGCAGGTGCAGCACGCTGAAATTCAGCGAGCTGCAGGTGCAGCACGCTGAAATTCAGCGTGCTGCAGGTGCATCACGCTGAAATTCAGCGTGCTGCAGGTGCATCACGCTGAAATTCAGCGAATTGCATGTGTTCTTCGCTAAAATTAAGCAAATTACACGTCCAGTTCACTGAAATTCAGCGAACTGCATGTGCTATTCGCTGATATGTTGAAAAGAAAACCATTAGTATAAAACATTGCAAGATAATTTGTGTTTGAAAAATTATTTGAGAGAGAGAAGCTATATCACACACACATACACCATACACCATACACCATACACCATACACCACAACAAACAAACACACACACATATAACAACACACACACCTACAACACAACAACAACAACACACACACACATACAACACACATTCCAAACACACATACAACACACACATACACACACATACACACACATACAACAGAATAGCAACAAATACAAAAACACACCTACAAGACTACAACACACATACAACACAAACACACAAACACACACACACACAACACTAACACAACACACCACACACACACACACACACACACACACACACACACACACACACACACACAAACACTCACATACAACACTAACACAACACACAACACTAACACACACACACCACACACACACACACACACACTCACACACAACACACACATACAAAAAACACATACAACGCACACACACATACAACACAATAACAACAAACACACACAAACACATACAACACAACAAACACACACACACACACACATACACACGCATACAACAACACACACACCTATAACACACACACACACATACAACACAACAACAACAACACACACACATACAACACATACATTCCAAACACACATACAACACACACATACTATACAACACACATACAACACACACACACACACACACACACACACACACACACACACACACACACACACAAAAACACACCTACAACACACATACAACACTAACACACAAACACACCCACACAACACACACACACAACACTAACACACACATACAACATACACCACACCACACACACACACACACACACACACACAACACACACATACAACACAACAACAACACACATAAACACCTACAACACACACATACAACATACAAGAAGAATGAAATCTCATCCCTCAACATTTCAGAATTTAAGCACATGAAAAATGGAATCAAACGGGCTAGGTATCAGACACAAGATATGCAGGAGAAGGGGTATACCTCAGCGATAGGGAGAACGATAACACAAGATATGCAGAGGAAGAATGTGCAAGAACCCTGCGCTAGGTATCCGATGAATTTCGTCGTCGATTCGGTGCAATCGGACTGTCGACGTCGACGGGTAAGAAGCTAGGTCGGTGCAATCGGGCTGCGTCGTTGACGGGGAAGAAGATTTTGCACGCCGGCGCCGACGGGGAAGAAGATCCACGCGATGTAGCAGCCGCGTCCGGGGAAGAAGCATGTCGTCGCCAGGGAAGAGAAGCTTGGCGCTAGGTATCGGGGAAAAAAGTTTCTGATCGAGTGCGGGCCGTATCTGCTGAAATCATTTGGGCTGTCCCCTGGACCCCTGCCCGCTGTCCGGTCAGCGGGACCTCCGCCGGGGGCTGCCGCCCCCGGACCCCTGCTGTCGTCGGCGCCGGATATGTCGGAGGGATTCACACTTCGATTCCTCTAAGCTCACGTAGGCAAAATCGGTGTGACAAACAAGAGAACTGGAAGTGTTCCATAACTTGAACAAATTTAAATCTCGATATAAGTTAATTAAAATCCTGAGTAGGTATATAGAAAACTAACGACCCTTTTAAAAACGTCGCAATAAATGTGGAGTCATGATTTTTAACAAAATTTAAAAATCTAACAAGGTCGCTATATAGAAAAGTATCGCTATATAGAAAACTAACAATGACGATTTTTAACAAAACCTCAAAAATGTGGCCGATGTTCATATTTTGGTTAATCATAAAGTATTCTTTAGGCAACACTTTTTAAATATTGCAAATTATTTTTTAAGAAGACAACATATCATAATTGTTGTCTAAAGTGAATGCTCAAGGACAACATTTCAAAAATGTTGCATATAAGGGAATAGAGAACAATTTTTGAATGTTGCACAGAAAGTGTTGCCTAAAGATGTAAATCTATTGCAACACTTATAAATTGTTCTCTAACAAAGTTTAGACAACATTTTTATAACTGTTGCCAAGTCAGGTGTTGCTAAAGACCAAAAATGTTGTATTGTCGGTTCGATGCAAGAGACTGTGTAAATGAAAAATAGGACATCTTTTTCTATTTGGAAAATGTATCGAGTAAAGAAACATGTCAACAAGATAGTTCATGGTACAGAATTGGAGCAATATGTCAGATTATGAGATTATTGTGAAGAATTGCGCCAAAGTAATCCTAACACAACAGTTAAACTTCAATGTAAGCAGGTATCTGAAAATCAAGCATGTGTATTTAAAAGACTCTATATATGTTGGGGTACTTTAAAGATGGGTTTTATTGTTTGGTGTTGCCAAATTGTAGGACTTGATGGAACTCACCTAAAAACTTATACCGGAGGAGTTCTATTATGTGCGGTTGGTATTGATGGGAACAATGAGATGTATCTTATAGCTTATGCTATGGTTTTAAGAGAGAATACAAAAAGTTGGCACTGGTTTATTAGTCTTTTAATGCAAGATTTAAACATCGAAAATAGCTATGCATGGACAATAATGTCTGATAAACAGAAGGGCCTAATAGCTATGCATGAACAATAGTGTCTGATAAACAAAAGGGCCTAATACGAGCAGTTGAAGAATTGCTACCTAACGCGGAACATAGGTTTTGTTTAAGGCACATGTATAGTAACTTCAAACGGTTACATAAAGGTTTGCAACTCAAATCCTTGTTGTGGAAGGCTACATCATCGGTACGATTAGTTGATTTCAACATGGAGATGAAGAAGTTGAAAGAATGCAATATTTCAGCTTATGAATGGGTAAGGGCAAAAGATCCCCAAAATTGGGCAAGATTACATTTTAGTACGTGGACAAAATGTGATATGCTTCTTAATAATTTATGTGAATGTTTCAATAATGTAATAATGAAAGCAAGAGACAAACTCATAATCACGATACTTGAGATTATTAGAATTATTATGATGAAAAAGATGCATACACAAAGGGATAAAATATATAAATGTATGAGTGAAATATGTCCGACAATTCAAAAGATTCTAGAAAAAAACAAAATAGAAGTTCAGGACTACATTTTAGAGTGGAATGGAAAAGAGAAATTTGAGGTGAAAGGTTAGGCTGGGGATACGTGGCTTGTTGATTTAACATCCAAATGTTGCACTTGCAAGAAGTGGGACCTAAGTGGAATACCATGTGTGCATGTTATATCTTGCATTTTTTTTAAAAGAGAGAAGGTAGAGAACTACGTAGATTATTGATATAAGAAGACTACTTTCTTAAAAGCTTATGACTATATGTTGAACCCCATTAAAGGACAAGGTGAGTGGTCTCAATGTAATTTAAACCTTGTTGTGCCATGAAAGATAAAACCAAAATTGCCCGGGAGGCCATCAAAACATGCAAGGAGACAGGAATAAGATGAGTTAAGTATCATGAAATATGGTATTAATAGACGTGGTACAAAGTATGCATGTTCGAAGTGTGGAGTAGTTGGTCATAATAAAAAAAGTTGTGTCCAGTCGTCCAAGATAACTGAATCACCATTTCCAACAACATCAACTTCCAGATTAAAGCTAACAGTGAGTTAAATTTTATTAGTAGTTTTTTTTGACATTTGACTAAATAATAGATCTCATTCATACATATACTTTGTCATATTAGGTGAAGAAAAATGCCGCACGTTCAACTGTGGAGTCAGATATTATTGCTGAGCAAGAAGGATTAACTGGGCCATCACATTCAATAATCACTAGTACTCAATGAATTATTACAAACGCTCCAACATCTCCATTTGTTGCTTAATTTCTAAACTTACTCGTGTTTCTCGCAGCTGAGCCGGATGATTATGAAGATTATACCGAATATATATGATCATAGCCACTTGATAATCGTAGATGGATGAGTCTTTCTTATCTTACATTATGCAATGTATAACTATTATTAATATTTTGTTCTTTATGTATGTTGAGATAATATATGTTGAGCTAATGTTATCAATGCGGTCTAAGAATAACTTTCAGATACGCAAGAGGAAGTTGAATGTCTGAGACAATATCCATCATGCCTATATTTGTTTAGTCTAAAGATCTGTGCAGATTTTTTATTGTTGATTATTCAATTATAATTCTACTGCTTACATTAAAGCTTACCCATCTCTTGTACTCTGTTGCTTCTGCACTTTCACGAACATTGAATCATTTGATTGCTGCTCTTCTACTCTATTACTCGTTTAAACTTTTGTATTTTTCTGCTAAATTCTTCAATGTTCATAAAATTAAGTTTGTCATTTGAAATTTTTCTGATGTCAATTGTTCTTATTCTCCGTTTCCATGGATGGAGAGCATCAATTTCTACTTTTTTAGTTATGGATTCAAGGAAAATTTCTTCTTCATACATGAAGAGTGTCTGGAATGTTAGCAGGCTTGGTGATGCTGTCTGGAGATCTCTGATGGATGCATCTTTCTTGCAGTTTTTTTAGTGGTGATCTGATCTCTTTCTATGGATGATCAGTGCGTTCTTTTGAATTCCCTCAAGCATGCATTTAACTTTTTAGTATTTCACCTGTTTGGGAGATCTGTGCAGTAGCGACAAGCAGCTGTAGTAAACCTAACACCAATTCCCATGCTGACAGTGACTACAGCTACTGCCGTGGTTTTCCGCTACATAACTGCCGCAGCAAGTTGCGCATTCAACTCCATGAATTCGATCGGCTCTATAGATGCATTCGCTGCTGGTGGACCCCCCTCATTTCATCGGTCCCAGCGAGAAGCTCTTGTTCCCGTCCTCTGTGCCGGCAAGAGTCTCCAGCGGCCCTCCTGTTTAATTAATAAGTTCGGTAGGCTAGATTCGGACGAGTATCTCCCGTTCCAATACTACGAACGAAATCAGCGATCGACGAATGCACCGACCTTTAGGTTAGGTTGATTTTGTGGAGTCTAGTTTAATTCCAATACTACCCTTGATATAAATAAATTAAATAAAAGAAAGGATTTCCTGAATTTTAATAAATGACAAAAATATAATGAGGGCGCAAAGTGCCTATAATAGAAGATTTGGGGGTGCAAAGTGCCAAAATTTGAATTGTAGGGTGCAAAGTGCCAAATCCCCCTAATTGGGGGGGGGGGGGGGGGGGTGCAAAGTGCCAAAAATCCAATTCCAGGCATTGGAAGTAAATCCAGTCACCTCACAACCCTCCCACTCCCATCCCCCCCTCGGGACCTCCCAGAAATCCTCTTCCAAAATCCAAATACTGCCATATAAGTTACAACCAGGAACTCCCCCAACACCCAGCCGCCTCTAAGCTCATTGTCGAGACCCCTTATACCTCCTTCCGTCCATCTTTCTCTAACAGCTTAGTTAGATTATCCACGTAAGAATTGAGGAGGAAACGATCGTTGAAATAAAAGTGGAACAAGAATGAAGAAAGGAGAAACGCGTGTTTACCGATTACCAGGAAGATGCCGAGCAGTCGAGGTCTCTACGAGTGCCGAACCAGCCACCAGGAAGATGTCGGAGTGGTGCTGACTGCCGACTGTAGAAGTGGGAGATGCAGATGCCGGATGCGTCTTTCGCGAATCGCGTGTGAGGCGGATTGGTCACTTGGTGCCCTAATTCGCGAGAAGGTCTCTGCGGCCTCCGCGGGTCTCAGGGAATCGCAAGTGACGGGGGCCGCGGGGCAAAAGTAATTTTGGCTGCACATAGATGATTTTGATGAATAGTGAATTTGGTGGACTGCTAATAGCAATTCACACAAAAAAGAGGTGTCTGTTTCCCTTTGGCACTGTAAGGCTTCATTTGGTTCAGCGGTGGCGGGTCGATCCAGCGGGTGGAAACAGAGCGTTCAAATCGGAGGGGGAGGTGGCTTCTCCAAACGAAGCTTTTTTGGGCATTTCTCAAGGCGGGCGGGTGGAAACGGAGCAAACGCCACCGGAGGTTCATTTGTTTACCCGCCTTCCGGCAGCATTTGCCCAAAACGGAGCTGCAAAACGCCGAACCAAATTGAGCCTAAGTCTTTAACACAGCTTTTCTAACAGTCTCAGGGGTGGGCATGGTGGGAGGAAATGCCAACATTAAAAAAAAAGACGATTGTTAACCGCAACCCGTTATTGGCTAGTCGCACCCCAAAATCTCATAATTTTTTGCGCCTTTTTAAAATATGCACTATACATGCAATTTTAGAAAAAGTGCTCAACGAGATCTACAACTTTCGTGTTGATCACTTTTCCTAAGAATACATGTACAAGACGTACTTTGAAAATATGCCCAAGACGTATTTCAAAAAGACGAAACAAATTAGAAGATTTTGGGGTGCGACTAGCCAATAACAGGTTGCGGTTAACAATCACCTAAAAAATATATGTTTGGTAAAGCTTCTCTTTCCGTTTTAAACACTTAAAAACATTATTTTTACTTTGCTCTGATGAATTTGGACAAAAATGTCGCCATCATAAAAAGTATGTTTGACTTGATAGTGGTTATCACTGCAATCAAGAAAAGAACCCTAATTTTGAACATAAAAGCTGATGAAGTTCGTCAGGTGAGCTCGGGAGTTCATGAATAATGATAGTTCATAATCACCGCATTCACGACCGCTTCAATCATGCAAAACGAAGTCATAGGCTTTGCTGTTAGAAATGTTACATATATGTCAGCACGTGTCGGTGCCGACTCTGAGTGCGTTATTGGATTCATGTCATTCTAGGGTTAGACTCTAAGTTGGAGGTACTATATATACATATTCCAAACTTGATAGATGTACGGAGAATATTTTGAGCGGAGCCTCCACAGCATTCTCAAAGTTACGAGCGCTCCGCTAGGGTTTCTGTCGTTCCCCATTTTCCAGTCCGTACTCTCGCTCACAGATTTCTCTGTGCTGCTCTAAGATCGGGAGATCTCACCATCTTCCCCTCGGTTTGAAGGAGATCGATAGGAAGGAAATATCCATTGCTGCCGATTTTTTGATCCCGATGCAAATCGAGAAGAGGAAACAATTTCGCCGCATAGATCAACGATTTCACTGTCGACGTGCGTCGCAGATCAGATTGCAAGGAACAGAGACTTCCGACGATCCATATATGTAATCAGAAGACTTCTAGCGTTCAGATCTAGGCCTGATCTTCTAGATCTCTTATCTCTGTTGCCAGGGGCGGATCCAGGATTCGAAGTAAGGGGGACCCAAAAAAATTATGAATCAAAGTATAATAAGCAAAAATTTTCTAATTTGAAATTTTAGCATTAACAATAAAAGAAAAATTACAATATGAATGTTATCTTATTTTAGTTATGCACGTCATTTTTTCAACTCATAGAATTCATCAATTAGCACATCCTTCTCGATCTTCTCTGCTATTTCCCGTTCTATGTAGAGAGTTATACAAATTGCCAGAAATTCATCCTCCATTTTTTTGCGCAGTCTTGTTTTAATAAGCTTCATAGCAAAAAATGACCGTTCTGTAGTCGCTGTTGAGACCGAAAATTTCAAAATTAGCCGAATTAGCTTGTCAACAAGATAATAGGTATTTGATTTCTTCGTTTTAGTCAATTTCTCACAAAGTTTAGAAATTGTTGACAAGTTCTTTAAATCAGAATGAAAAAGAACGTCTAACTGATAATGGTGCAATTGATGAGAACTTATAGTGAAATTTATGGAAGGAAAATGAAGAAAACCCAAAGGTAAAGTCTGATTCAGAATTTTCCCAACCCAGCACAGCCGACGTCGCCCAAATCTCGTGATAGCTGGCTGGATTCACGCTAAACAGCACAATACGACTTTGATTCCGCCGAACGAGGCCGCCAAATCGCAAATCGAGGGAAGAACTCTTCCTAAGAGGCTCTCAGCCAGCCCTAGCGGAAAGGGGAGAGAGACAACTCAGACGAGAGATGCGAGAGAGACGATCTCTTTCTATATAGGAGAGAGAAATTAGATCTAAAAATAAGTTCATCACTTATATTATATACACAACTTATATTTTATAATTAATAAAAACTAAAGCTACATAAACTTCAAAATCCTTGGGGGGGCCCGGGCCCCCCCTTGCCCCCCTCTGGATCCGCCACTGTCTGTTGCCGATCAAGGGGGAAGAGAACAAGTCTCATGTCGCCGTCTTCGAAAGGAAATCGTGAACCCTGCTAGTTCTTTGTCGCTGATCGCTGGTAGGATATCCTCGCGTCGTTCGTCGCTCGTGGATCAAGATCGAATCTGCTTGCGGGTTTTCTTGTGTTGCCGCTCCAGATCGAAGCCGGATCTTGCCTCCTTCTTGCCAGATCTGCTGCCAGGAGGTCTTCTCCGTCATTAGGGATCTCGTTTTCTCCAAAAGAGCACTCGCCGCCAAATTTGCTGACTCCACTCTGGTTTTGATCTGTTGATTCCACTCTGGTTTTATGAGATCCAGATCTGGTCTTGATCGTGGATATCTTCTTTATCCCACTGCCTGATCCCACTCTTGTTGGATTTGGTTTTGCATGTGAAAAAAAATTAGCCATAGATCTGCTAGATCGTCCTTAGATCTTGCCAGATTCTTGACTGTTGTCGCTAGTAGGAGGTTCTTCCACCGACCTGCGATTTATTTTGCTGACCTCAGGAGGTTCTTCTGCAGTTGTGTTGGTCTCTTTTTTGCAGAGGAATCACAGAGTTGCTCTCCATTTTTTTGGACCCCTATTGGTTGACGAAGGTGTGCCTCCGTGGAAGGTTGCTGATCGGATCTGTTTTTGGCACCCGTGGTTAGTCGAAGAGGAGCAAATTATATATTTCTGGATTTGATCCGAAATCAATGTCTCGTCTCACGCGGATCATGTGACTTCTTACTAGTTTTTTTGTTCAAACTGAATCTAGATGTCGAGTGTAGATCACTCGATATCGTGGAGCTTCAGTCATTCTCTTCTACTGATTTCCACGTTTGAAAACTGCACATCCCAATTGGGATGAAAGAACGTGATATATTCAACATAGTACTGAGCGATTTTGCCACTACCCGAGAGGGCTGGACTAATATCGGTGGAGACAGGACGAGGACTACTGTAGAGACTACCTCCTAAGTTACCTAAATCCTCGTCTCGTCATGGCTTATAGTGGTGTTAGGTACATTGACCACAATGTCCCATATTTGAAGAAGGTCATAAGTCAATAATATACATAAACATGTATTTGATATATGTCTGAGTTCATATGTGCAGGTTGTCTATAATTATATGATTAGACTGGTTAAGAGTGTCAGAAGTATGGTTGGAGAGAAGTCTGCATAATCAAGGAAGTCAGGAAATTGATTAAGTCCAAAAGTGTTGAGTGACTACACATCACTCAATGCCTGAGGCCAAAAAATGTTGACAGTTCAACTATCTCTCAAAGCCTCATTGGAAAAGCTCAAAAAATCTGCTAAGTACAAAAGCGGCGAGTGAAGAACTTACACTCGACGTCTTATCAAGGAAAATCTGCTAAGTACAAAAGCGTCAAGTGAAAGACTCACACTTGACGCCTTATCAAAGAAAGTCTGTTAAATACAAAAACGCCGAGTGAAGGACTTGCACTCAACATCATCTCAGTAAAAGTTGTTAAGTACAAAAGCGTCGAGTGAAGGACTTACACTCGACGCCTTACCGCAAAAAATCTGTCGAAGTGCAAAAGCATTGAGTGTTGGACTTACCCTCGACGCCTACTCAATAAAAGACGTTAAAGGACAAAAACGTTGAGTGAACAACATTCACTCAACGTCTCTGCTGTCAGACAGAAATTGACTAAGTGTTAAAGCATCGAGTGAAGGTCATTCACTTAACGCTTCTAAAGTAAACTAAAGTACAAAATCATTGAGACACATGACATCACTCAACGCTTCAGGTCGTTGAGACACAAGGCTTCACTCAATATCTGTATAAACATTCAGGAAGAATTTTCTAAGTATTTTAGCATCATGTCAAATGTGTTGACGCCATCAAAAATTCAAATCGAAGCAAATCTCACACAAAAAGATAAAGACCACCGTATTGATCGGGCAACGATATCCTGGAATAAAGCAACCATTAAAGTTGGTCATGCCGCTTACCACCGTATTAATCTCTCAATCTCTAATTCTTACAAAGGTCAACTAGCAGAGATAAAGTATTTTCTGGTTATCTTCAAGCGTGCAATATAGAAAAAAAATCATTCTCCAGCTTGAAGAAGAAGAGGTGATTTGTAAAAGTTCACCATAGCACAAGCTGAATCAAAGTTGAAGAAACATTTTCTTGTTGTTGTGAAGAAGGAAGACTGTCTGTTGTACAGTCAAGGAAGGAGACTCCATAGTTTTCCCAGGAGTCATTTTTACTCAAACTCTAATTACTTCTTGTAGGATCTCATTGAGATCTGAGTGTAAGCCTAATTTATAAATGCTGAGTTGTAGGGCTATAAGCAGTTTGAGTGGTAGGAGTGTGCAACACTCTGAGTTGTACGATCCTGTGCTGGATCTGAGGTAGGGCTTGTGCCTGAGGTAGGATCTCTATGTATATCTGAGGTAGGAGATCAGTTGGGTCTCTGAGCCGTAGGAGTGGGAAGACTCTGAGTTGTAGAGTTGTTTTGCCTGAGGTAGGAGACCTGTGCTGTCTCTGAGGTAGGACTGTGAGTGACCGCCCTACCTCCCGCGTCTGCGGGGCTCCGCCCGTACGGGCGGCCGCGACCGGCCGCCCCGCCTCCTGCAGCTGCGGGGCTCTGCCCGCTAGGGCGGCCTCCCTGATCGCCTCGTCTCCCGCGACTGCAGGGCTCCCCCCGCTCGGGCGGCCGCGCCCGACCGCCCCGCTTCCCGCGGCCGCCTCCCGCGACCGCGGGGCTCCGCTTGCTCGGGCGGCCGCCCCCGGCCTCCCCTGGCCGCCTCCCGCGGCCGCGCGGCTCCGCTCGCTCGGGCGGCTGCGCTCGACCGCCACTCCTCCCGTGGCCGTTTCCCACTATCGCGAGGTTCCGCCCGCTCGGGCGGCCGCACCCGGCCGCCCCTCCTCGCGGCCGCCTCCCGCGGCCGCGAGCTCTTACGCCGTGGTCGAGCGTCTCGCCAGCCACAACTTCCTTCGCCGCGGGCGTTGCCGGCGGGTTGGTCACCCTTGCATGGCTGCCCTTCCCCGCCGTTCGATTGCTCCAGTGTGATCATCGCCGTCCATTTTATGCGTAACCACCTACTAACCATCATGGTTAGTGAGGAGTATTTTTTATTAAAATACCGGTCTACAAACAACGGATTTAATGATAAAAATACGCACACTTAACTATACCAAAAATAATTATGTTGGTGGTTACGGTGTCCGGATAGCCGCATAACCACCGTAACCAACTTTTGAAGACTATGGCTCCGTTTGGGAGGGCTTATTTTCACCGGTCAAGCGGTCACGACCGCATGAACCAGACCTTAATTTAAGGTCCGGTTCATGCGGTCGTGACCGCTTGACCGGTGAAAATAAGCCCTCCCAAACGTAGCTTATAAAAGGAGACCAAAACTTTCTCATTTCTCACCCTTTTCCTCTCTGCTTTCTTCTTGCTCAGGCCAGAACTCTGCCAGATTACTCATACGAACCACATTCAAGCTTCCGCCTCTGCACCCAAAATCTGTCTAAGTCCACAAGTGAGAGGCGAGAAGAAAATTCCTGCGATAGGAAGCACTCGTCGAGCGCAACACCCTGCAAGTAACCTCACGCAGAGCGGCATGTTACTCACCGTGAACCTGAATACCTCTCTCTCATCCCCCCAAAGTATAACAAGCAGCAGTATGTCGCTCTCGATTCTTCAAGAAAATTGTAACCCTAAACAAATAGTGTTGTTTGACCGTCATAGACCCGGTCACGTGGTTTTTTATCCGGTTAAAAAGTTTTTTCACATCAAAACATCGTGTGCGTAATCTCTTTCTCTCTCTCATTGATTGTGTGCGCGTTCGACTGCTCCGCGGGCAAAGACGACCCAAGTTAATCCGGTTCGACCGGGGCGTCGAGTTTGACCGCAATAAATATAACTCATATAAAAAATAAAATGACATTCATAAATTTGTAAAAAAAAATCCACATATATAATACTTAATTTTGTTTTAAAAAAATAAAAAAATTAACCCAAAATAAATAGAATTCATTTGAGGATAATTTTGAAAATAATTAAATTTTCATGAAACAGAGGTTATCTCAACAAAATCTCAGGAAACCACTGTTTTGAAAATATAGTTTAACATCTTTTTTTTGAACTTCTCTCTGTAAGAGCAACTTCAATTGTTCGGCAAAAATATAGAATTCTCTAAAAATGCAGAAATTTTTGCTCCAACCGGTCTCCAAATGACCCTCTAAAATGCCGATCCTCTCCCTCCTCCTCTAAATTTAGAGGAGAGAGAGAAGAAATGCAGGGCCTCAATTTATTTTTATTATTATTATTATTTTTAATTATTTAATTAGGGTTGAATAATGAATTCTTCGTATAATCTTTAATTCCTCGTAGCCGCTATAATAATTTTTCAATTATAACATATAATATCAACCTTTAGAAAACCGGACCGGACCGGCCGGTCGGACCGGTCGGACCGCCGACCGGCCCTCCAGCCGGTCCGGTCAGGTCTCTCTGCCCGTTTTTCACTGACCCGGCTGGGAACCGTGGCCGGTTCCCCATAACCGGTTGGGCTCATTTTGGGCAATCTGATTTTGATCAGATGGCGTAGATTAGGAAGAGGAATTAGGGTTTGTTTTATCTTTTAACGGGGTAAGCCGCGCAACTGCGCACGGCGAAAGCAGGGAAACAGGAAACTCGATAGGCACTTCTTCAGTTCTTCATTTCTTCGTTCTTCTACGCTCCTGCTGAAGCACGACGCTGAGCCAAAGTGGTCGGTTCTTCTTCTTCCTCGCTCCTGCTGAAGCACCGATAGGCGATAGGCTGCAGCCATTCCCTGCCCGCACTGCCCTGCTCTTGCAAGTCGCAACCCGGTATGCTATTCTTCTTCTTCATTTCTTCTTCCACGATCTAGCTTTTGAAATCTTGAGTTTTTCCGGTCCATAAATGATAAAACGCTTTCGACTTGCGAGAAAACTATAGTTTAGGACGGATCCACATAGCTTGACCATCTCGTCTGGAATCGAAGGTCCAATCTCCCATCTTCCTCTTCTTGAATATGTTCCTCATTCTGGACGAGAAGACTATAGTTGTAAAAATTCATCAAAGAACTTGAATTACAATTTACAAGTATCATAAAATCTTATGTGTGGTTTAGGGTATTGAATGAATTATCGAATATATTAAATTGTGTATTGAGTGGATTATCAAATATATGAAGTTGTGTTGTTTGTGTTTATCTTCTTCCCTCTCCTAGTTCCGTGTTTTCTCTTCCTATCGGCAGAACTGCCGCACCCCCTTTCTGTTCAGGCTCAGCCTTGGGAAGTTTTCATCCCATCTCCACCTAGAATCTAATTAAGTACATATCAGGGGGTGGTGTCGTGGTGGTGGCGGCAATGAAATGTACTAGAAAACTAATAATGAAAGGTAATTCCACTAATTCATCTGTGCCGTCCATACTGATACGAGAGCACAAATAGTAAACAACCATTCTTAGCACTCTCTCAGGAGCTATATAAGAATGGTCATATACCTCAAATTTATATTGAGAGTAGCAATTATTGGCCCCATGCTCTAAAATTGTTTTGGCATAATTCCAAAACTTTCTGGGAAGAATGATGATTTGGTGGTTGGCTGAGTACATCCTATTAATCTGGTAACGGTCAAGTGGTTTGAATGCATATGCCTCTCGATATTTTTCTGTAAGGAATTCTAGGGAATATGGATCATTCTCTCTTTCAATGTTATCATTTGAGTTCCAGATATGAGAAAATGCAGCTTCATCATCATTAGCAATCAAGTCTGACAACGAAATCAACATGGGTTGAACGTTCGTAAATAAATTTAGTCAATTTACAACATTTGATGAATATCAACCTTCACTTGAAACATCATCTAGTTTAATTGGTGTAACTAAAGGAATCTGCAACATAAGCATCATGAATTTTATTAAATCCCTAACCTGCAAGAATAGAAAGTGTGTTGATAACTTGATATGTTAAAATATATAATATCTAGAACTAGACTAAGTTTGAAAACAATTTATTTAAAATACCTGATGCAAATTGATATTCATGGAGGAAGATGCAAAATTTTTCTTGCTCTATTTTGTATAACACATTTACTAAACTCCCAAATCCCAATACTTTGAGTCCTTAACAACAAGAAGGTTGTTGGTTTGGTCATTTTTTCATGGAAAATTTAGCATGATAGTTCCTTTCCAAATTTTTTGAGTGATCATGTAATCTAATTAGTAATTACTGATGTTTGCAGCTAATTCAAACACTCTAAGGGTTGCAAGGGATTTTACTTGAAGTTTGATATTTCAGTAATAACGTTTTTGGATCAAGAGAGGTATAATTTGTGTACATGTATAATTTTTTTGCTATTCATTACTAAACAATCTTTTATCAATTTTTCTTGCTTCTATAATGTCAATTAATATTGTGTTATCAATGCATTTTTAATAGATACGTCAATATGGAAGAAGTAGAATCTACAAATAGTAGTGCACAAGTTCGTGAGAAAAATGATCCGGGATGGGAACACTTCTGTAACGCCCCGAAACTCAAAGGAGCAAAGGGGGACGTTTTGGGCCAGTTTGGGTTCTGGCAGTAGGCACACGGCCTGGGACACGGGCGTGTCCCAGGGCGTGTCAAGCGTGTGTCGACACTTAGCCGTGAAATCGTCGAGTTATTCTCGACGATTCGTCGAGAATGGGCACACGGCCCGCGACACGGGCGTGTCGCCGGGCGTGTCGACCCGTGTCGACGATCGTCCCGGGGAGTCGTCGAGATTCACTCGACGATCGTCGAGACAAGGCACACGGCCTAGGACACGGGCGTGTCCAAGGCCGTGTCATCCAGTCATCGTTCTCCCCTCGACGAAATGTCCCGTGTACACGGCCTGGGGTCCAGGCGTGTCAATGTGACACGGGTAAGGACACGGGCGTGTCCTAGGACCCGTGCAGTGCTCGGGTTGAAAACGGGGGAAAAATCATGGTGTACACGGCCGGCTACACGGCCGTGTCAGCTGGAACACGGGCGTGTCAGTTCGAACACGGGCGTGTTCGATACCCGTGTGAGGGTTCAGAAGATTCGATTTTGACGGCGAATGCGGCACACGGCCCTGGACACGGGCGTGTGCCAGGCCGTGTTCGGTCCAGTTTGGGCATTTCAGCCCCGAATCAAAGCCGCTCGTTTTCTTAGGTTCAGATCCGACGGCTGGGGATGGTTCCTGAGAGGATATACCCGGGTTTGACTTAGAAAATCCATCATTTTTCACCCTTTTCATCTCTCCAAACCCTTGGAGAAAGAAGAGCTAAGACAAGAGGAAGAGGAGCTAGATCTGCCATTGGAGGAGCTTCGGAGCTCCGAATCGCAAGCCGACTCCGGATCCACGGAGGCAACGCAAGTGCGGTGATTTCTATCCGATTACTTTTCGATGGCGCCAAAGAGGAACTCAAGGGTAACGATCCTCATCTTGAGCATGAATCGCTCCTTTTCTTAGCATAGGAAGCCCGCTCTCGCGAGTTTGCGGAGAGTTGGAGGCGTTCCTTCGGGTTGATATGTAAAGTCCCCGTTATTTAGAGTCCGTATGCGAGAACGGACATAGGCATTTTGGTTGAAGCCTACCCGGACATGTTAGTCCGGATCGGTGATGTTGCATTGCATAAGGCCGGAGAAGACTCCGTGCTATTGGGTGTTTTCGGGTTTTCTACGCGGTAGATTGCAGCAGGGAGCCTTGGGGACTAACCCAAAGGTGCACCCGGAAAACTGGGCGGATACGAGATCTTGCCAACTTGGTGGCCTGAGAGCCAACTTGAACATAACGGAGTTATGTGATTTGCGTTAGAATGGGACTCGGCGAAAGTTTGACCCGCGCAAATGGCTTAAATTGTCGTTGCGATGTGAACACGGGTTAGATGGAGCCGTACCCGCTCTATGTCGTTCGTGTTAGAGAGACCTAAAGTTACATGGCACTCGCCGTTGGCATAGATGTGAGTCTTCGGCGGTCAATGACTTAAATTGACGTGACCAATGCCAGGAAGACGAATTGCTCATAGGAATGGCCGTCTAAGTGGCAGTGGTGAGTCCGGAATGTTAATGGCTTTAATTGACGTAACATCGACCGGTTCACCGAGAATGTGCCCTGAGTGCACGGGACGTGTGGCCGTACGAGCCAACGTCTGTGATGAAATGGCTATGGTTATATGCATTGCTCGCTTGTGCTAATGAAATGCAGGGAAGGAGCATCGCCGCCCCGAGTTGGGGGCGGGATCGTTATAATTTGGTCAGCATTGCTGACCGTTGCCTTGTTTGCCACCGTGCAGTGGTTTGATGCTTGCAGGTGCAGCTGAACCAAGCGGTCAATAGCGGGCTAAAGCCCTTTTTGCGAAGCCGGCCCTCGAAGGCCCAAGTGGAAATGTTTTTTGTTTTATTCATGTATGGCCGGCCTGCGTGCCGAGGTTGGTAAATCGTGTATTATTCAAGTGAAACATTCTGTAAGGCCTTAAGGCCGATTTTTTGGGTATTTTGTATACATTCCTAAATATTGTAATAGTGGACATTCGTGCTCTAAAGCTGGGTTCTTGTTTGCAACTTATTTAAACTGCTTCCGCTAGAATGCTCTGTGTAGGACGTTAAGATTGGTTGGATGGTTTCCATAAGTAACCACCCGGTCTGTCTGTGGTATATGGCGTCGGGCCCCGGCCGGACCTACTGCTATATGCTATACGACGGATAGGGGGTGTTACAATTTGGTATCAGACTACTGGTTTTGGTCGGGCTTAAACTGAATTCGTGGCCGAATTCTTTTTAAGGGGTGGTGAGCACATTGTGTGCGTCATCGTTATAACAGTAAAAAGAACCCATGAATGTCCACTTAGGAATGAAAATACTCATGTTTGAGGAACCTGCGTGTTAGTATAATTGCTGTTTGCAATGTTTTGTGGTCGCTTAACAGTGTTTTGTACCACTATAGGTGACCCGAAGTGGTGTTGGGCCGTCAGAACGCCGAGTTTCTGAGGCTAGCAGTGCACCGGATGTTGCTCCCGCAACACCTCTGTCGGCTGAAAATATACGATTGGTGGCTGAAGCGGTGTTGGCCGTGATTAATGCGCAGCCTGGAAGGCAAGCGCAGCAGCCCGCTCCTGTGATGGAGCAAGTACCTCTTCAAGAGGCTGAGCCGAGGAGGATGGAGCAAGTGGTTGCGGAACCAATAGTGCCAAGGAGGGCAACTGAGAGGCAGTTGAAGCATGTAATGAGCTTTAACCCTCCGTTATTCTCGGGGTTGGGAACCCCATCTCAGGCTGAAGACTGGCTCTCTAGGGTGAAGAGAGTCATGATGGCGGCGGAGACGGAGGAGTGGCAGATGACCACCATCGCTACGTTCCTGCTGGACGGTGAAGCGAGGATGTGGTGGGAAGGTTTGGAGCTGCATCATCTGAGAGGTAGACAACTGATAGACGTTCCGATGGAAGAGTTCTCGGGATTGTTCTTGGCAAGATACCTCCCTTCTACTCAGAGGATTTCAATGGAGAATGAGTTCCTGAAGTTGGTGCAGGGTGAGAGGAGCGTGGATGAATATCTCCACGAGTTTACGCGGTTGAGTCGTTATGCTAGCTCCACCATCATGGATGAGGAGCGCAAGACTAATCGTTTTTATGAAGGCTTGAGGGATGAGCTGAGACTATTACTATCGGGGCCAATGACGCAGGGTTTCTTAACCTTGGTCAATACTGCCCGGTCCTTGGAGAAGGACATGAAGGGCGTGCAAGCGAAGAAAAGCTTGGGTGAAAAGAAATCTGAGTTCAGAGTGCCGACTACTTCAAAGTCCGGCTATCGGAGGGCTTTCAAGAAGCATAGGACTTCGGGTCCAGCTCCTTCTGGCGCTTCTGGGGCGACTACGGGTCGGACCCCGGGTGCGTGCTTTACGTGTGGAAAGACGGGGCATTTCGCCCGTGATTGTTGGAGCGGACGTCCTAAGTCCGAGAGGAGGCCAGGAGCTACCTACGAAGAGAAGGGAAAGGCGGTGGAGTCGACCGCATCCCACTATGCTCCGGCCCAACCAAGGGTCTACAATCTTGGCCAACGGGAGGCCATTAAACAAGCTGATGTGGTGACATGTACGGTTTAATTTATAGCAAGTCAATTTCTTTATATGCTTGTTATGCACATGTTACCTTACCACTGCTTGTTTAGGATTTGTTTTGATTTGTGAAAATCCGGCACGAGCACTCTTCGATACGAGAGCTTCACACTCCTTCTTGTCCGAATGATTTATATCACGCATCAGAGTCCCTTCTTCGATGGCGAAGGATAAGTTGGATGTGTTGTTGCCCAATGGGTGTTCGATGCGAGCGGTTAGGATCTGCAATGTTAAGATTCGTATTGGAGAGCAGGAGTTCGACCTGCGGGCGTCTTTACTGCCGTTAATGGAGTTCAACGTCATATTTGGCATGGACTGGCTCTCGGAGCAGCAGGCCCATATAGATTGCGGTAGCAAGAAAGTAAAGCTGGGAGCGAGTCGTGAGACGACTTTTACGGGCTTAAAGGGGTCGAGCAAGACGTTGATGTCTGCTCTTCAGGTGGTGAAGGCGGTTCGTGCTGGAGCAGAACTGTTCTTTACACTAGTGGAGGTTGCAAAGCCGAAGCCTGCTTTGGATTGTATTTCAGTGGTATCGGAATACCCTGATGTGTTCCCCGCAGATCTTCCTGGAGCCCCGCCTCAACGGGAGATAGATTTTACGATCGAGCTAGTGCCAGGTGCAAAGCCTGTGTCACGATCTCCGTATCGGCTAGCGCCTAAGGAAATGACGGAGCTGAAAGTTCAACTGCAAGAGTTGTTGGAGCAAGGGTATGTGCGCCCGAGTTCTTCGCCTTGGAGCGCACCGGTCCTCTTTGTTAAGAAGAAGGATGGAAGCTTGAGATTATGTATTGATTATCGGGAGCTAAACAAGCTGACTGAGAAGAACAAGTACCCGATCCCCCAGATTGATGATCTCTTCGATCAGTTAGTCGGGTCGACGGTGTACTCGAAGTTGGACCTCAAGGCTGGGTACTATCAGCTGCGAATAAGGGAGAGTGATATCCCGAAGACAGCGTTTAGTACGAGATACGGGCATTATGAGTTTACGGTCATGCCGTTTGGGCTGACTAATGCGCCGTCAGTATTCATGGATTTGATGAACAGGACGTTCAGGGAGTACTTGGACCATTTCGTGATCGTCTTCATCGACGATATTTTGGTGTACTCGCAAAGTGAGGAAGATCACTTCAAGCATCTTCATTTGGTGTTGGAGACGCTAAGGAGAAACCAGTTGTATGCCAAGTTCTCGAAGTGCGAGTTTTGGCTATCCTCAGTGGCGTTCCTCGGGCATATCGTGAGTGGAGAGGGTATTGCGGTGGATCCGACGAAGATTGTTGCGATACGGGAGTGGCCTGAGCTTGCTACGGTAGCAGAAGTCCGGAGCTTTTTGGGGCTTGCCGGTTATTATAGGCGCTTCGTAGAGAACTTCTCGCGGATAGCGCTACCTCTCACTACGTTGACGAGGAAGGAGCATAAGTTCGTTTGGACGCCGGAGTGCGCGCGAGCTTTTGAGGAATTGAAGTGTCGGTTGACCACGGCGCCTGTGCTGAGTTCGCCGGTTGGGACCGAAGGCTATGAGATATATAGCGATGCTTCAGGCAGCGGTTTGGGTTGTGTGCTACTGCAGCACGGAAGCGTGATAGCTTATGGCTCGAGACAGCTAAAAGTGCACGAGAGGAATTATCCGGTCCATGACTTGGAGTTAGCGGCCGTGATTTTTGCCTTGAAGCTGTGGAGACACTATTTGTACGGTGTGAAGATTGATATCTACACCGATCACAAGAGTCTGAAGTACCTGATAGATCAGAAGGATCTGAATATGCGGCAGCGTAGGTGGATGGAGTTCCTGGGGGACTATACATTCAAGATCCACTACGTGCCTGACAAAGGGAATGCGGTTGCGGACGCGTTGAGTCGCCGAGCCCCAGCTCAAGCCAATTGGCTATCGGTGCATGATGAGCGGTTGGTGCGGGAGTTGGAGGCGTTGGAGATTGTTTGTGTGGATAGACAATCTAGTGCTGAAGCAGTTCTGAATTGGACTGAAGTCCAATATGACCTGGCTGATCGGTTTCGGCAGGCTTTGGATATGGATGCTCATATAAAGCAGTTCATGATAGAGGCTCTGGATGAGTCAAATTCCCAATTCGTCGTGGAGGACGGATTGCTTTGGAAAGACGGTCGTCTGTGCGTCCCAAGCGTGGGCAATTTACGGGTGGAGTTGTTGTACGAGGCACACCATACCAAGTACTCGATTCACCCGGGGAGCACGAAGATGTACCGCGATGTAAAGAAGCTATTTTGGTGGCCGGGTTTGAAAAAGGATGTGGCGCTTTACGTAGCGAAGTGCAAAACCCGTGCCTTGGTAAAGACGGAGTGCCAAAAGCCGGGAGGATTTCTTAAGTCTTTGCCTATTCCGGAGTGGAAATTTGACGACATCTCTATGGACTTTGTGCACGGTTTGCCAAGGTCGCAAAAGGGAAACGACGCCATTTGGGTGGTTGTTGATCGATGAACGAAGGTGTCACATTTTATTCCGCATAGGAAGGATGATCCGGTGGAGAAGCTGGCAAAGCTATATGTGGATAACATAGTACGGCTTCATGGTGTGCCCCGCAGCATCGTGAGTGACCGAGATGGGCGGTTCACGTCCAATGACTGGAGGCTGGTGCAGCAAATGTTGGGAACAAAGCTGAAGTTTAGCACAGCCTTCCATCCGCAAACGGATGGGCAGACCGAGAGGGTCAATAGAACCATGGAAGACATGCTTCGCATGTGTGTCTTGGATTTCGGAAAGCAATGGGAAGACCACCTTTATTTGGTGGAGTTCGCATACAACAACAGCTACCAAGCGAGTATTCAGATGGCGCCTTTCGAGGCCCTATATGGTAGGAAATGTCGCACGCCGTTGTCTTGGTTAGAAACGGGTGAGTCAAAGTTGTATAAGCGATCGGAAGTGGAGGACGCTACTTCTTTGGTGAGAACCATTCGGGAGAGGTTGCTTATCGCTCAGGACCGGCAAGCAAAGTACTATAATGCCAAGCACAGGAACGTGGAGTTCGCTGTGGGCGATTATGTATACTTGAAGATAAAGCCATTCAAGGGTGTCTCGCGGGTGCGGCGATTGAAAAAGCTAAGCCCGAGGTACCTTGGACCGTTCGAGGTTCTGGAGCGAGTTGGAGAAGCGGCCTATAGGTTGAAGCTTTCAGTGGAGCTAGGTGGTTTACACGATGTATTCCACATTTCGGTGCTTCGGAAGGCGGTGCAAGAGCCTACGCAAGTGATCGCGGTCGATCAAGTGCCGGTGGATAGTGGGCTAACGACAAAGGTCAAGCCCGTGCGGATTGAGGACTCGGAGGTCAAGCGGCTACGCAATAAAGAGATCAGGATGGTCAAGGTCCGATGGGACAATTACGGTCGTGAGGAGCTCTCTTGGGAACGGGAGCAGACTATGCTTGACGAGTATCCGGAGTTGTTCCGCTCAGATACAAATTTTAGTTTTGTACATATCTTTCCTTTATGTAATTTCGTGGACGAAATTCTTTTAAGAGGGGTAGAGTTGTAACGCCCCGAAACTCAAAGGAGCAAAGGGGGACGTTTTGGGCCAGTTTGGGTTCTGGCAGTAGGCACACGGCCTGGGACACGGGCGTGTCCCAGGGCGTGTCAAGCGTGTGTCGACACTTAGCCGTGAAATCGTCGAGTTATTCTCGACGATTCGTCGAGAATGGGCACACGGCCCGCGACACGGGCGTGTCGCCGAGCGTGTCGACCCGTGTCGACGATCGTCCCGGGGAGTCGTCGAGATTCACTCGACGATCGTCGAGACAAGGCACACGGCCTAGGACACGGGCGTGCCCAAGGCCGTGTCATCCAGTCGTCGTTCTCCCCTTGACGAAATGTCCCGTGTACACGGCCTGGGGTCCAGGCGTGTCAATGTGACACGGGTAAGGACACGGGCGTGTCCTAGGACCCGTGCAGTGCTCGGGTTGAAAACGGGGGAAAAATCATGGTGTACACGGCCGGCTACACGGCCGTGTCAGCTGGAACACGGGCATGTCAGCTCGAACACGGGCGTGTTCGATACCCGTGTGAGGGTTCAGAAGATTCGATTTTGACGGCGAATGCGGCACACGGCCCTGGACACGAGCGTGTGCCAGGCCGTGTTCGGTCCAGTTTGGGCATTTCAGCCCCGAATCAAAGCCGCTCGTTTTCTTAGGTTCAGATCCGACGGCTGGGGATGGTTCCTGAGAGGATATACCCGTGTTTGACTTAGAAAATCCACCACTTTTCACCCTTTTCATCTCTCCAAACCCTTGGAGAAAGAAGAGCTAAGGCAAGAGGAAGAGGAGCTAGATCCGCCATTGGAGGAGCTTCGGAGCTCCGAATCGCAAGCCGACTCCGGATCCACGGAGGCAACGCAAGTGCGGTGATTTCTATCCGATTACTTTTCGATGGCGCCAAAGAGGAACTCAAGGGTAACGATCCTCATCTTGAGCATGAATCGCTCCTTTTCTTAGCATAGGAAGCCCGCTCTCGCGAGTTTGCGGAGAGTTGGAGGCGTTCCTTCGGGTTGATATGTAAAGTCCCCGTTGTTTAGAGTCCGTATGCGAGAACGGACATAGGCATTTTGGTTGAAGCCTACCCGGACATGTTAGTCCGGATCGGTGATGTTGCATTGCATAAGGCCGGAGAAGACTCCGTGCTATTGGGTGTTTTCGGGTTTTCTACGCGGTAGATTGCAGCAGGGAGCCTTGGGGACTAACCCAAAGGTGCACCCGGAAAACTGGGCGGATACGAGATCTTGCCAACTTGGTGGCCTGAGAGCCAACTTGAACATAACGGGGTTATGTGATTTGCGGTAGAATGGGACTCGGCGAAAGTTTGACCCGCGCAAATGTCTTAAATTGTCGTTGCGATGTGAGCACGGGTTAGATGGAGCCGTACCCGCTCTATGTCGTTCGGGTTAGAGAGACCTAAAGTTACATGGCACTCGCCGTTGGCATAGATGTGAGTCTTCGGCGGTCAATGGCTTAAATTGACGTGACCAATGCCAGGAAGACGAATTGCTCATAGGAATGGCCGTCTAAGTGGCGGTGGTGAGTCCGGAATGTTAATGGCTTTAATTGACGTAACATCGACCGGTTCACCGAGAATGTACCCTGAGTCCACGGGACGTGTGGTCGTACGAGCCAACGTCTGTGATGAAATGGCTATGGTTATATGCATTGCTCGCTTGTGCTAATGAAATGCAGGAAGGAGCATCGCCGCCCCGAGTTGGGGGCGGGATCGTTATAATTTGGTCAGCATTGCTGACCGTTGTCTTGTTTGCCACCGTGCGGTGGTTTGATGCTTGCAGGTGCAGCTGGACCAAGCGGTCAATAGCGGGCTAAAGCCCTTTTTGCGAAGCCGGCCCTCGAAGGCCCAAGTGGAAATGTTTTCTGTTTTATTCATGTATGGCCGGCCTGCGTGCCGAGGTTGGTAAATCGTGTATTATTCAAGTGAAACATTCTGTAAGGCCTTAAGGCCGATTTTTTGGGTATTTTGTATACATTCCTAAATATTGTAATAGTGGACATTCGTGCTCTAAAGCTGGGTTCTTGTTTGCAACTTATTTAAACTGCTTCCGCTAGAATGCTCTGTGTAGGACGTTAAGATTGGTTGGATGGTTTCCATAAGTAACCACCCGGTCTGTCTGAAATTTGGAAGTGGAAGTGGGTGACGGGACAGGCCGCGCGGCCTGGGCGGACAGCTTTGCGGACTGGGCGGACTGGCGGACTGAGGGTTGCGGCCTGGTGGAAGTCTGGTGGAAGCCGGCTGTGTTCTGAGCGGGTTGTTGCATGGTGTCCGCGGTTTGGTGCGGCCTGGTATTTGCGGATAGAGAGGCTTGCGGACTGGTGCTTTGCTCAGTGGTCGCGGATGCAAGTTTGCGCTGTTGGGGGATGGTTCGAGTTCGCGGGAAGCCTTGCGGACTGGTGTGTCCGCGGTTGGGGCTGTTGCGGACTGAGCCTTGAGCTTGGCTGAGCCTTGCCGAGCTCAGGTGTTACAGCAGGTCTTGCTGTGGAGAACGGTTGGCGGACTGATGTTTGGAGTCCGGCTTGGTGCTGCTGCGTTGGACAAGTGCGAGGTGCTCGCGGACTGGTGCGGTCTGTGCTAGGGTGTTTGGCGGACGGGAACTTTGTGTCCGCCATGCTCGCACTAGCCCTTGATGGTTTTGGACTTGATCACACTTGTGTCAAGTTCATGGTGTCCGCCGTATCCGCCAAGTCCGCTGTGACCGGGCGGACTGTTGCTGTTTGCCTTGGTCGTGGACTTGTGGCGGATTGAGGTGTGAGTCTTGCGGACTGCCTCGGGTTGGTGCGGACTGCCATTGAAGAAGGTGCTGTCCTGATGCAGTTGGAGCTTTGCGGGCTGGTGCCTTGTCCGCTTAGCTTGGGCGGACTGGAGAGGTTCGTCAATGGTTGCCTTGCTCCTGGCGGTTTCCTTGGTGACTGGCTAAGTCCTCGCGGACTGAGCGGACAGTCGTTTTGTGTTCGCGCGGGCTGGGGCGGTGTCGCTATCTCATGGCGGTGACCACACTCCTCACCTGGCCTATAAATAGGACCCCCTGGCACATCTACAGTAACCAGAAGTAACGTGAGTGAACAGTAATTTGGGGTTGGGCGAGTGCTGCGGTCTGTGTTTATCAGTCCGCGCGGATTGTTTCAGGCTGACGGTTTGCTGTGTGCAGGTCGCGCGGATAACTTCAAGGAGCCAGGAGTTTGGCTGTGACTTCGGTCAGTGCTTGGAAGTGTGCGGTCTCTGCGGACTCAGCAGGAGGTCGCTCTGCGGCTTGTCAGTTCTGTTTCAACTTTCCCAGCTTCAATAACCTGTCCGCCGGCTTCAGGCGGGTAGGGGAGTTCCTCAGTTCGGGTTCAGCAGGAGGCGAATAACGGTGTGTCCGCGCGACCTCGCGGTTTCGGCGGACTCCGTGGTATTCGGCGGACAGCAGCATAGTTCGGGCGGCTTCGGCGACTCGGCGACCTCGGCGGTCTCGGCGGACTCCGGTTTTGTCCGCCCGGCTGTTTTTGGTTCTTTCTGTTTACAGCTGTAATACTAGCGAAATCATGTCTCGCTATGTATGCCTCGGATTGTAATGAAGTGAATGCATAATAAGATCTTCTTGTGCTTCCATTGTTTTGTTGGGTGCAACCTCTAGTCCTTGGGTTTCCGCAGGTTCAGCGTGCGAACTGGGTAGTTCCGAAGATATTAATTGGCGTTTGGGCTATCTTGCTGACCACGTTGAGAAAATTTAACATGGTATCAGAGCGAGGTTACTGAGGTTGGAGGTTCAGTTGCGTGAGCGGAGGTCAGCCAGTGTTGTTACTCAGTGATTGAGTGGTGATCAACCTGTGTTGTTGCTCGGAGCTGCTGAAGGGTACCAACAGGTGATTGCAATGGAAGGAAGCTAGCAAGAGGTCTGGGCATTGAACTCTTAACGCCGACTAACTATAAAAAGTGGAAGTCGTGCATGAAGAGTTATCTTCTGGGCGAGGAGCTGTGGGAAGTTGTCGGTGGAGACGACAGACAGGAAGTAACTGCTGCTTTCGGTACTGCTGAACAGGTGAGGCTCTGGAGAAGAACTAATGCTAAGGCAGAGTTCGTTCTGAAAAGAGCTGTCTCTCCGGAACTGTTTGATCACATCATTGGATGTGAGTCGGCTGCTGATATTTGGACGACCATTGATGAGTTGTTCAATAGGAAGAATGTGGCGCGGCTTCAGTTCCTGGAGAATGAGTTGGCCAGGGCAACTCAGGGAGACCTTTCCATCTCCAGTACTTCTTAAGATGAAGAGCTTGTGTGCTGAGCTGTCGGCATGGATCCTGATGAGCCTATCTCTGAGGCAAAGATGAAAAGGCACATTTTCCGCGGCTTGCGGAAGGAGTATGTGGCCTTTGTTACGTCTGTTCAAGGGTGGGCTACTCAGCCGTCTCTGCTGGAGCTGGAGAATCTGCTTGCCTCGCAGGAGAGCTTAGCAAGGCAGATGGCTGAGTGAATCTGAATCAGGAAGGCAGCGAGGCTCTCTTCTCAGGCAAGAAGAAGGGATGGGAAGGGAAGAAGAAGAAGAAGGTGCAGCCGCTGTTGAGAAGGAGACTTCAACTTCATATCCGCCGGAGAGGAGCAATGCTCCTAAGGACTGGAAGAAGAATCTGAAGTGCTACCGGTGTCATCAGCGAGGGCACTTCAAGCGGGACTGCAAGGTCAAACTGCAGCCTGGGCATGCTGCGGGAAAGGAGGAAGCTTGCTCACGAAGTGAAGAAGCAGAATGGGGAGGAGCTTCATGACGGGCACTTGTGTCCGGGCCTTATCTGCTGAGGACTTCAACAGCGAGTGGATCGTCGACTCCGGGTGTGGTCATCACCTCACCGGAGACAAGTCGAAGTTCACCTCCATGCAGGCTTACTCAGGTAATGAAGCTATTATCACTGCTGATAATACTGTTTATGCAGTAGAGAAGGAGGGGGTCGTGTCTTTGGGTAGTGATCAGGGGCCACTCACGTTAAGGAGTGTGTATCACGTGCCGGGCATGAAGAAGAACCTCTTCTCGGTGACCAACGCGGTGGACGCTGGGTATCACGTTCTGTTTGGGCCAACAGACGTGAGGTTCCTTCGCACGTATCAGCGGTAAAGGCTGATGTTGCTCATGTTGGGAGGAGGGTGAAGAACTTGTTTGTTCTTTCCACCAGTGCCTATGTTGATAGGATGAGGGCCAATGATAGTGCGGCTATCTGGCATGAGAGGCTGGGCATGTTGGCATGGACAAGCTGAAGGCAATGGCGAGTAGAAGTCTGGTGAGGGGGTTGCCGATGTTGTCCTCCTTTGGTGATGGGCATGTTTGTGCGGGCTGTCAATACGGTAAGGCACATCGCCTTCCGTTTGATAAATCTCAAACAAGGAGCAAGAAACCATTGGAGTGTATTCATGGCGACCTGATGGGACCGACTGTTACTGCCAGCCTTGGTGGAAGCAAATACATGCTTGTCTTGGTTGATGACTACTCAAGGTATACTTGGGTGTACTTCTTAAAGGAGAAGTCGGATGCCTTCCGTTTGTTTGTGGAGTTCAAGGAGTTGGTAGAAGGCCGGCTTGGCTTGCGGATTAAGAAGTTTCGAACTGATAACGGGGGGAGAGTTTGTCTCTTCCGAGTTTTCTAACTTCTGCAGGAAGCACGGGATCCAACGGGAGCTTACATGTGCTCACACTCCACAACAAAATGGGGTAGCGGAGCGGAAGATCCGTCATTTGACGGAAACCTGCAAATGCTGGCTGCATGCGAAAGATATCCGAGGTCCTTTTGGGCGGAGGGAATGTCTTGTGCTGCATATGTTATCAACCGGATGCCACTCAGCCCTATCAACATGAAGACGCCATTGAGCTGTTGCTGAAGGAGAAGCCGAGTGTTGGACACCTTCGGGTGTTCGGTTCAACTTGCTACGTGCATGTCCCGGATGCTTCACGGACAAAGCTGGATGCGAAGGCAAGGAAACTTGTCTTTGTTGGCTATGATGAGCGGAAGAAGGGATGGAAGTGCATGGACCCTGTGACGAAGAAGTTCGTGGTGTCAAGAGACGTTGTCTTTGACGAGCTGACGTCATATGGAGGTGGCTCGGTGGAGCCGACCGGAAGTAGCAAGGTTGAGGAAGCACCGGTGGAGGCTGCTGAAGGCTTGGAAGAGGAGCTTGCTGTTTCACCAGCAGCTCCTGTTGCTTCGAACTCCGAGGCTGAGCCTTCTGGCTCAGGAAGCAGGGGGAGCTCTGCTCAATGCTTGCCCCAGGTAGGAGTGGAGCCTGAAGAAGCAACGGAAGCCGTGAGCAAGGAGCCGTGTCTTCGGAGATCGAAGAGGGTGGTTAAGCCACCGGCTCGGTACTGTGATGGGAATGCAGTGAGCTTTGTCTCCTGTTTCTTTGCAGGTCCTCTGGATGAGCGAGAGCCTGCAAGCTTCAACGAGGCCACTGGAGTGAAGGAGTGGGAAGGTGCCATGAAGGAAGAGATTGATGCTCTGAAGAAGAATGAAACCTGGGACCTTGTGCCCAAGGTTGATGGCATTACTCCGGTTACTTGCAAGTGGGTGTATAAGTTGAAGAAGAAGGCTGATGGGAGCATTGATCGGTTCAAGGCTCGCCTGGTCGCTAGAGGATTCTCACAGCAGTATGGAGAAGACTATGAGGAGACATTCAGTCCAGTTGCGAAGATGACGTCTGTAAGAGTGGTGATCGCCTTGGCTGCTAGCAAGGGATGGAGGTTGTGGCAACTCGATGTGAAGAATGCCTTTCTTTACGGAGAGATTGACAAGGACATCTTCATGGATCAGCCGCTTGGTTCGTCTCTGAGAAGCATCCGGACTATGTCTGCAAACTCAGGAAGGCTCTCTATGGTTGAAGCAAGCTCCTCGAGCGTGGTATGGGAAGATTGCAGAGTACCTGCAGTTCTGTGGATACCTGGCTTCTAACTCGGATTCTAGCTTGTTCGTCAAGAAGAAGGGAGAGCTAAGAGTCTTGGTCCTGCTGTATGTGGATGATATGATCATCACAGGAAACTCGGAGGAGGAAGTAGCAAGGCTCAGGGGAGAGCTTGCTATACGCTTCGAGATGAAAGACTTGGGAGAGTTGCATCACTTTCTTGGTCTGGAAGTGGAGAGGAAGGAGTGCGGGATTCTCATTAGCCAGAAAGGTATGCTGATCGTATTGTGAAGCGGTTTGGCATGGGCGAAGGGAAGAAGTGCTCTACTCCACTGGAATCTGGGCTGAAGCTTCGACGAGATGAGGGAAGGGTGCTTAAGATCCCTTGGTGTTCAGGGCTCTTGTTGGGAGCTTGATCTATCTGACGATTACAAGGCCGGATATAGCTTATGCTGTTGGCCGAGTAAGTCGGTATATGGCTGAACCAAGGTTATGGGGCAATCTCATCTAGTGGTGGCGAAGGGAATTCTGAAGTATGTCAAGGTGACTTCTGAGATGGGACTCCTCTATGGAAGGGATGCGGAGTTTGCGTTGCTCGGGTACACGGATGCTGACTATGGCGGTGATTCGGATGATCGAAGGTCTACTTCAGGTTATGTGTTCACTTGCGGTTCAGCTAGCATCTCGTGGTGTAGCAAGAAGCAGGACTCGGTGTCGTTCAACCACGGAGGCGGAATATAAGGCTTCGGCCTTGGCTGCTCGGAAGCCGTTTGGTTGAGGAGACTCATAGAGGATGTTCATGAAGAAGTGCAAGGGCCTACTTTACTCCGGGTGACAATGAGAGTGCTCTCAACTGGTAAACAATCCAGTGTGTCACGCCAGGACCAAGCACATAGAGATTGATCACCATTTCATCAGGGAGAAGGTGTTGGAAGGATCTCTGCTGGTCGGGCATGTTCGGAGTGAAGATAATCTTGCTGACATCTTCACGAAGCCGCTGTCGAAGGGGCCCTTTGAACGCTTGCGCAGCTTGCTGGGCTGGTCACCACTTCTCACTTCAAGGGGGAGTGTTGAAATTTGTGAAGTGGAAGTGGGTGACGGGACAGGCCGCGCGGCCTGGGCGGACAGCTTTGGCGGACTGGGCGGACTGGGCGGACTGAGGTTGCGGCCTGGTGAGAAAGTCTGGTGGAAGCCGGCTGTGTTCTGAGCGGGTTGTTGCATGGTGTCCGCGGTTTGGTGCGGCCTGGTATTGCGGATAGAGAGGCTTGCGGACTGGTGCTTTGCTCAGTGGTCGCGGATGCAAGTTTGCGCTGTTGGCGGGATGGTTCGAGTTCGCGGGAAGCCTTGCGGACTGGTGTGTCCGCGGTTGGGGCTGTTGCGGACTGAGCCTTGAGCTTGGCTGAGGCCTTGCCGAGCTCAGGTGTTACAGCAGGTCTTGCTGTGGAGACCGGTTGGCGACTGATGTTTGGAGTCCGGCTTGGTGCTGCTGCGTTGGACAAGTGCGAGGTGCTCGCGGACTGGTTGCGGTCTGTGCTAGGGTGTTTGGCGGACGGGACTTTGTGTCCGCCATGCTCGCACTAGCCCTTGATGGTTTTGGACTTGATCACACTTGGTGTCAAGTTCATGGTGTCCGCCGTATCCGCAAGTCCGCTGTGACCGGGCGGACTGTTGCTGTTTGCCTTTGGTCGTGGACTTGTGGCGGATTGAGGTGTGAGTCTTGCGGACTGCCTCGGGTTGGTGCGGACTGCCATTGAAGAAGGTGCTGTCCTGATGCAGTTGGAGCTTTGCGGGCTGGTGCCTTGTCCGCTTAGCTTGGGCGGACTGGAGAGGGTTCGTCAATGGTTGCCTTGCTCCTGGCGGTTTCCTTGGTGACTGGCTAAGTCCTCGCGGACTGAGCGGACAGTCGTTTGTGTTCGCGCGGGCTGGGGCGGTGTCGCTATCTCATGGGCGGTGACCACACTCCTCACCTGGCCTATAAATAGGACCCCCTGGCACATCTACAGTAACCAGAAGTAACGTGAGTGAACAGTAATTTGGGTTGGGCGAGTGCTGCGGTCTGTGTTTATCAGTCCGCGCGGATTGTTCAGGCTGACGGTTTGCTGTGTGCAGGTCGCGCGGATAACTCAAGGAGCCAGGAGTTTGGCTGTGACTTTCGGTCAGTGCTTGGAAGTGTGCGGTCTCTGCGGACTCAGCAGGAGGTCGCTCTGCGGCTTGTCAGTTCTGTTTCAACTTTCCCAGCTTCAATAACCTGTCCGCCGGCTTCAGGCGGGTAGGGAGTTCCTCAGTTCGGGTTCAGCAGGAGGCGAATAACGGTGTGTCCGCGCGACCTCGCGGTTCGGCGGACTCCGTGGTATTCGGCGGACAGCAGCATAGTTCGGGCGGCTTCGGCGACTTCGGCGACCTCGGCGGTCTCGGCGGACTCCGGGTTTGTCCGCCCGGCTTGTTTTGGTTCTTTCTGTTTACAGCTGTAATACTAGCGAAATCATGTCTCGACTATGTATGGCCGGCCTGCGTGCCGAGGTTGGTAAATCGTGTATTATTCAAGTGAAACATTCTGTAAGGCCTTAAGGCCGATTTTTTGGGTATTTTGTATACATTCCTAAATATTGTAATAGTGGACATTCGTGCTCTAAAGCTGGGTTCTTGTTTGCAACTTATTTAAACTGCTTCCGCTAGAATGCTCTGTGTAGGACGTTAAGATTGGTTGGATGGTTTCCATAAGTAACCACCCGGTCTGTCTGTGGTATATGGCGTCGGGCCCCAGCCGGACCTACTGCTATATGCTATACGACGGATAGGGGGTGTTACAACTTCAGTTTAGTAAAAGATGCTAGTGGTAAAAAAAAATACAAATGTTTACATTGTGGAATTATTTACAGTGGGGGAGGAATAAATAGAATGAAACAACATTTAGCTGGCGTTAAAGGAAATATTGGGGCTTGTAAAAAGGTTCCACATGATATTCGTCATCAAATGCAAGAGAATCTCAAAGGAATTTCTGAAAAAAAACAAGAGATTCAAGAGTCTAGAGAAAATATAACTATATATGATGATCACATAATTGAGGAGAAGAGATCTACTACTTCTATAACTCAAAAGCTTGTTGTACAAGATAAGGGTAAAAAGAAAATTGATGAAATTAATAATTATTTTGCTCCTAGAACATCATCAGGATCGCAACCATCAATTAAAAGTGTTTTGGCATCAAAGCAAGTTGTACATCGTGCTGATATGACTGTGGCTAGATGGTTTTATGATAGTTGCATTCCAATGAATGCATTAAACTCAATTTATGCACAAAAAGCTATAGATGCAATCGCTGCAATTGGCCCTGGATATAAATTGCCTACATATTATATGATGAGAGTCAATCTATTAAGAGATTGTAAGGAGGAATGCAAGCTATTAGTAGAAGCTCACAGAAATAGTTGGAAGGAGAGTGGTTGCACAATCATGGCGGATGGTTGGACTGATATAAGGAGTAGAACATTAATAAACTTCTTAGTTTATTGCCCTCGTGGTTTGTCATTTTTAAAGTCTGTTGATGCTTCTGATATCAAGAAGGATGCAAACACATTGTGTGCGCTATTTTCAGAGGTAGTTGAATGGGTTGGAGTTACTAATGTTGTTCAAATAGTGACTGATAATGCAGCTAATTATAAAAAGGCCGGTGCTTTGCTACATGAGAAGTATGCTAATATTTATTGGTCTCCTTGTGCCGCTCATTGCTTGAATCTTATTCTAAAAGAAATTTGTTCTATGACTCATGTTAAAGATATTGCAAACAAAGCTTCAAAAGTAACCATACTTGTGTATAATCACATCTTTTTATTATCTTGGCTAAGAAAAAGAGAGGGATGGAAGGAGATTGTGCGTCCTGGAGCAACTCGATTTGCAACAACTTTTATTACATTAAAGAGTGTGCATGATCACAAGCATGATTTGCAAGCTTTGATAACAAGTAAATACTACTCTGATTCCAAGCTAGCTAAGACAGTGAAAGGAAAAGAAGCAACATCAATTATTTTGGATAACAAGTTCTGGTCTTCTTGCTTGATAATGACAAAAATATCGGGTCCTATCATAAGGTTACTACGTATTGTTGATGCAGATGAGAAACCATCACTTGGATATGTTTATGATGGATTATACAGGGTAAGAAAAGCAATCAAAAATTTATTCAAAGATAACAAAAGATTGTACAAGCCATACACAATTATTATCAAGAGTAGATGAGATACTCAGTTTCGTCAAGGGATACACTCCGCTGCATATTTTCTTAATCCAACATTTCAGTATGATAGAGATAACTATTGTCAAAAAACCAGAGGTGATGCAAGGGTTGGTCGAGTTGATTGGAAATAAGGAAGTTTGTAGCAAACCAAAAGAAGCAATGATGGAAGTTAGACTATTTCGAGATCAACTAGAAAGTTTTGGAAAGCCTCTTGCAATCAAATTAGCGACAGGAATGCAACCCGGTAAGCTCACAAAATTATTTTGTAAATGTTAAATGTTTCAATTTTTGAATTTTCAATTATCATATACTAATAATGTTGTTTATACTGATTTTTTTTAGATGAATGGTGGAGAATGTTTGGATCTAGTGCTCCTCAATTGCAAAAATTAGCAATTCGTATTCTTAGTCAAACATCATCTTCTTCTGGTTGTGAAAGGAATTGGAGTGTTTTCGAAAAAATTCACACAAAAAGAAGAAATCGTTTGGAACACCAAAGATTAAGTGATCTTGTATATGTTCGCTATAATCTTAATATGAGAAATCGGTACGACTTTCATTTAATAATTAATATCATTCTATGTTGGTTTTATATTTTAATTATTTTATATTTTGTATCTTCTTACTAATATTTTACACTTCTATATTCTATCATTCTATGTTGATTTTAGGTTTACTTGTACGAAAAGAAGTTACAATACTTTAGATTACACATGTATTGATTTGATGGACTTTTGGGCGGTAGAGGAGGAACCGGTGCCAGAGCTTTTATATGATGATTTAGAAAATGAAATTTACAATGAAGACGCTATCCCAATAGTTGTAGAACAAAATCTCGATACTACACTACCAACTCAAAGTAAGTGCATATCTACATGTCAATATTTATATATAATTGTATGGTTTAAATATAAGTTGTTTCATAATTTAATTATATATATTGAACTTGCAGATGATGAACAAAACTGTATTACTGAACCAATTGTTGAGCACACCGATTTAGAGACTTTTGGAGATGAGCATATTGCGGATTTTGATAGTATTGGAAATGACTTTGGTGGAGGATTTGAGTTTGACTTATTAAACTACGATTTGAATTTGTGATAAGTAATTATATATTAGTAGATTATTACTATTTTGAGACAATCATTTTATAATTTTAATGCGACAATGTCACAAAACAATGAAGCAATATTGTTATCTAATGTTGTGTTTGATGATATGTAATATGTTTTGACTTTTTGCTTATAATGATTTTCATTTTATAGTTTGGTTTATAATTTTACTCTTTTAAAGTTTACTAAAATAACATTATAAATGTATTATACAACATCACGGTTCAACCCCGGTCCAACCCCGGTCCGACCGGTCCAACCGATCGGACCTTGAACCTCTGATCTCACCGGTTCGATCGCCGGTCCGGTTCTCAAAACGTTGTATAATATATCAATAAAATTATTTTTTTGAGACATACAAAATGAGACTAATATTGAATACTTTCTAATTATTATTTGTCATACAAATACGAGAAGAAGACATATTTACTGATTGAACTCGTGCAAAAATAAAAATACATTCAAAATTACATAGCTTCATTCTCATGACGTTCCCACAAATGTTCGATCAGTGCATCTCGAAGTGCAAAGCTCGACGAAATTGTCGAGGAGAGCTCGACGAAATTGTCGAGCAGAGCTCGACGAAGGTCGAGCAGAGCTCGACGAAATCGTCGAGCAGAGCTCGACGAAACGTCGAGCAGAGCTCGACAGAACGTCGTGCAGAGCTTGTTGAGTTTTAAATTTTAAATTTAAAACATAAGCAGAGCTCGACTACTTCAGTGTCACTTTATGTCAAACAATTAAATTTTAAATTAAAAAACTTAAAAATTAATATAATATACATCTCCCAGAATTTTAAATAATACTAAAAAATTCAAGTTCTCCAAATATGAAGAACGTGGTTGGAGTTGATTCTTCATGTTCTCCATATTTGAAGAACATAGTATAAGAGAGATCTTTAAATATAGAGATCCCCCATTGAAGTTGCTATAAATAGATGAATGAAGTATACTGTATACAGTTCCAACATCAGCCGTCTCCACTGACTAGATCCAAATCTCCAATCGCAGTTGTCCAGCTCATGGCACACCGCTCGATCCCACGCCCCCGGCTTTGATCAACTAATTAGAAATCGGTCCAACCCTCGACCTTGTTGTGACGGATCCGGATCCCCTGTAATTCCTGCGGGAACTTCAAGGTGGAGTTCAATCCAACGACGCAAAACCCCCCACTCTTTCAATCCAACGGGTGGACTTCTCGCGCGCTAAAAAACAAAAAAAAAGAAAAGTTAAAATATTAAAAAATGTAAAATACCCGCCCGTTCGATTTCAATCGGACGAGCGAGATCGTGCAAAATCCACCCTGGAGTTTCGAACGGCTGGATTTCTCGCGCGCTAAAAGACAAAAAAGAAAAATTAAAATATAAAAAAATGTAAAATACCCGCCCGTTCGATTTCAATCGGACGAGCGAGATCGTGCAAAATCCACCCTGGAGTTTCGAACGGCTGGATTTCTCGCGCGCTAAAAGACAAAAAAAGAGAAAAATTAAAATATTAAAAAATATAAAATACCCGCCCGTTCGATTTCAATCGAACGAGCGAGAACGTACGAAATCCACCTTGGAGTTTCCGCACAAACTCCAGAGGATCTGGATTTGTTGTGACGGAGGGGACTGCTTTTATCTAGAGTAAATTTATGTGCAAACCGGTTTTGGCTACGTGCAAACCGCTCTTTCAAAAAAACTGCCAGAACAGCTAGGTGCAGACCGGTTTTTACGGGTTCACAAATATTCCTGGTTTTTTAGTTTGGTTTGCACTTAATGTGATTTGCACTTAGCCAAACTTGATTTGCACATAAGCACCTTCTTTATCTAGATTTTTTGAAATATCAAATATATATATATTTTAAAGCGCCGGCCGTGCCATGACTTTGATGACATCCTGTCTCTTTTATCAGTTTTATGGATGCGAAAGTAAAATAAATGAATAAATTAAAAAAAATGAGGTCACGATCTGCACCTCTCCTGCGTCTCTCCATGACTCCATCTCTGCAACTTTTCAATCCTGAAAACCTAATCCCGATCTTATCCTACTATAAAGCAGAGAGAGAAAGAGCAGATCAGTACAAGGAAGAGTGGCAATGGAAGTTACCGCAACTACTTCTCTAGAAGCTAGAGCTGAAGTAGCGATTGCTTGCTGAAGGGGGTCACGGGGTTTCCTTTCACGTCTTTCCTTTTCCAAAACGTGAGCAGGTTTGATCGAAAATTGGAAGGGCGAGATTGTGCCAAATTGAAGAAGATTACCCGATCCCTGCGTGTCACGGTGATCGGGATCCATTTTAAATCTCACGGCTCTAAGTTGATGTCCTGATAATAGCAGAGGGAGAAGGCAGCCATGGATCGTGCGGCACTGACCGTCGGGCCGGCGATGGACATGCCGATAATGCACGACAGTGATCGGTACGAGCTGGTGAGGGATATTGGTGCCGGAAACTTCGGGATCGCGCGGCTAATGAGGGATAAGCAGACTAAGGAGCTGGTGGCGGTCAAATACATTGAGAGAGGGGAAAAGGTTGTTTCACTGATTTATTTTTGGAGCTTAACAGCTTCTTCCGTATGTTTTTTTCGGGCTTTGGTTAGATTCAATCTCCGCTGCGGTAGTCAGTTGAAATTTCTCGATTGTCGGCGCACTTTCAGTTTGATGTTTTTGGGGATTTGAACTGAGGTTATGGGAATTTTGATTTCTAAGATGTTTATGGTTATTTAAGGGCGAAATTGCAGGAGTACATTTTTGGAAAGTTGACTTTATTGGTTGCAACATTTTAGGTTTTTTGTCGTAATTATCATCCTTTTAGTGTTGTCATTTGATGAAGCTCTCCATTTTACTATAAATGTACTAAAGATTGTCGAGTTTGTCTTCAGTGGCATTAGAAATTCCCCTTTAGTGTCGGTGATCGTCCTTCTGATGAACAAAAATACAGATCGTCTGCTGCGTGTTCTTAATCATTTTCTTCTATTTTTTTTGTCTTGTATGTATTTTTTATGGTGTACAAGTTTATGCAGTGAATTTCCTTTCGGCCGTTACCATAATGATTCTTGATTGTTCCAGATAGATGAGAATGTTCAGAGGGAGATTATCAATCACAGATCTTTGAGGCACCCAAATATTATCAGATTTAAAGAGGTAATCTTTATTGTTTCTATTTCTGTTTCGCAAAGTCATTTTTTAAGGAATTGTGGTAGTAATTGTGATGACTTCATTATATAGGTAATTTTGACTCCAACCCATCTTGCTATTGTCATGGAATATGCTTCTGGGGGTGAACTTTTTGAGCGCATTTGCAATGCTGGCAGATTCAGTGAGGATGAGGTTTGTTTTTTTTTGCTTGTATGCTCTGTTCTTCAGTTTTTCCTGCAAGTTTTGCTATAAATACGTTTGAGTTTTTTTTCCTTGCAGGCCAGATTCTTCTTTCAGCAGCTAATATCTGGAGTTAGCTATTGTCACTCTATGGTACTTCATGTTGAATTTTGTGTTTTTATTGTTGTTTTGTTTGGTTTTATTCAAATGCTCAGAGTGATTGACTTCTATTTGGGTTGGACTTCTTATTAAGCAAATATGCCATCGGGATTTAAAGCTGGAGAACACCTTGTTAGATGGGAGTGTTGCTCCACGTTTAAAGATATGCGACTTTGGCTACTCAAAGGTATGCATAGCCCAGTAGACACATGGTTTGACATGAAGATGCTAGTTTTACCAAGTTATTCAGGATCTTGGTTTATGTTTTTTGTAACACATTTATCATTTTATCTTCAGGCGAATGGTGTTTCTGGCCCACCTTAATTATCCAAACTTTAATTGTTTTGGGCTCCGTTTGGAGCTGTCGTGAATGCGGTGGTTATGAACCAACGTTTGTGAACATCCGACCTCACCTAAGGAACTTCATACTTTGTTATGTTCAAAACTAGTTTTCTTTTCTTGGTGATGGTCATAACCATTGTCATGTCAAACAAACTTTTTTTGACGATGCGTTTTTGTCCAAAGTCACTGGAGCAAAAATGCCGCACGAAATGGAGCCTTTGTTGGAAAATAAAAGTTTCTAGTAGTCATTAGGTCCGAGATTGATACAAACTTTAAGTTTAAGCCCACTCCCAGGTTGATATTTGTTTGTTCTATGTTCCGTCTTTTATCTCTATTTGCTTACTTGAACATTCATACTAATTTTCTTTTGAATTCATCAAAATACTACTTTCCAGTCATCAGTTTTACATTCCCAACCAAAGTCCACTGTCGGAACTCCTGCATATATTGCTCCAGAAGTTTTACTTAAGAAGGAATATGATGGCAAGGTTGGTATTTTTTCCCGAGTTTATATTTGTTTCTTGTTCTAGTTTATGTGCTTTAGCTTGATATAGGATGTTGAAGTAAGATGTTTGTAATATATTTCTGCAATAAATATAATTGCTTCAATATCCAATGAAGGAATTAGTTAGCATGGCCTAGTATATTAGTCTCTCTTTTGTCCCATCTTTTAATTGCAGTTGTTCTTACCTTCCTCATCTTTGAATGATTTTCCTTTTAGTTAATCATCGTAGCAGATTTTTTGATTTTGATTATTTTTTTTCTTTTTCTTAGTTTAATTAATTAACTTAGTTTATTGTAGCTAAAGATATTAGGCTGTTATATTACTCTTGGGGGATCTCAGGTGTTGAAGATGATTAAATATCATTGATTTTTAATCTGAATATAATGTGTGTGATCTTTCAGCCGAGGATACATTTTTTGTTTTATATTTGGTTTTGTTTTGCGATTATTGTGAGATATTTGATGCAGGACATGCGTCACACCTACTTTCCTCCCCGGAGTCCCACCAGGGGGCCTACCCGGGAGTCCACCCGAGTGGCTTTATCAAGGGTACAACCCATACACCCCAACCTGTCTCTGGCTCCACCACAGGGAATAACAGGTTGTTAAGGCCGACGATCAAACACCTGACCTCATCGATAAATAATCTTCTGATAGACTCTCATCACCAACTGAGCTGCAGATCAGTTGGTGATGAGATCTGCCGAAAGACTCTTTGTTAATGAGGTCGGGTTTTCGATCCCCGACCTCAATAACCCGTTGTTCCCTGTGGTGGGGCCGGAGACCGGTTGGAGTGTACGAGTGCAATCTTGATAAAGCCACCTTGGCGGACTCCAAGGTGGGCCCCCTGGTGGGACTCCAGGGTGGCAGGAAGGTGTGACACCTGTTTTGCATCACTATTGATCAGAGGATACAGATGATATGGGTTGGTTCGGTTGAAAAGTGAATTATCATTATGTACTCATATTTTTTGTACTACTGACAGAGATGCTTACAAAAATGATCCAAAGTAAAGTATCTTGCTGCATATTTTGTATAATGGCGCTGTTATTGGCAAATATCATTATATGTTGTTCGAATATAAAAAGATATGTAAGTGTGATAGTTGTATGTACAGTGGATAGATCATTCAAAAAAATGCTGCTATAGCCTCTACAGTTAAGGCCAAGTGGTTAAAATGGAAATCTGACTAACGCAAGCGTTGCAAAAAGAGGATATCATGGCGACTATAGATAAATTTCATAAAACTGCAAGTATGCTGTCGATGTTGTGGATCCTGAGTGTAGGGTAGTAAGGAAGTCATCCATATCTAAATTTATGATTCTAGAAATGATAATGTTGAGATGAATGCATGGGAAATTATACAGCTAAATTAATGATTAATTTTATTAGCCTCTTGCAAAAATGCAATGTAAGGTTTGCCTACATATATTTCACCCTTGTGGTGGGACTCTTCCCCAGACCTCGATCCACGGGGATGCCTTGTGCACCAAGCTGCCCTTTATTAGTGGAATAATATGAGCGAGATGTATCGAAGATAAAATGATAAATACTAAATTTAGGTGGGTTGTGCATGCACAATGAAGGTTAAAAATGCTCCAGATAAGCGGGTAGATAGATTTTGTGTCAAAAGGTTAAATGGGTAGACCTAATATGAGCGAAACTTTTTCAAGATTTGCAACTTTGGGATTATGACTTAACAACAATTGACATGAAAGAATGGAAAACTATGATTCAAAAAGCTGCCTCAAATAATTAGGATAAATAGTTGGGATATTGATGATCTATTTGGGAGGTTATTTTGTTATCGATAAATTTATTGATGCGGAGCAGAGACGAGGACGCGTTTTGTGCCCGTTCGGGGCTGATTTGGCAACTTTCCATATATGGCGTGCCCGGATCGACGATCGGGCTCCGCGATTGCGTCCGGAGCGTCGCCGCGAGTCAAAACGCTATATTAATTTATATTTTTTGAGTTTATTTTGATGTATTTTAAGGGCTAACCCACCGGCCAATCATAGCCGTTGATGGGGATGCCCTAGTTTATGTTTTCTTATAAATAGGATGCTAGGGGGCTGATTTGAGGGCATTGCAGAATTTGGAGGAGATTAATCCCGGATTCCAGCGATCCCTCCCCGGTGCCGACGCCGTGGAACCCTAGGTGTCGACTCCTAGGCCGCCAATCTTCCCCACAAGGTAACCCCTATCCCCCTCCTTCTTTTTCCAGCCATTCCCCCCCTTTTTCACTGCCAGAGACCCCTAAATCCCCCTCCAAAATCTGCCGGCCTGCTGTGAAAACAGCAGCCGCCGGCCCTTGTTCGAACCTCCACCCAGCCGCCTCTCCTACACCCCCTTCCCGCCGCCTCCCCTGCACCAGCCGACCAACCAGCACAACCCCACCGCCACCCTTGTCTCCAGCCCCCAACCGCGGCCCCTCCCTACAGCAGCCCAGCCAAGCCACCGCCTCCCTCTTCCCACACCGGCCACCCTAGGGCCTTATCATCCCTAGCCAACCCTTCCCTTTGCTCCTCCGTCGTGGATCCACCTTCTCCACACTCCGAAAACCCTAGATCTAATTGATCTAGCACTACCTTTTACCGTCCACTTACGTATTCCCACTCCCGTAGCCCGGATCCGCCCTAAAATTAGCGGATCTACCCACCGACACTCCAATCCATTCTCTAGTGACCGGATCTCGCCGTTTCCGGCCCGCATCCCCTCTTTTCCACCGTGGGCAGCCACCGTGACGTCACCGTGCCACCGTGTTCGTCTCCGATCGCCCGTTTTGCATCCGGCCCCTCAAATTCTCCACCATCTCGGATCAGCCCACTGCATCGTGAGTATTTCATGGTATTGTGTTTGTATTTGACATTTGCATTCGGTTGTTTATCTATATTTGTGCTGTGATCATAGTTTGGTAGTTGGGGTCTTATACGCTAATATTTGTTGTGGAATTAGTCGCTGCCGCTTGCTTAGGCCCTCCGTGCGGAGGAAGTCGTTGACAAATTGCCAAAATTATTTAATTGCTTCTTTATTTCAATTAACTGCGTGGTGTTGCTAATTTTCATTGCTTACGTTGCTAGTCGTTGCTATCCGACTGTTCATTGCATGTAGCATTGCATTCGCATATCCCCTCACAGGTGCACGTAGGGTCCTAGCTCCCGAGCACCACTAGCCTACCCCTACATCATTTTGGTATCAGAGCCAGTTTAGGCCATTTGCTTGCTTTGTAGTGGTAGGTCATATAGAGTCTTTAAGTTCATCTATGTCTAGTTATCGTCGTCATTCGTCTCCTCCATCTGGGTATACTAAGTTTGCCTATACCCGATCTCATGGAGCAACTTTAGAGAAATCCTCACGTTATCATGATGATGATTATTGCCTGCGATACACCACTTCCCGAGATCGTGTCGACCCACCGACACAACCTCACTCTGCTAGAGATGATCAGTATGATGATTGTCGTCGTTCTTATCCTTACACACGAGCGGATCGTGTTGAACCTTCGACTCGACCTGATTATCTTAGGGATGACTATTTTGAGGATCCTCACTTTGAGAGAGATCTTGAGAGTCAGTTTCGTACAGTTTCCCCTTCCTTTGACGGCTCATCGAGTCCTGAGTCTTTCAGTTATTGGCTCGTGGATATTGAGTATTATCTTGATCATTTTGCGTTATTCGGCGAGCGTCGCGTCAAGTTTGCAAAACTTAGACTTTTAGATCAGGCGAGGGCATATTGTGCTAGCGTTGAGAGGATCCGCGCGCGAGACCGTCTTCGTCGCATCACTAGTTGGGTAGACATGAAACGTATATTGTGTCAGAGGTATCTGCCTTCATCGTATCGGAGTCGCTTGCTCGACCAATCATTTTCCCTTCAGCAAGGATCCATGTCTGTCGCTGAGTACATGGACTACTTTGATGAGTTAGTTGTGAGGTGCGATATCCGAGAGGACCCAGCCATGACCACTTGCAGATTTAGATCTGGGCTTCGATCTGACATTCGTACTAAGGTGGTTTATCATAGCTCGAAGTCTCTCGAGCAGACGTGTCAGCTTGCCCTTCATTATGAACAGTCTTTGAGATCCGCCAGAGCTGGTCGGTTGGACCCTCATCTTGACCTCCGCAGTACGAGCCCTTCTCATACTGAGGTCACTACGATGCCTACAACTGCCCTGTCACCCGTGACGGGAGTGATACCTGATGCGGGTTACTCTCACCCCAGCGAGATGCTTAGTCCCGTGAGTGACCTATCTCTTATTTCTGACCCGCCTCTTGTGATCCCGACGAAGGGTAAGCCTGAGCGACCTATTGAGTCTGTAGTGTTGTGTCCCTCACCCACACCTCCACTTTTGGCATGTCCGGGGTTGATTAACACTCATACCCTAGACTCATGTCTTGACACCGCACGCGTAGACCCATTCTTGAGCGTAGGTCTATGTCGCTTTTCCCTTGGCATTACCCTGAGCCTCGTTACGACCGAGAGCTCAGAGCCCGGTGTTGACCTCGTAGTGGCTATGTCACCCATGCACGGGGGCACTACCCCTTTCGATGGTACTTATCGGGAGGACCTTGACCTTAGTAACAAGCCCTATAACGAGCCCCCTGTTGAGCTTCCTGATGATCCACCCCATCTTGGTGAGGATGAGGCTCGGGTGAGCCACTCAGGTATGACGCCTCTTTCATTATCATTTCTGACCTTGCCCCAGAAAAGGGACCTTGAGCGGAGCAAGACATATGTAGGGCCTACCTTGAGTTCACTTGAGTATACTCATATTGGGAGGACCTACCTTATGACGCCTCACACTCTGGATGAGTTTTGGGACACGCCACCCGCTGAGCCACCCGATGAGTTCTTTCTTGTCTGAGACTCTCACCATATTTTAGAGTCACGACTTCCAGTCGGTGTACACGATTTTCACTCAGGTGGTCGTCTCCTTCATGATGACTTTTCTTACACACCTCCTGGGGACCCCCCTGATACGCTACGTTTCCTGAGACACATTTGGCTCTTTACGAGCCCGTATTTGAGTATAGTTGTCTCTTACGGTCATCTGAGCGCTCGTCACACACAGGATGAGTTTGTATATACTCCACCGAAAGAACCTCCTGATAGACCACCACATTTGAGAGACATCTCAAGAATTATTAGATTTTCCTATAAGGAGTGTACCGTGTCTGTCATGTTGTCTTTGCATCATTTGCATTACCTGCATGAGACTGCTGAGTCATTTGCACAACATTTGCATGATTTGCATGAGTCGGTCCGCCGACGAATAATAATAAGCAATGATAATTATAAAGCCCATGCAGATAAGCGAAGGCGAGAGCAGATATTTAATGTAGGCGAGAAGGTAATGGTGCGAGTCCGCCCCGAGAGGCTCCCTTTGGGGCCTGCCAAGAAGTTAAGCGCGAGGCGAATAAGTCCATATTCCATTATTAGTCGTATTGGGACCAACGCCTACCGGCTTGACATCCCGGCCAGTATGGGAATTCACCCTGTGTTTAATGTTGAGGAACTGACTCCATACTATGAGCCTCATGAGTTTGTGGACCCGAGCGGGGGAGATGCCCAGCCACCCCCACCACCACTGTCGCTACCACACCACCCGTACACTTCACCACCACATGATGGCCATCCTAGTCCACCCACTGTTGCCACCCACCCACCTGGGGACTCGTCTTCTTTGGTTTCACCACAAGCACCACCGATCGCACCAGGATCCACCACTCGTGAGTTGACCGTTGAGAGCTTCATGGAGACCAGACTCCACCAGTGCATTCCCACTACAGACGTTGGTGATTCTTGGGTACTTGCAGCAGAACATGATCGATTCGCCCCTGGACTTCGACTTCAGCACGTCCGTCTCCATTCACCGGAGATGACATCTTTTCAGTCAGGGGGAGTTGATTGGCGCAAACACTTTCCAGCGACGACACTTGGGCGACCTCTGTTGGACTTCTTCGAGTTGTACCCGACATGCAGCGAGAGAATTTTGATCCCTATTCATCGAGAGATGAATTCTTTCAAGTCGGGGAGATTGATGCGGAGCAGAGACGAGGACGCGTTTTGGGCCCGTTCGGGGCTGATTTGACAACTTTCCATATATGGCGTGCCCGGATCGACGATCGGGCTCCGCGATTGCGTCCGGAGCGTCGCCGCGATTTAAAACGCTATATTACTTTATATTTTTTGAGTTTATTTTGATGTATTTTAAGGGCTAACCCACCGGCCAATCATAGCCGTTGATGGGGATGCCATAGTTTATGTTTTCTTATAAATAGGATGCTAGGGGGCTGATTTGAGACCATTACATAATTTGGAGGAGATTAATCCCGGATTCCAGCGATCCCTCCCCGGTGCCGACGCCGTGGAACCCTAGGTGTCGACTTCTAGGCCGCCAATCTTCACCCCAAGGTAACCCCTATCCCCCTCCTTTTTCCAGCCATTCCCCCCCTTTTTCACCGCCAGAGACCCCTAAATCCCCCTCCAAAATCTGCCGGCCTGCTGTGAAAACAGCAGCCGCCAGCCCTTGTTCGAACCTCCACCCAGCCGCCTCTCCTACACCCCCTTCCCGCCGCCTCCCCTGCACCAGCCGACCAGCCAGCACCACCCCACCGCCACCCTTGTCTCCAGCCCCCAACCGGCGGCCCCTCCCTACAGCAGCCCAGCCAAGCCACTGCCTCCCTCTTCCCACACCGGCCACCCTAGGGCCTTATCATCCCTAGCCAACCCTTCCCTTTGCTCCTCCGTCGTGGATTCACCTTCCCCACACTCCGAAAACCCTAGATCTAATTGATCGAGCACTACCTTCCCCCGATCTACTGTCCACTTACATATTCCCACTCCCGTAGCCCGGATCCGCCCTAAAATTAGCGGATATACCCACCGACACTCCGATCCATTCTCTAGTGGCCGGATCTCGCCGTTTCCGGCCCGCATCCCCTCTTTTCCACCGTGGGCAGCCACCGTGACGTCACCGTGCCACCGTGTTCGTCTCCGATCGCCCGTTTTGCATCCGGCCCCTCAAATTCTCCACCATCTCGGATCAGCCCACTGCATCGTGAGTATTTCATGGTATTGTGTTTGTATTTGACATTTGCATTCGGTTGTTTATCTATATTTGTGCTGTGATCATAGTTTGGTAGTTGTGGACTTATACGCTAATATTTGTTGTGGAATTAGTCGTCGCCGCTTGCTTAGGCCCTCCGTGCGGAGGAAGCCGTTGACAAATTGCCAAAATTATTTAATTGCTTCTTTATTTCAATTAACTGCGTGATGTTGCTAATTTTCATTGCTTACGTTACTAGTCGTTGCTATCCGACTGTTCATTGCATGTAGCATTGCATTCGCATATCCCCTCACACGTGCACGTAGGGTCCTAGCTCCCGAGCACCACTAGCCTACCCCTACATCATTTTTTCCTACTGATTTTTTTATGAAGAGTTAATCACTAATCAATTTAGTTGTAAAAATAAAGGGATGAAAAAAGTATCATATAATATAAATAGGGCTAATTTGTTCTTGAAGCATAAATTTATCTTCCTGGAGTTAATTTTATAATCAATATTCTATATCTATACTATTATGTTAGGGAGTTGTGAGGTGAACAAATCAAGTGTAGGTGTATAACGGAGAAACTTGATACTCCGATTTGATCCTTGGCGTTGTAATTAAGACCTGTTCTCCCTCCGCGGCTTCTACCACCGGATCCTGTTTCGAGGAGCTCCTTCATGTTTTTGTGTTGAGCGCGTCTTCCACTTCCTCCTCTCTGAATCAGACAATCATGAAAGAAAAGCATTGTGCCATGTCGTTACAACCCTAGGTCGCAGCGCCATCACAACTCAAAGCTATATCTCTGCCCATTGCCTTTCTTGGCACCCATCGTTTACTGTTTTCGTGCATTGTCTCCCCTGCATTTCATATCTTGCTGGGAGTCATTTCTCCTAGCAACTTCGCTTGTTATAATATAATTTGGAATAAATTTTTAGGGCTTTTAACGTTGTCATCATAAGTTCTGTTATTTTTTTTGTGCATAAGTTCATTAAGGATGTAACAAGATAGGGAAGAATACAATCGAGTTGATTTTGGATGTTTTTTAATATAATGTTGGGTGTTTCTGTTATGGGCCGCTCATTCAGGTTTTGAACCCCGATTGAGCCATATAACAGGGTCGCGGCCCGCACACCCTAATCCATCACTACACGTGTTCTTGGCACGACAGGTTGTTGAGGTCGGGTCTCAAACCATTTATCTCCTTGATGTAAGCTCTTGACGCCAACTCACATCACCAACTAGGGGTGCAAGTTTAGTCGAGCCTGCTCGAGAGCTAGACGAGCCGGGTAAAAAAAAAAACTCGACTCGAACTCGAGTATGTTAAGCTCGAGCTTTAATTCGAGCCGAGCTTGAGCCCGGTGCCTCTTGTTCATGAGCTCGCGAGTTTTTTTATTTAATTTTTTAAATTTATTATATGTATTATAATTTATAAAATATAGATATTAATAATACTATTATACTAATATATATATATAATATGTATTTATATAAAATTATTTTTTTTTAAAAAATTAAATTATTCTCCCCGAGCTCAGTCGAGTTCAGTCGAGCTCGTCGAGCTCAGTCGAGCTCGAACTCCAAAAAAAAGCTCAAGCTCGAGCTCGAGCCGACCATTTTCAATGAGCTCGACTCGTTTGCATCCTTGTCACCAACTGAGTCGCGACTATTATTCCATTAAGGTAATACCTAATGACATGAAGGCCCTAACCCATAATAGTTTCCTTTCATTCACATGCCCATTTGTCCATTAAGTTAATGCCTAATAACCTTAAAGTAGGGATGAATAACCATAACAAGTAAAACTGTTAAAGACAATATAATTAGCCCATTTGGGAGACCCATGTGTATTGGCCATGTATAGCTTCTTTAGTCCCACATTGTAAATGTAGATTTCTCTCCCTCTATCTACCTCTATATAAGTGTATGTATTTCTATTCTTTGAGTAATAATATAATTGAGGGTGATTTTCTCTCTCCTATTCTTCTCTTTCTACATGGTATCAGAGGCATTATTCCTTCCCTGTGCTTCCAGCGGCCTCTGAATTCTCCCTCGCGGACTTCCTGCAAACTCTGCTTCTACCCGCCTCTTCTGTCGCTGGACTCACGCGGCCTTCGGCGGACTCCTTTTGTCAAACCGCCTCCTCTCTACTCCGTGGTTCCACCCTCCTCCTCTCAGGGCTACTTATAACCTCATCTCTCTGTCCCGTGGGGTCCACTTGCTCCTGCCTGTTCACTGTACTCTGCTTCAGTCCGCCGCGAACTGTCTTCCCACCGCGGACTGCCTTCGCCTCACTCTTCTCGCTCGCAACCCTCTGCGGACTTTGCCTCACTCTTCTCGCTCACAACCCTCTGCGGACTTCGCCTTCTCGCCCTTCTTGCTGCAGACTGCTCCAACAAGCGTCTGTCTTCTCGCTTCTCACTTCTACTCGAGTTCGCTGCGAGCTCCTGCCTCAGTCCGCTGCGAGCTCCTGCTCCATTCCGCTGCAAGCTCCTGCTCCAGTCCGCTGCGAGCTCCTGCTCCAGTCCGCTGCCCGTTGCTGCTCCCGAGGGTTTCTTCTCCTTGTCACCGCGACCTATCTCAAGTCGCCGCGGTCTTCCTCTCTTTGCGCCGTGCCGTCTCTAGCCGCAACCTCCTCCTTGTCGCTGCGACCTGCGATCTGCCTCCATTCGCCGCAGTTTGCTTGTTGTCGCCGCGGTTTGCTTCTCCTCACCGCGACCTGCTTGTTGTCGCGCGGACTGCTCTGGTCGCCGCGGACTGCTCTGGTCGCCGCGACTTGCTCCTTAGTCCTTTGCTGCTAGTCGCCCGACCTGCTTCTTCTATTCGCCCGACCTGCTTATATCCGCCATGACCTCCACTAATTCAACCACAGCTTCCTCCTCTCTGCCCGCCCGAGCTGCTGCACCACCTCCCGAGGTTCGTGATGAACTTCACATCACCACTATCTCCCTCAGCGGCAAGGTCAACTATGTCGAATGGGCTCATTCCGTTCGTCGTGTTCTGCAAACTAAGGGTCTACTCCCTCACCTCACTCGGGTCAAACCTGCTGATCCCTCTGATAACTGGCTTCGCGATGACGTCCGAGTCCAATCTTGGTTGCTTAATTTTATAGACACAGAGTCTTACTGCATGACAATGTATTACGAAACAGCTAAGAAAATGTGGGATGAGCTGCACTCTCTACTCTGGGCAGGATAGCTTACAACACCTTTTCGAAATTATCTCTGCTCTTCAATCCCTGGACCCTGGCACCACAGACGATTTGATTTCCTTTGTTGTCAAGACCAGAATCCTGGTGGAGGCCTGAATACAACACCAACCTCCCTTTGCAGACCTTGCTACTCAGCGGGCACAGAAGGTGGTTGTGGGGATCGCCATGATGATGACCCGTGTTCATAGTCATCTTCACAGCATCCGGGCCCAGATTCTCTCTTCTTCTACTACACCCTCTCTGTCTGATGTTTGCTTTATGGTGCTCAAAGTTACACCACCTCCCGAGGCTCCAGCCACCTTCTCTCCGGCTTTGCTCCAGCAGCCCCTACTCCCTGCTCCTGCTCCCTCTGGCCGAGGTTCTTCTACTCGGGGCGGCCGCTTCACGCTCGTGGTCGGGGACGTGCTGGGTGCTCTACTCTTAAGTGTACTTACTGCGGTCGTGATGACCACCTTGAAGCTACATGCTATCGCAAACATGGTTTGCCTCCTCATCTTACTGCTCCTCCTGTTGCTGTTGCTCCTGCTCCTGCTCCTGCAGGCCCCTCTACCACTGACTCCTCATCCACTGCTCAGAAGGATATCAATGACCTCCGCCTCCAGATACTGCAGCTTCAAGGCATGGTCAACCGTTCCTCTGGCTCGATTGCTTCCTTCTCTACTGAAGGTATCTCCTGTCTCTCCTACAGCTCTCAATGGATCCTGGAATCTGGAGCCACCCATCACATTACTTCTTAAAAACCTCCTCAGTACATGCACACTGAGTATCTCAAGTTTATCACTGTGGCAAATGACGATACTACTCCTGTTTCTGGAGCTGATGATTTGCAACTTACTCCTACACTCTCTTTAACCCCGGTTCTTCATGTGTCGGGATCTCCATTCGACTTACTGTCTGTTAGTAGGATTGCTCAAGATCTTGATTGCTGTCTAACCTTTTCTCCTTCTTCTTTTGTCATGCAGGATTGTCACACACAGACTATCATTGGTAGAGGACGGCTGTCAAACGGGCTTTATCTCCTAGACATTCTTCCCACTTCACTCTCTGTTGTTCCCTCCGTCAACTGGCATCGTCGTCTTGACCATGCTTCTCTTCCGATTCTCAATAAGACCCTTCCTGATATCTCTTTACAAGAATTTTCTTGCGAATCATGTATCTTTGGCAAGCAGCATTGTATCTCTTTCCCTCCTGCATGTAACCAGAGTAGTACTCCGTTTTCTTTAGTTCATTCCGATATTTGAGGTCTTTATAAACTTCCCAGTCTTTTTGGCTATCAGTATTTTGTAACTTTTATTGATGACTATTCTCTCCTAATGTGGCTTTATCTACTACATGATCGTGCTGAGCTAACTTCTGTTTTCCGTGCATTTGTTGTTGAAATACGTACGCAATTTTCTACTACGGTACAAACTCTTCGCACTAACAACGCTCGTGAATACACTAGTCGTAGCTTCTCCACTGTATGCACTGACTTTGGGATAGTTTATCAAACTTCATGTGCGTACACACCCCAACAAAACGGTGTGGCCGAGCGGAAGAATCGCTATCTCCTTGATGTCGCTCGGTCAATCTTGCTTCAAATGCAGGTCCCCGCTGAATATTGGAACTTTGCTGTCTCTACTGCTTGTTATCTCATTAATCATATGCCCTCTTTCGTACTTAACTTTGCTTCTCCATTCAGTCTCCTATTTCCTTCCAAGTCCCCCTTTTCTCTCATTCCTCGAACTTTTGACTGTGCCTGTTATGTTCACTCTCTCGGAGCACCAAGTGACAAACTTGCCGCCCGTGTCACCAAATTTATCTTTGTTGGCTACTCTCGTACCCAAAAGAGGTATGTTTGCTATTCTCCCATACTCAATAAGGTGCTCGTCTTCGCAGATGTTACCTTTGCTGAAGATGAAAGCTTCTTCTCTCCCACCTCCCCTCTACCACCTCAGTCTACTATTCCTCGTCCAGCTGTTCCCGTTACATCTCTGCCTCCTACAACTTTCGCTCCTCCAGTACCAACTTCACCACCTCTCCCTCCTCCTCCACCTCTCCGTGTCTATACTCGACGCTCGTCCAGGATTGCAGCCCGACAGGCGACAGCAGCTCCCTACTACTGATGCTCTTCTGCGCGTTGATGATCAAGCACCATCCTCTACGGCTCATCCCATGGGAAACTGTCTCCCTCCATCGCCTCTCTCCACCGCTTCGCACTTTTGCCCTCTCTCTCTCCACTATTTCCATTCCTAACTTCTTGCAGGAAGCTCTACAACATCCGGGCTGGCGTGCGGCCATGGACGACGAGATGACACCTCTCTGGGCTAACCAGACTTGGGACCTTGTTTCTCTCCCTCCTGGTCAATCTTGTGTTAGCTGCAAATGAGTCTTTACAATCAAACATGCTCCTGATGGAACAGTTGATCGTCTCAAAGCCCGTCTGGTGGCCCGGGCTTCACTCAACAACATGGTCTTGATTACGGCGAAACGTTCTCACCGGTGGCAAAACTAAGTACTGTACTAGTTCTTATCTCTCTTGCTGTGCACCGCCAGTGGCCTCTTCATCAATTGAATATCAAAAATGCTTTTCTCAATGACGATCTTTAAGAGACTGTGTATATGCACCAGCCACCTGAGTTTGAGACCACGGAGGAGTCTCGTGTATGTCTTCTCCGGAAGTCTATATATGGTTTCAAACAATCCTCTCGCGCTGGGTTTGATAAGTTCAGTAAGGTGGTTCGCGAGATAGGATTCACTCGGAGTTCTGCTGATTTTTCTCTCTCTACTCGTCATCAAGCAACAATGACAGTTCTTCTTGTCTATGTTGATGACATTCTAATTACGGGAAACGACACCATCGGGATCCAGAAAATCAAACAACATTTGAACTCCGTCTTTCAGACAAAAGATCTGGGCAATCTGCAATACTTCCTTGGACTTGAGGTTGCAAGGAGACCTGATGGACTAGTCTTATCTCAACGGAAGTACTGCATAGATCTTCTACAAAGTGCAGGCTACTCGGGATGCAAGCCTATAGATACTCCGATGGATATGAATCATCAGCTGTCGAATCATGACTCTGGGAATGACCCTGTTCTGACCAATCCAGAGTACTATCGACACTTGGTGGGGAAACTTATCTACCTCACAATTACGCGGCCTGATATCTCATTCGCTGTTGGAGTTGTAAGCCGATTCATGCATACCCCTCGAACTTCTCATCTTCGAGCCGTCGAGCGGATCCTCAAATATTTAAAGAAGGCTCCTGGATAAGGACTTGTTTATAAGCCATCGACTTCCTTATCTCTTGTTGCCTACTCTGATGCAGACTACGCAGGGTCACTTGATGATAGACATTCCACAACTGGTTTTTGCACCTACCTCAGTGGACACCTTATTACCTGACGCAGCAAGAAACAGACTGTTATAGCTCGCTCATCTGCTGAGGCTGAATATTGTGCTATGACAACGGTTGTATCCGAGCTCACCTGGCTAGAGGGCCTGCTCAGCGTTATGGGTCTCACACTCTCCTCTCCTGCTACCCTGCTCTGTGACAGTCAAGCGACCATACATATTGCCAATAATCCGGTGTTTCATGAGCGCACGAATCATATTGAGGTTGATTGTCACTTCATTCGGGAGAAGGTTCAATCAAATTGTTGATATCTTCACTAAAGCTCTCTCTCGGACTCTGTACTATCAGTTTTTATCCAAGTTTGACGCTTATGACTTATACGCTCCAGCTTGCGGGGGAGTGTTAAAGACAAAATATAATTAGCACATTTGGGAGGCCCATGTGTATTGGCCCATGTATAACTTCTTTAGTCCCACATTGTAAATGTAGATTTCTCTCCCTCTATCTACCTCTATATAAGTGTATGTATTCCTATTCTTTGAGTAATAATATAATTGAGGATGATTTTCTCTCTCCTATTTTTCTTTTCCTACAAAAACAATCCAACACTTCTCACTATTATATGGTTGAAGCAACAATAGCGCTTCATGTGACCTTTCTCTATCTCTATTCTCATTCTTTCCACACATCCAGTCCTTTATCTCCTTTTTCATTGGTTCGCCATTTCGTTTTTCTTTTTGGGCACCGGAGAAGCAAATTGCATGCAAAAACAACTTGAGTAGATGTGCAGAGTGCAGAGCGTTAGCTGCCCGCAATTTGCTCTAGGGCAATGTCAATGAACGCATGTATCTGTTAGATATGATGTTCATTATGAGTGGTAGAGTTAGCTTAGAGTCACCTCGGGTGTTGGAATCACCCTATTTTGTATATATATTTCATTTGTTCATAGTGAAGACATTATTCATTCGATTTGACCCTTGGCGTAACTTGATACTCCGATTTGACCCTTGGCGTTGTGATTAAGACCTGTTCTCCCTCCGCTGCTTCTACCACCAGATCCTGATTCGAGGAGCTCCTTCATGTCCCTGTGTTGAGAGCGTCTTCCACTTCCTCCTCTCTGGATCAGGCAATCGTGAAAGAAAAGCATCGTGCCTTATCCTTACAACCCTAGGTCGCAGCGCCATCACAACTCAGAGCTATTTCTTTGCCCATTGCTTTTCTTGGCCCCCATCGTTTACTGTTTTCGTGCATTGCCTCCACTGCATTTCATATCTTGCTGGGAGTCATTTCTCCTAGCACCGTCGCTTGTTATAATATAATTTTAGAATAGATTTTTAGGGCTTTTAACGTTGTCATCAAAAGTTTTGTTATTTCTTTTGTGCATAAGTTCATTAAGGATGTAACAAGATAGGGAAGAATACAATCGAGTTGATTTTGGATGTTTTTAATATAATGTTGGGTGTTTCTGTTATGGGCCGCTCATTCAGATTTTGAACCCCGGTCAAGCAACATGATAGGGCCGCGGCCCGTACACCCTAACCCATCACCACACGTGTTCTCGGCGCGACAGTTTGTTGAGGCCGGGTCTCAAACCATTTATCTCCTTGATGTAAGCTCTTAACGCCAACTCACATCACCAACTAGGGGTGCAAGTTTAGTCGAGCTTGCTCGAGAGCTCGACGAGTCGGCTCAAAAAAAACTCGACTCGAACTCGAGCATGTCAATCTCGAGCTTTAATTCGAGCCGAGCTCGAGCCCGATTCCTCTAGTTCATGAGCTCGCGAGCCGGCTCGTGTGTTTTTTTTTTATTTTTTTTAATTTATTATATGTATTATAATTTATAAAATATAGATATTAATCATACTATTATACTTATATATATAATATGTATTTATATATAATTAATTTTTTTTTAAAAATTAAATTATTTTCACTGAGCTCGATCGAGCTCGATCGAGCTCGCCGAGCTCGCGCTCAAAAAAAAAAAAGCTCGAGCTCGAGCCGACCATTTTCGATGAGCTCGACTCGTTTGCATCCCTGTCACCGACTCCATTTAGTTAATACCTAATGACATGAAGGCCCTAGCCCATAATAGTTTCCTTTCATTCACATGCCCATTTGTCCATTAAGTTAACGCCTAATAACCTTAAAGTAGGGATGAATAACCATAGCAAGTAAAGCAAGCCAACACTTCTCACTATTCTATGGTTGAAGCAACAATAACACTTCATGTGACCTTTCTCTATCTTTATTCTCATTCTTTCCACACATCGAGTCCTTTATCTCCTTTTTCATTGGTTTGCCATTTCGTTTTTCTTTTTGGGTACTGGAGAAGCAAATTGCATGCAAAAACAACTTGAGAGTAGATGTCCAGACTGCAGAGCGTTAGCAGTCAGCAATTTGCTCTAGGGCAATGTCAATAAACACGTATCTGTTAGATATGATGTTCATTATGAGTGGTAGAGTTAGTTTAGAGTCACCTTGGGTGCTGGGATCACCCTATTTTGTACTTGTATATATATATATCTATACTATTTAAAAAAGAAATATGGATGTCTGCAAATAACCATGAATTAAAAATTCATTCAAAAAATTTAGGCCGTCGGATCGATCAGATCTGGACTGCAAATAAACCTTCCCAAAAAAATCCTCCTTCTCTCTCCTCAATCTCGAGCCCACCAAAAAAATCCCGATTTTTCATTTGCGCAGCCCCGCCCTCCACCGTCTTGCCACTGTCGCCGGCGGCGGAGCCGCCGACGGCCTGACCGGCGCCCCCCGACGGGTTCGCTGGAGTCCGGCAAACCTGCCGGTGGGCGCCGGTCAGGCCGCCGGCGACAGTGGCAAGACGGGGGGGAGGGCGGGTCTGGGCACAAAACGGGGGGGGGGGGGGGTATTTTGCTGACTCGCGATATTATATAAATATTATAATATATATAATATATATTTATATATTAAATATATTAATAATATATTATATAAATATATAATACTATATTACATAGGCGCGAAGCCCGCCGCCGCGACTGAGTACTTTCGCGTGGGGCACGAGGGCCGGAGACCCGTGCCTGTCACTCGTATATATATATATATTTCATTTGTTCATAGTGAAGACATTATTCATTCCTATCATGATATCAGAGGTCAGGTTGAAACCCTAGCAGCTCTACACTCCCAATCGATAGTTGCTCGGTATTTCTCTGCTTCGCCGACACCTTCATTCCGTCAAATCCGACCCTCTTTGCCTCTGCATCGTCCAGATCTGTAAACAGGCCTCCGACCACGCTGCTCTGACATCCGCTTATGCCTCCTACGCTCGCAAACTAAGCCCGAGAACTCCAAGCAGCTCCGTCTCTTCGCCGACATATCCAAAAATTTCTCCGATCGTTCCAATCAAACCTGCGGATCGATTCATCCGATCGTTCCCGCCGACTCCTCCATCGATCAAGTCAATCGATTCCGCCATTGCGCTCTCTCTAGTGATCGTTTCGTTGATTTCCTACTACCATGAAAGGGGGAGATCGCTGATTCGCAACTTCTAGTCGCCGCTAACACGAAATTCACTAGCCGCCTGCTTCGGCGGAGATTGCTGTTTTGCAGTTTCCAGTCGCCGCCGATTCACTGGTTATGTCGCTTCAAATCGCTGATCCTGTCGCCATTCGCTATTTCCAGTCGCAGCTCTGAATTTGTCCTGATCAGCCTCGATCTTCTTCTCCGACTGATCCCGCTGCCCTGCTTCTTTTCTCCGGCTGTTTCCGCAGCCCCGACCCACTCAGTTGATCTTCTCGATGGCCTCCGGTTCTCATCCTCCTCAGACACCTTCTGCAACTCATCCGGCGCTCCTCGTCGCCAGTCGGTCCGCTGTCACTATTGCCAGTGTCTTGGACACATCAAATCTGAGTGTCACAAGCTTCAGATGGCACAACAGTCTGATCAGCAGCGTGCTCCTGGTGTTTCTTCCGCTCACTTTTCGGCTCCTGTGAAGTCTCTCTCTGTATTTGAGCTTGTGCAGCTGATTGCCCAACATTTCTTCTAGGGTTCACTGCTCCGCTTCTCTGCCTCTGTCTCTTAGCCGGCTGCCTCCGCCCCTGCAGGTATATCCACCTCCGACTGGTTGCTTGACTCTGGAGCGTCCTTTCACATGACCTATGATGTCACACACCTTTTGTCCTGTCAACCCATCTCCCCTGCTCTTAGTATCATGGTAGCAGACGACACCATTCACCCCATTACCAGTCGTGACCTCCTTCATACCACCCCTTTTCACATTCCCGATGTTGCCTACATACCTAAGTTATCCATGAATCTTATATCCGCCAGCCAGCTCACATCCCATGGTTGTCTAGTTACCTTTGATGAGTTTACATGTTGTGTGCAGGATCGCCTGACTGGGGCACTCCTTGGGGCTGGTCGTCGTCGTTGCGGGGTGTACGTCCTTGATCGTCTCCACCTTCCATCCACTTCACCGTCACCTGCAACTTCCTCCCTTTGTCTTCCTTCGACGAGTTTCTCCCAGTGACACCACCGTCGTGGTCATCCCAGTGGTTCACGTCTAGCTTCTCTCATCAGTCATGTTTTCCTTGGTCGTATTTCTATTGATCGGTCTCACTCATGTTCGGGTTTTAAACTCGGTAAACAGCTACAAATCCCCTATCCGTCTAGTGAGTTCAGGTCTCAGCGGCCCTTTGATTTAGTTCATTTTGATGTCTGAGGACCCACACCTTTGGTATCCAAGGGTGGACACCGATACAATGTTCTTTTCGTTGATGACTGCTCTCGTTATTGTTGGGTCTATTTATGCATTCTCTATCTGAATTTTTTTAGATCTATATTACTTTCTCTGCTATGGCGCGCACACAGTTTTCTGCTTTCATACGCATTTTCCGTTCTGACTCAGGGGGGAAGTGTCTCTCTTATGTTTTTCGAGATCTGCTAGCTACTCACGACACTCTCCCTCAGCTTGCCTGCCCCGGTGCACATGCTCATAATGACACCGCTGAAAGGAAACATCATCATATTATTGAGACAGCTCACACCCTTATATCCTTTCACGTTCCTCCTCACTTCTGGGCTAAGGCTGTTTCCGCTGCTGTCTATCTTATTAATCTGCAACCCTCAATTTTTCTTCAGAGTCAGTGTTCTGGTGAGTGTCTGTACTCTCGACCCCCACGTTACACTCATCTTTGTGTTTTTGATTGTCGATGTTATGTTCTAGTCTCTCCACTTGAGCGTAATAAGCTTTTTGCTCAGTCTGTTCCTTGTGCCTTTCTTGGGTACAGTACTGTGCACAAAGGCTATCGATGCTATGAACCTGTTGCACCTCGACTTCACATCTCACAGGATGTCACTTTTGATGAGTCTCACCCTTTCTTCATGTCCTCTGTTTCCTCGACCTCACACTCATCCGTTACTCCCTCAGACGTGTAGTTTCTCAATCTTCCTATCTCTCCGCCTCATGTATCCTCCCCTCCGGTATGTCCACCTCTTCTTCCATTGCCACAGTCTACTCTGTCACCTCCTCCTCCCTTGCCGCAGTCTACTTCGTCTCCTTCTCCTTCCTTGCCGCAGTCTACTCTGTCACCTCCTCACTCCTCTCCCCCGTCACACACCTCTCCCTCTGATGAGCTGTCCACTTGGGATCGTGTCTCTCCTCTTCCTTAACACTATACTTGTCGTCCTTCTCCTATCTCCTCGCCTCCAATGCCCCAGGCTCAGTGCCTACCTCCTCCAGCGAGTGCCTTGTGGATGATCCTCTTGTGCTCTGCAACCCACCTCATGAGAGGCGTCAAGTCCCCTGCCACAAGTCCTTTTTTGTCTCAGGCCCTCTCCACGCCGAGGCACACTATCCATGTTCTACAAGGAAACTGTGCCCCTTTTTGGTTTCTTTTTATTTCTTTATTTCACCCGTTACCCCTTTTTTGTCCCATTCTACTTTCTCCATTTGGAATGGGAAGCCCTTTTGGGCTTTATTTGGCCACCTCCTTTCCTTTTTTATATATTTTTTCGCTTTCAAATACTTACACCCACTGTTTCCCCCACTAAAATCCAAACCCCACCCTTCATCCTCTTGTCACATCCTCTTAATTTAATTTTTCTCAGATCTATAATTCACGTTTTTCCTCCCCCGAGCCACCACATCACATCCCACATCAACCCCGTTCTCTCATCCTTGAACCCCACACTAGCTACCATACACTCTCACCTTATTTTTCCTCCATTGTTTTGTCACATCAACTTTCTTGTACTTCTTGTTATGTGTGCCCTCCCTCATCTATATAGGGGGGGGGGTCAGTATGTGGGTTAATTTTATCTTTGAATAACTAATCTTATTGTCTCTCTTAGGTTCTTCAAAGAACCCAACCTCCGAGAGATTGGCCGGAGCTTGCTCCAGATTGCATTTGTTTGTTCATTAAATTTCAGTTAATGCAAATCTGTCCGTGTGTTCAACGTCTTTCTCGCAGTTGCTTAAGATTTCTCTTTGTAACAGTCTCCTCCACCCCTATCTCAATCATACATACCCAACCTTGTGATCCCACTATTCATACCTTCGCTATTGCCCTCTCATCATTCATAGCTTCCACTATTAATTTCATTGAAGTCACCCTGATTACTTAGTATTTGTGAGTAAGAAGGATACATGACTTATGTTCTCACGGTCTATGTAAATGATATTCTCCTTACATGTGATGATGCATTTATGGAAGAAACCAAAGTGTATCTAAGAATATATTTTGTGACAATGGATACAGGGCTCCTCAATACTTCCTCAACATTGAGATTACCCTACACAACAATGCGATTGCACTATCACAAAAAACATATGTCATGAATCTTCTTAAGAAGACTGACTTACATGGAGAGAAACAAATTCATTCTTATGCTCATGAGGATTGACAAGCTTTTGATGACACATCCTTCTTTTTTCAGAATGTCACTTGCTGCAGACAACTTGTTGTTAAAGTCATATATGTCATGGTCACAATGTCAGACATCACATTTGCAATGGGAAAAGTCAGCTATTTTATACATAATCTTAGAGGGTGTCATCTTGAAGAAATTAGAAAATCTACTTCTAGTTACTGCAGCATTCTTTGAGGGGACTTAGTCACACGACGAATCAAGAAACTTACTGTTGATCCAAGATCTAGTGCAGAAGTTAGCATATATATATTATTACCCAAATCTCCCCTATAAGTTAGCATAATTAGTGAGAGCACCCCTCTTATTTTCAAAATTACAAAAACTCCGCTGTTTTTATTTCATTACAAAACCTCCTCTGAACTTTTCATTTCATTACATCCATGTAGAAAAATATCCCCCTGGGCATTGTACATCGAGGGGGGTGTTTTTGTGCATTGATGTTATGAAATTAAAACTTCTGTGGGGGGGGGGGGGGGTTGTAATGAAATGAAAACTTTATGGTAAGGTTTTGTAATTTCGAAAATAAGAGGGGTGCTATCGGTAATTTAGCTTAGTTAGAGGGGAGGCCCGGTAAATGGGCCTTTATATATATATATATATATAAATCATATATGTCATGAAAGAACTATCATTTCTTCAGAGAGCATACCAGCAATATGCATATGTGCACTCCTTTCATATCATCTGACAGAGCTGAGAGACATATTTACCAAACATCTCCCTTCGTCCTTTTTTGATATATGTTCCAAGCTGGTCATATGCTCTCTCCATGAATGCATATAATAGAGAAGATAAAGAAAATAATAATAATAAAGTAATATTCCGTATTTTAAGAGACAACTTATCTTTCTTCAATTTCTTCATTTTATGTTTGGCATAGAAGCGATTTTTCATGACAAATTGGTATCGTTACTCAAGGTTCTTTTATGTTATTGTATTATGCAAGGTTTTAAAAACCGGACCGGCCGGTCCGACCGGTTGAACCGCCGACCGGTCCTCCGGGCGGTCCGGTCTGGTTCCTAAAACCGGTCTGGCCAAGAACCGACCAGGAACCGGAAAACCGGCCGGTTGAACCGGATAACCGGAAACCGGGCCGGTTTTTGGCTAACCGGGCGGTTCTAAAAATCAGCATTAATTTTAGGTGTTTGTTAACCGCAGTCCGTTATTGGCTAGTCGCACCCCAAAATCTCATAATTTTTCGATCCTTTTCGAAATACGCCTTGTACATGCAATATTAGGAAAAGTGCTCAACACGAAAGTTGTAGATCTCGTCAGGATTTACAACTTTCGTGTTGATCACTTTTCCTAAAAATGCATGTACACGACGTACTTTCGAAATATGCTCAGATTTTGCACCTTTCTGAAATACACCTTGTACATGCAATTTCAGGAAAAATATTCAACACGAAAGTTGTAGATCTCGTCAAGATCTACAACTTTCGTGTTGAACACTTTTCCTGAAATTGCATGTACAAGACGTATTTTGAAAAAGTGTGAAAAATTAGGAGATTTTGGGGTGCGACTAGCCAATAACGGGTTGCGGTTAACAATCGCCTAATAAAGAAATTAACAATCGCCTAATAAAAGTGTGAAAAGTTAGAAGACCTTGCGGTCATTAATGTCAAAATGGTTCAACTCCGGTTCAACTCCGGTTCAACCGGTCAAACCGGTTAAACCTTGAACCTCTCTCATGACCGGTTCTATGTCCGGTCCGGTTCTCAAAACCTTGGTATTATGACTCTGAGTTCGCTATCGAAATTTTATATTGATAGATTTAGTGGGACTGCCAGTTTTAGTTTGTGACAAAATATGATAGCACATATTTCAAGAATCATTATATAGGTTTAAACAATTACCCTGAGCATGATTCACAAAATTATCTAGCAAGTTAAAGCAATTTGGGCTTCATTGATTTTCAAATACCGATGGTGCAACAGGGGCATCTTTGAACTAAAGACTCACCTACATGGTTTTTTTTCAGCAGGCTAATACAACAAAAATAATTTATTAATCTTCTTTGTAAAGCAAAAATTATTGAATACAAATATGTGAAAATCTTGTGGACCCTAATACCAAATTGATGAAGGATGAGTAAGAGTGGTTGAAAATAGCACGGGCTAGGCGACCTGTGAAAAGATGGAATTATTTGACAATTAGAAGGCACACACATTGCATTTCATATCAAGTGACTCAATATATGACAATATGAAGAAAGGCCTCAAATTGATAGACATGAAATCTTATACCTTACCCTTTAACATTCCATTAGTTGGTAGGAATGAGTGATTGAATGCTCTATTCACATGAACAATAGAAATATATATATATATATATATATATATATATATATATATATATATATATATATATATATATATATATATATATATATATATATATATATGTACACATGTACAAGAAAGGGTGCCTATGTTATGGACTTACACGACACCTACGCCGAGAATCCATGGCGGGGGCAAATGACGCGTGCCCCGACCGAGCCCACGGAGGAGATCGCTGCTTAGAATTTTTATTTTAATAATTTCAACATTGTTGTATTTTTCTATTTTGTGAATGACTAGTCACACCCCACTAATATAACGAGGAAGTTGTATGTTTTGTTTGGGTATGCTGGATGAATGCTAGTTCAATTTTCCCCTAACCCTAATTTCCCCTCCCCTTCCCGCTCTCTTTCCCTCTATCTCTTCTGCCGACATCCTCCTTCCCAGCCGGGTTCTCTAGTGCGTAACATTTTGGTCCGACTCTCCTGTCCCGCTCGCCACAGGCCGCCAGTTTCTTCTCCGCTACTGCCGATCCAACTGGTCTGCACGTTCTGCTCCGCCCGATCACACCCGCACCAACGCACGCTGTAGGCGCTGCCCTGTCCCGTCCCGTGTTACGCACCACCGTGTCCACGCTCGCCGATGCTCCCCGCGCACCACCGTGCCGATGCCGCTTCCCGCCGTCCGTGATGGCCCCTATTACCCGCTCCATTGCTGATCCGCCGTAGGAGGGCTCCGCCGAGGCCCTCCTTCGCCATGTCGACGCTCAGGAATCTCTTGTAGCTTCCATGTACGCCTCCATCCTCGCCCTTCACGACAAGATCGACGCCCTCCAACCCTTCGCCGCCTCATCCTTGAACGGCTTCGTGTGTCCACCCGCCAGCGCGTCCATTCTCGGGGCAACGCCTCTCCTTTACACCGAGGACTTCTCGACCCCTCCCCTTGCTGGTCTTTCCACCTTCGCTTTGGATCTCCCCGCCTTTTTCGGTGTTGACCCGATTGGGTGGATCGCCAAAGCAGAACAATATTTCGACTTCCACCACACTCCCGTGTAGATAAAGTCTCCACCGCCGTCATGGAACTCGATGGCTTCACCCTTCATTAGGTCCAGTGGCTTCGACAGTCCAACCCGACCATCTCTTGGTCGGAGATCAAACAAGAGATGATCTGCCGCCACGGTAACGGCTATTCCGGGTCCTCAATTGAACGCCCGTGTGGGGTCCGTCTGACCGGCGCACTGGACGATGACATTGATGAGTTTGTCTCCCTTGTCACCCATGTACCCGGCTTACTGCCAGATCACTACCTTGATTTCTTTATGCAGTGCCTTTTGTCCCACATCTGCTCCCCGCTCCGCACACACCATCCACGGACGGTTTCAAACGCCCTCGACATGGCCCGTCTGGTGGAGGCTGACTTATCTCCACGACCTCCACCTCTGGGAGGAGGCATTCCGCCGGGGGGGGGGGGGGTGGCGGAACCGCGCTTGCAAAAACCCCACCCCCTCGACCCCCACAGGCAACTAGACCCGAACGACCGACTCTTCCACAGCGCTTCTCCAACATCGAGTTTGACGACCTCCGTCGCAAGGGGTTATGTTTTCGCCACCGTCAGCCCTATTCTCCCATCCACGTGTGCGCGGTCATGGAGTTCCACGCCCTCATCGGCGACTTTGAGCCGGATGATACTTTAGCGGATTTTGAGAGTCTCGAAATCTCCGAGGACACACCTGAGGACACTGCGGACGCTTCCACCCACCATTTGGAGCTCCCTTGTTTTTCCGTGGGCGGCATTTCTGAGCCTCAAACCATGAAGTTGGCAGGCAGGCTCGACGACCGTCACATTGTTGTCATGGTGGACAATGGGGCAAACCATAATTTCCTCTCCTCCCAACTGGCCCAACAGCTCCACCTTCCGATGGGGCCGTCCCTGGATTTCACTGTCAGTTTGGGCGATGGTCGCCGCCTCTCGATCCAGGGTTGTTGTCAGTCCGTCTCCATCTCAGTGGGTACATGCTCGGTGACGACGAATTTCTACGTCTTCGACCATGACGGTATTGATGCCATCTTGGGCGTCACGTGGATCAGCACACTGGGCGACGTGCGGGTCAACCGGGCGACCATGACAAAGCGGTTTCTCCAAGACGGTCAAGAGTGCCGCCTTATGTGTGATGCCACTTTACTTCGGGATCCCGTCTCATTCCGCACGATTAAACAGACGTTGGACGTCGATTTCTCCGCGTGGCTTTGGTCCATCTCCGAGGCGGCGCCGCCGGCCCCGTCATCGCCACTGGCCTTTCAGTCCCTCCTCTCTGAGTTTTTAGACCTTTTTGCTGCTCCGTTTGGCTTACCCCCGGTTCGTCCGCATGACTATGCCATTCCTCTCCAGCCCGGTGTGTCGACAGCCTCCGTCCGTCTGTATCGCTACGGGCACATGCAGAAAGACGAGATCGAGCGGCTCGTCCGCGACGTGTTGATGGGAGGCCTCATCCGTCCCAGTACAAGCCTTTTCTCTAACCCTGTCCTCCTGGTTAGGAAGAAGGACGACATCTGACATTTCTACGTGGACTATCAGGAGCTCAACAAAGATACCGTTCCAGACAAGTACCCGATTCCCGTGATCCAAGAGCTTTTGGAAGAGCTCCACGACGCTACCGTCTTCACCAAGCCGGACCTCCGTGCCGACTACAATCTGATTCGTGTTCGGCCGACCGACATCACAAAAACGGCTTTCCGGACTCATGATGGCCATTGCGAGTTCCTGGTTATGCCTTCGACCTGATCAATGCTCCGGCCACCTTCCAGGACACGATGAATGATATCTTCCGCCCGGTACTTCGCCAACACGTACTTGTTTTTTTGATGAAATTTTGGTCTACAGTTCTTGGCAGGAGCACCTTCAGCACGTCCGCCAGGCGTTGGCCACCCTGCGGCGTCACCACTTCAAGCTCCACCCGATGAAGTGTTCAGTTGGGGCTTCCGAGGTGTGCTACTTGGACCACACCATCTCCGCCACTGGGGTGGCAATGGACTACAACAAGATCGCGACAGTCCTCCATTGGCCGATACCTTCTTCCCTGCGCGATGTCCGCGGGTTCCTCGAATTGACAGGTTACTATTGGCGGTTCATCCAGTGGTCCGACACTATGACCCACCCCTCACCTACCTCCTGAAGAAATCTGCCGAGCACCCCTTTGAGTGGTTGGCGGTGGCTTCCGCCGCTTTTGTTTCTCTTCAGCAGGCCTTGATACATGACCCGATGCTAGCCATACCGGATTTCTTTCAGCCCTTCATTGTGGAGTGCGACGCGTCGGGCGTTGGCGCCGCCCTTATGCAGGCCGTCCTACCGGTGGCCTTTTTCAGCCGTGCCTTTTCTGACACTATCCGCATCCGCTCTGCGTACGAGAATGAGCTCATGGGCCTCGTCCTCGCAGTTCAGCATTGACGTCCCTACCTCATGGGCCGCCGGTTCGTGGTCCGCACCGACCACCACAGCCTTCGTTACCTACTACAACAGAAGATTGCTACCCCCGCCCAACATGTGTGGATGGCCAAACTCATGGGCTATGATTTCACCATCAAGCTTCGGTCGGGAAAGATGAATCGCGCAACCGATGCTATCTCGTCAGCCTCACAACCCCGTACTGGCGGCCATCTCCCGACTGGTCTGGGAGGATGTCGTTTGTCTCCAACGGGAAGTCGAAGCCGACCCGGTACTCAACGAAATTCAAACAACACTCCTTACCGATGCCACCGCTCGGCCACCGTACTCCTTGGTCGGCGGCCGCCTGTTTTTCAAGGGCCGCCTCGTCCTCGCCCTCTCGTCTCCAAGCATTCCCTATTTGTTGGCCGAGTTCCATGCATCCCCGTCAAGAGGTCACGTAGGGGCCTACTGGACGTACCGTCGGCTGGCATCCTCCCTCTACTATCCCGACATGTTCCGATAGGTCAAAACCTTCGTGGACGCCTGCGTCATCTGCCAGAAGGCCAGGTATGAGGCCGTTTTTCTACGTGGACTATTCCAGCCTCTTCCCATTCCCGACCACATTTGAGATGACGTGGCCATGGATTTCATCACGCGATTTTCTCGTTCACAGGGTCAAGACTGCATTCTGGTCGCGGTGGACCGGTTTTCCAAGTACGCCTATTTCATTCCCCTCCGCCATCCTTACACCACAGCCACCGTCGCCGACAGCTTCATCCGGGGGGTCGTGCACCTCCACAGGTTCCCGCGGTCGATCGTGAGCGATCAGAACCCGCTCTTCTTGAGTACTTTCTGGACTGCACTGTTCCGCTTACTGGGCACCCGTCTTCGCATGAGCATTGCGTACCAACCGCAGACCGACATCCAATTAGAGGTCCTCAATCGGTGTCTGGAGACGTGCCTCCGTTGCTTTGTAGGGGAGCAACGACTTAGTTGGGCCAAATCGCTCGACTGGGCCGAGTACTCCTACAACACCGCATACCACCAGGCGGCCGGCACCACCTCGTTCGAGGCAGTTTACGGTCGACATCCGACATCCATTGTCTGCCATCTCGCAGGGGAGTGCCAGGTGGAGAGCCTGACAACCGCTCTTCGCGCCAGGGATACTATCATGGATCATCTGAAGCACCACCTACGACGGGCCCCACAGAAGATGATTTCCCTTGCCAACAAGAAACACAAAGACCTCTCCTTTTAAGTGGGGGAGAAGGTTTTCATCAAGCTTCAACCCCACCGACAGCTTTCGGTGCCCCGCCCCCCTGCCTGAAATTTGCCCCCCGGTTCTTAGGCCTGTTCGAGGTCCTTGCCTGCATTAGGGCGGTCGCCTACCGCCTTCGCCTCCCTAGAGGGAGACGCATCCACCCAGTCTTCCATGTCTCACAACTGCATCGCGTGGTGGGCGAGCATGCTACTGCGGATCATTTCCCGGCCGACCTCGATCTCTTCGGGGAGGTGCCATACTACCCCGCCTCGATCCTGGATCGTCGATGTCGGTTTTCGGGCGACCCCACCTCGGAGGAAGTTCTCGTGGCTTGGACCGGTCGCCCCGACTCTTACGCTACTTGTCTCCCTTGGGATGATTTCCTCCACCAGTTTGCCGACTATTTCCTCAAGTACAAGACACATTTCCGAGACGGCGGCATTGTTACGGACTTACATGACGCCGATGCCGAGACTCCATGGTGGGTCCATACGCACCGGGCGCGAATGACGCATGCCCCGATCGAGCCCACAGTGGAGATCACTGCTTAGAGTTTTTATTTAGATGAATGTTAGTTCTATTTTGCCCTAACCCTAATTTTCCCTCCCCCTTCCCGCTCTCTTTCTTTCCATCTCTTCCGCCGGCACCCTCCTCCCTAGTCGGGTTCCCTAGTGCGTAACAGCCCACAACACCCATGGTGAGCATAAGCTAACTCTACCACGCAAGATATACATTATATATAAAATGTACAAGATAAAACTATATCTGACAGCAATCACTGCACCATTGAGAGATACAAAGCCAAACTGATTACAATAACATTTACTCTTATTGTGAAGATGACTATTATGCGACCCGTATATATTTTTTCTCTGTTTGCTCTTAATCTATTTCTTAGATGAATGCATAGAATGTTTTTCCTTATGGTGAGTTGTTTGATGATGCTCACCTCATACCTTTTGGAATGTCCCATTCTATTTGATTAGTTTGTCATCTTTGTAAGCCCCATTTATGGCCTTAAACAGGCTCCTTGATCATACTTTTCCAGATTCACCACTATCATTCTTGCTATTGGTTTCATTACTAGGATGTTGATGATATGATTATTACTATAGAATATTCTAAGTTCATTTGGGAAGTGAAAAAACATTTGTGCACTCAGTTTAAGAAGAAAGATCACAATCATCTTCCCTATTTTCTTGGGTTGAAGGTTAAACACTCACATGGTGGATACCTCCTCTCATAGTAGAAGTTCAATGATGAGATACTTGACTGTACATATCTTACCGATACTCATTTATTAGCTAAAACATTTGAATAGAATCTTAAGCTATGCTCTGAGGATGGTGATAGTCTTTCTAACACATCTAGATACATACGACTTGTTGACATGCTTGTTTATCTTACTATCAGTATCAAACATCCTAGAATCTCTTATGCAGTTCACATTATGTGTCAGTTTGTCTCTTCTCCATGTATTACTCATACTTATACCGATGATCATTCGCTTCGTACAGAACAAAATGTCCAGATCTATGTTTTACCCTTCAACGTCATAGTTATTGCTCCATGCCTATTGTGATATTGATTGGGCAGGACATGCTGAAAATCAAGATGAGTCTAAAAAAACTGCCGCACATTTTTCTAAGAGCCGCATCCTTTGGTTACTTGTTTGCTATTTGCTCGGAAGAAATGCACCCATTTGGTTTGCTCGGTGGATGTTCATCCACGGAAGAGAAGCATCCAGTCAAAAGTGACACATCCATTTGGAAGAGAAGCATCCAGTCAAAAGTGACACATCCATTTGGAAGAGAAGCATCCAGTCAAAAGTGACACATCCATTTGGAAGAGAAGCATCCGTTCAGAAGAGAAGCATCCATTCGGAGGAGAAGCATCCATTCGGAAGAGAAGCATCCATTCGGAAGAGAAGCATCCATTCGGAAGAGAAGCATCCATTCGGAAGAGAAGCATCCATTCGGAAGAGAAGCGTCCATTCAGAAAAGAAGTGTCCATTCAGAAGAGGAGCACTGATTCAAGACCACCGCCCCTCTCTCTCTCTTTGAAAAACATTATTCTCCTTCATCCAAGTTAGAGTCGTCCACTCCCTCTCTAACCGGTGTGCGTTTGATTTCTCTCAAGTTTATGTTTTTTATTTCTCTCCGATTTTTTTAAGCAATACATTGAAGTTTACCTCTTATATTGATTTGTGTGTGGATTTCATCCCACTTGGGTTTATCTATTGTGAATTTCATTGCGATTGGGATCAGATATTATGCAAAGAGGTGAAGTGGTCCTGCATATGTGAATTTCTACATGGTATCAGAGATGCAATGGGTTTAGCGGGGCTAGGTTATTTCGTTTTGCTATTATCCAGATTTCTCATCAATGGAAGACAATGGTAGTTCCCTTGGTTTGGGGATTTCACACAACAAATTTTCAAGAAATGGAAGTCATACTTAGAGAGTTACTTGTTGGGAGAAGATTTGTGGGACATTATTGATGGCGATACACCGGGAGAGGTAGTGCCGACCAAGACGAATGCTCTCCGCCACACCCGCAGTTGTGCGTGGATGCAAAAGAAGGTAATTCGATGTTGGAATGTTCCCCTTTTCTTCGCATGTTCTAGCTGAAACTCCAAGTTGGACATTGAAAGGGGGAGGATTGGAGGTCGATCTCTTACCTTATTTTTTTGTCGTTGCTGTTAAAGGAATAGTAAGAGAAGAAGTGTGTGGTCGACTAAGTTATAGAACTCCGACCGGCGAGGCATCACATCCAATGCAAGGAAATCACACCGTGATTACTCTCCACCAAAATCCTTGAGGCTTCTATGGTCAGGAAGGATTGAATGTAGGTAACGATCTTATTATCCCCGGTTTTGGGATTCAATTGTTGCATATTTATTTTATGTTGTGATTGTGTGGCACCCGGTGTCTCTAATTAGAGAAGCTGAGGCGACCACGGTTTCTACTGAACCTTTGGATCGATTGTGTCCGTCCCAAACATAATTTGTGTTAGAAATATCCCACAAACGATTTCAGATTAGACATGCTATGTGAAACCTACCAGTGGAAATAAGCCTGTACTGGTGATGTTGATTGCATATTTTATACTGTATAATTATCCGTGTTTCTTTTGTCTTGTGTGCTTACGGGTTGAGAATCGACGTTGGTTGAGGTCGTGAAAATTTGTCTATGGCCTAGGTTTATAGCGAGACCATATCATTGTTGTTACCTGTAAAAGAATGTGAGTGATGACAAAAGAATTTGAATATAAATCAGTGACGAGGCTTAGTTGTTTTTAGCTGTTTTGCCTTGCGATCATTGTCATAATTATTTACGCCGAGTGAAAAACTTCAAGTTTGGGATAAATGTCATATAGAGCGATAATGCTTCCTTACACATAAGATCAATTGTAATATTAATAAAATCATCGTAAGTGACGTTGGAGAGTTAATTGGTCAAATCCCTCATAATTGGGTTTTGAGCGGAGTATGGTATGTGAGCGCTCTTATTGAAATTATCCACGTGACATTGCGTCTGAGCTCGTAGGTGTTTGATGCTACCTATTAGTTTAATATTAATGAATGGTCCTGTATGATCTTATGTGAGTTGATTAGATCTCCACTCATAGTGTGTGGTAGATATGATAACACTTGTAGTATGTTTTCTTCTGTTTTGATCAAGTGAACGTGATGAGGTAAAATCGAACCCGCATTGTGTTGGTGATACAATGATCTGAGCAATGAGAACAGACTTAATCGAACTCGTGCCATGGATGTGGTAGCATTAGGTGTACCCTTTTTAGATGTTGAACCATGGGAGAGACCGTGAGTTTGGCGATAGTCCGGACCAGTGAGATGCTCAGTGGAGTTCGAGTTTTGTGTGCTCTTAATCTTGGTTGGAGTGCCTTAAGTGCACCATACTTATGTTTGGGCCTTTGATGAGCCTTAGGACTGTAGTTCCTGCTTTGAGTAACATGAGTGGGCGAGAGACACCAAAGAGATAGGTGCACTTCGCGTCCCTCGTCGCTACATTTGAGGACACAAGTCAAGTATTCCCCGTCACATTTGCTTTGATGGTTGTAGGTTTGACCACCCTCCTGTCGCAACGTTTGAGAGCGCGGGGCAAAATAGACCTCTGTCATTTCTGATAAAACGGTTGTGTTGCTCGACCTAAAAAGCACATGTGAGTATGACGGGTCATGTACATAGAGAGAGAATGCAATCGTTATGTTGTGGTTCTGGTTGCATAATGTAGGATCTACTAGTGCGACTCTTGGTGCTTAGCTGAATGCCGCATTGAGTACGGAGTTTGGGTGTTTGCTTGTTATGGTTTTAATAGCCTAGGATATGCTAGTACACTACTAAGAATAGAGTGAACGTGTAGAGCATTTAGTCTTTAGTCCTGGTGTGTATATAGACCCATTTACTTTCATGCTCAACTTAGAATCTTGTTTGATGATTGGGCCACATACTTGGATATTTGTTGCTATGTTTTATTTGCATGTTGTGATGTGCTGATCTGCAGGGCTCCTGCTCCCCGGGATCCGCTAGAATGCCTAGGGAGAGGGAGATTATTACACTGTGTTGGTCAGCTTTGTCCGACCCTCATTGTCCGCTCGTTTGTACTTGGTTACAGAAATATGCGCGCGCTTGAAGTGCTTGCTTCTAAATAAAAACCAAGCGTGGATTAGCTTGCTGCATGATTTTCAAGTATCTATATGCATAGCTAGCTTTGGGGCCTGCGGGTCTCTTTTGGGAGGTTATTCTCATTTTTTATTTACTTTTGGACTTTTATTTATTACAGTGTAATTTTATTATTGGACTGTACATTGTAGTGAACATTCATTTGTAGTGTTTAGTTTAGTTTAGCTTCCATTTACTTTTAATGTGTACTCTGAGATGGATGGTTGTTGATTATCATTTATTAATACTTTTTTGTATAATTTGTAGCATGTGGGGCCCGACCGGACCCATAACATATGACGAATTACAAGTTGGGTGTTACATAACCTCACACCGGGTCATGCAACAGAGAAAGAGGAAGGTACAAAGGAAGACGAAGGTTGGGGTAGGTTTTACCTTGCGGAGATCACCGTGTAAACCTTTGCCTCTATTAACTTCAAAGACGATTGGATTGTCGATTCCGGATGTCGACATCACCATACCGGTGACGGGTCCAAGTTCTTATATTTGCAAAATACGAAGGATGTGACTGTTGAAGCCAGGAAAATTCCCAACCTCAGAAATAGGATCAAGGCAGCCTAAGGTTACTGATTTTACGATCCGACGTCACAATTCAAGTGGCTAGCACAAGAGAGGAAACTATCTATAAGCACACCCCAAGTGCTCTAGCAGGGAGGTCCCACCACGTACCCAGAAGCTTAGAAGAAGCTTCCCCTCCGCAACTAAAAGGCTGGGCGAGGTACTAGGCAGACATGGACTTGGCGAGTATCCACTTGGGAGGACCTCGACATCTTCCAAAAGTGCCATTTCCAGTACCCCTGGGGGGTTATTTATAGAGAAATCCTGGGGGGGGGGGGGTATATGCGAGTATCCAGCTACTGACAACGAGTTCCAAGGGATACTCGCCCATACTCGCAAGTTGCTCGCCACAGCTCGCCGAAGCTCGCCTCTGCTCGCCGAAGCTCGCCACAGCTCGCCGAAGCTCGCCGAATCTCGCCTCTGCTCGCCGAAGCTGCTCGCCTCTGCTCGCCGAAGCTGCTCGCCGCTGCTCGCCGCAGCTCGCCGCTGCTCGCCGCAGCTCGCCGCTGCTCGCCCTGCTCGCCGCTGCTCGCCGCAGCTCGCCGCAGCTCGCCGCAGCTCGCCGCTGCTCGCCGCAGCTCGCCGCTGCTCGCCGCAGCTCGCCGCTGCTCGCCGCTGCTCGCCGCTGCTCGCCGCTGCTCGCCGCTGCTCGCCGCTGCTCGCCGCTGCTCGCCGAAGCTCGCCTCATGGTCTGCGGATAGCCGTCTTTTGGAGTACTTCTGATCTCGACAAATTACGGGTTATACATAATCCCCGCTTTTTTCGAGCTCGACACGAGCTTGGAAAAATAATGTTGAACCTGTTGTTCGGATAGATGACGCTAGACGATGCACTGCGCGAGGTCCTTCCTAGGAGGAGCTCAACTGAAAGGGGAGAGAAGGTTGATACCTCATAGGAACCAAGTTCAACTGAATTGTAGAAGAGGTCGACACCTCGCAGGAGAAAGCTCAACCGGAGGTACAGAATATGGTCAACACCAAGCAGGAGCCGAGCTCAACTGGAGGTGGAGAAAAAGGTCGACACCTAGCAAGAGCTGAGCTCAACAGAAGGTGAAGAAGAGGTCGACACCTCGCAGGAACCGAGCTCAACTAGAAGTAGAGAGTATAGTCGATACCTAGCAGGAGGAAGCTCAACTGGAGGTGGAGAGTCGACACCTCACAGGTGCCGAGCTCAACTGGAGGTGGAGAAAAAGGAGCCGAACTCAACTAGAGGTACATAATATGGTCAACACCAAGCAGGAGCCGAGCTCAACTGGAGGTGGAGAAAAAGGTCGACACCTAGCTGGAGCCGAGCTCAACTGAAGGTGGAGAAGAGGTCGACACCTCGCAAGAACCGAGCTCAACTGGAAGTAGATAGTATAGTCGACACCTAGCAGGAGGAAGCTCAACTAGAGGTGGAGAGTCGACACCTCACAGGAGCCGAGCTCAACTGGAGGTGGAGAAAAAGGTCGACACCTAGCAGGAGCCGAACTCAACTGAAGGCGGAGAAAAGAGGTCGACACTTCGCAGGAGCCGAGCTCAACTGGAGGTGGAGAGAAGAAGTCGACACCTCGCAGGAGGAAGCTCAACTGGAGGTACAGAATATGGTCAACACCAAGCAGGAGCCGAGCTCAACTGGAGGTGGAGAAAAAGGTCGACACCTAGCAGGAGCCGAGCTCAACTGAAGGTGGAGAAGAGGTCGACACCTCGCAGGAACCGAGCTCAACTGGAAGTAAAGAGTATAGTCGATACCTAGCAGGAGGAAGCTCAACTGGAGGTGGTGAGTCGACACCTCCCAGGAGCCGAGCTCAACTGGAGGTGAAGAAAAAGGTCGACACCAGTAGGAGTCGAGCACAATTGAAGGCGGAGAAAAGAGGTCGACACTTCGCAGGAGCCGAGCTCAACTGGAGGTGGAGAGAAGAAGTCGACACCTCACAAGAGGAAGCTCAACTAGAGGTGGAGAGTCGACACCTTACATGAGCCGAGCTCAAATGGGGGTGGAGAAAAGAGATCGACACCTAGCAGGAGCCGAGCTCAACTGAAGATGGAGAAAAGAGGTCGACACCTCACAGGAGCCGAGCTCAACCGGAGGTGGAGAGTATAGTCGACACCTGACAGGAGCCGAGCTCAATTGGAGGTGGAGAGAAGAGGTCGACACCTCGCAGGAGCCGGACTCAATTGGGGGTGAGAATCAGTCGACACCCAGCAGGAGCCAAGCTCAACTGGGGGTGAGAATCAGTCGACTCGGGGAGGCAAGTAGTCGGTCTGCAGGAGAGGAGCTCGTACAGAGTTCACGGACTACGACATCACTCCAATGAGGAACTTGGTCTCGCTCGAGGAGGTCGTTGGCCAATGTGCAGGAGAGGAGCTCGTGCAGGGACTTGGACTTACGAGGACACTGCCACTCAAGGACTTGAAACATTGTTGGAGTCAACAGCTCTCAGGAGCCTTGCTCAACTAGAGTGGTGTAAGTCGACTCGGGGAGGCAAGTAGTCGGTCTGCAGGAGAGAAGCTCGTACAGAGTTTACGGACTACGACATCACTCCAGCGAGGAACTTGGTCTCACTCGAGGAGGTCGTTGGCCAATATACAGGAGAGGAGCTCGTGCAGGTACTTGGACTTACGAGGACACTGCCACTCGAGGACTTGAAACATTGGAGTCGACAGCTCTCAGGAGCCTTGCTCTACTAGAGTGGTGTAAGTCGACTCGGGGAGGCAAGTAGTCGGTCTGCAGGAGAGAATCTCGTACAGAGTTCATGGAATACGACATCACTCCAGCGAGGAACTTGATCTCCCTCGAGGAGGTCGTTGACCAATATGCAGGAGAGGAGCTCGTGCAGAGACTTGGACTTACGAGGACACTGCCACTCGAGGACTTTGAATATTGTCGGAGTTTTCCCTGCTGCTTAAGAGATTGTCAATGAGTCAAATGCATCAATATCTTTGAGGACGAAGAAATTAATAAAGAGAACGATGATCCCGCCGTCGTCGGGTTGGGAGGTTGGCGTCTAGCCCTGTTCCTGATAGTTCCTCCAGTCGGAGGAAAGATGCAATCGGGGGTTGCTAGGCCGACATGCAAGGGGAGAGCTGATCTCGGCCGTCAATGCGGGGGCTCGGTCTTACAAGGACGCTTACATCCCAAGGCATAGTCCCATCGTCCGTCCTGGGCTATCTAGGAGAAACAGATTGAAGGCTCGTTTCCCGACCCAACCGTGAAAATCATTTTCAGCTTTGCCACCTGGCTATGAGCGCAAGTGTACGAGCGAGGGGTGATGTTCTTCCGAGAGTCCTCCGGGACGCACTCGCGATTAACATCTTCCCTTGGGTCTGTCCCTGCCCTTTGGTCGGTTATCCTGCCTTGGTAACAACAGAGACGCGTCCTGCTTACATGACAAACATTCTCTACGAGCGGGTCTTTTAGTCTTCTCAAATACTGATGACGCCTTTGTACAAGACATTACTCTGTGAGGTCGATCCTTTATCGAGTTTAGGATGTTAGCGTCCAGACCTGTTCCTGATAGTTCCTCCAGTCAGAGGAGAGATGCAATCGGGGGTAGCTAGGCCGACATGCAAGGGGGGAGCTGATTTCGGCCGTCAATGCAGGGGCTCGGTCTTACAAGGACGCTTAAATCACGAGGCATCGTCCCATCGTCCGCCCTGGGCTAAATAGGAGAAACAGGTCGAGCGCAGGTTTCATATATCGATCGTGGAGTTGAACTTCACTGCTCCTAGCTAACTTGAGATGAATCAACACAAATAAGACAATTCACACTAACCCGTGACTCTTGGGGCGAGAAAATGTATAAACAACATAGAAACAATGTTACAGGTAAGCAATACATGTTACCGCTAGGGGTAGAACCTTTTCAGGTCATCCCCGCTCCAGATATTTGAGGAGATGAAATGAATAACATTGCGTCCTGGTTGCTGAAGTGATAGCCTCTCGCGTATAAACTCGCGGAATTCGATCACCATAGTTGCTGAAGTAGTGATCGCACGAGTATGGACTCACAGAATTAAAGGAGAACACCATAGCTGTTGAAGAGATGACCTCGCGAGTATGGAACTCGTAGAATTGAAGAGAGCACACAGTAAGCATGAAGAACATCATGAGTAGGAGCTCGTAAAATACTAGCTTGAAGATGTCATGAGTAAGCCGTCTCATGGAATGTAGGTTGTCGGAGGATATCATCGCAAATAAGAGCTCGCAGAGCACCTCATATGTTTTTTCCCTGGTGGTGAACACGTCGTGATTCGCCCTGTTTGTTAGTCATACAAAAAGTACTCACGGGCTTTACCAAAACACCCGTAAGTATGAACATGTATGAAAAACACCACTATTGAAAAAAGAGATGAATCAGGCGGAGGGTAAGTATCACTTCTGACATTAGACCCCCTACGCAGAGTGCCCCTTCAACTCGCCTTTGTGCGAGTAACAAAGATACTCGCTTCTTCACCTGCAGAACTCGCATATGGGCGAGTAAGAAAGATACTCACCTCCTCGAAGTCGCCAATCCTTCCTATACGCGCCTATGAACGAGTAATAAGGAAGCTCGCCAACCTGTAAACAGGACACCTGCGAGTTGATTTGGAGCTCATTGTATGAAACTCGCCAGAGCATATCACCATCCGCAACTCGCCTGCATGAACTCGCTCGCATATACTCGCTAACTGAAGTCATCATCTGGAGCTCGTCTAAGGAGGTCGTGATCTGGAACTCGCTTATGAGCGAGTAATAGGTAAGCTCGCCACATGAAGCCGTCGAGTCTGAAAGTCTGAAAGTCGCCATCATGAAGTCGCCTATGGGCGAGTAACCAAGAAGCTCACCCACCTTGCCGAGAACTCGCCCACCTTGCTGTATGCTCGCGAGTTCATGCCTTTGGTCTCCAGCTCGCCATCTTAAGCTATGAAGTTTTCTCGCAAAAATTTCTTCCTCGGCTACTATCCACGCTCACCGCACAAAGTGTTGAAGCCAGGAAAATTCCCAACCTCAAAAATAGGATCAAGGCAGTCTAAGGTTACTGATTCTACGATCCGACGTCACAATTCAAGTGGCTAGCACGAGAGAGGAAACTATCTATAAGCACACCCCAAGTGCTCCAGCAGGGAGGTCCCACCACGTACCCGGAAGCTTAGAAGAAGCTTCCCCTCCGCAACCGAAAGGCTTGGCGAGGTACTAGGCAGGCATGGACTTCGCGAGTATCCACTTGGGAGGACCTCGACATCTTCCAAAAGTGCCATTTCCAGTACCCCTGGGGGGCTATTTATAGAGAAATCCTTGGGGGGGGGGGGGGTATAGGCGAGCATCCAGCTACTGGCAGCGAGTTCCAAGGGATACTCGCCTCTGCCCGCCACAGCTCGCCTCTGCTCGCCACAGCTCGCTTCTGCCCGCCACAGCTCGCCTCTGCCCGCCACAGCTCGCCTCTGCCCTCCACAGCTCGCCTCTGCCCGCCACAGCTCGCCTCTGCCCGCCACAGCTCGCCTCTGCCCGCCACAGCTCGCCTCTGCCCGCCACAGCTCGCCTCTGCCCGCCACAGCTCGCCTCTGCCCGCCACAGCTCGCCTCTGCCCGCCACAGCTCGCCTCTGCCTGCCACAGCTCGCCTCTGCCCGCCTCTGCCCGCCACAGCCCGCCTCTGCCCGCCACAGCCCGCCTCTGCCCGCCACAGCCCGCCACAGCCCGCCTCTGCCCGCCACAGCCCGCCTCTGCCCGCCACAGCCCGTCTCTGCCCGCCACAGCTCGCCTCTGCCCGCCACAGCTCATCTGGTGGAGCAGGAGGGGACTGTGAAAGTTGGCAGTGATAGGAGTGCACTCACGCTGAACAATGTGTATCACGTGTCAGGCATGCTGAAGAATTTGTTTTCAGTGACGAATGCAGTTGATGTTGTGTGCCACGTGCTATTTGGTCCGAAGGAGGCGAAGTTCCTACGAAATTTGGATTCGGCGAAGGCGGAGGTGACTCACACTGGAAGGCGGGTTCGTGATCTATTTGTTCTTTTCGCGACATCATACGTGGACAAGATGAAGACAAATGATAGTGTTGTGATCTGATATGAAATGTTGGGGCATGTCAGAATGGAGAAACCGAGAGCGATGGTGGCGAAGAGTCTACTTAGGGACTTACCTCACTTATCTTCTTTCGGCGACAAGCATTTATGCGAGGGATGTCAATTTGGAAAGACATATCGCCTTCCATTAGACACATCTTTCTCGAGATGCAAGACACCACTGGAGTGCATTCATAGTGAAGTGATGGGCCGATTGCTACCCCAGGTTTTTAAGGGAACATGTACATGCTGTTTGAATGACTTCTCACGTTACACGTGGGTGTATTTTTTGAAAGAGAAGTCAAAGGTGTTTGACAAGTTCTTGGAGTTCAAGGAGGGAGTTGAAAGGGTGCTAAATTTGACAATGGAGGCGAGTTTACTTTCACGGAGTTCTCTACTTTTTGTAGGAAACATGATGACAGTTATCTTGTGTCTACACTCCACATCAAAATAAAGCGGCAAAGAGGATGATTTGACATATTTTGAGACTTGCAGATGTCGGTCGCATGCCATGGATCTTTCCAAGACCTTATGGGTGGAGGGAATGTCGTGTGCGACATATGTGATCAAAAGGTTGCCATTAAGCCCGAACCACCAAAAGTCATCACATGAACTCATGTTTGAGGAGGTACCGATTGTGAAGCATCTGCGGCTGTTTGGAATGGTTTTCTGTGTTCATGATCCAGGTTCACGGAGGATAAAGCTTGATGCCAAAGCCATGAAGTGTGTTTTCATAGCCTATGATGAGCGTAAGAAAGGTTGGAAATGTATTGATCTCACACAAGGTTCATTATCTCTCGTGATGTTGTGTTTGACGAGCTGACGTCTTATGACGGAGGTCCTAGCACCGTGTTGGAAGTGATCATGGGAGAAGCAAGCCATGAAGAAGAAACTGCTGAAAAATCAGTTGTAGAAGGTCGAAGCGAATCATTGTGCCTCCGACTCGTTATAAGAAAGGTAATTTTGTAACAAATGGTTTCATGCTACTTTGCAGGACCACTTGATGAGTGGGAACCATCGTGCTATGCCAAAGCTGCAGACGTGAAGAGGTGGGAAAATTCTATGGAAGAGGAGATTAGTACCCTCAAAAAGAATGAGACTTGAGATCTTGTGCTTAAGGTGGATGATGTTACTCCAGTTATGCGCAGGTAGGTGTACAAGATCAAGAAAAAAACAGATGGTAGTATGGAGCGGTACAAGGCTCGACTTGTTGCTCAGGGGTTCTAGCAGAAGTATGGAGAGAACTATGAGGAGGAGACATTTAGTCCGGTTGCGATGTTGACATCGGCGCCGGTTGCGATCGCATTGATGGTGTGTCAAGCTTCAAGATTGTGGAAATTGAACATAAAGAACGTTTTTCTTTACGAGTAGATCGACATAAGCATCCTCATGTTGCAATCACAGAGATACATGTCTGAGGAGCAACCAGATTACCTTTGTAAAATCATGTTGCAATCACAGAGATACATGTCTGAGGAGCAACCAGATTACCTTTGTAAAATGAAGTTTGCTCGAAAAGGTATAGGGGTCTCATCTTGAGGGGGAGTATTAAATTTTCAAGATGAGTCATGTGAGAAGAAACAGCCCATTCAATTTATTATATTTCTTGCTGAAAAAAAGGTTATGTGCGCCTCTTTTTTGTTTTGTTTTCCAAAAAAAAAACGGCATGGTAGTTTTTTTGGCAAGGAGACGGATCTATTCTGAGGAGGCACGTCCATTGAATTGGCGAACTGCCTTTCACGCCAAAAATGGCGTCTCTTTTGTTATGGTTGCTGCTCTTGGAGTTCAAGTCAGACGCCCTGCTTGATGCTTTAGTTGTTTTCGTGGAAGAGTTTAAAGCATGTCTCTCTAGGGTGAATCTTGGTGTGTGATTAATTTTCTGTCAAGTTTTTTAAGTTGTCTCTTTGGTTGTAGGCGTATTTTGAAATCTTGAATTAAATTTGATATGCGTGGAGTTTATCTGGGTTTATTTATTGTGGATTTCATTGCGATTGAGATCGGATATTGTGCAAAGAGGCGAAGTGGTCTTGAACACGCGAATTTCTACAGGCATTTGGCATCCATGCCAGCTGCTTGTCATAGTTTTTTGCAATTGTGTAAAACTACAAAAAACAAGCATAGAAAAACACGAAATTTATTTGATTCACCCCACATTAGCGGACGACAGAGTTTGTTACATTACATGAAAAATTTTTTAGGTTTGTTGCGGTCTAACTCGGCGCTCCTAAACCGGTCCAAATTCGACCGTCTTAGCCCGGGAGCGGTCAAGCGCGCACACAGTAATGAGGTTGATCAATCGTACACACGAGGTTTTAACATTGAAAAACCCCCCAACTGGGTAAAAAACCACGTGATCGGGTCTGCGCCGTCCAAACTTCATTATTTGCTTGTGGTTACAATCTGTTTGGTGAATCGGGGGCGACAAACCGCTCCCCGTTACAATTTTGAAGTGAGATAGCACTTTGTACTCGGCGGACGACAAACCGTCCCGCTCGGTATTTTCTACAAATTACACCTAGCTGTGATGAGCGTCTCTTTGTGTCGCGATGGCGCTGGACGCCGGAGTGGAGCACTTGGAATCGCGCTGGTAGGGACTTCCAGGAAGTTATGAAATAGGCTTCGTCGGACGGCTTGGATGTTGCTTGAAGACGGCTTGGATGTGGTTCGAGGATGACTTGAACGCGGCTCGAGGATGGCGCTGGACGCCGGAGTGGAGCACTTGGAATCGCGCTGGTAGGGACTTCTAGGAAGTTATGAAATAGGCTTCGTCGGACGGCTCGAAGATGGCTTGGATGTGGCTTGAAGACGGCTTGGATGTGGCTCGAGGATGACTTGAACGTGGCTCGAGGATGGCTTGAACGCGGCTTGAATGTTGCTCGTAGGAGGAATTCGACAGAGCTCTGACCTGAGGAAGAAGGCTCGGAGGAAAAATATGAGAAATAAGGAGGCCCGATGTTCATTTTATAGCCTCCAGGAGGTGGTTATGCGGCTATCCGCACACCATAATCACCAAAATTAATATTTTTCCTATAGTTTAAGGGTGCGTATTATGATCATCTATTTCACTACCCGTAGACCAATTAATTTAATACTAAAATTCCCCCACTAACTTGGCGATTAGTGGGTGGTTCATGCGAATCGAACGACGATGAACGATCCAAGATGATCGGTCGGCGGGGAAGTGCTCCTTTGGGCGGTCGATGAATTTGCCGACGAGGAGGGAGGTCGCTGCCGACGGTCGGGAGAGCGGGCGGCGGCCAAGCCGGCGGCAGAAAGGGGGAGCAGCTTGTGGTTGGTCGGGGGCGGCCGGCTTGGTCGTCTCCTTGGCCGCACGCGGGCGGCCGAAGAGGGGAGGCCGGCTCGGCTGCCTATTCAGTCGCGCTCCGACTGCCAAAGAGGCGCGACCGAAGAGGGGCAGCCGGCTCGGCCGCTTCCTCGGCCGCTCGCCGGCGGCCGATGGGGGGAGGCCGCCTTGGCCGCCTCTTCGGCCGCGCGCCAGCGATCGAAGAGGGGCGGCCGGCTCGACCGCCTCTTTCGCTGCGCGCCGGTGGCCGGCCCGACCGCCACCTTGGCCAAATAGGGACGACCGGTTCTGCCCCCACTTTTGACGCTCTACGGCGGCTAAGAGGGGTGGGGGTGGGGGGTCGACGGCAAGAGGGGGTGGCCGGCGTCCGGAGATGACGCCGGCGAGGCGATGTCCTTGGTGGTTCGGACGTCATGCGTAGTGGGATCAGCACGTGAGGGGATTGGGTGTGGCGATCGCGTGCGCGGTCAAACCCATGATCCCACTAATTTAGTGGAGATCATGGGGGGGGGAGTGACTATGTGCAGCCCGACTTCATAAAAGGGGGTTCATCCCCATCAAGGTTAAAGAGGAGAGGAGCCTTTGAGATGCTCAATCTCTTAATCCTAAAATAAGATGAGTTTTTTGACAACCTCGATACCCTGCGTAGAGGCTTATGATGCGGGGGCTCAATCTGTTGAAGTGCCGAATGATGCACGTTTGCCAATAATCAGTGCATTATATTTTTAGTTCTAAACTTAAAAAAGCCTTAGTTTTGCGCATAAATTTTGACAAATCAGATTTAGGTTTTTCTCCTCCATAAACGCGGCGAACCGGAGCTCGGAGGCGTGGTTTCGTCCCGCGATTTTTTGAGCCTGCAGAAACCCCGACAGGTGGAACTGGTTGCAGGAAAACAAATGGGTTTAACACCAGTTATTGCGTTTTGATAAAACGAAACGTACCTAAACGTTAAAACAAATGAAGCCTTAGGCTTCTTTTGGGAGAGCGGTTGCGGTTGCAAAAAGAATTGTTGTAAATGCAGGTTTGTAAATGGAGCCGTTGGAAATTGGTAGTTGGAAATGAAGATCTATTTGAGTAGTCTGTGTTTGCAGAGCTGTTCAAAACAGAAAACCGTATGACAAAACAGCGGTGACGTTTTATAAATATTTTTTATTATAAAATTTTTTATTATATATTTTAATTATTATATAATATATATATAAATAAATAATTGAAATAATATATATATTTATCAATGCCACGCTTGTCGACTGAGTCAGGAATGGGACCAAGACCAGCCTTGAGTCTCAGTCTTCTATTCACCGGGACGTTCTGAGTCAATAGGACTTGCTCTTCGATCGATCTGCCTTTCTTTTTAGGCCGGGATGTTTTTTCGTCCTAAACCAGCAGAAGAACACATTCCCTAACCAGAGGACGACCGAGGTGTTTGGAGAGCCTAGGCCGGGCATTGATCTTCGTCCTGCATCTGATTGAGAGCCTGAAAAGGGAAAGAAGGAATTAGGTAGGGGCAACCACCGGGAAACTCATGAAGAGGTCAGTCAGTCTAGAAATCAGTAGGAGTTGGGAAGTTCTCAAAGGAGACAGAGTCAACAAGTATCGATCTTTCTTCTCAGCCAACAGAATGATCAACTAATCTAATATATATGAATCTACATCTACATCCATGTCTGAGGTTGTTGAGCCTTGATCGGTACACGCTTTTCTTTCACTCTATTCTTCATATTACATAGATCCAAGCCTAAAAAAAACGATTTCCAAGTCAAGATGCAGAAAAAAACACACTTTTTTCTTTTTCAATAGTGCAATTTCAAAAAGAAAAGGAAAAAGATGCTTCAAACTCAATTGATCCTACTGTGTCTAGATCAGGGTTCCGTTTAAGAAAGCTGTGTTAGCTTTGTATTGACTCCCATCTTACTTCACGGGGGCCTTAGTTGAATACCGATCAAAATTGTGTGAAAATTTTGCACTTTCCAATAGAGAAGAGTTATGTGAAAGACCCCGAAAAGTCCTCATTTACCCTGGCAGGCAAGCTCCGCAGCGAAAGGAATGAAATCCGTGTATCTCGTTGAATTAATGAAAACGGCCGTGAAAGGTGATCAAATCAGTTTACCTTCTAAGAAGCTATTGGCTATATGCTTCACACATGCAAGCAAAAAGAGAAAAGAAAAACTTTCTTTTTTAGGGCGGGAAGCATTAAGATCAGTAATGGTCCAAAAAGAGGAATAGCGGCCTTACCTTATATTCTATCTATTAGTCAAGGGCTTCTCTTTCTTTCTAAAAGGTGATAGATCGAAGGACTACGAGTATTTTACTAAGAAAGCTATCCGTAGATGCCTTCTTCAGTCTTAGAGCTCAGAGTTGCGCGCTGAAATCAATGAAAGCTTCCCACTCTCTAGGATTCATTCAGTCAACACAGGCGCACTAGAATGGATAGCACAGGTCGGAGGTGAAGCTTCTAGACCAAGCCCTTCTTTTGAATAGCATCTTTTCCTGCCTTTCAATCTTTATCCTTCACCCCTGTTTCTTGCTGCAAGAGTAGCAGTCTTGAAGCTTTTCTCAGAGTTTCTTACTCTCATAGTCAAAATCTAGATTCACTTTCGTTACTGAAGACCATGTGATTGGCTTTTGGACAGAACCGATGCTCAGAAATTTGCTATGTTCGCAATATCTTCTTTGTCACAACCTGCTTATTGAGGAAACCCTGGCCCGATTGCTCTGTAAATACTACCCCGACTGCTTCGCCTACCAAAGGAAAAGAAAGAGGATATTACTATCTTGGACTAAATATCTGACGCAGTAAAGAGAACTAAAGTAAAGAAGAGTACCCTCCGGGGGCTACCCTGCCGGGCTAAGTACCACAAGAAAAAGCTAAGAAATGACGTATTGAGAAGTTGGACAATCCTTCAGTGAAGACTTCACGAGAGTCTTCATTCAAACACACCCAAAATCCACAAGATTCGTACGAACATCTATTGAACGTAGCAAGGTGCCTTGGCTTCAGCTTTCGTCACCGCTCCGTGGGCCTCAGTCAATCCTACAGCGGAAACTCAAGTCGAGGCACTGCAAGCGAGCAAAGGACTAGAAGAAGATGGAAGGGAAAGAAGGCCATAAAAGAGGAAAACTTCTGGTGAACTCTCTTTCTGAAAGAGGAATAGACTCAGTTGTGACTAAAGCCAGCCCCTTTGTCCACTGCTGCTTTGACTATGTCTCCTTAACTCGACTCTTTTGCTTTTGGGAAGGGGGCAGGTCTATCTAGACGAAATTCAAGAGTCTAAACTCCGGGGGTCCGGTCACCGATAGCACAAGATCGGTCTCTTCGTGAGACAGTTGGGGGGACATGGGAAAAGAATCTCTAATCCAGTGCTTTTTTCTGTCTTAGCCAGTGAAAGGCTCGCTCGGCCGGAAAAGAGGAACTCTCTTTCCCGGCTCTCTCAAACTCCATCTGGCCCGTCGTCTCGTATCCCTCCTTATCTGGTAAATGTCTTCCTTCACATCCCACCCGGCCAACTTTGTCAATAGAATGCTTAGCGAAAGCTTTTAGTCTCGGAGGGTCGCACAGAAAAAGGCTTGCCTATATGCGAAAGCTGATCGCATCCAGTCAGGTGTATGAAAAAAAAGAAAAGCTAGCACCTGGGAAATCAAAAAATGACCATTTGAAGGTCGAGAATTTACTTGACCTTAGGAGGCAAAGGATGGATGCTAAGACCGGTTTGGAGAATGGCATTCCATTAGGAAAAACCTGAGCTAACACAAGGCAAAAGCAGATTCAGTTTACCTTTTGTCATCACTTCAGCCCGCTGTCCTCTTTCGATAGTTCAATTACGAGAATCCTATCGCCCAGACGTGCTTTCTGAACTTCGACCAGGTATTTCTCGCCTTTTCACTTTTTTTCTTCAGAGGATGAAGAGTCTTCCTCTACCTTCCAGTTTTCTATATGATGATCAATTCACATCATCTTCTTGTTCTTCGTCTCAAAAAAGAATCCTATGGTTACACGCTAAAGCGATGGTCTTTGTAAGCCTAGGATTACATACCTTTCTTGCTTCATCCCTTCCTGCTAAATGAAAGAACCCTTTTTTTCTCAAGCTGTCAAACATCCTCAGTGGCGTGAAGCCATGGCGGATGAGTTCAATGCACTTCTTGCTAATAAGACTTGGGAGCTTGTTCCATCAGATCCCTCTCAAAACTTGGTCGGTTGTCAATGGATTGAGAAGATGAAAAAGCCTTCTTCTGGCTCTATTGAGTTCAGGCTCGGTTCAAAGGGGCTTAGATTTTGCTGAAAGGACTTCTACTATTACCGAAATAGAAAGAGAATTTCAGCTAGGGGTTCCTGATTCCACTAAACGCAATAGAGTCTTTGATAAAACAGGCTCTTGGGTTGACACTAAGCCAATAAGTGTCACGCACTTGGAATCAGACAGTCAAGTACTGAAGAAAGTCTTAGCACAGGCGTTTAAGGAAAGCAGAAAGAAATACCAGCTCCTACCGACAACAAAGAAGCACCAGCTTCTACCGACAAGGTAGCGGGTTGGCGAGACAAGAAGACACTATTTGCATAGTGGAGGGCAGTCGAAGGCTGTTTGCAATACTGGTGGTATGGTATTGCACTCGGCTCAAAAACACCATGAGATGATGAGCTCGTAGCGTACAAGTAACCAGCCTTGCGCAACTGGGTCTGCTGCCGCAGATAGGAACGCCCAAACACAATGATTTAGTTCATTGTGCGTTGCGGCCTAAACCCGGGAAGGAGCCGTTCTGATGTGGGTATGCCTTACTATATACTATAGCATATATTTAATTTTACTGTTTGAAGGCGGCGGCGGCTGGAGCTTGGAGGAGGCGGCGGCGGCGGCGGCTGGAGCTTGGACAAGGCGCAGCTTGGAGGCGGAGGCGGCTAGAGCTTGGATGAGGTGGAGCTTGGAGGCGGCGGAGGCGGCTAGATCTTGGAGGAGGCGGAGCTTGGAGGAGACGGAGGCGGCTGGAGTTTGGAGGAGGCGGAGCTTCGAGGAGGCGGCTGGAGCTGGAGCTTCGAGGAGGCGGCACGGGAGGGCAGTGGCTGAATTCCCCCCCCCCCCCCCCCCCCCAAAAAAAATTTGAAAACGCCATGGACTTTAGGTCCGGGTAGCGGGTTGCAAATGGAGGAATTTCCTACAGGAGCAAAACGGAGCAAAACGTGCGCGATTGGAGAGGGAGGCGGAAAATCAAATGATTTTCTGTAATAGTGTTTCGTTTAGGGTAAACGCGCTGGAGATAAACGCGGAACCAAATGAAGGCTTATTAGATATCCTAAAGACTTCTGTTATAAAGATTTCAAGATTTTCCCAGTTCTTTTGCGTAATGTTTTTCGCAATGTGCTCCAAAGTGATTTCGTAAACTTTTTTAGCCTACGATATAAACTGCTTTAGGTTGTTCCTAATCACTTAAAAGTTTGTGTTCATCTTCTAATGCCCTTTTTATGTTGAAATATCTCATGATGTTCTAGGAAATGTAGCCATGTTAGTTACATAATACAGGCGTATTATAATGTTCTGGTAGGCCTTTTTCCCACCAAATAATCTTTTCCTACTTAAAACACTGTCACAGATTGCTGATGTATGGTCCTGTGGAGTGACTCTATATGTGATGCTGGTGGGCGCATATCCGTTTGAGGATCCAGAAGAGCCGAAGAACTTTAGGAAGACCATTCAGGTTATAATTTCTTGTTTTAGATATATATATTTCTGTGTTCATTGTAGACATTATAAGCAAAAACTATGCACAATTTTTGGTGATTCTAAAATAATTTTCAATGCTGCCGCTTTTTCATTGCAGCGTATATTGGGAGTTCAATACTCAATCCCAGACTATGTTCATATATCCGCCGTGTGCAGACATCTGATATCAAGAATATTCGTTGCCAATCCCGCCACGGTGAGCATAATCTCTTCCCATTTTCCGTCCGTCTATCCATCCGACATTCGTTTCAAACAGCCTTCCTAAACAGCTCCGCCTACTCTGCAGAGATTCACGATGACAGAAATTCGTAACCACGAGTGGTTCCTCAGGAACCTTCCCACCGATCTAATGGATGATAGCGCGATGAGCAACCAGTATGAGGAGCCCGAGCAGCCCATGCAGAGCATCGACCAAATAATGCAGATCATCGCTGAAGCGACCATTCCTGCGGCGGGCACGCTCGGACTCAACCAATACCTCACCGGCAGTCTCGATCTGGACGACGACGACGACATGGAGGATTTTGCTTCCGACCCAGAGCTCGACGTTGACAGCAGTGGCGAGATAGTTTACGCTATGTAGCCACGCGTTCAATCTGCTTGTGTCGGCGCATCCTGCATCCCATACTTTCTGGAAGTAGGTTGGCTTCTTGGCCTACTATGAATCCCTACTAGGATCTGCTTTATACCGATGTGGAAAATTTTAAATTAAATTTTTTTTAAAACTGAAGTTTAAAATGCAACACAGCTTCTGCAGGCTAGCTGTGCATGTGCAGGTTGATGTATGGCCTTCTTGCTCATGTTAAGATCCAAAGCTATATATATATGAAAATACTATATAAATCAGGGGGACTTGGTTTGTCACATTTGATTTTCTTTACCTTGCTCCCTTCATTTTTTTCTTTTATAATTTTATTTTCTTTAGTTCAGGTTTTATGATTTATGTATTTACCTAAATTTTCTTTCGAAATTCAGCAAATTTTCAGAAATTCAGAAAAGTTTCTTTGGAAATTCAGAAAATTTTGATCTCGCTGCATAGCTGTGTGAAATTATTTGGATACCTTGGTTTCATTTGGCACAATATTTTTGCTCCCTTGAGTTTGAACAAACATCACAATTATGGAATATGTTTGACTGAATGATGACTGCCAACAAGAATAAAATTTGGTTTTGAGCATAAAAAGTATGAAATTCTTTAAGTGAGGTTGGCGTTCACGAACGACGGTTCATCATCACTAATAACTTCCTAAAAGAAGTTATATAGATCTTTTTTTGACATAATATTGATTATAAATGAGAAAAAAAGTTTAAATAAGTAAAAATATAAATAAATTCATATTTATTTTATTTGTGGTTAATATGATTAATTTTTCTATGTTTTTTTGGTAGAAATGTCGAATAATTCGATCCGGAGGATTAAAGCTGGTATTTTGGCTTGAGCAGGTTGTTGCAACAACTTATTTTAGTTATTGCAATAAGTCTGAATCTGAATTTAAAAATTTAAAAAATTCAAATTGTGCCGATTTCAAATCTGAAAATGTAGGGCCTTGACTCAGTTGTGGCAAGCAATAAATAGACAGAATTATCGTCTAAAAGCGTTTGGAATTTTACAAAATTTGATTAAAAGAAATTTTCATTAAAATGACAATTTTGAATAAATAGAGAAATATATTTTTGAGATCTTTGACTTGAGCAAATTGAAGGACTGATAAAGAGGAGGATGATCCACAATATAAAGGAGGATGAAGGGAAAATTCGGCGAAACAATTGGTGATTCTCATTATCATAATAATCTTCATCATTTGGAGGAAATGTTAGAGGAAAAGAAGAAGACCGACGGCTAGAGTAAAAATCTGAAGAAGAATTCCTACAACGTTTGATTTTAATCATGTTTTGTAATTTTTTTTTTTAATTGTGCGTGATTTTTTCTCAAGTATGAACTAAATTTTTAAGTCTTGTATATTGTGAGTATTTTGTCTTGTTGTGATATTGTGATTTTAATTCACCAATTATGATTGTTTGAAATGGTTATGACCGTTGCCAAGAAAAAAAGTAGTTTTGAGCATAAAAAATATGAAATTCTTTAAGTGAGGTTGGGTGTTCACGAACGACGGTTCATGGTCACTGATAACTTCCCAAAAAGAAGTTATCTAGCTCTTTTTTTGACATAACATTGAATATAAATGAGAAAAAAAGTTTAAATAAGTAAAAATATAAATAAATTCATATTTATTTTATTTGTGATTAATATGATTAATTTATCTATGTTTTTTTTGGTAGAAATGTTGAAGAGTTCAATACGGAGAAGTAAAGCTGGTATTTTGACCTGAGCAGGTTGTTGTAACAACCTATTTTAGTTGTTGCAAAAAGTCTGAATCTGAATTTAAAAATTAAAAAAATTCAAATTGCGCCGATTTCAAATTCGAAAATGTAGGACCTTGACTCAGTTTTGGCAAGCAATAAATGGACAGAATTATCGTCTAGAAGTGTTTGAAATTCTACAAAATTTGATTAAAAGAAATTTCCATTAAAATGACAATTTTGAATAAATAGAAAAATATATATTTGAGATCTTTGACTTGAGCAAATTGAGTGGCTGATAAAGAGGAGGATGACCAACAATATAAAAGAGGATGAAAGGAAAATTCAGCGAAACAATTAGTGATACTCATTATCATAATAATCTTCATCATTCAGAGAAGGAAATGTTAGAGGAAAAGAAGAAGACCGACGGCTAGAGTAAAAATCCGGAGAAGAATTCCTACAATGTTTGTTTTTAATCATGTTTTGTAAGATTTTTTTAATTGTGTGGTTTTTTCTCAAGTATGAACTAAATTTTTAAGTTGTATATTGAGAGTACTTTGCCTTGTTGTGATGTTGTGATTTTAATTCACCATTTATGATTGTTTGAAAAATTATATTTATTGGATTTATGTTTTCATTTTGTGAAATTTTTGGATTAAATATTCTTCTTCTAAATTACGTGACGAGACTCAAGAGAGGAGTCACATTATTTTAGAGTTCAATCTTTTCTTTGCATGACAAAATTCAAGAGAGTAGCTGCGCAAATCTTTAGTCAAATTTCATCTGTATTGCAATGAAAGATTCGAGAGAGAAGTGACGTAAGTGTGACATAAGTTTCAATATAACATAAAGAGAGAGAAAACAATTTCATCTTATGCTAGCAATATTGATTTGTGCGCTTCATGTTATTTTTTTCTACCTAAGTTAAAGATAACTTGAGGAATTAGAGTAAATGGATTTCAGAAATCGAGAGACGATGACGTTAACTTTCAAATCATTGCAGGATAATAATCAAACATTTATGAATGTTCACTCAAAAAACTCATCACAATTGTCAAATAAAATCAACGTACAAGTTTATTTCTCCATGATACAAGTATTCTTAAATAAACGTTATTTAGTTTTGTTATTGTTTGCTTTTAATTTTTCATTATCAAAATTCACTCTAATTAATTCGCTTGAATTTAAAGAAAAGGTAGAGTTTGTACTTGCAAGCACTAGATTAGTCACTTTCTCGAGAGAATGATTTTTTCTCACTTTACATTACTTGATCTGACACGTGCACTTGTGTTAATACAAAAATCTATTTTGGGCGTATTAAGTTTTTGGTGCCGTGCTCGGGGGGGGGGGTGAAAATAATTTAGTGTTTTATTTCTTGCAATATCAGTAAACTAATAGTATTTAGAGCTCAAGTTTTTTTATTTTTTCTTTTTTTTTATTTGTAATTTTGTCAAGTGCATGCTTTTAAAAAAAATTTAAATAGCATTTTTTTTAAATTTTATTTTATCATAATCTATTTTAAAATTTTTATAGCAGGTTTTTCTGTGTTCGATATAATTTTGTTGGTAGTATTTCTTTTTGTACAGTTATTTTTAAAATTTTATTTTATCTACATATGTTTAGAAAAATGTATAGAAATGAGAGATGCAAGTGGTGTGGATTATCTGGTCATACTAGTGATGTGTATTATATGGAGAGTGCTGAGTATCGTTCGTACCTCGCAGAACACACAAAACCTAAATCTTTAGGTCTTCAAAATTGTGTGACAAATTATTATAATTTTGTGTCCCCACGACAAATAGTTTCATAGCATTATGACTCGACCTCTTGGTTGTCAAGAACTAATGTTAAGAGGTGTTTATTTTGTCAAAATACATTGTACGTTTTGAAAGATTGTGTTGCATTTCAGCGCAAAAGAGAGGAAAATAACAAACATAAGAACGTGTGACATTCCTTACGCATTGTCCCTTGTCTATGAGGGAGTATTGAGGATATATCCATCATGCCCGTTGATGATTTATGTGATGACGTCATGAAGCTGCCTCTTCCTACACATTCATCGCCATTTTTGAATTCATCTATGAAGGAACCAACCTACATATTCTTTGATAATGCTATCATCACGGTTCCACCATCTTCTTTGTATGAATTTTCTACACCTATTTTTATCGATCATGTCGAAGATATTGCATAAAGTGATAACCCAGAGCCTGTGGTTGCGCCACAATGGGACGAAGATGATGTTTTCTCCCTTGGGGGCACGATTTTTTGGAGCACGATGACGCGTCGAGGTGGGATGAAGATGATATCCTTTCTAATGAGGAGGTATACACTTTTTCATTGGATGAAGAAGTCCAACTCACTATTGAGGCACTTGAGTTCTCGGGTCCTTCTTGTGATGATACTTATGATACCGACGTCGATCAATTTTTAGAACCTGCTGCGAGTGATACCGAGATCACTTCCATGATTACTAATTATTTATGTCTTTCATCTATTTTGTTTTCTAACCACCCTTCTTTGCTTAAACATGTGCAGGAGGATTCAGAAGTGACAAATATTTTGGAAGCTGAATATGAAATACAAATCATGGTTAGGAGTTCTTCTCGTTATGATTGAGATTATTTTCCCTCACAAGAGGCAACCCAACTCCATGCTCTTTCCACTTGTTTTGCCCTTGCCATTGTCGATCAACCTCTATTTCCTTGCCATGATAATATTAATGCATCCCTGCAAGAATTTGAATTTATTGACCTGTATTTGAGTAATGTTGAAAGTCAATTCTGGAAGGGGAACTATGTTGCAGTGACAAAATTTATTTTTTATTTCACCACACCATCACCACTCATGTTTTATTTGAAGGATTGGCTACATGGAGGCAAAAGATATTTATATGCTAAAAAAAAGATGGAAGATAAAAAGAAGTCAAAAAAGAAAGAGATTTGGGGATGGATGATTGACCATCCTTTCTACCACTACTACTGGGTCTACGAACCCTTTACTTTTATATCTAGTTATTATTTTAAAGTAGTCTATAACTAATCATGTTGTTGTGATAAAGCAGTAATTAGGTGTTGAAACCAGATCCCAGTACCAAGGAGTTCAGAACTAAAGGTGGTAGCCCTCTCTAACTTATCCTGAGCTTGGACTCTTGGCCAAAGACCCTGAACTAAAAAACAAAGCTGCAGTGGAGAGGTCCTGCCACTCACCTGGAAGATCTAAAAAACTTCCCCTCCCGAGCTAGCTAGGCACCTTGGAGGGAACTGGATGCCAGCCAAAATAATCCAGAGGAAGAAAATGCCAAGAAAAGCCTGTCTCCCAAGGTGCCCTTAAGGGACTATTTATAGTTTTTTCCAACGTGGCATGCAAATAGCGTAATCCCGCCTTTTGGGAATGCTATACGCAGCCCAAATGGGTCTGCCAATAACCAAACTCCGTTGTTTGGATGAGCTATTAGCAGGTTAGCGGGGGCATTCCGGTAAAAATGCTATTATGCGAGTTGCATTTGCTACTTCCACTTGCCTAGGCTCATGAGAGCCTCTGATGAAGCTGACACTCGCTTTTGACCGGAGGGCATGTGCAAGTGCGCCCCTGATGTTCGCACTCTCCACTCCCTCAACCTGATCTCGGGACGAAAGATGGCTCGCGTGACCCACTCGCCCTTTAGCACCCCCGATCGCACTGGCCTAAGCGAGTTGGGGAGGAGTCCTATGACACTGGCCCATTCGACTCGCCTCAACCACAAGATCCACACCTTCATCATTGATCTTGCTCTGAGGGATCTACTCGGTGAATACGAGGTTGTACATTAGGAGTATTAGTTAGTTATTTATTTAGTATCTTTGTTTTTTTTAAAAATGCTATTAGAAGACAACCCAGATTTGTATGTTGTTTTCTTGTTGTTTGCTTATTTGTTTTTTTGTTTCAGTTTATTCTTATAGTTTGTTTTTTGAGCTAACTACTGTAGGTACATTTCATTTGGACTTAGCATGATGACCATTGATCTCATTTCACCTCCGGTGTCTGAAAGAGAATAGATGGAAAGACGTTTTAGATTGCGGATTTCATCAGAGTATTTAATTTCAGTTCTTTTATTCTCATTGATTGAATGGTCACTCATTCAAAGAAGTAAAAAATTATTTTTCATGCTTAAAATAATATATTTATTAAATACCACTCTTATTTATGCTTAAATAATAATTAATTATAAAAATGTAAAATTATCCAGGTAGTAGTTACTAGCAAATGCTTAAGTGTGAGGGTGAAATTACCCCTACTAATTGAGTGGAGAATAATTTGACTGATCGTGAATTTGATGAAATTAATTCTTTCTTTAATTAATCAATAAGCTATTTTAGTTATTCAATGATAATTAATTAGTATGTCTAAATAATCCCAAGTGTTAAATTAATGAATTTGAAGATAGTATGATTTTTTTATAAAGCTCGCTTAAACATTTATTTTATGTATAAATTTTTTATTTACTTCCAATGCAATGTTTTGATATTACCCTATAAAAATAATTGAGAGGGATGAGGAAGAACTGAGTTAACGATATAAGCCAAGATATGAGATTTGGTAGTTAATCTTTTTTTGATCATCAACTAAAACCTTTGAACTTGAACCTTTTTCATTTTGATACACATTATTCCATATTTTTCTTACATCTCCACTAGTTGTATCTTAGTAAACTAGCCATTTATGAATGCTTAATATCACTTTTTTTAAAAGGTTAAATAACATAGTGATATGCGACCTAAGTATGTGTATACCTACTTAAAATGATCTCAACTATGATCATATATAAAAAAGAAAAAAAATTATCATAGTGATATGCGAACTAGGTATGTGAAAACGTACTTGGAATGATCCCAACTATGAACAAAGAAAAAATAGAGAAAAATAATATATAAAGGTCATAGTGATATGCGACCCAAGTGTGTGTACATCTACTTGCATATATATATATATATATATATATATATATATATATATATATATATATATATATATATATATATATATATATATATAGATAGTAAATTTATTTTTTTAAAAACACGCATCGTACTAAGAGTCTTACTCGAGCTTTATCTTTTATTTAACTAATGAATTTGTGAATGTTTGAACTCTTATTGATTTGTAAGCTTATCAGTTGAGTGAAACGAATTTATTGAGTATGCTTTGATTAATTTATTTTCAAGAAAAAAGTTCATTTGAATTTACATATTGATATCATTCCTTCATTCAATCTATTATTATAATTATTTTTGCAAGGAACTAGCAAAAGTTTAAGTGTGGAGGTATGATAAATTCTCAAAAAGAAGTTATCTAGCTCTTTATTTTGACATAATATTGATCATAAATGAAAAAAAATTGTTTAAATAAGTTAAAATATAAATAAATTCATAATTATTTTATTTGTGGATAATATGACTAATTTTTCTATGTTTTATTGCTAGAAATGCTTAAATACCACTTTATGCTTAAATAATAGTTAATTATAGAAAAGGTAAAATTATCTAGGTACTAGCAAATGCTTAAGTGTGAGGGTGGAATTAGTACCCCTACTAATTGAGTGGAGAATAATTTGACTGATCACGAATTTGATGATATTAATTCTTTCTTTAATTAATCAATAAGCTACTCTAGTTATTCAATGATAATTAATTAGTATGCCTAAATAATCCCAAGTGTTAAATTAATGAATTTGAAGTTAGTAGGATTTTTTATAAAGCTCGCTTAAACATTTATTTTATGCATAAATTTTTTGTTTACTTCCAATGCAATGTTTTGATATTACCCTATAAAAATAATTGAGAGGGGTGAGCAAGAACCGAGTTAACGATATAAGACAAGATATGAGATTTGATAGTTAATCTTTTTTTGATCATCCACTAAAACCTTTGAGCTTGAACATTTTTCATTTTGATACACATTATTCCATGTTTTTCTTACATCTTCCTAGTTGTATCTTAGTAAACTAGCCAATTATGAGTACTTAATATCACTTTTTTTTAAAAAAAGGTTAAATGTCATAGTGATATGTGACCTAAGTATGTGTATACCTACTTGAAATGATCTCAACTATGATCATATAAAAAAAGAAAAGAAAAAAAAATGTCATAGTGATATGCGACCTAGGTATGTGAAAACATACTTGAAATGATCCCAACTATGAGCAAAGAAAAAAAATAGAAAAAAAATATAAAAGTCATAGTGATATGCGACCCAAGTATGTGCACACATACTTGGAATTGAATGATCCCAACTATTAATTATATATACATATATAAGAAGTTAAACTCTGGCGGATCATAAGAAATTAAACTGTATACTTATCTTATTCTTATCCTTTCCTATTAATGCGGAGGTGCACGAGAGTAAATTTATTTTTTTTAAAAACACGCATCATACTAAGAGTCTTACTTGAGCTTTATCTTTTATCTAACTAATGGATTTGTGAATATTTGAACTCTTATTGATTTGTAAGCTTATCAGTTGAGTGAAACAAATTTCTTGAGTACTCTTTGATTAATTTGTTTTCAAGAAAAAAATTCATTTGAATTTACATATTGATATCATTCTTTCATTCAATCTATTATTATAACTATTTTTGCAAGGAACTAGCAAAAGTTTAACTGTGTAGATGTGATAACTTTCCAAAAATAAGTTATCTAGCTCTTTATTTTGACATAATATTGATCATAAATGAGAAAAAATTGTTCAAAAAGGTAAAAATATAAATAAATTCATATTTATTTTATTTGTGGTTAATATGACTATTTTTCCTATGTTTTATTGCTTGAAATGTTGAAAAATTCGATCCAGAGAAGTAAATATGAACTTATATTTTGGCCGGAGCAGGTTGTTGCACAACCTGTTTTAGTTGTTGTAGAAAGTCTGGATCCGAATTTTAAAATTTTAAAATTCAAATTGCGCCGATTTAAAATCCGAAAATGTGGGATTAAAATTATCATCTAAAAGAGCTTGGAATTCTATAAAATTTGATCAGAAGAAATTTTCATTAAAATGACAATTTTGAATAAATAGAAAATAATCTTTTTGAGATATTTGGATGAAGCCAATTGAGGGCTGATAAAAAGGAGGATGTCTAGCAATATAAGAGGAGGATGAAGGGAAAATTCAGCGAAGCCATTGGGGATCCTCATTATCATAATAATCTTCATCATTCAGAGGAGAAACGGCTAGAGGAAAAGAAGAAGGTCAACAACTAGAGCAAAAGTCAGAGAAGAATTCCTACAACGATTAATTTTAATCAACATTTTTGTAAGATCTTTTTAATTGCGTGTGATTTTTCCTCAAGTATGAACTAAATTTCTAAGTCTTGTATATTGAGAATACTATCTTGTTGCGATGTTGTGATTTTAATTCCTCCTTTATGATTGCTTGAAGAACTATCTTTATTGTATTTATGTTTCTATTTTGTGAAAATTTTGGATTACGTATTCTTCTTCTAAATTGCGTAGCGAGATTCAAGAGAGGAATTACGTTATTTTAGAGTTGAATCCTTTCTTTTGCACGACAAGATTCGAGAGAGGAGTTGCATAAATCTTTAACCAAATTCCATCTTTATACTGCACTGCAAGATTCGAGAGAGCAGTGACGTAAGTGCAACATAAATTTTAATATAGCATAAAGAGAAAAAAGATTTCATGTTGTGTTAGCAACATTGATTTGTTTGCTTCATGTTATTCTTTTTCTACCTAAGTTAGAGATAACTCGGGGAATTATGATAAAATGATTTCAGAGATCGAGAGATGATGACCTTCACTTTCAAATCATTGCAGGATAGTAATCAAACATTTCATGAAGGTTTATATTAAAAACTCATCACAATAGCCAAATGAAATCAACGTAGAAGACTATTTCTCCAAATTGATAAAAGTATTATTAAATAAACATTATTTAGTTTTGTTATTGTTTGTTTTTTAATTTTCATTATAAAAATTAACTCTAATTAATCTGCTTGAATTTAAAGAAAAGGTAGAGCTAGTAATTGCAAGTACTAGATTAGTCACTTTTCTGAGGGAATGATCTTTTCTCACTTTATATTACTTGATGCGACACGTGCACCTGCGTTAATACGTAAATTTATTTTGGGCATATCAACCACCGTGTTCACTGATAAAATTGAATGATAATTACTATTCACACAAATAATAGATATATATACAAGAGGGTGCCCATAACATCCAAAAGTGAGCCTAAGCTAACTCAACCATGAGAGTGTACACTATATCTAACCACCCCTCCCCCGGCAAACTCACGAGGGATCATACACAAAGAGTTTGGACAGTGGATAGGCATGCTGAGTTCTCGTTTGCGGCTTTGTCATCAAATCTGCAATCTGCTGTTTGGAAGGAACAAATGAAAGAGCAAGTGTGTCACGACCATAATGCTCATAGTAAAGTGACACAAGTGTTATCATAGTAAAGTGGAGTGAGATCTGAAAAAGAGACGTAAAGGTCTGCAAGAAGTCAACAGAGCCAAATAATATCCTCAGCGGTGGTAGTCATAGCCCGAAGCTCAGCATCAATTCTGGAACTAGAAACATCATTATGTTTCTTTGACTTCCATGCAATAAGTGAAGTACCCAAAAATATACATAAGCCAGTGAAAGAGCGACGGTCAACAAGATCACAAACACAAGTAACATCAGAGTAAGCACAGAGCTGTAGAGACCTGTTGGAGAATAAGAGACCACGAGAAGTCGTTGCCCGGAGATAGCGCAAGAGCCGTAGTAGATGACCATAATGAATAAAAATCTTACGAGCTTCACTTTGTCATGTCAGAGTGCTGGACAGAAGCGACAATGTTGATAGTGGAAGAGTTTTCCACAGAACTAGTAGTTGGTGGTGGTGAAGGAGGCTCAGAACCGTCAATGTATCCCCATAGATCCAGGCCATGAAGGATCAAACCGATAGTGGCTAACCATGTCTTGTAATTTCGTCTATCGAAGATGACATTCACCTTCTACGGAAAGATATGGGAGTAATACTAGGCCATCGGGGCTGCAAGATCAGCTGAAAGAGATGACATCGACTCTAGAATCGGTCAGAGGAGGAAAACAGGGTTGTAAAAAAAATCAGCAGAAGGAAGCGAAAGATGTAACATCTCAACTTTTATTGGGCCACCAGAGCTCTAGTGGGCCCAATAAAAGCGACCTGAACCCCTACCTATGACCCGGTAGAAGGTAACCTTAGGCAGAAGATAGAGCTAGAGAACTCTGATTGGAGTTCTGTCAGTCCCTATGACCTCGTATAGTCAAAACGAACACGTTGGAACTCATTCTGTTGGATCCAGAGGTCATATAATGGATATGACCGCTACTCATAAACGTCGTATTTGCAAGATTTTGGATATCGAGCTAGAGAACTCCGATTTGAGTTCTGTCAGTTCTTGTGGCCTCGTATGACCAATACGAGCGCATCAGAACTCGCTGCGTCGCAATTCGAGATTTAACGACGAATATAGACACTTTGACCATTTTAGCACGCACTCTTTGTATCCCACGATTTAATTATGACTAAGGAGAATGTTGTCCACTTGTTCGGACTGTCTATACGAATCCATATACCTGATGGATCAGACATGATGTCAACAAAGAAATGCTCATTCCAGGCTATATTATGGGACGTGGAATTTAAGGTCTATACGATAATCTTGGTAATAACCAGATTTGATATTATACTGGGAATGAACTAGCTAGCCGAGCACAAGGCGCAAATAAATTGTTCAACACGAGAGGTCCGACTGCAGAACCCAAATGGTTAGGACATTACGTTGACAGGTGTACCCACTATCTCTCGTATTATTTTGACTTTTGCGCAGATTATGAGATCGGTCTGACATAAGGATGAGGTGTACCTTATTTACTTCGAAATGGAGGACAAAAATCAAGTGCTCGTCAAGGTCCTAGTAGTACGCGACTTCCTAGACGTTTTCCCTGAGTCCCTCCCAGGATTGCCACCACAGCGAGAAGTTGACTTTCAAATAGATCTCGTGATCGGGGCTCGACCAGTGTCCCGAGCACCCTACCGAATGGCCCCGAGAGAACTGGCTGAGTTAAAGATTCAACTGTAGGAGCTAATAGATGCTACATTCGTTCGCCCCAGTTCCTCGCCCTGGGGAGCCCCAGTACTGTTCGTAAAAAAGAAAGACGGGACATTACGTCTGTGTATAGACTACCGGGAGTTAAATAAGCTTACGATACAAAACACATACCCCCTTTCTAGGATTGACGATTTGTTCGATCAGTTGCGAAGCACATCTGTGTTCTCCAAGATGGACCTGAGATCAGACTACTACCAGCTTCAGATCTAGGAGGAAGATATACCCAATACTGCCTTCAGCTCCCGTTACGGTCTCTACGAGTTCCTAGTGATACCCTTTGGGCTCACCAACGCACCCTCCGCCTTCATGGATTTAATGAATAAAGTCTTCGAGCCTTTCCTAGATCCCTTCGTGATCGTCTTCATTAGCGATATTTTGATCTACTCAAGAACCAAGGCAGACCATATTAGACACCTGCAGATGGTGCCACTGAAACTTCGAGAGCATTCCCTCTTCACCAAATTCAGTAAGTGCGAGTTCTGTTTAGAAGAATTCGGATTCCTGTGCCACACTATAAATAATAAAGGAGTAGCAGTGGATCAGACCCAAATCTAGGCAGTGCAAAACTGGCCACCGCTCAGAACAGCGGTAGATATCTAAAGCTTCCTTGGTCTTGCCGGGTATTACAGGAAGTTCGTAGAAGGTTTCTCCAAGATTGCATTACCCCTTACCGCCCTTACCAAGAAGGATGTTACCTTCCGATGGACATCGAGATTGCATTCGTCGAGTTGAAGAAGAGGCTGACTTCTTCACCAGTCCTTACGATCCCCGCAGGGACTGAGGGATTCTAGATCTACACTGATGCCTCCCTAAAGAGATTAGGAGCTGTTCAGATGCATCACAACAAGGTGGTGGCCTACGCATCTCGCCAGTTGAAGCCGCATGAGTTGAACTATGCGGCTTATGATCTAGAATTAGGCGATGTCGTCTTTGCCCTTAAAATCTGGAGGCATTACTTGTACGGGGTAAGGTGCGAGATCTTCTCCGACCATAAGAGCCTTAAATACACCTTCACTCAGAAAGAGCTGAACCTCTGATAGCGCCAATGGTTAGAATTCCTGTGCGATTATGACTTCGCTCTCCAATATCACCTCGGGAAGGCTAATAGAGTTGTCGATGCTTTAAGCCACCAGCCTTCGGTAGCTGAGAGTTGGATGGAGCAAATCCCAAAAAAGCTGTTCCAGTCTTTGATAGACTTGGAAATTACCCTGGTTGCCCAAAGAGATCCAGAGGAATACCATGCCCAACTATATTGGATGAAGATCCAATGTGACATCCGAGATCAGATACGAGAGGCCCAGAAGATTGATCCAGAAGTAGTTCCGATCGTCCAATCTCTACAAGATGGGGCACATAAGGATTATAATCTGCACGATTGGATCTTACAGTTCAGGCACCGTATATTTATCCCCTCTACAGGGGGAATTCGTAAAGAAATTCTGCAAGAAGCGCACCTGTCGAGGTATTCCATGCACTCTGGTGTGGTTAAAATGTACGTTGATCTACGTAGGACCATCTACTGGCCTGAAATAAAAAGAGATGTCACCAACTTCGTGGACCAGTGCCAAACCTGTCAAAGGGTTAAAGCTGAATGTCGCAGCTAGGGAGGCCTGATGTAGACCCTGCCGATACTCGAATGGAAATTTGAGGACATTTCCATGGACTTTGTTCATGGCCTACCTCGATCCCGTACTGGAAATGACTCCATATGGGTTGTTGTGGACTGACTTACCAAGGTAGCGCGGTTCATTCCAAACCGACAGGGAGATGGAGTTAATATTCTGGTCAGGATATTCATAGAACAAGTAGTCCGTTTCCACGGAGTGCCAAAGTCCATTGTGTCGGATCGTGACGGGCGATTCACATCCAAGGAATGAAGACGGGTGCAGGCATACTTGGGGACCAAGTTGGTCATTAACACTGCCTTCCACCCGCAGATAGATGGACAGACGGAAAGGATAAACCGGACAATGGAAGATCTACTCCGACTCTGTGTGGTAGAGCACAACGAACTATGAGAGCATTTGTTACCTTTAGTCGAGTTTTCTTATAATAACAATTATCAGGCCAACATCAAGATGACCCCATACAAGGCATTGTATGGGAGACGTTGCCAAACCCCGTTGACTTGAGCTCAGGAAGAGGACCCAAAAGCCTTAGGAGTGGCTTATATTGACGACACTACGACATCAATACGATTAATCTAAGAAAGATTGCAGGAGGCGAAAAGCCGGCAGGACAAGTATCATGATGTGTTTCACGTCTCTTCCTTGAGACGAGTTCTCCGACAACCAGAGCAGCAACTACTTACACCGCCAGTGCAAATTACAGTCATATAGATCCGTCTAGCTTGAACCAATAAGATTCGTAGTTCATAAAGTGAAGAATTTGCGTAACAAGACAATCCCAATGGACAAGATATTGTGGTCAAATCACGGACGAGATGAGTACACTTGGGAACCAGAAGCACTCGTCCGAGAAAAACACCATGAGCTCTTTCCCCAGGTATGTCACTCCTTTCCCCCTACCTTGAGCAAATTTTCGAGGACGAAAATCGTTTTATTTTTATTGGATTGTAGCATCCCGACTTTTATTGGGACACCAAATCCCTAGTGGGCCCAATAAAAGTGACCCGAACATCTACCCATGACCAGGTAGAAGGTAACCTTAGGCAGGAGATAGAGATAGAGAACTCTGATTGAAGTTCTGTCAGTTCCTGTGACCTCGTACAGTCAAAACGAGCGCGTCAGAACTCATTCTGTTGGATCCCGAGGTCATATAGTGGATATGACCGCTACTTATAAATGTCGTAATGGCAAGATTTTGGATATCGAGCTAGAGAACTCCAATTTAAGTTCTGTCAGTTTCTGTGGCCTCATATGAACAATACGAGCACATTAGAACTCGCTACGTCACAATTCGAGGTCTAACAACGAATATAGACACTTTGACCGTTTTAGCACACTGCGACTCGCAAATTTTAGACTTTCGCCAAAAGAACTCTGATTCTATCCCAGTCAGTGGCATTGAACTCGTATGGTCAATACAAAGTCAACAAAAGACATCCCGGGCAATTTTGGTGATGAATGGTCAACTCGAGGTCAAATCAAGCATATTCGTGCACCGAAAAGAGTGCACGCACAAATTATGGAGCGGCACCCCAAATTTGACCCGACCCTCGATGTCTTGGACCCACTTTGACTTTGACCAACATGGGGGACCTACCCTAGGGTTGACTTGGGTCAATCCCCCTAAAAGTTCAATTTTTGTATTTTATTTCCAAAAAGTATTCACCCCTCCACTTTGACTAGCTAAGGCCTTGCCCCCCCCCCCCACCCACCTTGGGCCCCCAACTAGCAAGCCCATCCATGGGGCAAGTGGAGGCCCACCATTTTTTCTCCCCCACTTTTCCCTCTCTTCCTCCACATTGAAAGACCAAACTTGAAGGAATTTTCATTTCCCCACATGAGGGAATTTTCCTTGAGCCTCCAGCTGTACTTGGATAGCTGGAGGGTGGAGATTAATCCCTCCCTAAGGAGGGATTAATCCCACATTGGAGGTGAGAAGGAAAGCCCCCTCTCCCCGGCCTATTTAAAGGCCCCCACCCCTAGCTCAACCCCCCAAGCTCTGAGAGCACACTCCATCCTTGCCCCCCTCCGCGGGAGCTCAGGTCGCCGAAAAAGGCCAGCCTGAGCTCCACCACCCAACCACCTTGCATGGCCGACCAAGCCGGCCCATCCAGAGATCCCCCAGTGCAGGTGGAACTCTCTCTCCTCATTCCCCCTAACCTTTGGATGTCTTGCATGTCGCCTCCGGCCGCCGGAGCGCCGCCGGCACCACCCAAGTCAAGCTCCAGGTCGGGTGGTGGCCACAGCAAGCTAGCCCCTCCCAGCACCGGTGGTGGTACTAGAGAAGGGATAAACCACCAGGGATGACTTTCCCTGGTGGTGGAAGGCTGGGGTGCCACCGGAAAATGCCGCTCCGGCGGCACCTGAGAAACAACGATCTTGCTCTGTTTTAGCTCCGGTGGCGGCCGACGGCGGTTGGTCGCCGGGCCACCACCGGAGAAGAGCCCTGCCCCCGGCGCGCCGCCCGGGGGTGGTTTCGTGGCTAGATTCAATGCCGGAGAGGCAGGGTGGTGCGGCTGCACAGGGAGCAGAGCCACCGCCACCCTGCTCTCGGGTTGAGGATTTTAGGCGGTGGCCAGTAGCGGCAGGCTGTTGGGCCACCGCCCAAAGACTCGCCAGCCCCCGACAAACCGATCAGGGGTGGCGCTGGCATCCAGCGGTGGCTGGCTGGCGGTGGCGGAGGGACACCGTCTTGCTGCTGGCCGGAGTTAATCACCGCCGTCCATTCTCGGTGATGAGATGGACGGCCGTGATCTCCTTATTTCCCTCCCCCGCCTCATCTTCTGTGCCCCCACAATGGATCTGCGACTGATCCGCTGTGGGGAAGTGTTGGCGTAATTCTCGGTCTGGCTTGATCTTAGCCGCAAGATTGGGTTATTTTCTGCTATTTGCAGACCAGTTTTTAATCAGAACCTTGCATATTTTTTATATAAAATGAAAGATATGGTACCTAAACACCTAGAGGGGGGGGGGGGGTGAATAGGTGACCTAAACCTTTATACACTTTAATGGCAGCAAACGGTTAATTATCACAGATTTCTAACTTTTGCACAGCAATCACAAAGCATTCACAACATACTCAGCACAATCACAGCAGACACAGTGGTTTATAGTGGTTCCCCAAGATATGGGTACATCCACTTTCCCCCTTCGCCTATCTAGCAGTGTACTAGATTCAGCCAAACTCCTCCACTGTCTCAGAACCCAAATTGGTTCTTACACCTCAGGCTCAAAGCCTTAAAACTCAGCTTTATCCCAAAGCCTACACTCAGCCAATCAAGGCCTACACTCAGCCAACCAAGGCCTACACTCAGCCAACAAGGCCTACACTCAGAGATCTCAATCTCCTACACTCAGGCTCACAAGCCCTACCCTCAGCCTTTATAGTTATAGGCTTACAATTCACTCAGATCCAAAGGATCCTACAAGTTAAAAAATATATTACAGATATTAACTCTACAACTCAGAAATAAAAGAGGGGAGTTGAGAGTTTCTTGATGAGTTCTTGGAAGAACTCAGCTGGATTCACTCTGACTTAGCTTTCTTCAAAGCTTCTTGAGTAGAACTGAATAAGACTGAATCCTCCTGCAGTTGTTCCTTGACCTCTGCCACTTAAGATCCAGAATGAATCTGAATCCTTCTTCTCAGCCTAGTTCCAGCGGCTGATTTCTTGGATGGAGCCCTCTCTCTCCAATTTCTTAGATCTGCACTTGGACTGCAAGATCTTCTTGTGTTGATACTCTATGTACCACTTTAATAACTTGTTCTTCAATAATGAGAACTCTTTGAACAACTACTCAACAACCGTTTCTGTAAACTGTAGGTGCCTATTTATAGGTCTTCTTCATGGTAACCGGCTGGTCCGGTCCATAACTGACTTCTGATATCTCTGACAGGTGCTGTAGACCGGCTGGAACAGCAGCTGTCAAGTCATCCAGTCACTTCTTGAAAATCTCTAACTGTCTGTAAGTGTCGAGACTTTCTGTCTTTAAGTGTCGACACTTATAGTCCAAGTGTCGACACATGTTGTGTAAGTGTCGACACAAGTCTACAAGGTGTCGACACAACTCCTTATATGTCTCGACACAGATTCTTCTGCATGTGTCGACACTGAAATTGAGTGTCGACACAAGTACTTGTTCTTCTAGCTTTTGCTGAATTCTTCTAAGTGTCGACACATCTCCTTTGTGTCGACACAACTTCTTGTGTTGAATCTGTCAAGTGTCGACACTGCTTCTTGGTGTCGACACATAGTCTTCAATGTCGATACTTGCTGAGTGTCGACACAGTTCTTTGTGTCGACACACCTTCTTCTTGTTGAGACTTCAGCTGAGTGTCGACACATTCCCTTAGTGTCGACACTTGTACTTAGAATATTTTTGTTGATCTTTCTGATCTTTGCTAAGTGTCGACACAGCTCCTTGTGTCGACACTTTCTTCAAGTGTAGAGTCTTTAGCTAAGTGTCGACACATTGTGCTGGGTGTCGACACTTACTTCATGTGTTGACTCTTCTGGTTGTGTGTCGACACATTGTGCTGGGTGTCGACACATACTTCAAATGCTGGCTCTTCTATTGAGTGTCGACACATTGTTCTGAGTGTCGACACTTTAACTTAGTATCTGCAGACTTTTGCTGAGTGTCGACACAGCTCCAAGTGTCGACACTTTCTGGTGTAGACACAGCTTCACTGGGTGTCGACACAGCTCCTTGTGTCGACACTTCCTGTCTGCACTTTTCTTCACTGAGTGTCGACACAGCTCCAAGTGTCGACACTTTCTGTCTAGTGTCGACTCTGCATCCCAGGTGTCGACACAATAACTCCAAGTGTCGACACTGCTTGTCTGGGTGTCGACACAAGTCTTCTTAAGTGTCGACACTTTCCCTCTGGGTGTCGACACATGGACTTAGAAACTTTTTGCTTCAGTCCAGTGATTACTTAACCTGCACAAGTAAACTCAACATACATCAAATACATTATGATGTATATCATTGAGTTGGGTGAGGCTTCTTCAAATCAGGTACATTTGATCAATGTACCCAACAATCTCCCCAAATTTGGAGAAGTCATAACCCTTAGTCAATGATATACACCATTCATAATTAAAAATTACACAATGATGTAAAGCAGATTATATTCAGCAGGGTAAACATAAACATGTAATAATTCACACATGTATACACATTCATCATTTTAGAACAAACAAGAAATAGATACATTCACAGAACAATCATGAAATATATTTATCATATATTGTTCTAACATTTTTCTTATGCATTTTCAGTAGTTTACAAAAATGTGTTACATTTAAAAGATTACAAAATAATCTTCAAGTAAAATCTTAATCTATTTCTGGTCTGGTTCCTTGATAACTATGCATTTGCCAGGTTGGACTTGAGCTTTGACAGGGGCTTCAGCAGTTTCAGCAACAACGGGCTTCTTGCCTTTTAGATCTTTCTTTTTGAGTTCTTCTGTCTTGATCTTCTGCCTCTCAAAGTAGTGATATGGCTTAGGGAAGTACTTGCTAGGCTCCACTGCAGTAGGAGGTAGCTTTCCCATCTTAGCCTTCCTTCTATACTGAACTATTGCTTCCTGCCTGATCTCATGCTTTCTCCATTCAGCTTCAGAAAACCATTTGTTTCTGTCATGAGTATTGTCCTTGGCAGCTTTCCAGGCAGTTAAAATTATATTCCTAGAGGTAGGGCTCCACTGTTCAAAATCTGGCCTTTGTTCTGCTTGTTCCCTAAACCTCTTTTTGGACAACCTTGTCTCTTCTTCCTTTTGTAATGCCTCTTGCATGGCTTCAGTAATAGGTTGAACAACCTTTTCAATATGGATATTGTCCTTGCCCTCAGGTGGGCTATACATGGTGCTCACATCTGCTTGAATCATTTCAAAGTCTGGAGGTGGATAAATGACTTGAGCTACTTCTGGTGGCTCACCTCCAAAATAAGCAGGATTTAGTCCAGATTCAGCAACCTCATTATCATCACACAGAGGAGGATATCCAAGTGTAGCTCTGATGGAATTTGATATCCATTTAACATGTTCAGAACTTGCCTTGACTAGTACTCTCTCCCCCTTTATGACTTCTCTAGTCATGTGATCTCTGACATCATCCTTTTGGAATCTGATTTGGCTATCCAAGTATCTGATTCCCTCTTTAAAGAATGGTTTCAGCTTTTGAAGTTGTTCAGAGATAGCTTTCTGGGAGGCTTGGATTGCAGTCTTCACAGCAGAAATTTCCTCTTGAAAGGCTTTGTCAAAGTCAGCTTTAGCAGCAGCAGTTGATGTAGAAGGTTCAGCAGCCTTGGTCTTCAACTCAGTGACTATAGCATTATGGGAGGCAGTCAAATTGTCATTCATTTTTAACTGATTCTCAAGAACATATCCTTGTTTCAATGCTATATCATCAACTTGGGCTTTGATTTTCTCCTGGTGTGTTGCCAAATACACCACTGCATTTCCACCTTTGTGGAAGCATTCATTCATCTCCTTCTTGTTAAGGTTCATTTCAAACCTTATAGACTTTATATCTTGGGCAAGATCAAACTGTAAAGCTTTGTGCCCTTCATCTACATAAGCTTCAATAGCTTTTCTTTGTTCATCCATTTTAATCTGTAGTGCAATCAGTAAAGCACTATAATCAACGGTTGGAGCTTGTTGAACTATAGGTTGTGGGGCTATAGATTGCAGAGCTTTCTTATAACTTTGACTTCTCCTTTTAAAAACATATAGTTTCTTCTTCTTAGCCCTTGCACTCTCCTCATCTTTAGAGGCAGAAGTGCTGGCTATGTCAACCCTATCCTTAGGGCTTTGAGGCTTCTCTTTCTGCACCACAGGTGCCTTCTCAGTTTCCAGCCTAATAGGCTCTTCCAGATCTTGTACCTTCTCTCCCTCAGCAGCAGCATTATCTCTTGCATCAGCATCCTTGTCCATGTCAAAATCTTGCTGGTCTAGATTAAGGAATAAGTCTTCCATTATAAACTCTTGTGGATACTGTGCAGGGGAAGTTCTTGGGTCTTCAACCACTTGATTAGGAATCACTTCTTGTACAGCAGATGTGTCTTCTCTAACAACATCTGGAACTGGACTATGCAGCTGAGTTTGCTGAGAAACATCAGACAAATCAGCATCTTCTTTAAGATATTCTAAAGTATTTAGGTCAGTGAGTACCTCTTGGATGATGGTGGTGGCTTGCTCACTGTCCAGTGTAGATGGTTCTTCTACAACTGGAGGCTCCCCCTGGCTTTGATCCCTGTGGATGGGGCTAGCTTATGGTAGCTCCCCCTGGATCTCAGCAATTTCTTGAGCAGCAGGGGTCTTCTCTACAACCTCTTCCTCATGATCATCAGGAGTGAAGACAACATGTTCTTCACTCCCAGAACTACTGGAGGACTCTTGTTCCACTGGAGCAGTTTTTCTCTTTTTCTTTGGAGGAATCTCCTTCTCAGTTACTGTCTTCTCTGGGGTTGGTATTTCCTTGGACAATACCCTGTCCCATCTTGAAAAGATCCTTAGATCCATTTTCCTCATGTGGTTGATCTTGTTTCCTGCAGCAGTATTCATTACCTCTGGTATGGTACCAGCTAGGTAGAGACTAATGATCCTGCCCAGATTGGGCTTCTTCAAGCTTTCCTTAATCTTCTCATAAATCACTGTAGACCAATCTATTTTCAGAGTGAATATTATCCTTGTCATGATTTCAAACATATAGGCAGACACTCTGTCATGCCCTCCAGGCTTGCTGAGTAAGACTTTTCCCACAATCTCAGACATGAACTTCCCTTGATTATTCATGCCTTTCCTATTGAAAACAGAACCTATCTTCATCTTTGGATCAAGACCACACCAGGTTAAAGCTTCCCTGGTCTTTGAAGCAGTAACCTCTTCTTCATCTTGAGTTTTTGGTAGCTGGAGTACCTTCCTCAGACTCTTTGGTGAAACCTTGACCTTAGTTCCATGAACTCTGGATTTGATTCTGAATCCAGATTCATCTACTGCAGCTCCATTAAGGAATTCAAGTACTTCCTTCTTCCAAATCTTTGTAGGTTCAGACAAGAGATATTCTAGTCCAGAATCGCCGACGAGAGTTACAACCGCCTTGATTTCTGCATCTGCATCGTCGAACGCGCCGCGCACAAGCTCATAACCCTCGTTAACGTTCTCCTCAAGCTTAGGAGCCATTAGGGTTTGTAGAAGTTGTCTTTAGAAAAGAGAGGTGTCGACACAGTAGTTTTGGTCTCGAAACTTTGAAAGTGTGTCGACAAATAAAGACAGAACCCTATTTATACCTTTCTGATTTTGAAGATGAACAGGCGGGACAGCTAACTTAAAATGTGTCGACACTGGCTATAAGTGTCGACACTAACTTATAATGTCTCGACACACATGTGTCGACACAAGTTTAGTCAACAGATTTTATGTGTCGACACTTGATTATGTGTCGACACAACATAACTCGACACATTGTAGAGACTTTACTTAGAAAATTCTGAGTAAAACATAAGTGTCGACACCATATTGGATGTGTCGACACCTACTTGTCATGTGTCGACATTAACATTCTGAAGTATCGACACCAACATCCTGGATGTGTCGACACCTTTTTCCTGAAGTGTCGACACCACTATTCTGTGTCGACATAGACTTGTCTATGTGTCGACACCTTTTTACTTAGCCAATTTTAATTCTGTAAACTTATTCTAAGTTTATCATTCCTAGTTCAATTTTGAATCTATTGAACTTAGCTTCTTCTAGGGGCTTAGTAAACATATCAGCTATCTGATTATCTGTTTTAACATATTCAAGTAAAATATCTTCTCTTTCTACATGCTCCCTAAGAAAATGATATTTAATTTCAATATGTTTAGTTCTACTATGTGATACAGGGTTATTAGCTATTGAAATAGCACTTGTAGAATCACAGAAAAGTGGAGTTCTACTTACCTGAAATCCATAGTCCTCTAGCTGATGATGTATCCACAGAAGTTGAGCACAACAACTTCCTGCAGCCACATATTCTGACTCAGCTGTGGAGATAGCCACACTGGTTTGCTTCTTGCTACTCCATGAAATTAGTCTCCCACCTAGGAATTGACAGGTTCCAATAGTGCTCTTTCTATCCTCTTTGCATCCTGCAAAGTCTGCATCTGAATAACCTGTTAGATCAAAATCTCCATTCCTAGGGTACCAGAGGCCTAGATAGGGAGTGCCCTTTAGATATCTCAATATTCTTTTGACTACAGTCAAATGAGACTCTTTAGGGCAGGCTTGATACCTGACACAAACACATGTAGCATACATAATATCAGGTCTACTAGCAGTCAAGTATAATAGGGAGCCAACTATCCCTCTATACAAGGTTTCATCTACATGTTTCCCTGCATCATCCTTGCTAAGAGACATACTTGACCCCATAGGAGTCTTCATAGCGCTGGATGAATCCATACCATACTTCCTTATGAGTTCTAGGGTGAACTTGGACTGACATATGGATAAACCACTTTCAGTCTGTTTAACTTGGAGACCCAAGAAAAACTTCAGTTCTCCCATACTACTCATCTCAAACTGACCTTGCATAAGTTTTGCAAACTTTTTGCAAAGGCTGCTTTCAGTAGACCCAAATATAATGTCATCTACATATATTTGGACTAATATTACTTTGCCTCTAGATTCCCTAAGGAATAGAGTCTTATCTATTTTCCCCCTTGAGAATTTGTTCTCAATGATGAAACTAGATAGGGTTTCATACCAAGCCCTAGGGGCTTGCTTTAACCCATATAAAGCTTTCCTAAGTCTATAGACATGATGAGGTAGAGTTGGATCAACAAAACCTGAAGGCTGCTCCACATAGACTTCTTCTTTGAGATTACCATTTAGGAATGCTGACTTGACATCCATTTGGTATACCTTGAATCCTTGATAGGTTGCATAGGCCAAGAACATCCTTATGGCTTCCAGTCTGGCTACTGGAGCAAAGGTTTGATCAAAATCAATGCCTTCTTCTTGCCTATATCCTTTAGCAACCAGTCTAGCCTTATTCTTAATGATGACCCCTTGTTCATCCATCTTATTCCTGTAGATCCACTTAGTTCCTATTACATTGTGGTCTTTAGGTTTAGGAACTAATTCTCAAACCTTGCACCTCTTGAACTGATTAAGCTCTTCTTGCATTGCTTCAGTCCATTGTGGATCTTGTATTGCTTCTTCAAACTTTTTAGGTTCAACTTGTGACAGAAAGCTGGAGTAGATTGCTGCATTCATGTTTCTACTCCTGGTTTGTACTCCTTGTCTTGGATCTCCAATAATCAGCTCTACTGGATGATCTCTAAGATGCCTGTGGGCTAGAGGCATCCTAACTTCTGGTTGAACCACTTCAGCATCTGCATCATGCTGTACTTCTTGTATTTCTTCAGCAATTGGCACATGTAGTTCTCCCCCTGGACAACAGCTACTGTCTTCTACTTGCTGTCTTGCAGCAGACACGTCTTCTATAGTAAGCTTGTCCATTTTCTTTGTCAAACCTGTGGGGCTGCATACACTACTAGACAACTCATTGTTAATAAGTTTAGTCTCATCAAAAACTACATGCACTGATTCTTCTACAACTTGTGTAGTCAAGTTGTAGACTCTATAAGCCTTACTATTATTGCTGTACTCAACAAAAATTCCCTCTTGGGACTTGGCAGCAAACTTAGTTAAGTAAGACTTCCCATTGTTAAGTATGAAGCATTTACAACCAAAGATCCTAAAATAGAATAGGTTTGGTTTCCTGCCTTTCACAACTTCATAGGGGGTCTTGTTAAGCCTTTTAGTGATGGTAGCCCTATTTATAACATGGCATGCAGTATTAACTGCTTCAGCCCAGAAATATTCTAGCAGTGATGTATCACTTAGTAGGGTCCTACCAGCCTCTATCAAGGTTCTATTCTTCCTCTTAGCAATGCCATTTTGCTGAGGTGTTCTAGGTGAAGAGAATTCTTGAAATATCCCAAAGTCTTCACACAGTTTTGTCATGCTATCAGACTGAAATTCAGTACCATGGTCACTTCTAATTTTGACCACTGTACTATTTAGTTCATTCTGAATTTGCTTGACAAAGCTATAGAAGACACTAGGTGTTTCAGATTTCTGTCTTAAGAAGAATACCCAGGAAAACCTTGAGTAGTCATCTACAACTACAAAGGTATAGACCTTCCTACCTAAGCTGTGAACTGGCATTGGACCAAAGAGATCCATATGCAAGAGGTATAAACACCTCACAGCATCTTTGTTTTCTATGCTTCTAAAGGTGGATTTAGTCTGCTTGCCCTTTTGACAAGCTGAGCAAATGTCATCTTTAACACACTTAACTTGAGGACCATTCCTCACCAACTATTTGCTAAAGAGTTTGCTAATAGTCTTGTAGTTAAGATGGGCAAGCCTCTTGTGCCATTTGACACAATGAGAGACTGTCTCATCAGCTACAAGACAAACTGGAGAACCATTGTTCTCAACCATAATGTCTAGGCAGTAGACATTCCTCTTCCTATAACCAGTCAAAATGATCTCTTGATCACTTGACCTCTTGATATGACAACCATTTTTAATAAATGAGATGTCATACCCTACATCACTTAATTGACTTATACTTATTAGGTTGTGTTTCAACCCTTTAACATAAGCCACTTGAGTAATGGTAACTAAGTTTGTAAAAATGTTACCAAATCCTTTGATGATTCCTTTTTCAGAACCACCAAAGGTTACTTTTGGACCATCTTTTACTGGAATGTAGTCCTTTAGTAATCTTCTTATTCCAGTCATATGTCTGGAACATCCACTGTCCAAATATCATGTTGGGGTATGGCCACTTGGACTTACCTGCAAAACAGATTAATGGACCTTAGAACCCAAAGAATTCTTGGGTCCTTGGTACTTGTTAGTCTGCAACTTGATAAAACTACCTACTGGCTTTACACCAGGTAGCTTACTACTCACTTTGGCACTTACATTGTGCCAACAGTCCACTGCAAAGTGGCCAACTTTGCCACAACACCAGCATTCAAACTTGTTGTACCTTTGCTTAGGTACAGCCTTTGCTGTCTTATCTACAACAGACTTGTTGAATGTTGGGGCTTTGCCCTTGAACTTGGGCTTGGACTACTCAGTCCTTGCAGGTCTAATAAAGCCCAGTCCAACCTTGCCTTTATGATGAACAATTCAATTAAAGGTAACACTGACTTAGGTTTAGAAAACCTAGCAACTAAGTCCTTCTCCTTCTGAAGATTGATCTCCAGACTCTTAATTTGATCATTCTTAAATGATATAGTACCCATCTGAATCACTGTTATGTGTTTCAGCCTAGCTATCTCATTAAGCTTTTGATCAAACTGCTTCTCAAAATCTGTGGCAGCAGCTTTAAGATCAGCAATTTCCTTTGCCTGACTTTTGGCTAGGGACTTGCTTTTCTTGTAAGCTTGCAACAGCACCTTATATTCATCTATAAGCTGATGAATATCATCCTCAGACTCAGATACATTCTCATCACTTGATGAAGAAGAATCTGAATCTGAACTAGAACAAGAAACTGAACTTGAACTTGAACCTTGTACCTGACTGGGTCCTGGCTGCTCCAGGATTTTGGCACTCTCTGTCAAAGCCATTAGCCCTTGGCATTGACTGTCTTCTTGTTCATAAATAGACTCCATGATCTGCATAAATTCTTCCTCTTCTTCTTCAGCAAATAGCCCTATGTAGGCTTCAGCCTCAGACTCAGTTTCTGAAGAAGAGATATCTGATAGAGTCTTCTCCTTCTTGGCAACAAAAGACTTTTTTTTCTTTCCTTTGAAGTGAGTCTTTTTCCTGTCACCAGATTCCTTTCTCTTCTCTGGACAATCTGCAATAACATGGCCCTGTCTATTGCAGCAATATCACACTATCTTAGATCCAGTTGCCTTGCTTGACTTTGTCCTCTTCCTGTCTTTCTTTGAAGGCTTTTTCTCCTGATAAAAGACTTCCTTTCCCTTAGAAGAAGAAAGTCTTGACCTCCACTGTTTCTTCTTCAAGAATTTTTGAAAGTGTCTAGTGAAGGCAGCAAAGTCTTCATCACTTTCACTGCTCTCAGTCTTTGTGCTGACTGACTCATCTGATTCTGATTCAACTACCTCTGGAGGTGGAGTTGATGACTTATTCCTGCACTTTCTGGGAACTTCTGTCTTGAATGCAACAGTTCTTTCCTTGTGCTCAGTCCTTGTTGATTTCTCCTCCTCCTTCCTCACTGTCAATTGCATTTCATATGACAACAACTTGCCAAACAGTGTAGGTGGAGGAATTTCCCCCAACTTAGCCATTTCTCTTATGGCACAGATCTTGGTGTCCCAATCTTTGGTTAGGGACCTTAGGAACTTATCATTTAGTTCATAGTTACTGAACTCTCTTCCATAAGACATGAGTTCATTAACTATTCTGTAGAACTTCTTGTAGCACTCAGTTATGCTATCACCTTTACCTTGTCTAAAACTCTCATACTCCTGATTTAGCAAGGATTTTTTATCTTGTCTAACTTCTTCAGATCCTTCCATATACACTATAAGAGTGTCCCACATCTCTTTAGCTGTCTTGCAGTGTATAAGATTCTGAAAAGTTGCATCATCAATGACACTTACTATTATGTTCTGTGCCCTCTTGTTCATTGTGGCTAGGACAATCTCATCCTTAGTCATCTCAGAGAAATCCTTTAGAGTTCTCTGATTTGCATCCAAAACTGAAATCTTCATGGGCACATAAGGCCCTTCCTTTACTGTGATGTAGATTCTAGGGTCTGAGGCCTCCATAAACAGCCTTACCCTTTCCTTCCAGATCCCAAAGATTTCCTTTCTGCATATTGGTAATTTCATGGAACCCAATTCCTTGTGATTCTCAGAGGAACCCATGTTTCTTGATTTTCTTGAATTTCTTGAAACTGTGTTTTGCCTTACACTGAATCTGCCAACCATGATCTCCTCAGACTGTTAGTCCTTTTTGAGGAACCTGCCTCTGATACCACTTGAAAGATATGGTACCTAAACACCTAGAGGGGGGGGGGGGGGGGGTGAATAGGTGACCTAAACTTTTATACACTTTAATGGCAGCAAACGGTTAATTATTACAGATTTCTAACTTTTGCACAGCAATCACAAAGCATTCACATCATACTCAGCACAATCACAACAGACACAGTGGTTTATAGTGGTTCCCCAAGATATGGGTACATCCACTTTCCCCCTTCGCCTATCTAGCAGTGTACTAGATTCGGCCAAACTCCTCCACTGTCTCAGAACCCAAATTGGTTCTTACACCTCAGGCCCAAAGCCTTTGCAACTCAGCTTTATCCAAAAGCCTACACTCAGCCAATCAAGGCCTACACTCAGCCAACCAAGGCCTACACTCAGCCAACAAGGCCTACACTCAGAGATCTCAATCTCCTACACTCAGGCTCACAAGCCCTACCCTCAGCCTTTATAGTTATAGGCTTACAATTCACTCAGATCCAAAGGATCCTACAAGTTAAAAAATGTATTACAGATATTAACTCTACAACTCAGAAATAAAAGAGGGGAGTTGAGAGTTTCTTGATGAGTTCTTGGAAGAACTCAGCTGGATTCACTCTGACTTAGCTTTCTTCAAAGCTTCTTGAGTAGAACTGAATAAGACTGAATCCTCCTGCAGTTAGAGGTGCAAGCGGTTCGGTTTGGACCCAAACCGAAACCGAACCGATGTTTATCAGTTCGGTTCGGTTTTTTGGTCGGTTTACTCGGTTCGGTTTTCGGTTTTTCAGTTATAATATTTAAAATAATTATGTACTTAAATATCTCAAGAAAATTTTAAAAAAGGTATGACAATTAAAAAATTAATATCATCAAGCTTTATTTACATACGATAGCTAATAGCTCATATTACATAAAAAATGATTAATTGTTTTTATTGTGAAATCGAGTAATAAATATAAAAAAAGATATAAAAAAATCAGTTCAACAAAATGTTTAATTCGTCTTGATGCATAAAATATGCATCACAAAAAATTATTTTAGTTCAAATGATATTAAAATTATTAAGTTGATATAATTTGTGTACATTATTTAGTTAATAAAAATAGTTAAAAGATCATTATTAGTAATATTTTTACATGCATTTTTAGTCGGTGCGGTTCGGTTTTTCAGAGAGGAAAACCAAAACCGAACCAAGTCGTTCGGTTCGGTGTAAAATCGGTTCGGTTTGGGCGGTTTGGGGCGGTTTGGTCGGTTTTCGGTTTTTCATGCACACCCCTACCTGTAGTTGTTCCTTGACCTCTGCCACTTAAGATCCAGAATGAATCTGAATCCTTCTTCTCAGCCTAGTTCCAACGGCTGATTTCTTGGATGGAACCCACTCTCTCCAACTTCTTAGATCTGCACTTGGACTGGAAGATCTTCTTGTGTTGATACTCTATGTACCACTTCAATAACTTGTTCTTCAATAATGAGAACTCTTTGAACAACTACTCAACAACCGTTTCTGTAAACTGTAGGTGCCTATTTATAGGCCTTCTTCATGGTAACCGGCTGGTCCGGTCCATAACTGACTTCTGATATCTCTGACAGGTGCTGTAGACCGGCTGGAACGGCAGCTGTCAAGTCATCCAGTCACTTCTTGAAAATCTCTAACTGTCTGTAAGTGTCGAGACTTTATGTCTTTAAGTGTCGACACTTATAGTCCAAGTGTCGACACATGTTGTGTAAGTGTCGACACAAGTCTACAAGGTGTCGACACAACTCCTTGTATGTCTCGACACAGATTCTTCTGCATGTGTCGACACTGAAATTGAGTGTCGACACAAGTACTTGTTCTTCTAGCTTTTGCTGAATTCTTCTAAGTGTCGACACATCTCCTTTGTGTCGACACAACTTCTTGTGTTGAATCTGTCAAGTGTCGACACTGCTTCTTGGTGTCGACACATAGTCTTCAATGTCGATACTTGCTGAGTGTCGACACAGCTCCTTGTGTCGACACACCTTCTTCTTGTTGAGACTTCAGCTGAGTGTCGACACATTCCCTTAATGTCGACACTTGTACTTAGAATATTTTTGTTGATCTTTCTGATCTTTGCTAAGTGTCGACACAGCTCCTTGTGTCGACACTTTCTTCAAGTGTAGAGTCTTTAGCTAAGTGTCGACACATTGTGCTGGGTGTCGACACTTACTTCATGTGTTGACTCTTCTGGTTGTGTGTCGACACATTGTGCTGGGTGTCGACACATACTTCAAATGCTGGCTCTTCTATTGAGTGTCGACATATTGTTCTGAGTGTCGACACTTTAACGTAGTCTCTGCAGACTTTTGCTGAGTGTCAACACAGCTCCAAGTGTCGACACTTTCTGGTGTAGACACAGCTTCACTGGGTGTCGACACAGCTCCTTGTGTCGACACTTCCTGTCTGCACTTTTCTTCACTGAGTGTCGACACAGCTCCAAGTGTCGACACTTTCTGTCTGGTGTCGACTCTGCATCCCAGGTGTCGACACAATGACTCCAAGTGTCGACACAAGTCTTCTTAAGTGTCGACACTTTCCCTCTGGGTGTCGACACATGGACTTAGAAACTTTTTGCTTCAGTCCAGTGATTACTTAACCTGCACAAGTAAACTCAACATACATCAAATACATTATGATGTATATCATTGAGTTGAGTGAGCCTTCTTCAAATCAGGTACATTTGATCAATGTACCCAACATAAAACAAATATGCTCTTAGGGAAAAAGTGTTGAACATGAAAGTTGTTCCCCTTGATAAGGCTTACCTCCACAAAAATTTTGAGAATTTTTAAAGGTATTTTAATATTTTTAAAATCCTAAATAAAGATTGTTTGGCCAAATTAAAGGCCCAAAACTTGTGGGAAAATTATTAAAAAAAATTTTAGGCTCATTTTAGGCTCTTCCAAAGGTTGTATCAAAATTTGGGGACATGAGGATAAGAAATGAAGTTTCCCAAATTCTAGAGCATATGGTCGCGTTTAGAATTTATTTCGCTCATTTTCCCCAGAAATGAAAATTGGAGCGCGCGACTATCTTTCCTAATTTAAATAATAAATTCAAAGTTGTAGTATCGATGAGAGTGGCCGAGGCAAGTAGCCAAGCTCCGGGTGTCCCGAGATTTCGTGAAACCGTCGAGTGCCTCGACTCTTGGGTCATTTGGGCATGCTCGGAAGGTGAGAGTACGAGTAGTGAGTTATAAATTATTCTCGACAAATAAAAAAGGTGTAATTCCTAATAAAGCTCTTGATCCGATTAAGCCGTGATTAACAAAGCAGAACTAAATTACTATTAGATCTTAATAATGGATGTAACCTGAGAAAGCCATTAAGAACTAAAATAGAACTGATGTGCCTCCTACGAACGGAGATTGAACTGAAGCCTCCTGTATGGAGTGATTGGACTACTAACCATTTTCCTTATGATTATTCCAGTCTCGTACTGTCAAGTTCCATTCAGTACTTTCAATTCAACTCCAGTCTCGTACTTGTCAAGTTCAATTCAATACTTTCAATTCAACTCCACTCTCGTACTGGTCAAGTTCAATTCAATACTTTCAATTCAACTCCAGTCTCGTACTGATCAAGTTCAATTCAGTACTTTCAATTCAACTCCAGTCTCGTACTGGTCAAGTTCAATTCAGTACTTTCAATTTAACTCCAGTCTCATACTGGTGAAGTTCAATTCAGTACTTTTAATTCAACTCTAGTCTCGTACTAGTCAAGTTCAATTCAGTACTTTCAATTCAACTCCAGTCTCGTACGGTTTAAGTTCAATTCAGTACTTTTAATTCAACTCCAGTCCCGTACTGGTCAAGTTCGATTCAATACTTTCAATTAAACTCCAGTCCCGTACTGGTCAAGTTCAATTCCGTACTTTCAATTTAGTACTACTCCAGTTTCGTACTGTTCTCACGTCATCCCAGCACTTAAATTATGCAGTCTTTATTTTCAGCAGCTTTAATTATCTCATTTCATTTCTGCAATTTACTATTTTAAGCCCGGGTCCTACACCGATGAGCAGTTGACTATTAAGGCCGAGCCTTAGATGGGGATAATCAGAGTTGAGGTATTCCTCCTGGTTTAGTCCCAAATAAAGTGTTCTCACGCTCCTTGTTAAAAGTTGAGTCGAGGGCAGCCACCCGAAGTTCGTAAACATAGTAACTCAGGCCGCCAAAGACCCAGTATGAGCTAGCAAAATTGACTGTTTGATTGCTTGTAAATTGCTTGTCGTGAATTGTGGCAGGTCAGTCCCTTTCGCAGACCGTTCGTATCGTTATGAGAAGGTCGACGACTCACGGTGACAGGGGAGATGAGTACCACGGGTGACCGACCGTTACCTTTCCCCGTCGGGTTTTCCTCCACTAGTCAGCCAAAATATCGTATCGTCGGATGTCGCTCACATCCAATAGTACACGAGGTTGTACGTTGAGGCCGGGGGTTGTGCAGTACGACCACCCCCAGAAGTGGGAGGACCGACCACTATCACCGACAACCACATCGGTGAGACCCGCGGGGCTCACTACCCTACTAAAATAGAAGCGGTTCATGCTGTGTAGATATAGGATGTGTGTGCACGGCTGTGAATGCCTGCGATATGATACAGGTTGTGAATACCCGATGTGCTGATGTGCTACTGGAGCCCATATTATAACTGATATTATTGCTATTGCCATTTCAGTTATATTATGTTATCCTTCCTTTATTATTGCTCCTATCTTAAAAATATGAAATGTTGTGCCAACCCTCTCATGTTTCGACTATCTTATAGTGCTGGGTGCGTGTGTGCTCGTCCCCAGGATATGGATCCTGGGAGGGGATTTATTTCTACTTAGCCATGTGTCTAACAATTATTTTAATAACCATTCGAAGGAAACTGAGTACCGTAGTGACCCCCTGCCGCAGGAGGATGCACCAGCAGTTAGAACAACTCGAGCAGAAGCACCACTGACATCTTCTGCGTTTCGTGACATGAGTACCTGCGAGCAGGATATGGAGAGAGAGTGAGGTGTTATGTGTAGAACTTGTACAGCCTGCGGGCTTATATAAAAACATAGGCTATGGCCCAAGTACTCATGTAAATATATATGATATTACATATATTTGATAGTGTTTTCCTGATAATGCTTCCGCAAATCACTGATGTGTTGTGAATGTTGTGATTTTAGCCAAACAAGGAGACCAACTAGTGCTTAGATAGGGTAGACCGTTACCCCTAGGAGCACTGGGCTGCCTTGGGCAAGTAGTACCCCCTCCAGCCCAACACGAGCAAATGTTAGGGGGGGGGGTGCTACAAAAGAAAGGGCCGAATGATAGAAGATGCAGATCAGTCATGGAAGACAGGGCCGACGGCTAGGATATCGACGACAGGCAAAAAAGTTGAAGATGGGGCTGACAGCTAGGACTGGCTGTAAGATTGAGGAAGAAGGACATTGGGAGCAGATCTGTTTGGATCAGGAAGCACATGTGGGAGAAGCGAATATTGAGCAATGGTGTTGCCAGATCTGGGAGTTCCGAGTGGCAATGAGCAGATCTGAGAGAAATCGAGCAGGATCTAGTATTGTTATCGCCACATGTGGGAGTTGCGAGAGAGCAGGGGGCAGAACTATCGAACATGGGATAGGGGAAGAGAGGCTAAGGTAAACCTAGCTCTAATATCATGATAAGATTGACACAAACGGTAGACACACACAAACACACAGACAGACACACAAACACAGAGACGGACACACATACAGACACACAAACAAACAGACACACAAACACACAGGCGCACGCACACACAAGAGGATGCCTACAACACCCAAAGGTGAGTCTAAGCTAACTCTACCACGAGTCCATAGTGCAACACACTTTTGTAGTCTAGATTGACATGATACAACCCCCCTACAAACAAGATCAGGTACCCAGAAGTAGATCTTATGGAGTCCAAATCTCCAGCCATATCAACATCATTATAGCCCAGTAGCTCTGGCTCACTATCTCCTAACCTTAACGTCAAGTCCGACGTCCCATGCATGCACCTTAGAATCCACTTCACAGAGTTCCAATACTCTACCGGTGTTGGAGAGAAACCTACTAACAACTCCAACTATGTGTGCTGTATCAGGGAGGGTGCACACCATCACGTATATAAGACTGCCAACTATATAAGCATAGAGGACCTTCTGTATCTCATCTTTCACCTCAGGTGTGCTTAGGCATTGATCAGCAGTAAGTCTGAAGTGAGTTGTAAGCGGCGTGCTCACCTTCTTCGCTTGGTCCATTCTGAATCTCTGTAGCACCTTCATGATATATCACTATTGCAATAACCAAATTAACTTGGAGCCTCTATCTCTTCGAATATGCATACCTAGGATGGTCTTCTCAACTCTCAAGTCCTTCATTATAAATGTGGAGCTCAACTGCCGCTTCAGCTCGACAATATACACAGTGCTCCTCACAACTATCAGTATGTCGTCAACATAAAGGAGTAAAATAATGAAATCCACTGGAGCATATTGTTTTGCAAATATGCAGTGATCAAGGGTGGTCATCCTGAAGACGATCTCCCCCATAAAAACATCGAACTTCTTGTACCATTATTGCGGGGTCTGCTTCAGGCTATATAAGCTCTTCTTCAGGCGACATACCAAACATTCCTTCCCTTTGACCCTGAATCCTTCAGGTTGTTCCATATACAGCTCCTCCTTAAGATCATCATGCAGAAAAGCAGTCTTGATATCCATTTGCTCGATCTCCAAGTCTAGCTTGGTAGCAAGACCAAGAATAACCCGAATAGACGACATCTTGACAACATGAGAGACGATCTCATTAAAATCAACTCCATGTTTTTGACTAAAGCCATTCACAACTAATCTAGCCTTATAACTGAGTGGTGTCGTGGGGTCTCCCTGCTTTACTCTAAAAGTCCATCGACTATTCAGAGTCTTCTTTCCCTTAGGCAATCTCACCAAATCATATGTATGGTTTTCCTGTAGAGACTGCATCTCTTCCTGCATAACAACCATCCCTTCTTTCTTCTCTGAGCTCTGCACTACTTCATCAAAACACTAGGGCTTCCCTGTATTAGTCAATAAAATATACTCATTAGTGGAGTATCTCAAAGATGGGTGTCTGACTCTATCAGATATTCATGGAGCGAGCTCAGCTGCTGGTATACAGACATCATCATTGATGTCCTCTGTAAGTTCTCCATAAATAACGTCCCCATGATCTAAAAGTGGCTCAGTGCCCTATATTTGTTCAGGCTCTACAACCTCCTCAATATCATCACTTCCAATCATAGGAGACTCTGTATCAGTATGAGAGTTGACCTTCTCAGTCTTTTTAGGTTCAATTATACTCTGATCCTCACAAAATATAGAATCACGACTACGTACACGTTTTTTATTAATTGGATCAAAGAACCTATGACCAAACTCGCCACTACGTCCATATCCAAAAAATATGCATTGTTGGGTCTTAGAATCCAACTTCGATCATTTGTACCGAGGGACGTGCATAAAGGCCTTGCAGCCAAAGACCCTCAAGTGACTATATGAAGGGTCCTTCCCATACCGGACCCTATCAAGAACATCCTCCTGTAATGCATAGCTGAGAGAGAGGTTGATGACGTGTGCAGCTGTGTATAAAGCCTCACCCAAAACATGTCAGGTAGCTTTGACACAGACAACAAACAGCTCATCCTCCGCATCAATGTTCTATTCATTCTTTTAGCTACACCATTCAGTTGTGTCATCTTGGATGGAGTCTTTTCATGTCTTATCCCTTGATCTCTACAATATTCATCAAAGAGCCCAATATACTCTCCCATGTTATCGAACCTAATACACTTTAGCTTCTTCTCGGATTTCCTCTCCACCTCAGCATGTAATTTCCGAAAAGTTTCGAGAATCTCATCTTTGGTCTTAATAGCGTATACCCAAAGTTTTCTTGAATGATCATTGATGAACGCCATAAAGTAAGACGCTCCTCCCATCGTCTGGACCTTCAGTGGTCTGCAAACATCTGTATGTACGAGCTCTAGTGGCTCGAATCTCATGGTGGAAGTGTGGCTCTGAAAAAAAAACTATATTCTACTTCCCAACCATGCAGTGATCGCATATCTCCAACTGATCCACATATAAATTAGATATCATCTTCTTCTTGGCGAGACATTTCAGTCCCTTTTGTCTAATGTGACTCAGTCTTCTATATCATAGGGATATGGATACACCATCTCTAATAATGTTAGCCTGAGCAGCTTCAGGCCTCTCCTCTATGTAGTATAGACCAGTCTCTCTATAGCATATAACCACTACTAGTGACCACTTGATAAGCTTACAAAAATCTCCACCAAGATACTCACGTGTCCTTCATCACCTAGCTTTCTAAATGAAACTAGGTTGAAGTGGATGTCAGGTATATGCCACACATTCTTCAAAATCATCAAACCTTCCATGTTAGTCTTCAGATGTATGTCTCCCCTCCCGATGACTTTAGGCGTGTCACTGTTGCCCATTCTAAGCACTGCACAATCATGAGTTGTGTAAGTGGCAAACAACTCTCTGTTGTGGGAGACATGTGTAGAAGCACTCGACAGTCAGGTAGCAGGACGTTGACTTCCCTCTACTTTGGTTCCTCTCATTATTCTTTCCCCTGCTCTTGCTCCCGCCTCTCTCTGGGCTCAGTAAAGTGGATATCAGCTCATGAAGAAGAGCCTGATATTCCTTGAGATTTCCTTCTCACCTCTTCGTTCAGGATGTCACTCTTGAAAATTTCCATAGTAATGATGTCTCCGAGGGAGGAGTTGATTAGAGAAACTCTAACCATCTCTCAAGAGTCTGGAAGAGATTTCAGCAGCCACACAATATTGACCTCGTCCTCAAAGGTCACCTTCATAGCAATAAGTTGATCAATAATACCTTGGAACTCGTTCACATGATCCAAGATAGGCGAGTCATCTGTATACTTAACTCTACAAGTTTCTTCAGTAGATATAGTTTGTTGATGGTAGTAGTTTTGACATACGTCTCGAGAGTCTTCCAAAGTATATTTGCATCAATGATACTTGCAACATGGTTGTAGACGTTTGGTTCTACGGGCCGTCTGATGATTCCACAAAGTTTTCAGTGCTCCTCCTTTCACTTATTTGGATCCGTGCCTTTAGGCATTTCCTCATAGATAGAAGCATGTCAGCCATTTGACGTAGATGAGATCTTCAATCAGTAAGTGCCACTGGTGGTAGTTCCCGCCGTTCAATTTAACCATTTGCTCGGAGCCTGAACCTGATGTAGACTCCATCATGCTCTGTCACTGATCGGACTGAACTCAGTTCTTTGAGCCGACTATTTCAAAGAAAGGAATCAAAGAGGATAGGGATGACATGTGGATGAAGCTTTCATGAAGTTTCTTTTGGTCAAAAAATGCTTGTTAGTTTAAAGGTAAATACGGTTTATCCTTTTCACACTTGTCATTAAATATATGGTTGAAAAGCATGATTAAAATTGCTAACCTTTTTCACACTTAAGAAAAAATTATCTTAACAGACCGCCAACAAAAAAAAACAACTCATTTTGAACATAAAGGGATGTATTTCCTTTGGTGAGGTCGGTCTTTCATGAGCTGCCCAAAGTTGTTATATGATTGCTATTATAGGCGGGGGTTGAGGAAGTTCAACAGTAGGAAGGCGTGCATACAAAACTTCGAATATCGAGCTAAAGTTGAGTTCACTTAAACAATGACTAATTTGAAATAAGCATACTCAATTTATGCATGGATACTAAGGGAAAATCTAGTACATTTACAATAAAAAATATAACGAAGAAAGTTGCTTCAAAATCCGCACATTCATATTTTATTATGTTCATCCTTATGATGGGTATTTTGCTATTCACACAAAATAACTATATATATTTTACCATGCACACTCTCATGATGAGTATTTTGCTATACGCACACAGTAATCATATATTTTACTATGCGCACCCATATGATGCGTATAAATCGAGCGCATAAATTGTCTCAAAAAAGTACAAGCGGTTGTCAAGCAAGTTTTTACGTGAAAAAAGCCCAAAAATGAAAAAAAAATCATTGGACCGAGATTGTACCGGTCAAGTTGCACTATCTTCTTTGGGAGTTAAAATTATCACTCCCTGTATCTAATTTTAACTCCTATATATCATTTTGTGTAAAGCATTGTGACGTCACTCCCCAAAATCACACGGTTAGGGGAGGAGTGGCCACCCCGCTTTTACACTCAGGATCAATGAGTACGCTAGCTGGTGTGAGACTAAACCACCCATTTTAACAAGTTGCAACACACGCTCGGACAACACCGTCCATTCGACGTAGCACACTCAGCATTCTCTACCATTGTGGATGCAACATAAACTCGGGTCAAAATTAAAGTTTCCTGATCAAAATATTTAGCTGTCAGGTAGAAAAGTTGGAGAGTTGGATGGAAAGTCAACCACGCGTTGACAACCATCCCAATTCTTAGAAAGGCAGAGATTGCACCAGATGACGGAAATAATTTTTTTTTCCGCATCTACTTCATCCATTAAGGATCCTGATCCTGTCCATTTCAAGTGAAATGAAGGAGATTCATTTCATCATCCAATGAATAAGACAAACTTGAAAAAAATCTTGTGGTGAAGTTTTTTTTATTAAAAAATCTTAAAAAACATAGAAAATGATGAACCCGTCGGATCTCCTCTCTTTCAATCTGGACCGCGAATTGAATCCCCTCCATTTCACTTGAAATGAAGAGGATCCTCATCTATCCATTAAATTAACACATTACCTTCATATGACTGACAGACTTGATTCTTATATAAGTTCAATACCAGTGGGAATACAAAGCATCAACAAATAAAAGTTCTGTTTGGGGGGACTTATTTTCACCGGTAAAGCGGTTGTGACCGCATGAACTGGACCATGTGGTCGCAACAATTTGACCGGTGAAAATAAGTCCCCCCAATTAGGGAGACTTATTTTCACCTAAGATCATGTTCATGCGCCATGCGGTCATAACAAGTGAAAATAAGTGCTCCCAAACAAAGCCAAATCTTTGAGAAAATAAGTGAACATAAATGTTTTTAAAGGTTACATGACCCTTGCAAAATTAGATACATTGATGTTTTATTTATTATAGGTCAAGGGTTCACAAAGCCTGCTTCAACCTCCAATACTAGCTAGGAGGAAGAGGAATATGTTGTATGGGAAGTAAACAGAGAGGAAACTTGCGATCGGCGGAGAGTCCGGGAGCCTCAGTCATGTCCAACTCCCCGCCAAAATACTCCCAATCAAAATAGTAGAGCAGATGCGCAAGAGTCATCTCCACAACCGCCAATGCAAATGACATCCCGGGGCATATCCTCCTCCCCGCTCCGAAGGGTATAAACTTGGTCTGCCTCCCTTTGAATCCCACATCGTCGCTCCCATCAAATCTCTCCGGACGGAAGGCATCGGGCTCGTCCCAGTTATTTGAGTCCCTCCCTATCGCCCATGCGTTCACCATCACCATCGTCTTCGCAGGAATCTCATAGCCCATCACCTCGCATCTCTCCGGATTCTCCCGGGGTAGTAGCAACGGCGTGGGCGGGTGCAGGCGCAGCGTCTCCTTAATCACCAGCTTCAAGTAGCTAAGCTTATCTCCCGACATCAGCTCTTCTTCCGCCATCGTGTTCCGCATCCCGCGGCCGAACGTCTCCCTCACCTCACTCTGCGCCTTACACTTAACGGCCGGGTTTCGAATCAGCTCCGACATAGCCCACACTAGTGTGATCGATGTCGGGCTGCTCCCGGCCACTAGTAAATCCTGGCCGGTATCAACAAACAAGCAGTGCTTACAATATCATTAGTTAGTCATCAATTAATGCACGCATATGCCATGATAGATTTTCTTTCAAGCTTACGGCGATGACGGCTTTGATGTGGTCGTCGGTGAGCGGGAACTGAAGATCGTTCCCCACTTGTATTCTAAGAAGAACCTCTATTATGTCATCTACGGCGAAAGGCTGCAGGCCTTCTTGGTTCTTTCTGTGCTCTTTGATGATCTCTTCTCTTATTTGCTCGAGATTCTGGTGGCACTCCTCCAGCTTCCGTTGGAATCCTGAATATGTACAACCCGTATTGGTGAAGGGTGATTCCAGTCGCTCGCGCAGGCGAGGTCAAAGTCAAAGAACAAGTCAGAGTAAATGAATGGCTTGAATCTCTCCGGGATGTTACCTGTGATGCGGGCGATGAAGGGCATCGATGGAAAGAGATCTGGAAAGTTCAGACCGGATGCCAACTTATCCACCCCGGTTACGGCGGATCGGAGGAGCTTATGGTCCGTCGTCTTCCTACCGACGACAGCCCTCGCGGTGATATTACCGGAGAGCTGCGAGATCTTGTCGTTGAGGTTGACGGAGACACTGGAGGCGGCCGCCCCTGCGATGGACTGTATGAGGTTGGATATCTCCTCCTCTCTAATGTAGCGGAAAGATTGGACGCGCTTGGCGCTGAGAAGCTCGAGAAGGCAGAGGCGGCGCATCTGGCGCCAGAACTCGCCGTAAGGGGCGAATGCGATGTCCTTGCCGCCGTAGGTGATGACTTTGATGGAGGAGTAGATGGGACGGGAGGCGAAGGAGATGTCGTGAGTCTTCAGGATCTCTTTTGCGGCCGCGGAGGAGGAGACGACGACCGCGCGGATCTCGCCGAGCTTGAGGCCCATGATGGGGCCGTGGATGGACGAGAGGCGGCTGAGAATTTGGTGGGCTGGTTGATGGCGGAGCAAATGGTGGAGGCTGCCGATGACGGGGAGGTTCCAGGGGCCCGGGGGTTGCCGGATTGCTTCTTTGGGGTGAGCGGAACAGATTTTTTTGATGAAGACAAGGAGGATGAAGAAGACAAGTAGTGTGATGATGAGAAGATCCATTATTTTACAATTCTCTGACCCTCCAAAGCCAATTCTCACTGCATCTTATATTGAAAATTTTTAAGTCTGCCCTGTCCTGAACCAATCAAATGCATGAAAACTGTTGTTTTTAGTGGAGACAGGGCTTACTGAATCATTGCATTTCACCTAAGAATTGCTCCTCTTATATTGGAGGAGTTATTCTGTCCGAACCCGAAGAATGGCCCAGGAGTGGCCGGTGGGGTGAGACACGAAAGGGAAAAGACACGAGAGAAAAACAAACTTTCATTAAAACTCGGCCGTTTAATCTGACCGTTACCTAATTACATCATAAGGAAAAGAAATAAATGGAGAAATGCGCTGATACAGGCTGGCATATTCCGTGGCTTCATCCTGTCCGTTGATGGAGTGAACAATACTTATTGTTTAATTAATGTTGAACATTGCATCCTCTACATGAGAGTATACATGGTCCCGTTGGAAAGCCATAGCGCTTGAATATGCTACACCTTTGGCCAACGATGATGAGTCTGAGACCGTCCGAATTAAACCCCAACACACGCCCTTTGTATTTTTAGTTTCCCCCTCTCTAAGGCTTCATGTGGTTCGGTGGTGGCGGGTCAATCCGGCGGGTGGAAACAGAGTGTTCGAAATGGAGGGGGAGGTGGCTGCTCCAAACAGAACTTTTTGAGACGTTTCTCAAGGCGGGCGGACGGGTGGAAACGGAGCAAACGCCGCCGGGGGTTTATTTGTTTACCCTCCTTCCGGCGGCGTTTGCCCAAAACAGAGCAGCGAAACGCTCAAACAAATAGAACTTAAATCTCCCTTCTTCATACCTCCACGTTGAAAGAGCTCCTCTCACCCGGTTATAGATTTCGGAACGGAGCCCAATTACAATAATCACTCCTTATATATATTGGCCCTCTTAACGTCACCAGGCTAAATCTTTCCCTGGCTATTGCTAACCGGGTTCTGGGTTTATTTGAAAGGCTTGAAAGTATTTTATCTTATTTATTCATTCGCAGTCTTAGTCACCGCAAATTATGGCGGGCACGACCTGCTTGCCTACAAGCAGCGTAATTCGCACAAAATATTCAGCATGGGCGACGGTGCAAAAATGCTTATATATATGTATATACTATATTAAAAAAATATATTGTGGTCTTCAAATAATCATGAAATAAAAATTCATCTAAAAAAATCAGAATCGTTTATTTTGATATACTATTTTGGTGAACGCCCGATCCAAATGTAAATATTATAATAATTTCTGTATCTGAATCCCCCCATCCCGACATCCCTCTGCCCTAACCACAACACACGAGCAAGGGCCCCCTCCTCCCTCTCCTCGGATGCTCCCGCTTACGCATCCTCCGGCGATATTCCTGCGGCCGATGAAGACATAGACACTTTGCCCTTTGTCGCTGAAGCCATCAATGTTCCCTGGCTCCCCGACAACCAACCCCGACCGACGGAGGAGTCAATCTACTGTACGCTTCTTCTTCACAACCGAAGCCCTGCCTCTCTGACAACCAACCCCGGCGATGCACTGCTCTCGGACTTCATCTTCAGGTAGATCCCCCTTTCTGATTCCTCTAACCCATTTTCCCGGTACATCTCATCCTCCTATTCCTCTATTTCATTCTTCAATTGTCTTACCTTTCTCATTAAAAAATCCACTCCCCCCCCACCCCTTCTTCAATCAGGGATGGTCCCTCAAAATTTCTGGAAATGAGAACTTCCTCACCCTTACTCCTTCAGGTGCTGAAAATAAAAACTTTCTATGCTGAAACCATAAGCAATAGTCATGTTCAGATTTTGTTGAGTTGTTAAACTTGGAAAAATGCAACTGATGTTTAATTTAGGAATAATTAAACAATGTAATTTTGCTTCTATAATCTTAATAAACAATAGTCCTTCAGATTTGTTGAGTTGTTGTTACGGTTGGAATCATGCTATTGATGTTTATTTGGGCTAATTTTAGGGATGATATACATAATAATTTGCCTACCATTTAGCTATATTATTTGGACCGATCGATTCATGCAATTTTTCCATGTAGTTCTCCACATCTTCTACCTTTGTCTCTTGATGAGAATGTCATATAGGTGTCAAGAGAATGTTCTTTTTAAAATATTTTGATTTGTGGATTGAAACCCCGTCTTCATTTATACTTTAATTCAGAATGCATCTCCACTGTCGAGCTTAAGGACAGTGATTTTACATTGTCAGTTCAGTATAATGTTCAACAATTACTGATGGTTTCTCTCGACATAAGCCTAAATATTGTAATTGCATGTCATAATAATACGAGAAATTACTGATGGTTTCTCTCGATTTAGGGTTCTCATTCCGCTTTTCAAATTTGTTTGTAAGCAGAAATTAAAAATCAAAACTTTTGATCAAACTCCAAACAACGACAATCCTTTTGGAAAGTGCTTGACAACAGTTACAGAATAATGTACTAAACAAAAAAGCTCAATCTCGATGCAAATGCCAGTTTTTAATTTCTATTTTGATTGTAATATTACTCTAAATTCTATCATATTTGACAGCCAGTGTTGAACTTTGGTTTACATCTACTGTTATCCTACATGTAAAATCTTCTCGAATGAAATGGTGTGCCTTTGTTCATGAAATATTACAGGTGCATGTAATATTTCTCATGATAATTGTATTTCTAACGGTAAATAATGAGATTAGCTAATGTTTCCCTTTATTCATTGAAGATAATTTTCCTACATCTTATGTGTTAAAGAAGTTTTGCTTATGTTGAACAACCATATCCCAATCTTCATTATGTGTTATATTAACTGAGATTTTTGATTGATTTGCAGCAGTTTAGGAAATTTCAACTCATTTAGAATGTTAAGGACAAACCAACACGATGTGATCAATCCAAGCAACAATTTAGTTCATTACATTTCACATGCGTAGATCAGATTAAAAAATACTATATTTTGTATGCTACAACTAAAAAATTATTTATTTTTTCAGGCTTCATAGACTAAACGATGAAGCACTGTGCAAAGCTAAAGAAGGATACGACATGCAAAGAAAAAAATGAATGATGAAGTACGCCGAGGTCGACGTCAGAGTTGGAATGAACATGAGAGTTTGTCCTATAATTGTTTATTTTGTCAGTTGTTTTTGTTTTGACTGATCTGTTATTGTTCGGTAAATTGAGTGTATAAACATTAAATTATTTTTCATTTTTCAAATTATTAAGTTTTTGAACTTATATTTTTTCATGTTCTACTTCCAATTCTGGAGTTTTTTAAGATTTCCACACCACGACAAATGTTGCCCTCAACAAATATTTCTCCCCTCATAACAAATGTCGCTCCATACGATAAATGTCTCGCCCACAACAAATGTCGCCCCCATGACAAGTGTCGCACCCACGACAAATGCCGCCTCCACGACAAATGTCGCCCCCATGACAAATGCAGTCTCCACGAAAAATGTCGCACTCACGACAAATGTTGCACCCACGATAAATGTCGCACCCACGACATATGCCGCACCCACGACATATGTCGCACCCACGACAAATGTCGCCCCCACGACATATGTCGCCCCCACGACAAATGTCGCACCCACGACATATATCGCACCCACGACATATGTTGCCCCACGACATATGTCGCCCCCACGACATATGTCGCACCTACGCTGAATGTCGCACCCACGCTGAATGTCGCACCCACGACGAATGTCGCTCCCACGGCGAATGTCGCTCCCACGGCGAATGTCGCTCCCACGACGAATGTCGCACCCACGACGAATGTCGCTCCCACGACGAATGTCGCTCCCACGACGAATGTCGCTCCCACGACGAATGTCGCTCCCACGACGAATGTCGCTCCCACGCCGAATGCCCCCCAGGCCGAAGGCCCGTGCCTGTCACTCGTATATATATGTATATATATACTATATTAAAAAGAAATATCATGACTTAGTAATTAGGTTAGATAAATAAGACATTGAGAAGTTCTCCACCGTCCGATCAAGATAGATCACCTAAAATAGGTCTGGATATAGCCGAATAGCGCTCACCCCGCCTCCCTCTATCCCGCAAAAACCCGATTCCATTCTCCCCTGCAGAAATCGCGGTCACCGCCATCGCCGATTGAATGCCAACTCTCTGTCTCGCTCCCCCTCAATGCCCTCATCTCTGTAGCTCCCGACATCATCAGCGCTTCACCTCCTCCCTCCCTGTAGAAAAAAGCCTGACGCCCCTAAACCTCCGCTTGAGATCTCTCCCTCCATCGCTTCAGTAAAAAACTTGATGCTCCTTGCCCCATTTCACTATTCTTCCTCCCTAAACCTCCGCTTGCGATCTTTTCATCATTGTTAATATTATCGTGAAGCGCTGATGGTTTTTGGAGAGATCAGGTGTCATAGAAACCATCAACTTCCCTTTCATTCACCATTTTGATTTTGGGAGAGCAGTGCATCAGGGCAACTCCTTCAAAGACTGCGGCTAGGGTTCATCTTCTTGGAGGAAAAATCATCAAAATCTGCAGCCGCATCTCCTTCCCACCTTCTTCGGCTCCAGGTTATATGCACACGGTTAACCAACCTTCAGATCTGCAGCAACCGATACCCCCCCCCCCCCCCCCCCCCCCCCCCCATGTCACGGCAGTGTCGTAAGTCTGCACTTCATCTTCTTTAGCATTTTCAGAAATTAATATCATCAGATTACCACATGTGAATTGGATTAGTAAAATCTGAGAGAAGGTTTTATTCCTTTTTCTTGGGAGTCGATTCAATATTCAGTTAAAAAATCCAATTTCTGATTAATTGCTAGAAGATATCAAATTTTCTTGATATTGATGCTTCAGACATATGGTTGATTTATACTTTTATTTTAGGATATAGAAAAAGGCAAAGATAATGTGCTTACCCTCAGTTTTTTTTCTTTTAACACAAATTTCATAGGAATGCATCCTATATGTTTGCTGAAATTCTTCACCGATGAATTTGTTCTATTTTATTTTCATCTCTTGCTATTTGTATGCATATTCATTTGTGCAGTCCACGACCAAGGTCGCACCTCACTTCCCAACACCTAGCTATCATTCCAATCTTGAATCATGTGGCCTGAAGTTGATAGTTTATGTTAGTGATATTGAGTTTTATGTCCGCTCGTGTCGGGTCCGACTCGGAACGGGTTTTTGGGTTCGTGTCGCTCTAGGGCTTGGCTCTACGCTGGAGATACTATATAATCCTTATTCCAAACTTGATAGGGTTATGTGGACTATCTTGAGGCTTGAGCAAACTCAATCCTACATTCTCAAGATATTTTTTTAGGGTTCCGCTCGTTCTTTCCTCCTCTCTCGATCGCGATTTCGCTCTCCCGTCAGCCGCCTCTGATTCGCGAGGGAGAAATCGCGAGTACCGCTCGGTGCCTCCGCCATTCACGAATTTCAGCACCAAAGAAGACGATTCTCGCCTGGTATCTCTCGTGAGCCGATCAAAAAAAAAGGGAGAAATCTTTGCAGCTCTCCAGATCGGAACAGCTCTCCAGGTGGATCACCGCTTGTTTTTTTTTTGGTTTTCCCTGCCGATCTACTATGTCGGTACTGTTCTACGGGGAAGTCAGTCGATCTCGCCGCCGGCTGCAGGTCTCTTTGTGCCTCGTGGATCTCTGCTTGGGATTGGAGAAGGATTTGCTAGATCTATCACAGATCTGGTCGTGGGTAGATCTTCGGGTGCCTTTGATCTCACTGGATTCCATCGCCGCTCAGATCGGGAGGGGGAGAACCAGTGCCCCTGTTCAGATTTGGTCGCTTGATCTATTTCTGGTTCATGTTGGCTTTGGAAGGAGATTGCAGCAAAGTTTTATTTATTTTCCGGATCTCTCTATTAGATCTCCCTATCAGAGAAATCCACTATTGACCAAAGAATTTCATTCCAAGATCCATTGCTTTTTGATTTGCTAGTGCCTGATTGCTGAGAAACAGAGTTGGAGATTTCCTCATCTTATAGTTCAGATCTGCACTCCTCTTCTTTAGGAGAGGATATATTGCAAATTCAATGATCTCCATTCTTCTTTGTGCTACATAGACAACAGAACACTTCAATCTTGTGTACGGTTACAAGTGGAATTATTGTTGCTTAGATCCAGTTTTTTGGCGACTGCGTTCAATCAGAAAGGAAGAGCAAATTATCTATTTTCTGTATTGGATTTGAAGACACTGGGTTGTCTCCGCACGGATCATGTGACTTTTTACTAGTTTTTCTGTTCAAGCTAAATAGAGATGTCGAGGTATAGCTCACTCGATATCATGAAGCTTCAGTCGTTCGCTCCCACTGATTTCCATGTTTGGAGACTGCACGTCAAATTGGGGATGAAAGAACGTGGAATTTTCTACACAGTTCTGAGTGATTACGCCACTACCCGAGAGGATGTGGACGTATTTCAGTGGGGTAAGGACGATGTTCTTTGTAGTGACTATCTTCGAAGATCCCTAAATCCTCGTCTCGCCATGACCTACAATGGTTGTAAGACTGCAAAGGAGAGATTTGGGATTGCTTGAACGCGCACTTCCAAGAGGAGGAGGGATCGTTAAGGATTCCACTTAGTGAGCAATTCTTCGACTTAAAATTTGATACAAATTCTTTTATCACCTCGCAAATTGTTGAACTGGAAAAACTGCGTCTCAAGTTGGCGGACGAACAGTCTGATATGTCCGATAGTCTCTTTGTGAGTCTGATTCTGCACAAGCTGCCTCCTGGGTGGTTCACCTTCAGACTGGAGGAGGAGACCACTCTGGAAAAACTCAAAAGACTCATCCGCCTTGAGGATCAAAATTATGGACATCTGCCGGTCGATAACCCGGATCCCAGGTCATTCGTGGCTATGGTCGGGAGTAGTCACCGTAGTACTTCCTCTGAGTGGTGACTGGATAGCGGTGCTACATGTCATGTCACAAATGACAGAGGTCTTCTCTCTGAGGTCATGGCAGTCCAGGAGAAAGTGGAAGATTGCAATGGAGGAGAGACCGCTGTCACTCATGCTGGGACAACTGAGCTGGTCCTCTCATCAGGTAAATCTTTGTTTTTAAAAAATGTTAAAGTAGTTCATTGTATAACTAAAAATCTGATTTCCATAAGCTTATTAGATAAGGCTGGGATGACCTTCACTACTCAAAATGGTAGAATGACCTTAATGATCAATTCACATTATTTTGTGTGTGCGTATATGATCAACGGAATGTATAGACTTAGCCTGAATAACGATAACATTAACCAAGTGAGTTTTAACCTTATTGATCCCAAGTTGTTACATAACAGACTAGGACATGTGAACTATAGGAAAATGCTAGACCTAGCTAAGAGTCAAAACATCTCTTTAGATCTGTCTATTCTATTTGACAAATGTGAGGTGTGTGCGCAAACCAAAATCACTAGAACACCTTTCAAGTCGGTGTCTAGAAGCACACAACTTTTGGAATTGATACATTCAGACCTTTGTGATTTCCGAAGTCATATCACTAGAGGGGGAAAAAGTATCTAATTACCTTTATAGACGATTTTTCGAGATATTGTCATGTGTATTTGTTGAGATCGAAAGATGAGGCATTTGAGACTTTTAAAATTTTTAAGTCTCGTGTGGAAAATCAGTTGAACCTTAAAATCAAGAGACTCAGAAATGATCGAGGAGGCCGTCCCTTTTAGCGAGTCGCAACACACGCTCGGACATCACCGTCCATTCCACGTGGCGCACTCAACACCCCTCCTCGCCACGTGCCCCCTAGCTCTGATACCATGTAAAGTATTGTGGCGTCACTCCCCAAAATCACGTGGTTAGAGGAGTGTCCGCCCGCTTATACACCCAGGACTAACGAGCACGCTAGGTGGTGTGAGACTAAACCGCCCCTTTTAGCAAGTTGCAACACACGCTCGAACATCACCGTCCATTCCACGCGGCGCACTCAACACCCCTTCTCGCCACGCGCCCCCCCTGCTCTGATACCATGTAAACCATTGTGGCCTCACTCCCCAAAACCACACGGTTAGGGGAGGAGTGACCACCCCGCCTATACACTCAGGACCAATGAGTATGCTAGCCGGTGTGAGACTAAACCGCCCCTTTTAGCAAGTCGCAACACACGCACGGACATCACTGTCCATTCCACCTGGCCCACTCAACATTTTGTACCATTGTAGATGCAATATAAACTCGGGTCAAAATTAAAGTTTCCTAACCAAAATATTTAGACGTCGGGCAGAACATTTGGAGAGTTGGAGAGAAAGTCAACCGCACGCAATGACAAACATCCCAAGGCAGAGATTGCACCCAAATAATTTTTATCTGTGCATCCATTAAATTAACACATTTCCTTCATATGACTGACACAGACTTGATTCTTATATAAGTTCAATAATACCAGCAGGGGGAATACAAAGCGCATCAGCAAATAAAGTCTCATAAAAATAAAACATATATGATTTAAAAGGTTACATGAGCCTTGCAAAATTAGATACATTGATTTTTTATTTATTATAGGTCAAGGGTTCACAAAGCCTGCTTCAACCTCCAGTACTAGCTAATAGGAAGAGGAATATGTTGTATGGGAAGTAAACAGAGAGGAAACTTGCGATCGGCGGAGATTCCGGGAGTCTCGGTCATGTCCAACTCCCCGCCAAAATACTCCCAATCGAAATAGTAGAGGAGATGCGCAAGAGTCATCTCCACAACCGCCAATGCAAATGACATCCCCGGGCATATCCTCCTCCCCGCTCCGAAGGGTATAAACTTGGTCTGCTTCCCTTTGAATTCCGCATCGTCGCTCCCATCAAATCTCTCCGGACGGAAGGCATCGGGCTCGTCCCAGTTATCTGAGTCCCTCCCCATCGCCCATGCGTTCACCATCACCATCGTCTTCGCAGGAATCTCATAGCCCATCACCTCGCATCTCTCCGGATTCTCCCGGGGTAGTAGCAACGGCGCGGGCGGGTGTAGGCGCAGCGTCTCCTTAATCACCAGCTTCAAGTAGCTAAGCTTGTCTCCCGACATCAGCTCTTCTTCCGCCATCGTGTTCGGCATCCCGCGGCCGAACGTCTCCCTCACCTCACTCTGCGCCTTACACTTAACGTCTGGGTTTCGAATCAACTCCGACATAGCCCACACTAGTGTGGTCGATGTTGGGCTGCTCCCGGCCACTAGTAAATCCTGGTATCAAAGAAGCAGTGCGTACAACATCATTAGTTAGTCATAATTATGCCATGATAGATTTTCTTTCTAGCTTACGCCGATGATGGCTTTGATGTGGTCGTTGGTGAGAGGGAACTGAAGATCGTTCTCCACTTGTATTCTGAGAAGAACGTCTATTATGTCATCTACGGCGAAAGGCTGCAGGCCTTGGTCCTTTTTGTGCTCTTTGATGATCTCTTCTCTTATTTGCTCGAGATTCCGGTGGCACTCGTCCAACCTCCGTTGGAATCCTGAATATGCACAACCCGTATTGTGATTCCAGTCGCACAGGCGAGGGCAAAGTCAAAAAACAAGTCAAAGTCAAAGTATTAGCGATGATACCAGTGATGCGGGCGATGAAGGGCATCGATGGAAAGAGATCCGGAAGGTTTAGACCGGATGCCAACTTCTCCACCCCGGTTACGGCGGATCGGAAGAGCTTATGGTCGGTCGTCGTCCTACCGACGACAGCCCTCGAGGTGATATTACTGGAGAGCTGCGAGATCTTGTCGTTGAGGTTGACGGAGACACTACAGGCGGCCGCCCCTGCGATGGACTGTATGAGGTTGGATATCTCCTCCTCTCTAATGTACCGGAAAGATTGGACGCGCTTGGCGCTGAGCAGCTCGAGAAGGCAGAGGCGGCGCATCTGGCGCCAGAACTCGCCGTAAGGGGCGAATGCGATGCCCTTGCCGCCGTAGGTGATGACTTTGATGGAGGAGTAGATGGGACGGGAGGCGAAGGAGATGTCGTGAGTCTTCATGATCTCTTTTGCGGCGGAGGAGGAGGAGACGACGACCGCGCGGATCTCGCCGAGCTTGAGGCCCATGATGGGGCCATGGATGGCGGAGAGGCGGCTGAGAATTTGGTGGGCTGGTTGAGGGCGGAGCAATTGGTGGAGGCTGCCGATGACGGGGAGGTTCCAGGGGCCCGGGGGTTGCCGGATTGCTTCTTTGGGGTGGCCGGAACTGATTTTTTTGATGAAGACAAGGATGATGAAGAAGACAAGGAGTGTGATGATGAGAAGATCCATTCTTACAATTAATTCTCTGACCCTCCAAAGCCAATTCTCATTGTATCTTCTTATATTGCAAAAATTTTAAGTCGGCCCTGTCCGGAAACAATCAAATGCATGAAATCAGTTGTTTTTAGTGGAGCCAGGGCTTACTCAATCAATGCATTTCATTGGCCCCCGGAGAGTGTGTGGGGCCCGAACCTAAGAATCGGTCCTCTTATATTGGAGGAGTTATTCGTTTTGCTCGCGCGGGACTATTCAAAACTGGTTCCTACGACCTTTGTGTTTTTAGTTTTTTCTCTCTCTAATAAATCTCCGGTAAAATTATTAAATTACTCCCTAAACTTTGAGAACTTTTTCAAATCAATTTCTAAACTTTCAAATGATTCAAATAGGTCCTTAAACTATTAAAACCAGTACAAGGAGCTTACCCCTCATAGGGACCAATTTGAGATTATTTTGAACTGATTTTAATAGTTTAGGGACCTATTTGAATCATTTGAAAGTTTAGGGACTGATTTGAAAAAAGTCCCAAAATTTAGGGATCAATTTGATAATCCCTCCTTCATACCTCCACGTGGCAAGAGCTCCTCTCACCCAGTTCTAGATTTAGGAATGGAGCCCGGTTAAAATAATAACTCCTTATATTGGCCCTCTTGAAGTCACGGGGATAAGGCTCGATTTGGGGGGACTTATTTTTACCGGCCAAGCGGTTATGACCGCATGAACCGGACCTTAATTAAGATCTTGTTCATGCGGTCGTAACCACTTAGCCGGTGAAATTAAGTCCCACCAAACGGAGCTTAAATCTTTCCCTGCTTATTGCTCACTGGTTCTGTGTTTATTTGAAAGGGTTGAAAGTATTTTCTCTTATTTATTCATTGGCAGTCTCAGCCACCGCAAATTATGGCAGGCACAATCTGCTTGCCTACAAGCAGAGTAATTCGCATCACACAACATATTCAGTATGGGCGTCTGTGCAAAAAATACTTATATATATATATATATCTCTATCTTTCACTACTCTAGGAGAAAAGTTATCATTGGTGCAACATTCAAAATTACCAATTATGCTCTCATTTTTATATTTTCATTACTTGACATGCATTATAGTTTATTTCAAAAAAATGTTCATTCAAGTAGTTACACTATCTCAAAATTAAATAATATGATGAAAATTTATTAAAATCCAAAAAGTTTTTATAAGAGCTCATACACCTACTATGATAAGCTTTCATTAGACATGTCAATGGTCAATTCAAAAAAGATTGTGATTATGCATATCAATGATATTTTCGTGGAGTTTCCATTAAACCAATAAACTATATTAAAGTTGATTAAATAATATTATATTCATTTTAAGTTGCATTAAATAATCTATAGGGGAGGAGCCCCGAACCTATCACAGTCGAGATACTGTCATTGTTGAAACCAGAATCCGGCCTCTTGTGGAGTTCTACCCTTGGGGAAGGGGTGGTCTCGCGCCTACTTTGCTCCTGCAAGAAAAACAACGAGAGAGACAAGAGAAAACAGACCCAAGGGCTCGGCAGGGAGGTCCCACCACAAACCCGGAAGATCTCTGAGCGCTTCCCCTCCTTAGCCAAGAGCCGAGCTAAGGTACCCTCAGAGAACACTTGAGAATGAGAGCAAGGAGGCACTGAAAAGCGTGTCCTCTGAGGTACCCCTTGGGTCTTATTTATAGATTTTCAGAATCTGAACTGCCAATAACCAAAAGGACTGACCTGGAAGTACCAAAAGGCCCCTGGTTGGGTCTGCCAACAGCCAAACTCCGCTGTTCTGAACAGCTATGCGCAGTCCAACCTGGTCTGCCAACAGCGAGGCTCCGCTGTTCTGAGTAGCTATTCGCACCCCCGGGCGGTCAGCTCGCCTTCAGTTCTCCCGCAGGAGGCGGGCGCGATCTGGCTTCGTGGCTCGCCTATCCTCCCTGGGCGAGCGCGAGCCGATAGGGGCGAGCTGCCTGTCTCCTGCCGGGCGGATCGGCAGCCAGGTCGCGTACGGGGGGTTGGCCGGCGGGTCGCCAATCGCGGGTCCGGCTCGCTTGCTGCGGGTCGCCAGCTCGCTCGCCTGAGATGGGCGGGAGCGGACCAGCCCTTCAGTCGTTCAGCCCGTCCTGCCGCTCGGGTGCGGGTCGCGGGGACAGGCCTGCTCAACCTTCCTGGCGGGGCCCGCTCGCCGGACACAGGGTTGTACACAATCCCCGCTCTTTTTGAGCTTGAATCAAGCTCGGAAAGAATCATCCAACTCGCGTGTTCGGCGAGCTCTGTGCTGAGCTGGCAGGGAATCTTTTGGTAGGGGCCCACTGTCCTGCTATAAATACGCACCGCTAACCCCTAAAGGAGGCTCCCCAGATCCCTTCATTTCCTTTGAACAGACCTTAATTTCTCGATGCCGGTCAGCGAAGAGGTGCGAGCTCGCCTGGCGGCGGCGAGCCTGAAGACTCAGGAGGAGGCCCTCGAGGCTGCCCCTTGGTTATCACGCGGGTCTCCCGGCCCTGTCTTCAGGCCGGCGAAGGGGAAGATTGTCAGGCGGTCTCTGGCGGGCGACTGTCCGGGCTCCAGCTCGGCCGCGGGTGTCGAGGTAATCCCCGGTGGACGTGACCTTCCGCGAGTTATTGCTGTACCTTTGACCCTTTGTTTTGCAGGCGATCCCCTGTGAGGGGGCGGGGAATGGGGGAGAGGATCGCCCCTCTCGCGAGTCGCCCGAGAAGGTCGCTGGTTCCTCGGTTCTGGATCGCCCACCTCCGGAAACTCCCTGTCCGGCGGTCTCCCACGGGCTGGGGAAATCTCTTGAGACCCTCGAGGGAGGGAACTTTCAGGGTCGGCCGGGCTCTTCTCGCCCATCTGTCGGTGCGGGCGACGTGCCAACCCCTGGTGAGCTGGTTTTTATTCGTTGGCTTTGTCTCTTGCTCGCTCATTCTGACCCCTCCCCGCTTGCAGGCTTTCACAAGGCCTCTCCTGAGACCGAGATGAGCAAAGGGTACTCGCCTCCGCCTGACGTGGACAGTGTTTCTGACTATCTAGGCGACCCGACCGATGCGGCGGGGATGAAGAGGCAGGTGACGCGGCTATTCCAGAAACACACACTGCTGCTGCAGGAGATCATGAAGAGAATCGATGACGACAAGGCCGAGACCGAGGCCCGGCTCGCGGCCTTGGAGGGCCCTCCGCGCGAAGCGGAAGACGACGATGTCACCTCGCCGGGCGTGCATATAACGCGAGCCGAGGGGCATCTTAAGAGCGTCGTGGAGCAGGTCGGCCTGGCTCAGCGGGAGCTGGTGGCGGTTCGCGATTACCACGATCCCCGTGTGCCGCCTCAGTCGGGAACGAAGAGGCGGCACAGGTGGAAGTGGGTCGAGTACTGACCCAGTTGTTTGCCCCTCGCTCGCGGGATACCGCGGGGTTATCGTCATTTCGTGGTTATCTTGTATTTGTAATTGCTTGCGACTCTTTTAGCCCGCCTGTGGGTCTAACTATTTTGTTGCTGAGATGCATTGAAATTATCGTGCTGCTTTTCTTTTGTTTTCTGTGGGCGGGTTAAGGGAAAGGTCCATTCTTCCTTTTGCGCTGATCGGGGCGAGGGCGAGCCGAGGAGCTCGCCAGACGGGAGTTTCCCGTCTTGCGCGGAACGGCGTGCGGGTGCGGGTTGGGGTTGGTTCGCCCGCGCTGGTCTCTCGCGGTTGCAGCCGGGCGAGAACCGTGCCGGCACGACCTTTGAGGTGCGGTCGCGCGCGGGAAGTCGAACCGTCGGGCCGATTTTTGGCTATCCGCACCCCGCCTTTCGGCGGGAAGTTTCCCGCCCTTTCTCTTTCCCTATAAATAGGCCTTGCAGGCCCTAATTTCTCCACCGATTCCAAACTTTCTTGCTTCCCGTTCCCGCGGAGTGTCGTCCGTGTTCGTCTTCTGGCTTTTTCTCGCGCGTTCGGCGGCAACTCGACGGGGATGGGCGGAGGCGGCGGCGACGTGGACGGCCGAAGCAAGTGCGCTTGGACCTTCTCCGAGCATGATTTCCCTCGCGCCGTTATCACAGAGCGCGAATACTTGGAAGCTCTAGGCGACCATATCCCAGCCGGGTTCTCTGCGAGGCGACCCGAAGAGGGGGAGAAAATCAACGACCTGTCTAGGGATGAGCTCGCCATCCCTCTCGCCCACTTTGAGGTAGGCCTGCGACTCCCCCTGTGGCCCGAGGTGCGCCAGGTGCTAAAATACTTCGGGGTCGTCCTGGGCCAGATGACCCCGAACTCCATCGCCGTCATGATGGGGTTCGCCTGCTTCCTGCGAGAGGAGCGGGTGGAGTTCAGCCTCGCAGTGTTCCGGAAGCTGTTCTCCTTCAGGGCGAATCGAGACGGGACGGCCTACTTCTCCAGCGCCCACCTCAAGGTGCGGGAGACAATTAACAAGAGCCACAACTGGCTGAAGAAGTTCCTATTCGTCAAAGGGGACTTCGGCAACGTTCCCTTCTCGCCGGTGCAGCTCAGCGAGGCGAGCTACCGACCACCCAGCCTAGGCGGCCACGAAGCTGATCTGTGCGCATTCTTCGCTGGGAAGAACTTTGAGGTCGTGTTCCTGCGCCGCCACCTTGACGATCTCGCGGCTGTCCCGCCGGGGGGAGGTTTGCCACTCGTCTTCGTTAGGCCTTACTTTCCCATTCTTCTTTCATCTCACCTTCCCTTCTTCGCAGGTGAACGCGACATCCCTCTTCACCCCCCTTACGAGAGCGCTCGGATTCCCCCCGGGGTTCTCGCCCGCGCCCAGGCTGCGGATGCCGCCCAGCGTGACATCCCATCGGTCCCGGCCAAGAAGCGGCCGGGCGGCGGACAGTCAGCGCCTCCGCCGAAGTCGGTGAAGACCGCGGATCAACAACCCTCCGCGAGTCAAATAAAGGGCAAGGCCCCCGCGATCTTGCCGACTGAGGCCCCCTCGCCCCTGCTGGTTGCTTCGACCAGCGACTCCCCGGTCGGGGCGGCGGGCACCTCCGCGCCGCCGGGTGGGTCTGAAGCCGCTGCGGAGCCGGTGCCGAGAGGGCATCGTAACTTCGGCTACGGCGAGAAGTACTTGGACGAGCTCGGCGTCCCGCTCCTGGCGTGGGACAAGGAGTCGAACCGTGCAACGATCTCGACCCTGCTGCCGAGCTGGATGGAGCAGGATACTATCGGCGGGGAGGCGTACAGCTTCTCCTTTGGTCTGTACTCGCGCGAAGACGCCGCCATTTATGACAAGGAGGAGACGCGAGTGCTGATTCATGAGAGCGCGCGGGCCCAGCTGCGCGGTTTGGAGCTGGCTCATATGGTGGGGAGACGCTGCACCCAGGTGGAGCGGAACGCCGCGTCCATCCAAAAGATGGCGGATGAGAAGGAAGAGGCCCGAAAGCTCGCTCGGGCGGACGCGGACCTTCAGAGAGGGCGGGCCGCCGCTGCCGAGGAGACCCTCGCGCAGTACCTGGGCGGGGTGGTACGCGCTCAACCTGAGTTATCCTCTCCCTCTCGCGAACACAGCTCACGATTATTCCCATTCCTTTTTTCAGGATGCGGCGACGGCGAGTCGAATGGGTGCCGAGATCGCCACCCTTGGCCAGGAGAAGGCGGCGCTGGAGGCCCGGGTACGCGAGCTGGAGGCTGCCGCCGCTGCTCCTCCTCCAGGCAGCAGAGTCTGCCCGCGCGAGCACCTCTCTGACCATGACCTGGAAGTGCTAATGCAAAAGAACGCAGCCAGCGCGGCGAAATACACGATGCAAATGCTGCGGCGCGCGGATCTGCTTACGGGCGAGGCGGCAGAGCTTTCGGCGGAAGACGTTGTGCCGGCGCTGTTTCTCCCCGTGCCGGACCCTGGAGACAAGGCCTTCCAGCCCCTTTAGGGTTTCTAGATCTCGCGCCCCCCCCCCTTACTTTTTGTAATTTACTTTTTAGATGAACATTATCATGTGTAACAATCTGTTCTGAGATGTATGTACGAGTTGCGCTTATACTTCATATTTTTAGCTATTGTTCCTTTTATGAATGCCTTTTTCGCCTGCCTTATTTTTCCAACGCTGTCATTGCCGGATGGCACGACCTGCCCCTGCGGCCCGGCTCTGACGAGGCGGCTGCCCGTCCGCCGAGCGAGGCGAGCTGGCTCATCCGCCGAGCGAGGCGAGCTGGCTCGCCCCTCGGCCGCATGCTTAATTCTCTGCGGATTCTCGCCAGGCCTTTGCGTTTACTCGACCACCTTTCCTGGGGTCTGAGGATGGGGCTATGCTAGACCCTTTCCCTCTTTTTTGACTAACTCTTGTGATTCCGTCTTGCTGCGCACGCTTTTCGAGTAGTTCCCGGCCTTGCCGGCTAGGTGGGAGTCCGACAACGCGATTTGTTCTGGGTCGCAGGTCGTTGCTTTCTGAGTCATTCCATCGAGTGACATCCGGCCCTGCCAGCTAGGTGGGAGCCTGGCAGCGGGATCTTCTCGAGGCTATGGATGACACCGAGTGACTTCCGGCCCTGCCAGCTAGGTGGGAGCCTGGCAGCGGGATCTTCTCGGGGTCCAAGTTCATTCCATCGAGTGACTTCCGGCCCTGCCAGCTAGGTGGGAGCCTGGCAGCGGGATCTTCTCGGGGTCCAAGTTCATTCCATCGAGTGACTTCCGGCCCTGCCAGCTAGGTGGGAGCCTGGCAGCGGGATCTTCTCGAGGCTAGGGATGACACCGAGTGACTTCCGGCCCTGCCAGCTAGGTGGGAGCCTGGCAGCGGGATCTTCTCGGGGTCCAAGTTCATTCCATCGAGTGACTTCCGGCCCTGCCAGCTAGGTGGGAGCCTGGCAGCGGGATCTTCTCGAGGCTAGGGATGACACCGAGTGACTTCCGGCCCTGCCAGCTAGGTGGGAGCCTGGCAGCGGGATCTTCTCGGGGTCCAAGTTCATTCCATCGAGTGACTTCCGGCCCTGCCAGCTAGGTGGGAGCCTGGCAGCGGGATCTTCTCGAGGCTAGGGACGACACCGAGTGACTTCCGGCACTGCCAGCTAGGTGGGAGCCTGGCAGCGGGATCTTCTCGGGGTCCAAGTTCATTCCATCGAGTGACTTCCGGCCGTGCCAGCTAGGTGGGAGCCTGGCAGCGGGATCTTCTCGAGGCTAGGGATGACACCGAGTGACTTCCGGCCCTGCCAGCTAGGTGGGAGCCTGGCAGCGGGATCTTCTCGGGGTCCAAGTTCATTCCATCGAGTGACTTCCGGCCCTGCCAGCTAGGTGGGATCCTGGCAGCGGGATCTTCTCGAGGCTAGGGATGACACCGAGTGACTTCCGGCCCTGCCAGCTAGGTGGGAGCCTGGCAGCGGGATCTTCTCGGGGTCCAAGTTCATTCCATCGAGTGACTTCCGGCCCTGCCAGCTAGGTGGGAGCCTGGCAGCGGGATCTTCTCGAGGCTAGGGATGACACCGAGTGACTTCCGGCCCTGCCAGCTAGGTGGGAGCCTGGCAGCGGGATCTTCTCGGGGTCCAAGTTCATTCCATCGAGTGACCTCCGGCCCTGCCAGCTAGGTGGGAGCCTGGCAGCGGGATCTTCTCGAGGCTAGGGACGACACCGAGTGACTTCCGGCCCTGCCAGCTAGGTGGGAGCCTGGCAGCGGGATCTTCTCGGGGTCCAAGTTCATTCCATCGAGTGACTTCCGGCCCTGCCAGCTAGGTGGGAGCCTGGCAGCGAGATCTTCTCGAGGCTAGGGATGACACCGAGTGACTTCCGGCCCTGCCAGCTAGGTGGGAGCCTGACAGCGGGATCTTCTCGGGGTCCAAGTTCATTCCAACTCTCTGAGCAAGCTTAGGTATGACAATCCTGGGGGGAGAGAAGAAAAGCTTCATTGTAATAAATCGTGTTGCTTACAGGAAATTAGGGAAAAAATCTCTTCAAGTCGTCTCCACTCCAGGTGAGACTCAGGGCCTCGCCCTCTACATTTTGGAGCCGATAGCCCCCCGACTTCAAAGCTTCCTTCACAATGAATGGCCCTTCCCAGCTGGGGTTGAGTTTCCCTACGGACGCTGACCTTCCTGTCGCGTCTGCCTTCTTCAGTACCAGGTCCCCTTCCGTGAACTGCTTGACCCTGACATGTTTGTCAAAGTATTTTGCCATCCTCCTTTTGACCTCCTCCTGTCGGATGGCCGAAAGATCCCTCAACTCTTCCACCATGTCAAGGGAGAGTCTCAGTTCCTCCCCGTTCTCGGCTTGCCATTCCTCTCTGCCCTCCTTGTCCATTCCGACTCGCGGTGTTTGAACTTCAAATTCTATGGGGAGCACCGCCTCGCACCCATGGGAGAGCTTGAAGGGGGTCTCCCCCGTGGCCGTGTTAGGAGTGGTTCTAAGGGCCCAAAGAACGGCGGGGAGCTGCTCCACCCAGCTCCCCCTCAAGTTTTCCATCTTCTTCTTGAGGAGATTGACGATGATTTTGTTTGCCGCCTCCACCTGCCCGTTGCTCCTGGGGTGGTGGACCGAGGCGAATCTGAGGTCGATCCCAAGCTGCTCGCAGAAACTGGTGAACTCGGCACTGGCGAACTGAGGTCCGTTGTCTGTGACGATGGCCTGGGGCAGCCCATGGCGACAGATGATCTCCCCCCAAACGAAGTTCCTGATTACCTGGGAGGTCACCTTGGCCAACGCCTTCACCTCCATCCACTTTGAGAAGTAGTCGATCATCACTAGGAGGAATCTTCTCTGGCCGCTGGCCTGGGGGAACGGTCCAACCAGATCCATTCCCCAGATTGCAAAGGGCCAGGGGGCCGTGATGCTCTTGAGTTGTTGGGCCGGCTGTAGCTGGAGGGGGGCGAACAGCTGGCACTTATGACATCTTCTTGCGAACCCCGCGGCGTCCCGGCCCAGGGTGGGCCAGAAATACCCCTGCCTGACTATCCTCCCCTCCAGGGTCCGACTCCCGGAATGACTCTCGCACTCCCCGGAGTGGACTTCTTCCAAGATCCTCTGCGCCTCGCCCTCGGACACGCAGCGGGCCAGCATCCCAGAGAGGGTCTTTCTGTATAGCTGCCCGTCTTTAAGGAGGTAGTAGGCGGACTTGTGCCTCAGCTTCTTCCTGTCTACTCCCTCCGGATACTCTCCCGTGGAGAGGAAAACTACTACTGGGTCCATCCACGAGGGCTGCTGGTCGATCTCCATGAGCTCTCCTTCTTCGATGGAGGGGCGAAACAGGTCGGTGATGGTGCCCCTGCCCGGGGGCCGTGCTTCGCCAGTTGGTCGGCCTGCTCATTCTCCCCCCTTGGCACGTGCCAGATGGAGAAGGTCTGGAAGGTCCCTATGACCCCCTTTACTTTGGCCAAGTATAACTTCAAAGCGGGCTCCCTTGCTTCGAACTCCCCGTTGATCTGGGAAGCCACCACCATGGAGTCGGTCAGGACCTCCACATCCAGCACCCCCAACTCCCTGGCCAGGCGTAGTCCCGCTATCACTGCTTCGTACTCAGCCTGGTTGTTGGTAATGGGAAAATGCACCACCACCGTCTGCTCGATCCGAGTCCCTTGAGGGTTTTCCAGAATCACTCCTACTCCGAGAGAATGCCTTCCTGAGGCTCCATCCACCCTCACCTTCCAAGGAGTCGGGCGGGTGAGCTCCTCCTTCGCCACTTCCACCACGTAGTCGGCCAGGAAGTCGGCCATCGCCTGAGCTTTGATCGAGAGCCGCAGAACGAAGGAGACATCGAACTCGCTTAGCTCCACCGACCACTTGGCCAGCCGGCCTGAATGCTCCACCCCCTCGAAGACGTTGCGGAGAGGATGGTCGGTCACCACTCGGATTGAGTGTGCCTGGAAGTAGGGTCGTAGCCTTCGAGCCGAGACGATTAATGCGAATGCAAGCTTCTCCAGCATCGGATACCGGAGCTCGGCCTTCCTTAGGACCCGGCTGACATAGTAAATGGGGAGTTGCCTCTTCCCCTCTTCACGTACTAAGACGGAGCTCAAGGCCTCTGCCCCAACCCCGAGATATAAGAACAAATCCTCACCCTCCTTCGGCCCCTGGAGCAGCGGAGCTTGTGTCAACTGCACCTTGAGGGCCTGGAAGGCCTCTTCACATTCCTTGCTCCATTCGAACCTCTGGCCTCCCCTCAGCGTTTTGAAGAAGGGCGAGTACTTCTCCCCTGCCCGAGAAAGGAAGCGGCTCAGTCCTGCTAGCTTCCCTGTCAGCCGCTGGACCTCCTTCGCATTCCGCGGGGACCCCAACTCCAGGATAGCCTTGACCTTGTCCGGGTTCGGCTCGACCCCCGCGGGGGTGAGGAGGTGTCCCAAGAACTTCCCTCGGCTAGCCCCAAAAACGCACTTAAGGGGATTCAGCCGCATCTTGTATCTGCACAGGGTGGCGAACGTCTCCTCCAGGTCCCGGAGGTGGAAGTCCACGTCCCGGCTCTTGATCATGAGGTCGTCCACGTATACCTCCAAGTTCCTCCCCCTCTGTTCCTTGAAGACCCTGTCCATCATTTTTTGGTAGGTGGCCCCAGTATTCTTCAGCCCGAACGGCATCATCTTGTAGCAATAGCAGCCGTCCCCTGTGATGAATGAGACATCCTTGATGTCCGGGGGGTGCATCCTGATCTGGTGGTAACCTGAAAAGGCATCTAAAAAACTCATTACAGAAAAGCCGACGGCGGAGTCAACCAGCGCGTCGATCCGAGGCAAAGGGTAACAGTCCTTAGGACAATCTTTATTAAGAAGAGAGAAATCGATACACAACCGCCAGCGGCCGTCTCCTTTTTTAACCATCACAACGTTTGAGACCCAGCCGGGGTACTGAATTTCGGACACGAAGCCGGCTTTGAGAAGCTTCGCCACTTCCTCTCTGATGGGTTCCGCCAGCCTGTCCGCCGTGGACCTCTTCTTTTGCTGGACGGGGCGTGTTCCCGGGTCCAGGTTGAGGCGGTGGCAAGCCACATCCGCGTCAACCCCCGGCATCTCCGCGGCGCTCCAGGCGAAGATGTCCACGTTCTTCTGGATGCACTCCAGCATCCTGCCCTGGTCCTCCGGGGTCAGCCCCCCGCTGACGCGGATCCTCTCCACCCTGCCTCCGCGGGTGAGCACTTCCAGTTCCACCACCTCCTCTGCAGCCTCCAGCCTGGACTGCTCCCCCCATCCTTCGGCGTCCCCTTCCTCCGGAACGGGGACCTCTACCTCCATCTCCCCTCCTACGGCTCTCACTTCGGCCACTTCCTCCATATCTCCTCCTTCCGCCTTCTCTGCGCAGTCCTCCTCCATCCTCCGCCCCATCTCCTCGGCTCCTTCCTGCCAAGAGATGGTGTTTACCGCGGTGACGTAGCATTCCCGCGCCATCTTCGGGTCTCCCCTAACCCTGACCTGCACCCCCTCAGCGTTGAACTTCAGGCACTGATGGAAAGACGAGGGGACGCAGCGGAAGGCGCTGATCAGGGGCCTCCCGAAGATTGCGCTGTAGCTGCTGGGGGCGTCCACAATGACGAACTTGCAGTTTCGGGACTGCCCCCCCAGGGTGACATGGAGGCCGACTCCTCCCTCTACCTCCTTCCTTTCTCCTGAGAACCCGAACAAGGGCCCGTCCGAGGCCAGCACCCTCTTAGCTTCCACCTGCATCGCGTCAAATGCCTTTTTGAAGACGACGTTCATGGAGCTCCCATTGTCCACGAGGATCCGAGAGACAGTGAAGTTCTCGATGGCGGCCTTGATGACCAGCGCATCACAGAACGGATCCTCGTGGTCCGGCATATCACTTCTGGAGAAGGTGATCCTCTCCTCTGGCGGCGGGGTTTGGGATGTAGAGGCGACGCTCCGCCGATACATGGTGTGGAGACTTGCCTTGCGGGAAGCCTCGACTCCCACTCCCCCGTGGATCACTCTGATCCCTCCTCGGGTCCCCACATCCACCCGGTCTTCACAGCGATCCTCCTCCGCCCGAGGCAGGACCTCCTCGATCCTCACTTCCTGCCGCACCTCCTCCTGCTGCTGCTGCCGACCCCTGTTCCCTCTCATCTCCAAGAACTCTGGGCATGTGGCTGTTGCGTGCCCCTCTTCCTGATGGAAGTCGCAGTAGGGCAGCTCCACCCTGAACTCTCTTCTCCTCCTTCTCATGACCCCTCTCCTTGCTCCTAGAGCTATGGCCATGGCCTCCTCCTGATCGGGGAGCCGCGGCCTCTGACCCTGCCTCCAGCCTGGTGGGTGGAACTGGTCCTGCCTCCCCTGATAGTGACCTCTCCCGTAGTATCCCCTCTGTGGCCCCTGCCCCTGCCACTCTGGTCTCCAGCCCAGCCTACGGTCGGGCTCCTGACGCCCCCACCCCGGCTGCTGTCCTTGGAGCTGCCTCTGCTCCCTCTGCTCCCTCTGCCTGGGCTCCCCCCTCCTCTCTTCCTGTCCTCTTCCTCCCTTCGACTCCTTTTCTTCCTCAGTCGCCCACCTGGCCAACTTCCTTGCAAATTCTGGGTTCGACGCCTCCCCGTCGACCTCTCTCGCCGCCCTCTCCATCAGCTCCTCGTAGGAGAGGGGGGGAATTCTCTTCAGCTTCCATGCGGAAGAAACTCCTGCTGCAGGCCCAGTGTGAAGGCCATCATCAGACTGTGGTCCCGGCATCTCCTGGACTTGGGTAACCTCCTCCTGGAACCGATCGACGTAGCTCCCCAACGTCTCGTTCACCCCGTGCTTTATGTGGAACAGGGACTCAGACTCCTTCTTCCTCTTCTTTGAGGTAGTGAACCTCAACATGAACCCTCGGCGCAGGTCCTCGAAGCAATAGATGGAACTGGCCGGCAGCTGGTGGAACCACTCCCTTGCCTTCTCTCGGAGGGTGATGGCGAAGAGGCGGCACTTGAATCCGTCCGACATCTGACGGATGGAGACTACGTCCTCGAACCACTGGACGTGCTGAACCGGGTCTCTCCTTCCCGGTGTAGTAGGTCATCTCGGGCTCCCTGAATCCGTCTGGTACTGGAGCTGAGGAGACCAGCTCGCTGAAGGGGCTGCCTCCCCCCACCTGGCGGGCCGGCGAGTCTCGCGGGCCCAACTCGCCGAACGGCCTCGGCCTGCCGAGCCGGGGAAGAGCTCGCGCCCCGGGAGCTCGCTTCCTCGGCCTTCTTCTGCCATCTCCTTCCCGGCTCGCCTGCCGGGGGCGTCCTCGCCCAAAGAGGGGGCGGCCGCGATCGGGATCGCCGGAGTCGAGCGCTCGGCCCGCACGCCGAGTGCGATCTTGACGAGGTCCAGCACCTCGTTCCTGAAGTCTTCAAACATTCCCACTGTTGCGAGAGGCGGAGGGGGCGGCGAGTTCTGCCTGTCGGATCCTTGACCTCCCGTCATTGAGCTCGCCGAAGCTTTTCTGCACTGACCACTTTCCACGCTCACCGCACCAAAATGTTGAAACCGGAATCCGGCCTCTTGTGGAGTTCTACCCTTGGGGAAGGGGTGGTCTCGCGCCTACTTTGCTCCTGCAAGAAAAACAACGAGAGAGACAAGAGAAAACAGACCCAAGGGCTCGGCAGGGAGGTCCCACCACAAACCCGGAAGATCTCTGAGCGCTTCCCCTCCTTAGCCAAGAGCCGAGCTAAGGTACCCTCAGAGAACACTTGAGAATGAGAGCAAGGAGGCACTGAAAGCGTGTCCTCTGAGGTACCCCTTGGGTCTTATTTATAGATTTTCAGAATCTGAACTGCCAATAACCAAAAGGACTGACCTGGAAGTACCAAAAGGCCCCTGGTTGGGTCTGCCAACAGCCAAACTCCGCTGTTCTGAACAGCTATGCGCAGTCCAACCTGGTCTGCCAACAGCGAGGCTCCGCTGTTCTGAGTAGCTATTCGCACCCCCGGGCGGTCAGCTCGCCTTCAGTTCTCCCGCAGGAGGCGGGCGCGATCTGGCTTCGTGGCTCGCCTATCCTCCCTGGGCGAGCGCGAGCCGATAGGGGCGAGCTGCCTGTCTCTGCCGGGCGGATCGGCAGCCAGGTCGCGTACGGGGGGTTGGCCGGCGGGTCGCCAATCGCGGGTCCGGCTCGCTTGCTGCGGGTCGCCAGCTCGCTCGCCTGAGATGGGCGGGAGCGGACCAGCCCTTCAGTCGTTCAGCCCGTCCTGCCGCTCGGGTGCGGGTCGCGGGGACAGGCCTGCTCAACCTTCCTGGCGGGGCCGCTCGCCGGACACAGGGTTGTACAGTCATGATTGACCGAAGGGGCGAAGCTCGCCGCTGTTGGCTGGGTACTGTCGCGCGACGTGCCCGACAAGGAGGGCAAAGCCCGCCGGGGGCGCGCAAAGCCCGCCGCCACGACTGAGTACTGTCGCGCGGGGCACGAGGGCCGGAGGCCCGTGCCTGTCACTCGTATACATACACACACACACACACAATATATATATATATATATATATATATATATATATATATATATTATATATATATATATATATATATATATATATATATATATATATATATATATATGTGTATTTTATAATATAAGTGACAATGTATGTGGGCCTCCTGTACCCATCGCGACAGTACCCGGGTTGCGACGGCGGGTTCGCCCGCCCCGACAATTTTTAATATTTTTTATCATTAAATATTTTTAATATTTTTAATATTTTTATTATAATTAGATTTTTTTGTATGATATAATTATTAACTTATTTTTAATATCTGCAAATTTAAAAGAAAAACTCAAAAATAATAAAATATATATATCTGTGTAGGACTGTAAGCATACATAAAATACACCTTTTAGGCTCTATTTGTTTGGGCGTTTCGTTGCACCGTTTTGGGCAAACGTCGTTGGAAGGAGGGTAAACAAATGAACCTCCGGCGGCATTTGCTCTGTTTCCACCCGCCCGCCTTGAGAAATGCCCCCAAAAGCTCCGTTTGGAGCAGCCACCTCCCCCCTCCGTTTCGAACACTCCGTTTCCACCCGCCGGATCGACCCGCCACCGCCGAAACAAATGAAGCCTAGGCTCTATTTGTTTGGGCGTTTCGCTGATCCGCTTTGGGCAAACGCCGCCAGAAGGAGGGTAAACAACTGAATCTCCGGCGGCGTTTGCTCCGTTTCCACCCGCCCGCCTTGAGAAACGCCCCCAGTCACATCCACCCTCTGTTTTGAACACTTCGTTTCCACCCGCCGGATCGACCAGACATTCTTGGCTTTATGGACAAGACGTATTTCTATTCAGGCATTGTTGGCTCAATTCTTGGTGGCGCCTGACGAGTGCGTTTTTATGTTTGTTTTTATTATATTCATTCTTCTTAATAAGTACTCCCACGGTACTTGTTTAAGATGTTTGTTGTTGGATTGTGACATCTCATCAATTCGTGTGCCGCAATAATTCTTCATTTTGGAGGAGTCCTATATTTAGAATATCATTATGAGGTAAATATTCTTCCAGAGATACTCTTCATATTTCGACTGAGTCTCGTTTTGATAACCTCCTCATCCTCAAAACTATATATAGAGGAGATATCTCTAGGGCTAAATAGAAGAGAGAAACATGAGATCAAGAGAGGAGAAGTTCATTCCTTACCCGGTCGGCCAAAGGAGGTGCAACAACGACGTACGAAGGTTCTTCCTCCTTGGCGGTTCGACGGCAAGCAAATCGGAGATCCTTCGGCAATTCCGATGATCGGTCCAGAAGGATCATCAGATCAACGATGAGTTCTCAGGCAAAGAATCTCTAGAGGCCGGTGACGCAGGCGGTTCCGCAGAAGAATACGAACGTTGTTCGTGCGATCCCGCCCGACGATATCTCTATCGCCCAGCGATAGCTTCCAGTTCCATATCAGACGATTTCTCTCGGCGCGTCTCCAATCTTTGTGATTTCAGCGTAAACTCTGTACTAAATTCTCTGATTATAGTGGATCTTCTCCGGCTCTCTCCATGTGGACATAAGAGCTTCTCTCTGAACCACATAAATTGATTGTGTCGTCTGTGTGTGTGCTTGAAATCTCGTTCCGTATTTTATTTTGTGATACTACGTGTGCTCGATTAAATTCCGTTGCGCTACCGCGAACTCGATCTGATTTCATAACAATTAGTATCACAGGAAGGCTCCACGTGGGTGATCGATTGGACATTCCGGTTTTAGGTTTGAGTTAATGGTAGGTGGCGACATCGGTCCGCTCCCTATTTTCTCAGATCTGATCCGTGAACTTAATCAGATTGTCTAGTAGAGCAAAGCAATGACGACAAAATTTGAGATTTTAAAGTATGATGACAAAATCTATTTCATTCTATGGCAGAAGCGGATCAAGGCGGTTCTCGTTCAGCAAGGTCTCCACAAGGTGCTCCTCGGCCAGGAGAAGTCCATGAATAAGGATGACGAATGAGTGGAACTGGATCTGAAGTCTATTAGCACAATCCAGTTGTGTCTAGCAGACAAGGTCATGTATAACGTAGTCGATGTTGAGACTACAGAAGACCTGTGGAAGAAACTAGAGTAGATGTACATATCTAAGTCTCTCACGAATAAACTCTACGTAAAGAGGCAGTTGTCTTCTCTATCGAAGTCCTTTGACCATCTGGTCACCACAATCCTCTACGAAAAGAATACCCTTAAGATGGAGAAGGTGATGATGACCTTGCTCTCGAATGAAACGAGGAGCAAGTCTGGTCCTGGCACCAGCAAGGGTTTGTTCATGAAGAACAAAGTGTCGGCCTGAGGCAGATCGAGAGACATAGTCAAGAATGAAAGCTGACTTAGGTCTAAATCCAGGGGCAAGAACAACAAGTGCCACTACTGCAAAGAAGAGGGACACTAGAAAAACAACTATCCAAAGAAGAAGCTTAAGGAGAAGATGCAAGAGAGACAGCAGGCTGCAGTGACATCCGATCTTGAGAGCAACGATGACGTCCTTCATGTCTCACCCAACCTTAATACCACCGACACGTGGATCATGGATACAGGATGTTCCTATCACATGTGCCCACACAAAAAATGGCTTTCAACCTTCAGGAAATGTGATGGCGGTTGTGTTTTGATGGGGAACGACTCAGAATGCAAGACACTGGGGATTGGCAGTATCAAAATCAGGATGTTCGACGGAACAATCAGAACCCTTACAGGTGTAAGGTTCGTGCCCGATCTAAGGAAGAGTTTGATTTCCCTAGGTACTTTGGAGGCGGTCGGGTACTCTTACACCGGTAATAGCGGATACTTGAAGGTCAAGAGAGGCGCTCTGGTGGTCATGAAAGAAGAGCGTTCTAGTACTCTCTACAGGCTAATTAGTACCATAATTGTTGGTGATGCAGCGGTCATTACGACATCAGATGAGAATTCCTCTTTGATGTGGCATGCCAGGATTGGCCACATGAACGAGAGAGGACTGTTGTAGCTACATAAGAAAGGCCTTCTAAAAGGGTTCAAGACGTGCAAGATGGATTTCTGCAAGACATGCGTTCTCGGGAAGCAGTGCAAAGTGAAGTTTGTGACGTCAAGCAAGCGCAACAAACAGATACTGGAATACATTCACTTAGACGTCTGGGGGTCAGCCCCAGAGCCTTCACTTGGAGGTGCGAGATACTTTGTGACCATCATCGATGACTTCTCAAGGAAGGTCTGGATCTACTTTCTAAAGAACAAATCTGAAGTCTTCAAAAAGTTCAAAATCTGGAAGACCAAAGTGGAGAAGCAGACCGGGAAGAGGGTGAAGTACCTCAGATCCGATAATGGCGGCGAGTACACCTCAGCAGAGTTTCAAGCATACTGCGATCAAAAGGGCATCACCCACCACCTTATCATTCCTGGGACACCGCAGCAAAACAGCGTCGCAGAAAGGATTAATAGGATGTTGTTAGATAGAGCTCGGTGCATGCGTCTGTTTGTCGGCCTACCAAAGTTATTCTGGGACGAAGCCATTAATACATCATCTTATCTAGTGAATCGGTCTCCATCGATGTCACTGGATCTGAAGTCCCCATAGGAGGTATGGTCAGATACTTCCGTTGATTATTCTGATATTCACATTTTTGGTTGTCCTGTGTACACACTAATACATGACTCAGAGAGGACGAAGCAGGATGCTAAGTCCAGAAGGTGCATCTATCTTGTCCAGAAGGCCGACACGAAGGGGTTCCAGCTGTGGAACCCTGAAATCAAGAAGGTGGAGGTGAAGCGCGACGTCATCTTCGATGAGGCCTCTATGCCTAAGAAGTCTCAGTCTCAATCTAAAGAAGTGGAGAAGACTCCAGTCACACCACTGGAGGTGGAGCTGGAAGTAAGTGACAACGCTGACTATCATGGTGATTCCTTCGACTCGGAGGATATTGATGTTATGCAACCTACTGGCGTGGAACCGTACTCAATTGCCAGAGAAAGGTGGAGGAGAGAGGTTAGACCGCCTCTCAGGCTACAAGACACTATAGCATGCGCCTTTCAGGTGATCTCCTCAGACCCCGGGTCATATCAAGAAGCTATGGAGAGCAGATATAGCTCTTAGTGGGAAATATCTATGCTAGAGGAGATGGATTGACTTCAAAATAACCAGACTTGGGAGCTGGTTAGTCTACCCAAAGGAGCCAAGGCAATCAACTCCAAGTGGGCGTTCAGGAAGAAGGAGTCCACATCCGGGAAGGACCAGTGGCGATGTGGGACATGGAGCTGGAGCATATGGACATGAAGACGACATTTCTTCACGACAGCTTAGAGGTGGAGATCTATATACTGCAGCCTGAGGGGTTCATTCAACCCGGTGACGAGAAGGTATGTAAGCTGAAGAGATCTCTTCACGGTTTGAAGCAGGCTCCGAGAATGTAGAATAAGAGGTTCAACAGATTCTTGACTTCACATGGTTATAGCCGAAGCCAGTACGACATCTGCATCTACTACAAGTTCCTAGCTAATGGGGACATTCTGATTCTGATGTTATATGTCGACGACATACTGATTGCTTGCAAGTCAGCTCGGGAGATCAAATCACTGAAACAAAAGCTACATGATGAGTTTGAAATAAAGGATCTGGGTCATGCACAAAAAATCTTTGGGATGGAAATCAAGCGGGATAGATAGCGAGACATGATTTGGATTTCTTAGACATGTTATATTCAGAAGGTTCTGGAAAGGTTTAGTATGATGGAATCTAAAACAGTTACGACTTCGTTGGGACAACAGTTCAAATTATCATTACAACAGTGTTCAGACTCTGAAGAGGAGCGCCAAAAGATGCTCAGGGTACCGTACGCTAATGTGATAGGATGCTTAATGTACATGATGATTTGTACGAGACCAGATATCGCTCAGGCTGCGAGCGTTGTCAGCCGATATATGATGAATCCAGGACGAAAACATTGGGAAGCAGTTAAGTGGATTCTGCGGCACTTGAAAGGAATGCCAGATGTTGTTCTAGTCTTCCAAAGGAGCAAAGATTTCAGTGCTCTAGAGGGCTACGTCGATTCCGATTATGCTGGCGACCTCGATAGGAGGAGATCTACTTCCGGGTATATCTTACTTCTAGGTGGAGGCCTCATCAGTTGGAAAGCCACACTTCAGGACATCGCGACTCTATCTACAATAAAGGCGGAGGACATTACTGTGGTGGAAGCGACAAAAGATGCCATCTGACTCAAAGGTCTCTCCAAAGAACTCGGGATTTCTCAGGAGGTGGTGAAGCTGCACTACGACAGCCAGAGTGCATTTTGTCTGGTTAAAGACTTGGTTTATTACGTCAGGACAAAACACATTGATGTGCGTTACCATAAGTTGAGAGAGTTCGTTGGGAGTGGAGACATTCAGTTACTAAAGGTGCCCGCGGAGGACAACGTTGCGGACATGCTGACCAAGCCACTGGCAGGAGTCAAGTTCAAACACTGCCTTGACTTGGCTCACATTTGTGCATGTTGATTGTGTAACAACCCAATTTTTCAGCAGGCAAAATTTTGGGGTGACACGGCCTGGGACACGGGCGTGTCCCTAGGCGTGTCCTGCTTGGGTGCGGAGTCGTGCCGAGATCGACAAAAGTCGTTCGACGAAAAGTGTTTGGGTGGTCACGCCCTGGAACACGGGAGTGACAGAGGGCGTGTCCCGCTCGGGTTCGGTGTCAGGTCGACGAAATGTTGTGTTCAACGAATTGAGCTCGACGATTTAGCAAAGGCTTCGTGGGCTGGCAAATTATCGAACGGAAATCGTCGACCGCGGAATCGTCGAACGGAGATCGTCGAGCGCTGGGCCAATCATCGAGCTCTGGGCCAATTCGACGATCGCTGCCCTATCGTCGAGCGGAAATCGTCGAACGTGCGGAATCGTCGAACGGAAATCGTCGAATGCGCGGAATCGTCGAACGGAAATCGTCGAATGCATTGTTTGACGATCGCTGGCGGCCTAGACGATCGCTGATGAGCTCGACGATTGCTGCCTAATCATCGAACGCAGATCGTCGAGCGCAGATCTGTGTCACGGGCGTGACTTTGGGCGTGTCCCGTGGCAGTGACCTGTTTTGGGGGATAAGGCGGGTTGAGCGCCGCTTTGAGTATACGGGCGTGTCACAGGGCGTGTCAGACGCGAAAATCGGTTTTCCCAATTTTTCGTAGCCGTCCATTTTTCTCAGCTTGGATCCAAGGGCGGAGCTTCTTTCCTGCTTCCTTAAGGCCGAAAACAAAGAACGTATTCTCATTTTGTTATTGCCTTCATCTTTCTACAAGTTTAGAGAGAGAAAGGGAAAGGAAGATGGAGAAGAAGAAGAGGGGTTGTTCAGTGGTGGAGCTTGTGAGTGTCAAGCGGTAATTCGAGGCCAATTTTGCGGAGGAAACACTCTTTCTAGCCAGCTAGGAACTTCATGGCACCAAAGCGGTCTTCAAGTGTAACGACTTTTCTTGCTAGCCACATGAAGGCTTCCTTTTTGGCATATGTTTGTGATTCCCCCACCAAGAGGTGGCTGCAGCCCGGTAGCGACGCCTAGAGCGGAGCCATGACACTATCACGTTGTATCGGCTAGGGTCGTTAAAGTCTTTTGGGTGATTCATGGAATCCCTTTTTGTTGGCATATAGATCCGGAAATGGAGTACGGAATAAGCATGCTGTGTGAAGCCCATCTGGACAGGTTGGTCTGGATTGGTGATGTTGCATACGAATCGGAGAAGACTCCGTGATAAACGTGTAGTTTAAGGAGTCAACGGGTTATGCATGTGAAGGGTAGTAGCAGGAAGTACTGGAGTGGTAGTCTAGGAAATATCCGTGTTCTGGTTGTGCTATTGGGTCGTACCTGTGAACGAGTAATAGGAAGTACTGGTGTGACCAGGAAATGCCATTTGTGATGCTTGATGTCGTAGGTGGTACCTGTGAAGAGAGTAGCAGGAAGTACTGGTGTGCACAGGAAAGACCCCTGACATTTGTGATATGGCGGTGTCGTACCTGTGAACGAGTAACAGGAAATACTGGTGTGCCCAGGAAAGACTCGCTAATGTTGTAAGATGAATTGGTGTAATGAAATACTTAGGCTTGAATGTCAAGAACAGGATTGGTGAGACCGACCCGCGCCTTTGATTAAGCCGCGAGTACGTCGTACTCGGTGAAGGCAAGGCGATTTGAGCAACGGGGGATGGAGGATCCGACCTGCGTTATGTCCGTCCGACGTGGACCAAAAGGTGCGGTCTGTTGGAGCGCATAGCGAGAGTCTTAGGCCTGCGTGCCATGACACAATGGGGGGCTACGGGCCATCCCGGTGTTTTAAGACTAGAACTCTGGCTGCACGCCATGGAGTAAATGCTCAAGAGAGTTATCGTTGGGTTGTGGCCCTGATACGGTGGTGGGCAACTGATTTGCCAGTACACCAAGAATGTGCCCTGAGTGCACGGACCGTTGGGCCGGGTGGCTGACGGTTGTGATGACATGTGTGCGTGAAAGCATATTATATGAGATATATTGTCATGCTTGTGATATGATATACCTGCAGGGAAGATTACCGCTGCCCCGAGAAAAGTGGTAGGGTCGTTATAATTTGGTCAGCTGAACGCTGACCATTGCTTCTGTTTGCCACCGTTGGGTGGATTGTCCCTGTTTATGTGCTGGAGAGCCAAGCGGGACGCATAAAGGTTGATGTCCCTACTGCTGCTGCTGCTAGCCCTCGAAGGCTAATTGAATGAATGATGTGTTTTCTTTTGATGTGGCCGGCCTGCGTGCCAATGTTTGGGTCACTGTTTGAAAGCCTTGTAAGGCCGTAGGCCAACAATGTGTATATGTTGTAAGACATTCCTATATGCTATAAACTGTGGAGTTTGATATATTGGACATTCAAGTGTGGAGTTCAAAGTGTTAGTATAGGCTTCCGATAGAATGCAATGTGTTAAGGTGCGCTGCGCTACTCTGGTATCATCCCGTACCTTCACCGCCTGTTTTGTTATATATGCTGTGGGGCCCCGGCCGGACCTTCAAGTATATACCATATGAACGGATAGGGTTGTTACAGATTGGGATGACCCCAGGGAGAGGGGGTAGGACGTCGGAGGGAGAAGATCAAAGCTGCAGGTGGAGTTCGTTATTTTGAGACGTTAAGGTGGAGATTGTTGGATTGTGACACCTCATCAATCTGTGTGCCTCGGTAATTGATTTTGGAGGAGTTCTATATTTAGAATATCATTTTGAGGTAAATACTCTTCTAGAGATACTCTTCCTATTTCGGTTGAGCCTTGTTTTGGCAACCTTCTCATCCTCAAGGCTATATATAGAGGGGATATCGCTAGGGCTAAATAGAAGAGAGAAACATGAGATCAAGAGAAAAGAAGTTCAGTCCTTGTCCGGCCGGCCAAAGGAGGTGCAGCGGCAGCGTAAGAAGGTTCTTCCTCCCGGGCGGTTCGACCGCGAGCAAATCGGAGACCCTTCTGCAATTCCGGTGATCGGTCCAGGAGGATCATCAGATCGGCGGCGAGTTCTCAGACGGAGAATCTCTTGAGGCTAGCGACGCAGGCAGTTCTGCAGAAGAAGACCAACCCTGTTCGTGCGATACCGCCCGACAATATTGCAATCGCCCGACGATAGCTTCCAGTTCCAAATCAGACGATTTATCTTGGCATGTCTCCGATCTTTATGATTTCCGGATAAACTCTGTGGTAAATTCTCTGATTATAGTGGATCTTCTCTGATGCTCTCCCCGTGGATGTAGGAGCTTCTCTCCGAATCACGTAAATTGATTGTGTCGTCTGTGTGTGTGCTTGAAATCTCGTTTCGTATTTTATTTTGCGCTATTGTGTGTGCTCAATTAAATTCTGATGCGCTACCGCGAACTCGATCCGATTTCATAAGAGTTTGTTGGGGTTTAAATACTAGAAGATGAATTTAACGTTTGAAAATTAACATATAGCGTGAGGGTAATTAAGAGCGTGTGTGGATAATCCGAGCGGACAAATTGGGCTACATCGGGTGGGTCATTACATTTGTTGCGACCAAACTCGACTGTATAACCCGTAATTCATCGAGATCAGAAGTACCCTAGCAGACGGCTATCCGCAGACCATTTGGCGAGCTTGGGTGAGCAGAGGCGAGCTTGAGCGAGCAGAGGCGAGCTGTGGCGAGCTTGGGAGAGTAAAGGCAAGCTTGGGCGAGCAGAGGCGAGCTGTGGCGAGCTGTGGGCGAGCAGAGGCGAGCTGTGGCGAGCTTGGGAGAGCAAAGGCGAGCTTGGGCGAGCTGTGGCGAGCTTGGGCGAGCAGAGGCAAGCTGTGGCGAGCTTGGGCGAGCAGAGGCGAGCAGTGGCGAGCTTGGGAGAGCAAAGGCGAGCTTGGGCGAGCAGAGGCGAGCTTGGGCGAGCAGAGGCGAGCTGTGGCGAGCTTGGGCGAGCAGAGGCGAGCTGTGGCGTGCTTGGGAGAGCAAAGGCGAGCTTGGGCGAGCAGAGGCGAGCTGTGGAGAGCTTGGGCGAGCAGAGGCCAGCTGTGGCGAGCTTGGGCGAGTAGAGGCGAGCTACGGCGAGCTTGGGCGAGCAGAGGCAGCAGTGCAGCTGTGGCGAGCTTGGGCAGAGGTAAGCTGTGGCGAGCTGGCGAGCATGGCGAGCTTGGGCGAGCAGGCGAGCTTGGGCGAGCAACTCGCGAGTATGGCGAGTATCTCTTGGAACTCGCTGGCAGAATTGGATACTCGCCTACCCCCCCCCCCCCCCCCCCCCCCCCCCAGGATTTCTCTATAAATAGCCCCCTAGGGGTACTGGAAAGAGGACTTTTGGAGCGGCCGAGGTTCCCCAAGGTGGATACTCGCCCAGTCCATGCCTGCCCAGTACCTCGCCCAACCTTTTAGTTGCGGAGGGGAAGCTTCTTCCAAGCTTCCGGGTACGTGGTGGGACCTCCCTGCTGGAGCACTTGAGATGTGCTTGTAGATAGTTTCCTTCCTTTCTCGCTAGCCACTTGAAATATGACGTCGGATCGTAGAATCAGTAACCTTAGGCTGCCTTGATCCTATTTTCAAGGTCGGGAATTTTCCTGGCTTCAATATCGACGTTCTAACCGGACCGGAGTAACTTGGACCATCTTTGCTCACGGAGAGGTCGAACGCGCACACAGTCAATGAGAGAGAAAATGTACGCGATGTTTTGACGTGTAAAAATTCCTCAACTGAATAAAAAACCACGCGACCGGGTCTGTGCCAGCCAATTCATCTCCCAACTCTCAACGGTGCGGTTGCCGCCTCGCCGGCCATTGGGGCCAACGTGATATGCTTAGGCTTGGTTTGACATGGCGAGAGCAGTCACTTTTAATCGTCAAAACTTTTTTTAAAAAAATTGTATTAGAGTTGGAGTAATTTCGAGTCGAGTTTGAACAATTTGGGCTCCACTTGAAATTAAAATTTTTGAACGGAGCTCGGCTCGAAATCGATATTGATTTTGAGTCGTCCTGGTTTCACTTGAAATGCCTCAATTTTGAACCGGCTCGAATTACAATCGAGCGAACTCGAAATTAAGCAATTTTCTTTTTATTCATAGTCGACTCAAAATTAAATTTAACAACCTCTAAATTATGAAATGAAATACTTAATGACTACTCTTCTTATTTATGCTTAAATTTTACAGTTTAAATTTTCAAATGCTAATATAATAATAAATACATGATATTTTTGATCAATTCAAGCCGATTAAAATCATATTTTGGGCGATTCAGAATTTGCGCAAATCGACCCAAAATGTGATTTTAGTGTAGTATTCAAACACTTTTCAAGAGACTTTGAAATTTCGATTAATATGCTCGACCGCATATTAGAGTGTGATTGTTAACCGCAAACCGTTATTGGCTAGTCGCACCACAAAATCTCCTAACTTTTCACGTCTTTTCGAAATACGACTTGTACATGTAATTTCAGGAAAAGTGTTCAACACGAAAGTTGTAGATCTCGACGAGATCTACAACTTTCGTGTTGAACACTTTTCTTGAAATTACATGTACAAGGCGTATTTCTTAAAAGCGCAAAATGTGTGCATATTTGAAAAGTACGACTTGGACATGTATTTTTAGGAAAAGTGCATGCACAACTTTCCCGTTGAGCACTTTTTCTAAAATTGCATGTACAAGACGTATTTCGAAAAAATGTAAAAAATTATGAAATTTTGAGATGTATCTAATTACCAATCACGTATTAGAGCGCCGGCCATGCCGCTTGCAGGGGTCCAAAATTTGAGATTATCACGGTCCATGGATATTAAACTATGGCCGACTACTGCCAAAATGTTTTGAGCATTATTAATGATATAAAAAAAAACTATCCGGTAAACAATTTAGCAGGTAGAAATTATTTGAATACGCGACTATAAATTGACAAATATTTTTTTTTAAAAAAACATTATCTATATTTTCCACTTGCAATTTTAAATACACAAATTTATTTTAATTCGTGAAATGAACATTTTTTTGACGCTGATATTAGCATCATAGTTTTGACTATTATCAGTTTTGTCTATCTGTAAGTATTATTTTTTAAAATTGCTATCCTCAAGTATGAAAGCTATCCGCACTCAAAAATTGGAAAAAGGGAGGAGCAGAGCACCACCGTCTGGAGGAGAAATGAAAGCTTGAGAATCGCGGAATAGAGGAGCACACACCGCCAAGAGGAAGAGAGATCGTAGGATGGGGAAAAGATAGCTGCCGGATAATTGAGGAGAACGCGTCGGGATAAAGAACGCCGCTCGGGAAATGGAGGAGGAGCACTTGCAGGATTTGGAGCCCGGCCTTCAGGCCGGACGGAAAGAGAGGAGGAAGGATTGCCGGCGAAATCACGGTTTGGAGGGGAGGCGGAAGCACGAGAGGGGTGTGTGCAAAAAAAAATAATTTTGTAAAGTGTTTGCTAGTAGGAATTCTAAAAGTTCAAAAAACTCAAAGTTTAAGTATGAATAGCCAAGAATACTATGTTAATATCAAGGTTTTTTTATATATTCAACACACATAAGTAAGAATGGATAATTCTACATACATCTAAAATTCATCTAAATATCACAAAGTGTGGGCCCCACATACCTATTTCCATAACAAAAACACCGGAGTACTATTCCAAACTCTGCAAAGTCAAATAATTTTTTTTTATTTTATTGTATGAGGCCCACTTTTTGTGATATTTATGTGAATTTTAGGTGTATGTAAAATTATCCAATAAGAAGATATTGTGCGGACAATCAATGAAGCAGGTATCTCTGAATGGGCTACTAGTAAAAATGGGGTCCTGGGGTGTAAAGTGCAGCTTTTGCACTGGAGGTAAAGTGTGGTTATATGATTTGGACATGTGGATTAATATAATCCAGTGGTCCCTATTTTTTTTTCTCAAAGCAAAAAGTTTTTGTCATGTACTTAGTTCCTTTTAATCTTCAATAAAAAAATGGCGGAGGAGTTCTCGCGTGCACCGTCATTTCATCTTAGTTCGCAACTTCATCTTCCTTCTTTAATAAAAAGCTCGAAAAAATTGGCGGAAGAGTTCCCGCCTGCACCTCATTTCATCTTGCTTCGCCATTTCAGTCTTGTTGCTTCACCATTTCAATCTTGCTTGTTTGGTAAAGGGAGGAGGAGACGGGTATAGCAATGAAATAGCGGTGCAGAATGCCGGGAATTCTTATGCTAATTTGTTTTTCCAGTTTTTTATCAAAATAGGTAGATGAAATAGCTAAGCAGAAGTACTGTAATGACGAAGCAGGAATCTGGAGCTATTTTCTCTGCAAGTTATATAAAAAAATGTCTGAAATGCTCTCTGATTTGGCACAAAATGGCTGAAAAAATTTCAGATCACATGTAATTAAAAAAAAAACAAGAATCTGGAGCATGTTATATAAAAACTGGGCACAATGCTCTCTGATTTGGCTTGGTACAAAACATGTTATATCAAATATAAAAAACCAGGTGAGGAGCACAGATAAAATGAAACAAAGAAGCAATTTCAGATTTGGCAACACACACAAAAATTGTTAGCACACAGAAAACTTGACAGCAAATTACATGACTTCACAACAACTTTGTTATCCCGATCAACCCTCTGAGAGTTGATACTTGATTTCCTATGTAATAACAAAAGTAATAATTTTAAAATTGGCAACACATAAAAAATGGAAGAAAAATAACTTCAGTTTACAAGTAGACATTGTTAGAGCGCTCGAAGCATCCGCGTGACCATCTAGTTTGGAATGGTCTACCCGTTGCCCCCAGCAGGGTATTTATAGGCGAAACCCTAAATCCCCGATCACGGGTTTGGATTCATATCGGATCCTAACCAACCCGTTAAGTAGCCCATTAAACACGAATATCAATATACCTCAACAGACATACCATACTCAAAACCATCACTGGAATAGCTGGAGCACACCACCATCATGTCTCCCTTTTGAAGCAGTCTTTTGTTTTTTCTGAGTCAACTTCTCTTGTCATGGTTTCATTCTTTTCGTGCTTCTTACTTTCACTTCTTTTTTCTTAAAACCCTTGACACAAGTAAAGTTTGATTCAATCTCATCATATCCACCATTTTTCATGACACCATCTTCATCGAAGCCATTCGTTGATACAATTTTTTCAATTTCATGGCATAGTTGTGGTAAACAATGAGATAAATGCTTAAATGTATTTTCATGCTCGACTGTCATAGCCACCATTTTTACTGCTGCACGTCACCATGTCCTAATCTAGTTGCCACTAACAATTTTGGATCCTCCTCATATGTGTTAGTATTAATATAATATGATGAGCATGCTTTCGCATTCTTGCTCCACCTTCCCAAAATATATCTACGAGGTAGATCCGCTATGTCCATTCTATCGAGAACCTTTAGTGCATGCCGACATAAAATTCCGAAACTTTCAAATTTCTTGCAATTGCAGCATACGGTTTGAGCTTCTTGATTACCAATAACATGATATATCTTTGTCTTCTCGGTCACGTCAAACATAACTCCAACATCAACATTCTCGCATTGTTTAACTTTGCAAGTAATTGATGCAAACAATTCTTGTTGAAATATTTCAAAAACTGAATGTGTAATGTCTCGAAGCCGTCAACAACATGTCACATCCGGGAATCATTAGAGACGAGATTTTATCACTCAAGATAAACAATGATTTCAATTCATTGTACCTTACATTCTCTAAAACGCGATCAAAATGAGTGAAAAACTCTGACAAGTTATGATCCTTATTGAGGTATCGTCGTATCATCGCATTAAAACTTTCATTTAACTGGGTGCTTCGCATTCCTCCCGAGAAATGTCATTTCATATATACATGTGTCGACTTCTCTCGTAAGTTCCATGTTTTTTGCATCCATGTATTAGCTTCCAATTCGTATTGAATGAGTATTTTACACCACGCTTCATCTAGTTCCTCCACTGTCTTATATGAATAAAAGCAAGCACTCATATCAGGGAGGAACGATGATTCTTGCTTGCACAGATATCCTAAATGGTTTAGAGCATTTTGAGAAAGATGTCAAGTGCAAAGGCCATGAAATGTGTCTGGCAAGATATTTTTAAGAGTGTTTGTCATTGCTTGGTCTTGATCTGTGAAAATAGTCAAAGGTTTCTTCCCCAACATTGCGTGTACAAATGTTTGAAATACCCACTCAAATGATGGAATGGTTTCATCGTACATAAGAGTAGCTCCAAAAATAACTATTTGTCTAAAATGATTGAATCTCACAAAACAACCAAACGGTCTTGATTCCTTATTTGTTCGAAATGTATTATCAAAAGACACAACATCACCAAAATCTGCATAATCGCTAATCATTCTACCATCAGCCCAAAATATATTAGTGATGTACTCGGAACAATCCATTTGGACTGCATAGTAAAAAGTAGGGTCTTCTCCCGTCTTATCCTGCAGATATTTCATCAAACCTCCTAAACCCCCGTACTTCATGTCCCTTTGTCTTCTAGTACGCAAGTACCATTTTAAATCTTCATTTGAGAATCCTAAGTTTTCTTTACCTCCAACTTGAGCGCTCATTAGATCCAAAGATGCCTTCAAAGATAAACCTGAATCTGCTGTAATAGAAGCATTGATTTTCTGTACTGGAGTTAATCGTCGTTGTGATAACATCATGTGAGTCACTTCTGGTTTGTGTAATTCGTGATTATGTACTTCAGAGAATGCTGTCACAAACCATTTATTTGTTTCTCGACTCAAGCGAACACCCAAACATGCTCTACATTTAGTTCTTGTCAGCTTTACTCTACTAATCACTGCTTGCCCGTATCTTAATTTTGCCCTTTCTCCCTCTTTTGAACAAACAAATCTCCGGTTGTTTACGATGCCATCTTTTTTGCTTTGAGTTCGGTAATGTTTCCTGATACTAAAACCAGCATGTCTCTCGTACTCATTGTAAAATTGATATGCAAGTTCATCAGAATCAAACTACATTCCGAGACAAGGAGTAATTTCTTAGTTGACATGTGGAGTATAATTTAACTCATCAGCTACTATGTCCTTGTTGTCGTTGTCTGTGCTTGCCATTTCGATTCCACCTAATCAAGTAACAAAGTACAAAATTTAAAGATATAGAAAATAAAATTGAAGCCTAACAAAACAAACAGATGAAAGTAAAAAATAAACCAAATTGAGCAACTGTTACTTCTTTATTAGAAATCCATGATATATAAGAAAACGTAGTGAAAAAGAGTATTTTTGCTCCTCAATATGTTCACAACTGTAGAATTCAAAAATAAATTTGCAGGACAAAACACAAAAATACAAAATAACAGAGTTTAGCAACAAAACAGAGCGAGATTCTTCTCGAAGCATTTACCTTCTTCTAGACGAAGTTGGCCCAAAGGTGAGATGGTTTCGGAGACGGCAGTTGATGGCGCCCCTTCCATCTGATATTCTGGCTGATCGGGAGAACGAGGGAGGAAGTTTTTCGCGGTGGGGGTGATGAAGCTCGTTCGAGATGGTATTCCGGCCACCTTGCCGGCGCCTCCATGGACGATTGCTTCGGAGAACGGAGGAGGAAGAGAAGATCTGCACGAAGTGCGGACGGGAGGGAACCTGCGCGAAGTGCGGACGGGCGGGAAAGGAGAGAACTGGCGGGAATGCAGGCTGGAATGGCGGAAAAGGAAATAAGTACAGGACAAAAACTTTTTGCTTTGAGAAGAAAAAATGGGGACCACTGAATTATATTAATCCACGTATCCAAATCACATAACCGCACTTTACCTGCAGTGCAAAAGCTGCACTTTACACCCCCCGGACCCAGTAAAATGTTGTGTCCGTGTATTAGTTTTTTGATTGGACGGTGTAGATTGACACAAATGTCAACAGCTAATTAAACGCATGACCAATCCCCCTGACTCGAGCCCTGGCTAAATTTTTTTGGTCTGCAGAGCGGGCCTAAAGGAAGGTCTGCTCGGCCCTCAAAAAATTGATTTTTCGTGCTGGCAGGCAGCATCTCATGCTGTTTTTCCGTAAGTTTGTACTAAAACATCATCATCATAAAATATTAAGATGTATGTTTGCATGACAGTAGTTATAAACAGATCACCTCTAAGGATTGAAACTTCATCCACTTTTATGTTCCAACTAGTTTTCTTTTTTTTTTGATGGCGATCAAGACAAACATGTGTTCTATAATGATGATATTTTTATTCAAACTCACACGAGAACTTGAGCTGTCAAAAGAAGACCAAGCTGTTATAGATTAGAAGTGGATTAATCCGCCCAGTTGCTTGGACGGAGTAGCATGGATGAAGGTGATTAATTACACACGAGACTAAGCATGATTAATGATGGCGCAGATCCGCCATTGTTGGAAGACACGACGCCCACGCACAATCTTCGCCCCAACATAAGGAACTCCTACCGCGACATGCTCCGCTACAAACATTGAGTTATCTACTATTCTTAATAAACATACATTGATAGTTCTTATTTGTGATTGCGAGTCCAATCGATCAAATGTTAGGCGGTCACGGACATTTGATTTCTCTTTTATTTCTTGCATTTATTTTGAGTTAAAAACATTTGAGTGGCTAGGATGAAATCTAGGAAATGTGTGGTTTAGAAGTGCTCTTTGTGGGGAGTATAAATACTCCGTTTGTTGGCTTGATGTCCTAATATAAAGAATTATTGAGCTAAAAAAAGAGGACCCTCTTTTCTCTCCCGTGATGGGAGTAGCCGCCCCTTTAGGATTCGCAGGTTCCGCTCGGCGCGACACCGGCGGCGAAGCCCCTCCCCTCTGGCGCGACACCGGCGAGCATCTCATTCTTCCCGGCCGAACGCGACTCCGCCACCCCGATGTCCCAGTGTCGATCCGCGAGGCCGGGCTCCAGCTAGGCCCCGACGCCGACCGTGTTGACGCCGACCGTGTTGTTTAAGAGAGGTATTTTAGTATTTTTTGTAATCCCTAATTTCCCCTGTAAATATAAAGGGGTTAGGATTTTTCTCTTGTGAGAGAGATTGGAGTTGTGTGGAGTTGTAATTGTATTGGCCTCTTCTTTTTCTCCCCCACCGGTGATAGTGAACAACCCCTCCCAGTGGATGTAGGCGCTCCTCGCCGAACCACGTAAATCACATCGTGTTCTATTGTTTTGCGGTTGTGTGATTTGTTTCTCCGCATCGTTTCGCACAACAAGTGGTATTGCGGTGCAATCTTTGCTTGGAGGCGGCACAAATTCGTTGACAGCGGCCGATGTTCACAAACCGCGGATCCAACAGGGGAGCTGGAGGCGTCGCTGGTTTCAAAGAGCCATACGGAGCCTGCTCGGCTCTCGCAAATCTGGTTCGGATCTAGTTTTTCGTTGGGAGGAGGCCACTGCAAGTTTGGTCGTTGTTTATCGGAGAAATCACAGAGCAAATCGAGAGAACCAAAGGATTTTTTTTTGTTTGATTTTCCGTCTCTCTTCACCGAATAGAGGCGGTGAATCCAAAAAAAAAAAAAAAATTGGTGGCTTTCATTTTTTGTCTCTCTCCCCGCACATACAGCGCAGTAGAAAAGAAAAAAGGAAATTTGTTTTAATTCCCCTTCCTTATCAGCTTCATGAGGCGCTGATCAAGGAAAAATTTGGGCTGGGCTTTTCTTTCTCCGGCAAGAGCAGCGCGTTTGAAAAAGGAAAGCAATTTTTGTGCTCTCTCTCTCAGCAGCAGTATAGGAGAGTAGCAGCCTTTTGTAAAAAAAAAAAAAAAATTGGATTTTCTCTCAAGCGGTACAGGAGAGTAGCCGGCTTTTGGAAGAAAAAAAATTCTGATTTATCCATTCGGTGGGGGACTCTCTGTTCTTCGGCCGCAGCAGCCACGTACAAAATAAAGAGCTGCATCTTTCGACTTGATTGCGGAGGTGCGTGTCTTGAGAACTATTGTTGCGGATCTCATTGGTTGCAAAGGCGACGAGATTTTTTGGTTGCGGAGTTTGAAATTGAGATTCAGAAGAGGTAACAAATATTTTTTTGTTTTGTTTTGGACTAACTAACAAAATTATATTTTGTTGCATCGTGTTGTTTGGATTTCTGTGTTATTATTGTTGTAATCAACCAAAAAAAATGGGAGAGTCCGGTACAGCTTCTTCATCTTCCGGGGCAATGGAATCTACGATCCATCATACGGGTTTGCATCCGGTCAAAATTGATGTTACTAAGTTTGACGAAAAGAGCAACTTTGGCATGTGGAGATGCGAGGTGATGGATGCGTTGTGCTCTCTAAATTTGGAGGATGTTCTTTATGGTGACGAATGTCCTGATGGGATGTTTGAGAAAGTTTGAGCGAAGATGAATCAGAGTGCTTGCGGGTTGATCAGAAATTGTCTGACTCAAGAGATCAAATATGGAGTTATGTTGGAGACGTCTGCGGGAAACCTTTGGAGGACGCTGGAAAATAAATATCTTACAAAGAGCGCGGAGAATCGTCTCCACATGAAGCATCGATTGTATCGGTTTCAGATGAGACGTGGAGTATCAATTGATGAACATTTGAACGAGTTTACGAAGCTATTGACAGATCTGTTGAATTTGGACGAGGATGTTGGCGATGAAGACAAGACACTCCTTCTATTGAATTCGCTTCCAGATGAATATGCGAACTTCACGATGTCTCTCATTCATGGGAAGGAGGTCTTAAAGTATAGTGAAGTGTCTACGACATTGTTGAATCACGAGTTCCGTCGAAGAGATAAAGAGTCATCGAAGGCGGAGTCGGCCGAAGCACTGGTGTCTCATCGAGGCAGATCTGAGAAAAAGAAGAATTGGCACAAGAAGACCAATAACAATACTCAGAAGCGTGGCAATTCACGTGGTCGCAGTCTTGGGCGAAATCAGTGCGCATTCTGTTTGGAGACGGGTCACTGGAAGAAGGATTGCCCTAAATTAAAAGAGAAAAATAAGGGGCTTCCCTCAGAGGCGAAGGCGCATATTACTCAGGAAACTACTGGTGGTGATGAGTCTGATGTTTCTCTCTCTGTCACTACACAATGTTTATTCAGTGATGATTCATCTTGGATTCTGGACACGGGTGCTACCTATCACATATGTCCCAATCGGGAGTGGTTCTGTACTTACAAGTCTCTGGATACTGGTGATGTTGTCATGGACAATGATCAGACTTGTCGTACTATTGGTGTTGGGAGTATTCTGGTTCGGATGCATGATGGAGCAGTGCAGGAGTTGACAGAGGTCAGACATGTTCTGAAGATCAAGAAGAATTTACTGTCTGTTGGGGCTTTAGAAGCCAAAGGCTACAAGGTAGTGATCGAGGCAGGAGTTCTGAAGATCAGTCGCGGAGTTTTGGTTTTCATGAGAGGAGTTCGACACCACAATTTATATTATCTTCAGGGGAGTACAGTTACCGGGACTGTTGTTGTGGCTGATGATTCTTTGGATGCCAGTACTTTATGGCATATGAGATTGGCTCATGCTGGAGAGGCTTCCCTCCAGGCTTTATCAAGACAAGGATTGATTAAGGGAGCGAAAAGCTACAAATTGGATTTCTATGAGCATTGCGTAATTGCAAGAATACGCGAGTATCTTTTGGCACTGCCGTCCATAGTACGAAGGGTATTTTAGATTATGTTCACACAGATGTTTGGGGCCCGACGAAGACGAAATCTTTCACTGGGCGACAATACTTTGTCTCCTTCATTGATGATTATTCCAGATATATTTGGGTGTACACCATGATGAGTAAGAGCGACGTTCTGGAGATATTTATGACTTGGAAGAAGTGAATTGAGAACCAGACTGGTAAAAAGATTCGATGTATCAGATCAGACAATGGATGCAAATACACATCAAAAACGTTCTTGCAAGAGTGCCAGAGATCAGGTATAGAGAATCACTTCACAGTCAGGGAGACACCACAGCAGAACGGGGTGGCAGAGCGCATGAACCGGACTTTGGTGGAGAAGGTTCGATGCATGTTGTCTAATGCTGGGTTAGGCTGGATTTTCTGGGCTGAGGCTATTGATTATGCTTGCCACTTGGTGAACCGTCTGCCTTGTGCAGCTATTGGAAAGAAGACACCAAAAGAGATGTGGTCAGGGCATCATGGTAGAGATTATGTGCATATGAAATTATTTGGGTGTCCAGCTTATTATCATGTAAAGAATGATAAGTTGGAGCCACGGTCAAAGAATGCAATCTTCATTGGCTTCAGGCATGGAGTCAAAGGCTACAAACTATATGATCAGGCAGAGAGGAAGATTGTTATTAGCAGGGATGTTACTTTTGACGATGCGAGTTTGTTAAAGCCTCGGGACTCAGAGCAGGTGGAGAGTTCGAAGTCGATCACTACTATTGATCAGAAGAAGCAGTTTGATGTGACTCCATTTGTTCCACCAGTTCCCCACACTCCTGATGAGGTATATGATGAGACTGCTGATGAGGTTCCAGATACTGATGATCGGGAGGTGAAGGAAGTAGAGGCAGAGAATCAAGTTCAGGATTCTATTGCCAGAAGCCGAACCAGGAGGCAAAGTGTCCCGAAGCCAGTTTGGTTGAGGGATCACATTGCATTTGCACTTTCAGCATCTGAGACTGAAATCCCTTATCACTTCAAGGAGGCTATAGAGAGTCCTGAAGCAGATTTTTGGAGGGATGCGATGGATGAGGAGATGACTTCTCTGAAGAAAAATGCTACATGGAGATTAGTGAAGTTACCTTCAGGTAGAAAAGCTATTGGATGCAAATGGGTGTATGCGAAGAAAGAAGGATCTCATGGAGCTGCTGATGTTCGTTACAAGGCAAGATTGGTGGCCAAAGGCTTTGCTCAGCGTGAAGGTATTGATTACGATGAGGTGTTTTCCCCAGTTGTCAAGCATCCATCGATCTGTGTTCTCTTGGCCTTAGTAGCGCAGTATGGTCTGATCATGTTATCAAATGTGGAATAACACTCTCCTCCAAGGTAAGGTAGACGAATCTCGATTAAGTTGTTAACATCAGATGTGGAATGAAACAACTTACCATACTCGTACTCAGCAACCCCGAACATCAGCGGAGCACAACACGCTTACTTTGATAAAGGAAAGTCGGAAGAATCAAAATATTTGGACTAAGGCTAAACTGAACCGTTTATGCTTGAACTAAGGCTGAACTTAAATTGTCATGAGTCCAACTTCCCCCACTGTTTTGATTAACCGGTTTTATGCATTCCTTTCGTCAATGGATCAGCCAGATTATCCTTCGATCGTACATCGATCAAGGTGATAACAACTTGTTTTTTTAGATAATTCAATAGAGCATGTCTCAGTCGTACATATCTCCTCTGTTGAAGCCAAATATGACCTCGACTGAAGTTCGAAGAAAAAGGGGTGCAGCCAAAACCTACTTCTCTCAAGTCTCACCCCTTGACTGGATTCCAAGGACCTAAGACTGACCCAAAAGCCTCAGCAGGGAGGTCCCACCTCACACCCGGAAGATCTCTGAGAGCTTCCCCTCCAAAGCCAAAGCTGGGCTAGGAGCTCCTCAGAAAGCACTAGAATTCCGGAGACAATGATGGATTGCTTTCTAAGGAGCCCTTATGGGTCTATTTATAGCATTTTGCTGCCCTGAATTTACTGAAAAGCCCCTGGTTGGTCTGCCAATAGCCAAAACCCGCTGTTTTTCTGAGGGTACTGAAGTAATTTCTCCTGAGGGCAATTAGGACATTTTTCCAAAGACCCTGGGCCCCATGCGGCGAGAGCTGATGTCGAGACCTTTCGGCTCAGGGCGTGGCGCGAACGTTCTCGCCCCAAGCGAGAACTCTCGAGATTGAGGCTTGGTTTGGGCGAGAGCGCTTCCGCGCAGCCCGCGCTTGGCGCTCTCAGCCCACGGTTTCCCTCTTATAGCATCCGGCGAGAGCGTTTCCGCCTTCTGTGGGCGAGATCCTCCTTAGGGCGGGACCACTTTGGCTAACCCTCATGTGACCATTGTGCCCCCCCTTGTCTGGCTCAGCGAATATGGGGTTGTACACAATCCCCGCTCTTTTTGAGCTAGCACCGCGCTCGAAAAGACATGTTCAACCCAAAATATTCGCTGAGCACGTGTCAACGTCAGGGAATCTTTCGGTGGGCCGTACGGCGCCTATAAATATGAGTGTTGATAGACGGTCATAACACTTCCCTCGAGCCGTCATTCTCCTTCTGAGCTCTCGCCCTCTCTCGCTATGCCTTCCAAGCGTGCCGATAAACCTCTTCCGCAGGATCTGCAGGACCGCATCAACGCGGCGCAGGCGCGAGCTAGGGCTAACAGTGCCCTTGTCGCCCCATGGCTAGCGAGACAGTCGTCAGTTGCTGAGCCTTCTCTGCCTAAGAAGAAGAAGAAGAAGGCGAAGGTGGTTCAGCGGGACCTATCCCGCGAGAACAGGAGCCCGCCCACCCCGACCCCTAGTTGCGCGGACGGCATCTCGCCGCGGAAGGTAAGATTGATATACCAATTAACAACCAGTTGCTCAATTGTTGAACTTAATACCTCTCGCAGGAGACGGTTCCTGACGCTGCCACGTCCCTGCGAGAACGTTCGGATCCACCCTCTAGCCATCACGATGATCATCCACAGGTTCCCGAGGTGCCTCCTCCGCCAGACCCGAACACCGCTGGTAAAGGTTCCCTTCTTGGCTTCGCCTGGTATTTCCAAACGCTGACCTGATTTCTCGCAGCGTTGGTTTCTGTACCTTCGGATCTCGCCACCCAGGATGGTGGGGCGAGAACTGCGAATCAGCATGCCCATGTGGTTGACTCCTCCCTATCGGCGAGAGGAAAAAATGCCGAGATCCCTATTCCACCGCTAGACGTTAGTCCTCCAGCGGCTGAGGAGACCCGCTCCCCCGCTCTCGATCAGGTCGGGATCACCATCCGTAAAGTCTACCCCCCCCCGGCAAAGGAAAGCCAATCCACCTCCTCTTTGGAGCTGAGGGGGGGGGGGGGGGGCTGGGCCTTCTCGCCTGCCGTCGACCGGGGGGCCTCGTCACTCCGAAGGTATACGACAATTTTGTCGCTGCTATTCTTCAGCTTCCGCTAAAATGGGGCTTCTTTTGACAGGGGACATGGACTCGCGGCCTGACGCTGAGGTAGAGGAAGAAGAAGAAGAAGAAAGAGAGGGAGAAGACGGCGAGAGCTCTCCCTTCCCTTCATCCGACGAGATGGAGGAGATCCTGACCGGTGCCGGGAGCGCGAAAAGACGAGGGAAGAAGGTTGCCGCCATTCTGTCGAAACTCATCCGGCGAGAACGGGTCCGCGACCTTGCGGCCAGAGAGTTTCGCCAGTCAGTGGAGAAAAGGCTGGAATCCCTGGAGCGAGACTTCCTTCTAGGCGAGATGGACCGGCCCGGGGGAGCTACCGCCGGGTCCTCACCTGAGAGATGCATCGAGAGGATCTGGGATCTGTCTCGCCGGGTTGACCTGGGATGCAGCGTTCTATCATCCTACTTCAACCCGCAGGCGCCTCCCCGGACCAAGCTGCGGGACTGAGGCAAGTGGCGCTGGGAGCAAGGGAAATGGCGCTGGGAGCCGTACTGAAGCGCGAGACCTCCCCTCCTCTTCCCCTGGCCTTCCCTTCTCTAATGTACCCTTACTTTTTCGCTTGGAGATGTAATTAATGTTCCCGCACTTTATTCGCTTATTATATTATTATTATTTTTTTTTATCGCGTTCCCGCTCAGCGAGAGCGATGGCTCTGTCTTTAATATTTTTGTATGCGTGTGAGTTATCTTCCCAGCTCTTTGGGGTGGCGAGAGCCACCTTGCTTCCGCCTACTTCTCCTGCCGTATGACACTTCGCAACGTTAGCGCCAGCTGTTTAATCGGTCGCTGTCAGATTCGGGCGGGAAAAACGAAGCGTCGCTGACCTAGGATGCGGCGGCTGTACCCTCGCCGCCTTTCTGAAAACAGCCATCATTACAACGATTTTCTATAAATAGGAGGCTCACCTACCACATTCATTCCTCTGACTCCAGTCTCTCTCCTCTTTGCTGTTGTTCTCGCGGTCTTCGCAAGGCTCTCGCTCTTTTCTGTCTTCCACTTTCGTTCTCACCCCATTCTCGCTCTCGCCCTTTCCCCGTAGATCTCGCCTTCAATCCCTATTGCGATGCCGGGTGGTGGTGAAGGACGATCCAACTGCGCGGAAGCCTTCCAAAAGCATCTCTTCCCTTCCTGTACTCTCACTCTGGAGGAGTTCAATCTGACCAAGACCCAGCACGTTCCCGCCGGCTTCGTCGCGCGGCCCCCGGGCAGTCATGACAAAGTCAACACCGCAGGGGAGGGGGAGCTCGCCATCCCTATTGAACACTTCGAGGTGGGCTTCCGCCTTCCGCTGTGGCCTGAGATGCGACAGGCTCTCCGGTACTACGGGGTAGTTCCCGCGCAGCTGAACCCTAATTCAGTTGCCATTCTCGTGGCATTCATATGCTACATGCGTTCCGAGAGGATCGAGTTCAGCTTGCCGATCTTCCGCAAGCTGTTTACCTTCCGCACGAAAGGAGGCGTGGTGTTCTTCTCCGGGCAACTGCTGAAGACGATCGGTCTCGCCAACAAGCATCATCATTGGGGCGAGAAGTTCGTCTACGTCTCCGGCGACTTCGGGAACGTTCCCCTAGCCCCTATCCAATACGAGGATGCCGCCTACAAGCCTCCGTCCTTGGGCTCCCGCGAGAGTGCCCTCCTTGAGTTCTTCGGAACCAAGGACTTTGACGTCCTCCACCTCCGGCGAGACGTCGATTCTCTTTCCCCTGTACTTCCGGGAGAAGGTAGGGTCTCGCCTTCATTTATCTTTTTCTTGCCTTTTCCAAGGTTAGAACTTATCGCTATTGTTTTTGCAGGAGAGCGCGAGATCCCTCTCCGCCAGCCTTTCGACGAGGCTCGCGCCGGAGGGAGTCAGCCTCCGAAGGACCCGCTGGCTCTTGCGAAAGCCGCCGCGCAAGCCTGCCGAAAGGAGCCGGGCCTCCCCCCCTCGAGCGGTGTTGTGAAGCGAAAGCCGGTTGCTTCCGCACCTCAGCCAATCAAGAGGCCCAAGACCACGGATACCGAGAAGGGCAAGGCTGTGGTTGTCCAGCCCGTCCAACCTCTCCCCGTCGGCCGCTCCTTCGAGGAGGTCCTGGAGGCAGTAAGCAGGATTGCGGCCACCAGGGGCGGCCCCGGGACGCCTGCCGAGAACCCTCGGACCCCTGGCGCCGCCGAGAGCGAGGGAGCCGCCGCCGGGACCTCCGGCCAACCCCCGTCTGACGAGGTGCCGCGGGGTCATCGCAACTTTGGTCTCGGCGTGAGGTGTCTGGACGCGGAGAACAAGCCGCTGCTGCAATGGGACCCTGACGCCAACAAGGTCACGATCTCGTCCCTTTTGCCGAGCTGGGCGGAGCGAGACGAGGTCACCGGCGAAGCTTTCGCTTTAGGCTATGGCCTTTACAGCCGGGAGGACGCTAGCGTCTACGACAGGATGTCGACCCGGCTGTTGGCATACGACTCCACTCGCGCTTTAATGCGTGGGCTGGAGCTTGCGCACATGTGCGCCCGGCGGAGCATTACGATAGACCGCAACTTCCAAGACATGTTCAAGGCCAGGGACGATGCGGTGGCCCAGGCGGCCTCTCTGGCCAAGGAGCTGGCCGAGACCCAGCAACTATTATCCTCGCGCCAAGCGGAAGGGGTAAGCGAGACCTTTCATAATCACTTGTTCTCGCAATCCTAACCCTTCTCTTATGCTAACCTCCCGTTGTTCAGGATTCCGCTCAAGCCGCACTTCGCGAGGAGCTGTCTCAGGCTCGATATGACAACGTTCTCCTGCGAGAGCAGATCGCGTGCCTCGAGGCGAGTGCAGCCCCTCCGCTGGACGAGAGATTGAAGAGCCAGTATTACTCGGCTTATGACATCGACAAGCTCCTTCAGGGGAACGCGCAAGCCACCGTAAAGTTGACGCTGGAGACGCTGCGCGACATCAACTGTTGGGACGGAAGGGGCAAAGACATTACCGCTCCACAACTTGTCCCATGGCTCTTCGAGCCCATCCCAAAGCCCCCTGGCGCCCCCAACACCCTCCCTCGGATGTCCCAAAGTCCCCCGCAGCGGATGGCGAGACCTCCGGGGGAGCTCCGGCGGAAGCTCCAGCGGAAGCTCCAGCGAGACTTCAGAAGGATACAGCTTGTCCCCTTGAGGGTCCTCTTCTTGCTTTTGTTCTTCACTTCTATGTAAAGCGCGAGACGCTATCATTTTGTACATGTATATAGTATTTGTTAATGCAAATGTTTTTTCTTATGAACATTTTTTGTTATTTGCGAATGTGCTTGATGTGATTGTCGTAGTTGAATGCTTTCGGCGTAGGCTTCCGCCAAGGCCCTTGGCCTTCTTAGGAAATTCGTAGCGATGAATCAGCAAGAATCCGCGGTAACCAGCCAGCCGGAAGCGTGACTCTCGAATCCTTAAGACGGGACCGTCCCCTCTAGACTGCGCGAGTCTCCATTAGCCCATCGTATGACGATCTCGCCTATTTGTTCGAGAACACTGAGAGGAACCCTTTTGGCGGAAGCCTCCCCACCTCGAGTTCCCTTCAATAGGGAATCTTCTGCCGAGACCTATCCCTGCCGAGATCTATCTCTGCCGAGATCTATCTCTACCGAGATCTATTCTCTGCCGAGACCTATCCCTGCCGAGATCTATCTCTGCCGAGATCTCTCTCTTCTTTTTCACTTGTCATTTGGTATTCCCAACGTGCTTCCTGCCTTTCATTAACCAAGCCAACCAGACCAAACCTATTCCCCACAGGCGAGCCTTCGGACCTGCCAGCTAGATGAGAGCCTGCGCAGCGGGTCTACCTGGGGCCGAGCCGAGCTCGGAGTGCTGATGAAGATCTCAAACCAACCAAACCTATCCCCCACAGGCGAGCCTTCGGACCTACCAGCTAGATGAGAGCCTGCGCAGCGGGTCTACCTGGGGCCGAGCCGAGCTCGGGGTGCCGATGAAGATCTCAAACCAACCAAACCTATCCCCCACAGGCGAGCCTTCGGACCTGCCAGCTAGATGAGAGCCTGCGCAGCGGGTCTACCTGGGGCCGAGCCGAGCTCGGGGTGCCGATGAAGATCTCAAACCAACCAAACCTATCCCCCACAGGCGAGCCTTCGGACCTGCCAGCTAGATGAGAGCCTGCGCAGCGGGTCTACCTGGGGCCGAGCCGAGCTCGGGGTGCCGATGAAGATCTCAAACCAACCAAACCTATCCCCCACAGGCGAGCCTTCGGACCTGCCAGCTAGATGAGAGCCTGCGCAGCGGGTCTACCTGGGGCCGAGCCGAGCTCGGGGTGCCGATGAAGATCTCAAACCAACCAAACCTATCCCCCACAGGCGAGCCTTCGGACCTGCCAGCTAGATGAGAGCCTGCGCAGCGGGTCTACCTGGGGCCGAGCCGAGCTCGGGGTGCCGATGAAGATCTCAAACCAACCAAACCTATCCCCCACAGGCGAGCCTTCGGACCTGCCAGCTAGATGAGAGCCTGCGCAGCGGGTCTACCTGGGGCCGAGCCGAGCTCGGGGTGCCGATGAAGATCTCAAACCAACCAAACCTATCCCCCACAGGCGAGCCTTCGGACCTGCCAGCTAGATGAGAGCCTGCGCAGCGGTCTACCTGGGGCCGAGCCGAGCTCGGGGTGCCGATGAAGATCTCAAACCAACCAAACCTATCCCCCACAGGCGAGCCTTCGGACCTGCAGCTAGATGAGAGCCTGCGCAGCGGGTCTACCTGGGGCCGAGCCGAGCTCGGGGTGCCGATGAAGATCTCAAACCAACCAAACATATCCCCCACAGGCGAGCCTTCGGACCTGCCAGCTAGATGAGAGCCTGCGCAGCGGGTCTACCTGGGGCCGAGCCGAGCTCGGGGTGCCGATGAAGATCTCAAACCAACCAAACCTATCCCCCACAGGCGAGCCTTCGGACCTGCCAGCTAGATGAGAGCCTGCGCAGCGGGTCTACCTGGGGCCGAGCCGAGCTCGGGGTGCCGATGAAGATCTCAAACCAACCAAACCTATTCCCCACAGGCGAGCCTTCGGACCTGCCAGCTAGATGAGAGCCTGCGCAGCGGGTCTACCTGGGGCCGAGCCGAGCTCGGGGTGTCACAAAACATTCAACTATGTTATGTTATGAAAAATTCGACACTAGTTAAAGGAGAATCAATCGGTATAATATAACAAGTTTAATTTTGAGATACACGGTTACATCCTTCCCCCTCAGGGGTAGAATCGTTTTAGATCATCACCACTCCACGTGTGGCTTAAGGCTCTTCCCTCCACGTCCTGGAGGTAGTATCCCCCTGTTCCGAGGACTTCCTTTACAATGTATGGACCTTCCCAGTTCGGGTGGAGCTTACCCACGGGAGCCGATCTTCCCGCCGCGTCGACCTTTCTCAGCACCAGATCCCCTTCTGCGAACTGTTTGACCCTGATATGCTTATCAAATGCTTGGCCATCCGTCGCTTGATTTCTTCTTGCCTGATAGCCGCCACGTCTCGCAGTTCCTCCACCATATCTAACGAGAGGCGCTGCCCCTCTTCATTCTCCACCCTCCAAGTCTCGTCACCTTCGCCCGCGGCTGTGACTCGCGGGGACCGGACCTCAAACTCCACCGGTAGGACGGCTTCACACCCATGAGAGAGCTTGAAGGGGGTCTCACCGGTGGCCGTGTTCGGAGTCGTTCGTAGTGCCCACAGGACCGATGGGAGTGTTCCACCCAATTCCCTTCAAGTTTTCCACCTTCTTCTTAGTAGATTTACAATGATTTTGTTTGCTGCTTCCACTTGACCGTTACTCCGAGGGTGATGGACGGAGGCAAACCAGAGATCTATTCCCAGTTGAGCGCAGAAGCTGATGAACTCCTCGCTGGCAAACTGGGGTCGTTATCGGTCACTATTGCTTGGGGCAACCATGTCTACAATGATCTCCCCCCAGATGAAATTCCTTATAACCTGCGAGGTGACCTTGGCTAAAGCTTTAACCTCTAGCCACTTCGAGAAATAATCAATCATGACCAAAGGAACCTCCTCTGTCCACTAGCCGGAGGAAAAAGGCCAACTAAGTCCATTCCCCAGATAGCAAATGGCCATGGTGCCGTGATACTCCAGAGTCTTTGAGCTGCCAAGAGTTGAAGGGGGCGAAGAGCTGACATTTTGGCACCTCCTTGCAAACTCCATGGCATCCTCCTTAGGGTGGGCCAGAAGTACCCCTGTCTGACCACCCTAGCCTCCAGTGTCCTTCCTCCAGAGTGACTGCCGCACTCGCCCGAATGCACCTCCCTTAAAATCTTCGGGATCTCCTCTTCGGTCGCACATCTGGCTAGGAGCCCTGACAACATCTTACGATGCAGACCCCCCTCCATCATCAAGTAGTGAGCCGCCTTGCGCTGAAGCTTCTCCCAACCTTGGTCCCCTCAGGCAGTTCACCGGTGGTTAGGAGGCCACAAATGGATCCACCCACGAGGGCTGTCGATCTACATCATCAATTCTCCCTCATCTATAGCGGTCGGAATAGCTCCGTCAAGGTCCCTCCTACCTGAGGTCCGAACTTGGCCAGTCGATCGGTGGCTACACTTTCTTCCCTTGGAATATGTTGAATTGAGAAAGACCGGAATCCTCCGATGATCACCCTTACCTTGGAGAGGTATCTGATGAGGGTTGGCTCCCGAGTTTCAAACTCTCCCCGGATTTGTGATGCCACTACCTTTGAATCAGTGAAAACTTCTACCTCATGAATCCCCAGCTCCTTGCCAGGCGAAGGCCAGCAATAACGGCCTCGTACTCCGCTTGATTGTGGTCACTGGGAATGTAAAATGACTGCTTGCTCTAGGGTTACCCCCTGGGGACTTGTCAACACCACCCCTGCCCCTAGGGAGTGCCTTCCTGAGGCCCCATCAACCGTCAACTTCCATGCTTCTCGCGGTTGCTGCTCTTCCCCTCGACCTCAACACGTAGTCTGCTAGAAAGTCCGCCACCGCCTGTGCCTTGATGGAGAGCCTGGTACAAAGGAGATGTCGAACTCGCTTAGCTCAATGGACCACTTAGCCAGCCTCCCCGAGTGCTCCACTCCTTCAAAGATCTTGCGAAGAGGGTGGTCGGTCACCACCCTAATCGAATGCGCTTGAAAGTACGGCCGGAGCTTTCTGGCCGAGATGACCAAGGCATAAGCGAGCTTTTCCAGGATGGGGTAGCGAAGCTCTGCATTTCTCAATATCCGGCTGACGTAGTAGATGGGAAGCTGCTTCTTTCCTTCTTCTCTTACTAGGACGGAGCTTACGCCTCCGCCCCTACTCCGAGGTACAAGGTCAAGTCCTCCCCATCCTTTGGGCTCTGAAGGAGGGGAGCCTGAGAGAGTTGCCTTTTCAGCCCTTGGAAAGCCTCTTCGCACTCGCGCGTCCATTCGAACTTTGATTCCCCGCAGCACTTTAAAGAATGAACAACACTTGTCTCCTGCCCGGGATAGGAACCTGCTTAGTCCAGCCAGCTTGCCTTCAAGCGCTGAACCTCCTTGACGTCGCGGGGTGACTCCAGATCCAGGATGGCCTTGACTTTGTCCGGGTTGGGATCCACTCCTTCCGGAGTCAGGAGATGCCGAGGAACTTCCCGCGGCTTGCCCCGAAGACACACTTCAAGGATTCAGCCTCATTTTAAATCTTCTCAGGGTGGCAAATGTTTCCTCGAGGTCTTGCAGGTGCGAAATTATGCATTTGCTTTTGATCATTAGGTCGTCGACATAGACCTCCAAGTTCCTCCCCTCTGATCCCGGAAGACCCGATCCATCATGCGCTGATAGGTAGCCCCTGCGTTCTTTAACCCAAAGGGCATCATCTTGTAACTGAAGCACCCCTCCCTTGTGATGAAGGACACATCCTTGGTGTCAGGAGGGTGCATCCGGATTTGGTGGTAACCTGAAAAAGCATCTAAAAAACTCATGACAGAAAACCAACGGCTGAATCAACCAGCGCGTCGATCCGAGGCAGGGGATAGCAATCCTTAGGGCATGATTTATTCACAAAGAAAAGTCTACACACATCCTCCATTTACCACATCCTTTCTTTACCATTACCACATTGGAGATCCAGCCTGGATACTGGATCTCTGAGATGAAGCCCGCCTCCAGGAGCTTCTTGACCTCCTCGCGAATGGGCTCCTCCAGCTTGGTGGCGATGGCTCTCATCTTCTGACGGATGGGGCGGGCGCGGGGATCCAGGTTCAGGCGATGGCAGGCTATGTCGGCGTCGATGCCCGACATGTCCGCCGCGCTCCAAGCGAAGACGTCAACGTTGCTTTGAATGCAAGCTCGCACCTGCTCCCGGGCCTCAAGACTCAACCCCGGCTGACCGCACCCTTTGCACCTCTCCTGCTTTGGTGAAGACCTCCATCTCCACCACTTCTTCAGCCGGTTCCAACCGGGCTGCTCCCAACCGGTTCTTGCCTCTTCCTCCAGCTCCAGCTCTCCTTTTTCCTCCTCAATCTCCATCGCTTCTACCCCCTCTGCTGCTGCTGCTCGGCTCCTATGCCTCCCGGGACTTCTCCCTCGACTTCTATCGTCGCCTGCTCTTCTACTTCCACTGTCCCTTCCGCGCTTTCCTGCCCATTGCTCCTCCGTACCACCCGCACATCCCCTCGCATCTTCTCTGTCTCTTCCTCTTCGCTTCCTCTCCAGCTCCTTTCTTACCTCCTCAAGGACCATCTCCTCTTCCTCCACCACCTCCTCTAGGCCGCCATCTCAATTTCCAACTCTTCCGCCTCCGCCATCCACGAAATAGTGTTGACTGTCGTAACATAACATTGCCTTGCCACCTTCGGGTCTCCTCTGACCCTGACCTGCACCCCCCATTGTTGAACTTGAGGCACTGATGGAACGAGGAGGGGACGCAGCGAAAGACGCTGATGAGGGGACGCCCAAAGATGGCATTATAGCTGCTCGGGGCGTCTACGATCACGAACCTGCAGTTCCGCGACACGCCCCCAACCTTACGTGTAACCCTACTCCTCCTTCTACCTCCTTCCTCTCCCCGGAGAACCCGAACAGAGGTCCATCCGATGCCAAGACTCTCTTCCCTTCAACCCTCATCTCATCAAAAGCTTTCTTGAAGATGACGTTAACCGAGCTCCCGTTATCTACCAGTATCCTTGAAACGGTATAGTTCTCCACTGCCGTCTGGATCACCAGGGCGTCGCAGAATGGGTCTTCATAGTCCGGCATGTCCGCTGATGAGAAAGTGATCTTTTCTTCTGGTGGAGGAACCTGGGAGGTTGAGGCCACCCCTCTCTGGTACATGGTTTGAAGGCTCCCCTTACGGGTTGCCTCAATCCTCACTCCTCCATGAATCACCCCGATTCCTCCCCGGGTCCCTACATCCACCCGGTCTTCGCACCTGTCCTCCACTTCGCCCTGCTGCACCTCCACTATCCTCATCGATGGATCCTGTCTCCCTGCTCCTCTGGCCTCCATCAGCTCTAAGAACTCTGGGCAGGTGGCCGTCGCGTGACCCTCCTCCTGGTGGAAGTCACAGAAGAGCAACGCCTCCCCGCCTCTTCTCCCATCTCCCCTTTCTTCTTCTCCTCGAGCTCCCCTGGTGCTCCTCTCCCCCTTCCTACCTCCATTGCCTCCTGCGGTGGTGGGGGACGATCCCTCGGCTCCTGCCTCCATGCCGGTCGATCGAACCTCCGGGGCTCCCGTAGGTTATCTCTCCCCCGATAGCCTTCTCCTGGACCTTGGGGGCGACCCTCCTGGGGCCTCCAACCCAACCGGTTGACTGGCTCCCGGGCCCCCCAACCCTGCTGCTGCCCAAACCTTCGAGGCTCCTCCCTTCTCCTATCTTCTCTCAGCTCCCTCTGCTCCCTTGATTCCTTTTGTCTCCCCGCTGCTGGTTCCTTCCCGTCATCCTCTGCTAGCTTGGCCAACTTCCTGGCGAATGCTGGGTTTGCTCTCTCGAAATCAATCTCCTTTGCCGCCCTCTCCATGAGCTCCTCAAAGGAGAGGGGGGGCATCCTCTTCAACTCCATGCTAAAGAATCCTGGTCTCAGCCCCAGGGTGAAGGCCAGCATCAGCGCGTACCCTGGAACCTCCTGGACCAGAAGGATCTCCTCCTGAAACCGGTCGACATAGTGACCTAACGTCTCATCCGGCCTCTGCCTCACCGCAAACAGACACTTCCGCTTCCTTCTTCCGCTTCTTTGAGGTTGAGAACCTTAACAGGAAACTTCTCCGCAGATCTTCAAAACAGTATATTGACCTTGCTGGCAACTGGTGAAAACCAGTCCCGAGCCTTCTCCTTCATCGTGATGGCGAACAGTCGGCACTTGAAGGCATCTGTCATCTGTCTTATGGACACAACGTCTTCAAACCACTGTACGTGCTGCACCGGGTCATTCTTCCCTGAGTAGTAGGACATGTCGAGCTCCCGGAACCCCTCCGGTACCGGAGCCGAGATGATGAGCTCGCTAAATGGGCTCTCGCCCCCTGCCTGGCGAGAGGGCACGTCTCGCGGCCTCGGCTGGCTCGCCCGATCCGCGAGACCGTGCCCTGGGAAGAGTTCCCGCACCGCCGCCTCCTTCTCGCCTGGCTCCGTCAATGCCTCCTTGCCCGGGCGCTGGCTCTGGCCTGGGAATAGCTCCCGCGCCGCCATATCTCTCTCGCCAGCCTCGCCCGGGACCTCCTTTCCTGGGCGCTGCCCTGGGGCGTTCTCGCCAAGAGCGGAACCTCTTCTATCGGGACCTGAGGGGTGGCCCACTCGCCTCTCGCCGAGAAGGCCAAGCTGATCGTCTGCAGAACCTCTCGCCTGAACTCATCCAGCATCCTCTTCGTTGCTTCCTCTCCCCGGGTGGGAGCCTCCAGAACCTGACCCTTCACCTTCACCTCCAGCCATGGGACAAAACTTAAGGCTTTCTTGAATCGGCTGCCTTCCACGCTCACCGCACCAGAACTGTTGAAGCCAAATATGACCTCGATTGAAGTTCAAAGAAAAAGGGGTGCAGCCAAAACCTACTTCTCTCAAGTCTCACCCCTTGACTGGATTCCAAGGACCTAAGACTGACCCAAAAGCCTCAGCAGGGAGGTCCCACCTCACACCCGGAAGATCTCTGAGAGCTTCCCCTCCAAAGCCAAAGCTGGGCTAGGAGCTCCTCAGAAAGCACTAGAATTCCGGAGACAATGATGGATTGCTTTCTAAGGAGCCCTTATGGGTCTATTTATAGCATTTTGCTGCCCTGAATTTACTGAAAAGCCCCTGGTTGGTCTGCCAATAGCCAAAACCCGCTGTTTTTCTGAGGGTACTGAAGTAATTTCTCCTGAGGGCAATTAGGACATTTTTCCAAAGACCCTGGGCCCCATGCGGCAAGAGCTGATGCCGAGACCTTTCGGCTCAGGGCGTGGCGCGAACGTTCTCGCCCCAAGCGAGAACTCTCGGGATTGAGGCTTGGTTTGGGCGAGAGCGCTTCCGCGCAGCCCGCGCTTGGCGCTCTCAGCCCACGGTTTCCCTCTTATAGCATCCGGCGAGAGCGTTTCCGCCTTCTGTGGGCGAGATCCTCCTTAGGGCGGGACCACTTTGGCTAACCCTCCTGTGACCATTGTGCCCCCCCCTTGTCTGGCTCAGCGAATATGGGGTTGTACATCCTCTTAGTATTAAAGAGGACATTCTTGACGACTTGAACTGTTGCCTGATTATCACAGTATATGCTTAAAAAATTGACTTGTAGCCTAGACAGGCGAATGTCTAGAATCAAATTCCTGATTCAGTCTGCCTCTTCACTAGCCGAAGCTAAGTCAAATAGCTCGGCTTCCATAGACGACAAAGCTATATAAGTCTATCTTTTAGATTTCCAAGCAACAACAGCTCCACCGATAATGAATATAAATCCATTGGTAGACTTACTATTATCAACTTCTGAACATCACGAGGCATCAGGGTATTCATCCACAGTAGGAGGATAACCAGTGTAGCACAGAGCATGATCTTTATTACCTCTCAGGTATCTCAGCCTATCTAAGGCATCTCAATGCTCTTTGTCTGGACTACTGGTAAAGCGACTCAGCATGCCAACAGAGAAGGCAATGTCTAGTCTTGTACAACTTGTGGCGTACATGAGGCTACCAATGATCTTCGAATACTTTACTTGGTCAATGTTGGTCCATTCATTCAGACGCAACTTGACGTTTGAATCAAACAGCATCTCTACAGGCCTACAGTCTTTATAACCCCAGGTAGAAATAATTTGCTCTACATAGTGAGCTTGACTAAGAGTAATACAACTCTTGTCTACTCTAACTTTCATTCCTAAAAGGGTATCAACTGGACCAAGATCCTTCATGTCAAATGTTTTTGCAAGTGTGAATTTAATATCACTTACTACAGCAAGATCTGACCCCAAAATCAACATGTCATCCACAAACAGACATATGATGACTGTTTTAGTTGACATTGAGCGGGGATAGAGGCACTTATCTGAGAGACTGGACTGAAATCCAACTCTCTTTACCACTTGGTCAAATTTCATGTGTCACATCTTAGGCGCTTGCTTAAGCTCATAGATTGATTTATCTAATTTGCATACTTTTTCTTTTAGATCTTTATATACGTAACCTTCAGGTTGTGTCATATAGATCTCTTATCAAGCTCTCCATTCAAGAATGTTGTCTTTGCATCCATCTGATGAACTATAAAGTTCTCGATATAAGCTAAGAAAAGAAGAATCCTAATAGTGAATAGGTGTCATACAGGTAAATATACGTCAAAGAAGTCAATTTCCCCTGTTGTTTATAACTCTTAGCTACTAAACATGTTTTATATCTGGCTATAGACCCATCACTATGCAATTTCTTCTTTAGTACTCACTTGCATGCAAGGACTTTAGTTTCTTTCGATAGATCAACTAGATGTCAAGTGTTATTTTATAGCAGCAAGTTCATCTCATCATCGATGGCTTCTGCCTATATTGACACATCTCTAGATCTCATTGCTTCCTAATAGAAGAATGGATCATTCTCTAAGTGATAGGTGATGAAATTCTCACCAAAATCCTTAGGGATTCTATCTCTTGTAGATACTCTAAGAAGAACACGTGTTACCTCTAGAGGTTTGGGAGCAGTGCTAAAGTGGCAGCTTCAGGTTCTACCGTAAATTCTGAAATCATGTTAGTAGACCTGGAGACGGTCAAGCCATGATTTTTGATAAATTTGTGTTTAAAGAAAATAACATCTGTAGATTCTTTCATTGTATACTGTGGATAGATCCAGAAACCTATCAGCTGCACTATCTTTTACACTACCAAGATAAATGCATGTTGTTATCCTAGTTCCTACTTTAGGTCTCTTAAGGTCTTGTATTCTTACATAAGCTATACAGACTCAAGTCTTTAGAATGTCATATCTATAAGGATGGTCATGCCACAACTCCTATGGAGTAGAGTTGAGCTTTGAATGAGACACTCTATTTAGATTGTGATTTGTAATTAGGACTGCTTCCCACACAAAAAAATTAGGCATGTCAGCTGTGAGGAGCATAAAATTTAACATTTTTATTAAAGTTCTATTCTTACGCTTAGCAATGCCATTCGATTGGGGTGAGTAAGGAGTTATGGTTTCTAAGGTTATACCTTCATAGGCACAAAAGTCCCTAAACTCGGTTGTAGTGTACTCTCCTCCTCGATCACTTCTAAATCTCTTAATCTTTAAGTTTAACTGGCTCCCAACATGAGTTTTAAAGATCTTGAAGATCTCAAAGTGTTCATCTTTTGATTTCAATAGGTAGACATGACAATATCTGGAAAAATCATCGATGAAGATAATAAGATACTTCCTTCCCCCTCTAGTGGCATGACTTCGAAAATCACAGACGTTGGAATGTATCAACTCAAGAAGTTGTGTGCTCCTAGATATTGACTTGAAAAGATTTCTAGTAATCTTTGTTTGGGTACAAATCTCGCACCTATCAAATCAAATAGAAATATCTAAAGGGATGTTGTGACTCTTAGCTAGATCTTGCATTTTCTTGTAGTGCATATGTCCAAGTCAATTGTGTAATAACTTTAGATCTATAAGAGCTGAATTCACTTGATTAATGCACTCATTTTCTAGGCTAATTATATACATACCATTGATCATATACGCACAACCAAAATAGTGTGAATTAACCGCTAAAGTTGTTCTACCATTTTGGGTTGTAAAAGAAATGTCAGTCTTATCTAACAAACTCATGGAAATTAAATTTTTGGTTAAACTAGGAACTACAGCTCCTTACCTCATTCGAATGGTATTACTGAGCGTAAGAATACAACTTTAACAGAAATGTTAAATTCTATCCTCCTCATAGCTGACATGCCTAATTATTTTCTGGGGGAAGCAGTCCTAACTGTAAATCATATTCTAAATAGAGTGTCTTACTCAAAGCTCAACTCTACTCCGTATGAGTTGTGGCATGACCATCCTTGTAGATATGACACTCTAAAGACTTGTGACTTTATTGCTTATGTAAGAATACAAGACCTTAAGAGACCTAAGGTGGGACCTAGAACAACAACATGCTTTTATCTAGATAGTGCAGAAGATAGTGCAGATGACATGTTTCTCCCCCCCCCCCCTCCCTTCATACCACTACTGACAGCTTTATTTTTTCATGGTTGTGTGATCCGCACATAATTTCAAGAGTCCACTCATTTACATGTGCATTTTTTTGACATTTAAGTGAAAATGAACATTCACACCTCTTTGTGGTAATTCTTCGCAAATTTTTCTCGACCCATCATTTACCTCGTTGTTTCTCACGATAATAACCTGCTCTGTCACATCCAAAAAAAACTCGAGGCTTAAGTCTACTAGTAAGCTTGTCAGCACCTTGAATTGTCACAACAAATCCTAATTTCGTCGCCTTTTGTTGAACCCAAGATACTAACTCCTCCTTAGATTCAAAATATTGTGATGTGACAAAATGAATTCCAACGTCATTTTGTGTTTGTTGAGATGATTCTCCATACATCAATAATTTCATATTTTTCATACTCAATTAAACTACAGGATCTGAAAAACAATGCCTCTTCTTTGAAAACCAAAATCACGTCACTGAAATCAATGCCTCTTCTTTGAAATTCAATGATCAAATGACTATGTAAACTGAAAATTAAAACTAACTTACTTAACGGAGTCAAAATGCAGGAACAACCAAACCCTTAAACCTAATGCAGGAGATACCTTACCGAAAACCAAATGCAGGGCTGGTTAACTTCTTCTTTAGTGCTCAAAGGGCGATGTTCACTGAAAATCAAAACCAGGTTTTACTTAATGAAGAGAAAATGGCGGAGCGGTCGTATCCAAAAACCTAAAGCAGGGGCGACCTTACCTCACACCAAACGCCGACGGGGAGGGCTCGATCGCCGACGGGGAGGGATCGATTGCCGACGGGGAGGGCGGGATGAGACAGTCGCGGAAGTAGAAACCCTAGACGCCGAACATGAGGCGGGATGAAGCGGAATAGACAGTGGCGTGATTTTGGTTTGCCCGTATCTGTTTTGGAAGTTTTAATTAGGTAATATTTTAGAGTTTTAAATTAAATAATTGGGTTGCACGTATCCAAATTTGATTTGCCCGTTTCAATCACCTAATATTTTTGCTACTTGTCTCCAGTGGCGGAACTAGGATTTTGAAGTCGCACGGACACAATTTAAGTACTGTCAATTATGGAGGTTCGAGGGGGAAGTGCACCCTGAGCGGGGGTTCGGGGGCAGCGCCCCAGTATTTTTTTTGCAAATAAGGAAAATATTGAACACAATATTACAATCAAAAATTGAACACAAAATTACAAAAGAAAGATTTAGATCTGAAAAACTTACAATTCAACAAGATACTTTCTATTGACACGTGCTCTGAAAACGTGAAATAATAGTTTCTGCTGTAGAGTAAGCCATCGTCTTAGCCCGATAGTTATGTGGGCATGATTATTTGGGAAATAAAATCCACAAGGTACTCCCCAATAACTCCCTCTTTCTCTGTGCATCTCATTCTTTTCCAATTTCTCTCTAATCGAAAACAACAAGGGAGAATTATGTTTGGTTAAATTTAAGAAGAAAACAAGGAATGAGATTCAGGAAGATGCAAGCAAGGCAAAACAAAGGGCAGAGGACCCAAGTAAGAACAAAGGAGGAAGCAACTTTAAGAAAGGACTCCTCTCCATATGAGTAAAGCTCAATCACTCTTTATTTCTATTAGAGGTTTTCAGTCCTCTATCCTCAAAGTATAATTCTCTATGGTTCCAGTTTACATACTTCTTTGGCCGCAAATTTTCTGTCTCTCTTTTCAATGTTTCTTCCACATTTAATTTCTAATCAAGGTTACTCATGCATAACTAGAAAACTCATTAGTGTTTCAAGAATCAAGGCTACACATTACCTTTGGTTTTTGGAAAACACTACATCTCCCTTCAACATCTAGGATTAGAGAGAGAGTTGTTGATAATGTTCTGATCAAGGTGTCAACTTCTTATCCCAAATCAAACCTCCAAGAAGTTAATTTGCAAGTTAATGACTAAAAAACTTGTAAAATTCATTACATGCAGTGCACAGAGATGACATTATAGCTAATGTTCCGCAATGAAAAAGGAAAAGCATATGGATCTGTTGACTAGATATTCACATACCAATGCAGGATGCACTAACAGCTGAACCGACAATGACAAGGTCAGCTTTCATGGCAGCCTTGAAACTAACATCCCCTTTATCTTCAATTATTTCAATGCCCCGTCGAGCAATCTCCCAAGTCAACCCACCCTTCTTGCTGAGGTCCACCACCTTCACATTTCCTCCACATCTCAAAATCTCAGTAGCCAATTCCATCGAAGAAGAAGAAGAAGAAGGAGCCTGCCTGCGACGGGATCGGGACGGGATCGGGAGCCGGGAGCGGCGAAGAAGAAGAAGAAGAAGAAGAAGAAGAAGAAGGAGAAGAAGAAGGAGCCTGCCTGCGACCGGATCGGGACGGGATCGGGAACCGAGAGGGGCGACGAGATCCGGAGCCGGCGGAAGTGAAACCTAATTTAGCGAGAAAAAGCCGGTCGGGCACGTGTCCTACCGTGCCGAGAGCTAGTTCCGCCCATGCTTGTCTCCTCCTCCTCTAAGCATGGTACGATGACCAGAGCGAAAAAGATATTGACACGAACTTTATGTTGTGTAACACTGTCATTGTCTTTTTCTAAGCGAGAGAAGGTCGAGTGAGCCATAGTCCGATCACAACACGCTAAGACATGGGAAAGGCATGGGAGGCATGCGACGAAATACTCTCGGGCATGAGAGTTTTCCCATGCACGGTCACTTGTATTTATAGTAAATGTTTTTTTTTTCAGTTTTTAAATTAATATTTGGATCTCTTAATTTTACTTATAAAAATTATTTTAAAAAGTAAGAATAATTTAATTTTACATTATTTAAATCTAAATTATTTTCTATCCCGCATTAAATCAGCCAAATTTATAAAACTTTAAAGCTAAACAATAAATTTTTAAAAAAGGAATAATTTCATATTATTTTAATGTAGTTCTTCACCTGCTAATTCATCTCCCAACTCTCAATGGTGCGGTTGCCGCCTCGCCGGCCATTCGTGCCAACGTGATATGCTTAGGCTTCGTTGGACATGGCGGTAGCAGTCACCTAAAGAACTCTTAATCGTCAAAGCTTTCAAAAAATTGTGTTACAGTTAGTCCAGTTTGAACAATTTGGGCTCCATTTGAAATTAAAATTTTTGAGCCGAGCTCGGATCGAAATCAATGTTGATTTCGATCCGTCCTGACTTCACTCCAAATGTCTCGATTCCGAACTGGCTCAAAATACAATCGAGCGAACGCTTAATTGAGCAATTTTCTCTTTATTTATAGTCGACTCAAAATAAAATTTTACAACCTCTAAATTAGCAAATGAAATACTTAAAAGACTCGACTCTTTTTATTTATGCATAGATTTTATAGCTTTAAATTTTCAAATAATAATATAATAATAAACTCAAGATACTTTTGATTAATTCAAGTCCATTAAAATCATATTTCAAGCGATTCAGGGTTTGCTCAAAATCATCCCCAAGTGTGATTTTAGTGAAGTTGAATCAACTCAAATTAAATTGAAACAATTGAAATCGATTTCAATTTGGCGCGGGTTTTTCTGGAAAGATGATCTTGTTATGGCTGAGTCTGTAGACAGAATGAGAGGTTTTGTTGTTAACGTCAGGCGATAGTGGATATTGTTGGAGATAGCTTCCAGATAGTATTGTGCTTGCAAAGCCTGTCTCGTGGAGACCGTGTGGCTAGTAGGTGAGCTGTGAGCCTGGATGCCCAGTTTTGGTGGTCTTGAGAGCCATTGTGTTGGATTGGCTTCGCTCAAAGTATTCTACATTTCCCTATCAAGTTTGAAATATGTATATATAGTACCTCCAGCGTAGAGCCAAACCTAGAGCGACACGAACCCAATAACCCGCTCCGAGTCGGACCCGACACGAGCGGACATAAAACTCAATATCTCTAACACATTGTACATAACGTTGGTTATGTTTTGAATTACGGGAAAGGGGAAGCCGACCCGCATCCCGTCTATTAGCCATGATGGCCTCGGCTTTCGGCAATGACATGACGATTTGAGCAATGAGAAAAGGCTGAACCGTACCAGCTCGATGTTGATCGGTTAAATAGACCTAAAGTACGTGGCAATTAGTGGTGGCGGAGAGGGGAGGTCATGGGTATATGCCAAGCTAAAAATGCTCAATGTTGATCGTTAAATCTCGGACCTCTGAACGGTGATGGGGTTGGGGATCCAGTACACGGATAATGTACCCTGAGTGCATAGAATGTTTGGCAGTTGATGCAAACGTTTGTGATATATTGACTGGTGTTTAAGTTGTACCTTCGTGTGATATATCTATATATGAATGATATGGCTGCAGGGAAGGTATACCGCTGCCCCGGGTATGAGGTAGGGTCGTTATAAATTGGTCAGCTAAAGCTGATCGTTGCCTTGTTTGCCACCTTTATAGTGGAATGTCCATGTGCATGTTCTGGAGAGCCGAGCGGGAAATAGCGGGTTGCAACTCTTGATGCTATGCTGGCCCTCGAAGGCAATGCAAAGAGCTTTTATGGTTTTCATATGTGGTCGGCCTGCGTGCCGATGTTTGTAAACCACTTTTATGAAGAACAATTGTAAGACCTTAAGGCCACAGTTTTTGGAATATTTTGTATAACATTCCTTTGTGGTATATATTAGTGGACATTTTTTGTTACTTGAGTTCTAATAACCAATGAAGTTTTCGCTAAAATGCTCTGAGTTATGATTCGTTTGGTAGTTTTTGATATTCACATGTAACTCCACTGACTGTCCGTGGAATATGGCGTGGAGCCCCGACCGCACCTTTTGTTATATTCTACGTTGATGGATGGAGATGTTACAGCTTGCACCTCTCTCCCCCCGCCGGCGGGCCGACTCAAGCCGACCCGATTTCTGGCCATCCAAGGAGTCGCACCTCGCGGCCGCGCACCTGCGGGCACGAGGTGCGACGCTCTCGCCGGCCACCTCTACAGGAGGGGAGATTTCCCTTCCGCGGCCGCTGTGGAGGGTGTTGTGTGCGGCTGGTCGTGCCCCGCCCTTTGTCCGAGAGAGAATGGATGGTCGTCCCCTCTCAGGTCAGCTGCGGCCGGTCGGTGCCGCAGCTTGCGGCGGTGCCGCGCCCAACGATCGACACTAGAGTTGTGCCTGGTGGCTGTCACCGGGGCCGCACCCGGAGTGGCTCCCGGGTGCTGCCAGCCGGTCCTCTCTGGCCTCCGGTCGCACCCCTGGTCGTACACGCACCGGCGGCCCGCCGCCTTCGCTAAGGTCGGCCACCCCCGAGGTGGTGGTCGTCTGTCTCTCTTGTCCTCCTTGGGTGTCTCCCCCGCCGCCCGATCGTCTCGCCACGATCATCGCTGTCCATTTCGGGCGTAACCCCTCACTAACCACCATGGTTAGTGGGGGGAACCCATTAATTATATAGTGTGTATGCATTTAGCATAGTATCATGCAAATAATTTTCGCATAGCACTATGATTGAAATTATAATATTGGTGGTTACAGCGTGCGGATAGTCGCAAAATCATCTATCCATCTCCTGGAGGCTATAAAAAAGCCTTCTCATTTCTTATCTTTTTCTCCTCTGCTTTCTTCTTCCTCATGTCAGAGCTTTGCCGGATTTCTCCTACGAGCCACTTTCGATCCAGCTCCTCTTCACCAGAAATTCGCCTAAGTCCACAAGTGTGCGGCAAAGAAGGAAAGTTCTACTACAGCAAGCACTCGTTCGTGCGCAACGTCAAAGCAGTTGTCCTCACGCGGCGCAGCCTGTTGCCCGATTCGAGCTCAAGAATCCCTGTCTCACCCCCAAAGTGTAACGAGGAGCGACCCGTCACCCTCGATTCTTCAAACAAGTTGTAACCGCAAGCAGATAGTGGATTTCGATCGGCACAGAGCCGGTCGCGTGGTTTTTTACCCGGTTGAGGGGTTTTTTCACGTCAAAATATCCTGTGCACATTTTCTCGCTCATTGACTGTGTGGGCGCCCGATCACTATGTGAGCTAAGAGGATTCAAGTTACTCCAGTCCGACCGGAGCGTCAAATTTGACCGCAACAATCCTAAAATACATCTAAAACGTAAAATGAATCAGAAACTGAGAGAACACGGATAGGAACTTTTGTTGCGTTTATAACACCAAGATCATCATACAATTGAGAAATTGCTTTAATATGCGCTACAGGCAGCTAGCTAAGCAGTTGGTAGAGGAAAACGTTGGATGGGAAGAAGACAGAGAGGAAACTTCCTCTCCATGGCCAGTCCAGGAGCTTCAGTCATGTCCAATTCCTCCCCTCGTTTCGTCAAATACTCCCAATCAAAATAATACAGCATACGCGCAAGAGCCATCTCCACCGTCGCCAATCCAAATGACATCCCAGGGCATATCCTCCTCCCACCGCCGAAGGGTATAAGCTCCATGTTCCCCCCTTTGTAATCCACCGCACTCCCCTCGAACCTCTCCGGCCGGAAGGCATCGGGATCCTCCCAATTGCTCGCGTCCCTCCCGATCGCCCATGCGTTCACCATCACCGTCGTCTTCGCCGGAATTTCGTAACCCATCACCTCGCACCTTGTAACGGTCTGAGCCGTTACAAGATCGCCGGCGATGGTCGCCGGCGTCGAAGGGGATGAAGGCTGGGCCTTCCGTACTAATTTCTAGAACTACTCCTATTCTAAACTACTAGAGGAAACAGAAAAGACATTCTTATTCATTCCTTCGTAAGCTATTACAGGAATGCCTATTTATAGAGGCATACTTACTACAAGATCCCATAACATCTTGCCACGTGGATATACAGGTGTTACATTCCTGCCCTCCCCGTTTAAACGACGACCACGTCGTTTGATTCCACCTGGATCAAAGACCCAAATGACGCGCGGAATGTATATGAGAATCAAGCCTGCGTCCTGAAATTTGTTTATTGGCGGCTCCACTTGTGCAGAATGTATCGAAACGGTGCATCCTCCTGGATCGAAAACATGAATTGTCCAAGTTGATACATGGCTGCGGGCAAACGTGTCATCATGTGGTCGTCCAATTTGAGTAATGTGAGCAAGAGAGCCCATGATGATGTTAGAGTTGGGATGATGTTGCATCAACTCCTCCAATGACGGCAAAGCCGGGTTGTCAAAATTATTAAGAACAACAGACGCAAATGACAACCTCCATTGGTGATGAAACCAAGTTCACCGTAATTGGTGCATCAAGAAGATCGTTTGCTTTGATGGCTTCTTGTTCCTCTTCCTCAATGCAAGCAATCAAGTCATCCAACATTTTTAAATTTACCGCAACTCGCTGTTTCCACTGTCGAGTATCAATGACATCAATGATTTCGTGCATGTCCTCTTTAATCTTTTTTGAATGAGCGTCTCCAATAGAAGTGCTTTGTTTCTGTAGTAGGATCGCATTAGGTAGTGCGACGGTGGCGGCACATGCACTCGGAGCGCCGGTGGCACCGTATGAGCTAGGAACGACGGTGACGCCATAAGAGCTTGGAGTGATGATGGCGCCGTATGAACCTTGAGCACTGACGGTGTTGTTGTAACCTTGAGCAACGGCGGCGCCGTATGAACTTGGAGTGGAGGCGCCGTAAAAACTCGGGGGGGCGGCGCCATAAGAACTAGGGGTGGCCGTGCTATATGAGCTTGGAGCAACGACGGCATGCGACCACGCAACACCAAAAGAAGATGGCTGTCCAAGAATGTTTGTTGGCCGCATTCCAAAGATTTGTGGATGTGCAACCCAATGTGCAGCCCATGGTGCAGTAGAAGATTGTCCTGGACCCATTTGTTGTTCATAGTGCATTTGTCCAGGGATATCATAATATGATCCTCTTGTGGCAAATGGAATGCTATGTGCTTCCCTTTGACAAGTATTGTAATTGTTGCCGGATGTTGATGCTTTGAATAGCGATCCCATATCCTGGCGTAATAAATACATTTCTTGCGTCACTTGTTCGGTGGATTGTTGAAGAGCCAGATTGAGCTTTAACATTTCGGCTTCCAATCTTGAAAAATTCTGTGATTGTTCTGCTTGCCTGTTCTCCATTGTCTTCCATAACTCCCGCTGTTCGAATGCGAGTTCCTTCAAGCGGGTGTTGGGCGGTAGTGAATCGTTGCTGGCCATAGTGGCGGAGGGTCAACGAGCGCCCCAAATGTAAGACAGGTCGGCAGTGGCATTCCTTGCTTGTTCCCGGCGAGTTCGTTGTTCTTGAACGAAACAATCCTGTCGGAGTCGCCGGCAAGATCTGGAAGGAGTTCGATCTCAACGATCTCGTGCCCTTGAAGAAGCTGGTCCCTTCTTGCTCGCCGGTGACGTTCTTGATGGAGGGCAGAGTTCTTGAGCTGACCGAGGGAGAACTTAGGTGAGTCGATGAGCGTCGATGGCTATTCCAGCGAGAGGGCCGCAGATAACGGGAGGACTTCTCTCTACGCTGAAACTTTGCTTTGCCGTTCTTGTTGGTTTCCGGCTAATTCGCCGGAGGAGAAAGAGCAAGCCAACAAATCACCACAGCTTTATCTTCCCGACCAAGATTAAAAACACAATTGGCTGATAGGAGCTGGCGGGGAGGAAGTGCCTCTCAATGAGATGAAGATGCTGGATATTTCCTGTCGACCTGGCGCTTCTTTTTGTTGATGCAGCCTGGTATCGCTCCGCTGCCGGCAATGGACCTTTTAAGCGGCTGCCTTCCAACAGAGCCCGGATTGCTTCTTATAATGGAAATGGTTCGAGATCTAAAAACAGGAGGGGGGAAGTGGAAGTAGAGATGCCTGATGTCCAAACAATGGTGGCGATTAAGGAAGCCTCAACGTCGAGATCGAGGTCGCCGGAGTGCGGTTTGTGACCGACCGCTGGAGAGGGAGAAGGATGGCCGGAGTCCGGCTTCGCTGCTCTGTCCTGCTTCTGATGTTTCTTGATGTGGTGCTGGATCGGTGGATACTTCGCCGTGGCAAGGAGCAAGAAATCAGAGATACTTCGTCGTGGCCGGAGGATGCAGATCTCTCAACAGGTGTTCGAGAGCAGAGGTTTGAAACGAGGCGGAGGCGGCGCAGCGGTGGCGGAGGCGGCGCAGCGGTGGCGGAGGCGGCGCAGCGGTGGCGGAGGCGGCGCTGCGGTGGAGGCAGTGAGGTTGCTTTCTTAATTGTTGATGGCGGCGCAGCGGTGGTGGAGGCGGCGCTGCGGTGGAGGCAGTGAGGTTGCTTTCTTAATTGTTGATGGCGGGCGGCGTTTCTAGAGGTTCCCGGAGAGCAAGAAGGTGGAGAGCAAGAATGGCTGTTCCGGCAGGGGCGGCGAAGCGGCGGAGGATGAAGCGGCGGTGGTGGCGGGAGATCTCAACGAGAGCACCAATGTAACGGTCTAAGCTGTTACAAGATCGTCGGCGATGGTCGCCGGCGTCGAAGGGGATGAAGGTTGGGCCTTCCGTGTTAAAATACAAGCTTTAAGCTCAAGAGACATAGTTGCAGAAAGCAGCTCCTCAAAGAAGAAAAAGGAAAAGGCGGATCGCGATGAAGAGTCGCAGCAAGCATCCATAGCTGTGAAAATCTTCTCAGGAGAGACGCCGCCTACCTGCAAAAGAAAAACACCGCTTCAGAGAGGTAGCGAAAAGGAAGAAGAAGAAGGGATGCGATGATACCTGTGCCGATACGTCGTTTATTGGCTTCTCTATTTAATGCACTGACATGTAACTTTATTTTTAAGCTTATTTTGTGTGAGTTGGTAACTGTGTACTCCAAAAGTCAAAACAAAAAGCTGCTGTGTTCCTTTTTTATTAATTGGTGTCGTTCCTTGTGGCTATACCTCTTTTTGTTTAACAGTTGTATCAGAGCCATGGGTTCTAAGGCAAGTGGTGGAATGTTGTCTTCAAACATACCAGTATTCAATGGAGAACTCTATGAACACTGGGCGATTCAAATGAAGACATTATTTCTGTCGCAAGGCTTATGGGAAATAGTTCACACTGGAATTCCAGTAAACGCTACTACATCTACAACACCACTCACAGCAGAGGAATTAAAAACACAAGCAGAAAATCTGAAACGAGATGCAAGAGCTCTTATGTACATCCAACAAGGTGTCGCCAACACAATCTTTCCAAGGATTATGGCTGCAACATCCTCACAAGAAGCGTGGACAATCTTACAAACAGAATTTAAAGGGTCTCCTCAGGTAATTTCCATCAAATTACAAACTGTTTGGAAGGCTTTTGACACACTAGTTATGAAAGACAGTGAGAAAGTGCAAGATTTTGTTGCACGTGCCACAGCCACAATAAACCAAATAAGATTGTTAGGAGACACCATAGAGGATAAACGCATAGTCCCTAAACTACTGAGAAGTTTAACCCCTCAATTTAATCATATAGTGGCAGCAATTGAAGAGTCAAAAGACCTCAATATCTTGAGCATATCAGAATTGTTAGGATCATTACAAGCCCATGAAGATAGACTACAATATCAGTCTACTCCAATGGATCAAGTCTTGCACCTAAACACTACCCCTACAAAAAATTATACACAAAAATATAAATTTGACTATAAAGTCAATAAACGACCCCAGTATACAAATACCAGGGGTCGGGGAAGAGGTAGACCCTCCTCACTTGAAAGGCCTCCTACAAATAAAAAGATTGGCCTATCCTGTACCTTGTGTAAAAGAACAAACCATGAAGCAAGTGATTGTTTTTTTAAGTGTAAACGATGCAAGAAGCCTACCCATATGGACAAAGACTGTTGGTTTAAAGAAAAAGTTGAAGGTAAATCATCGGAAGAGGAGAACAAAGAAGCCATGTTTTTCATAAACCAAAAGAATCCTCATCAGGGCACTACTTGGTACATAGATAGCGGTTGCTCAAGTCATATGACCGGAAATAAAGGTCTATTCATCTACTTAGACGAGAGTGTAAGGTCTGATGTCCTGTTGGGTGATGGCAACATACAGCAGATTCAAGGAGTTGGAACCATCAAGGTAAAAACAGAACAAAACCAAGTAAGATATATCTATGATGTTAGTTATGTTCCCTCCTTAGCAACAAATCTCATAAGTGTGGGACAACTAATGAAAAAAGGGTATCAAGTTCACTTTACCGAAAACACCTGCACCATTATAAATAAATATGGCTCCATTGAGGCAAGTACAGAGATGACAGAAAACGGAGTGTTTGCTATCTCCCTTTTTCCTGCACCTGACATTGCTCTCACCAGCACAACCCAAATGGAGCAACAAACAAGTTTGTGGCATCAGAGGTATGGGCATTTAAATTTACAAGACTTGAAAGCACTCCAAACACACCACATGGTAGATGGATTACCATTAATAATTGTTGAAAATCAATTTTGCGAAAAGTGTGCTGAGGGGAAGAGTCATAGACAACCCTTTCCCAAAGCTACATATAGAAGGAGTTTACAGCCACTTGTTTTGATCCATGCCGACCTTTGGGGGCCATCCCCATTTGTCTCTTTTGCCAACAAAAGATACTACTTATTACTGGTAGATGATTGTAGCCGGTATATGTGGATTTATTGCCTTCAAAACAAGTTTGAAACTTTCCAAACTTTCCTAATATTTAAAGCCAAGGTAGAAAAGTAGTTAGAGAGGACAATTAAAGTCTTAAGAACAGATAGAGGGGGGAATTTACTTCATATGAGTTCAACAACTATTGTAGTCAACAAGGTATCAAAAGAGAGCTAACTGCCAGCAGAACACCTCAACAGAATGGTGTAGTTGAGAGAAGAAACAGAACTATTGTCGAAATGGTAAGAACGATGCTATTGGGTAAAAATTTACCAAATGAGTTTTGGGCTGAGGCAGCTCATACAGCTATATATATGCTAAATAGATCACCTACTAAGGCACTATTTAAACAGACGCCATATGAAATTATCCATAAAAGAAAGGCAAATGTAAAACATTTAAGAGTGTTTGGTTGTATAGCTTATGCCCTCATCCAAAGAGAAGATAGAGGAAAGCTAGATAAGAGGAGTGAAAAGTGTATCTTTATAGGATATAGTGATGAGTCTAAAGCATACAGACTTTATCAACCAGAAAAACAAAAGCTCTTAATATCAAGAGATGTTTTGTTTGATGAAAGCAAGAGTTGGGGCTCAGATCTGGGACAAACTTCAAATACAAAATTTTTCCTTGATGAAGAAATGAGAGATTCCTTCCATTCTAGTGAATCACCCGAGGTTGAATCTCTCATTCCTAAACCACCCGGGCCTGAATTATCACATAATAGTGAATCACCAAAATCACATACCTTACCACATTCTTCAAGCTCTTCTTTCAACCCAGAGTCATCATCACCCATTCAAAAAGTCAGGTCTTTAGAAGATATTTATACAAGAGGAGGATTAGCATTCAGTGTTTCTACTCCAGTAACTTTTGAAGAAGCATGCAACACCCCAGCTTGGAAGCAAGCCATGGATGATGAAATTGGAATGGTAATAAAAAATAACACATGGAAGTTAGTTGAAAAACCTCCAGCAGCAGAAATAATTGGCTTAAAGTGGATCTACAAGTTAAAAGAGAATGAAGATGGCTCTGTGCAAAAGTACAAAGCTAGAATAGTAGCCAAAGGTTACTCACAATTACCAGGTGTCGATTATAATGAAACATATGCACCAGTGGCTAGGATGGAGACTATAAGAACCCTCCTGGCATATGCTGCACAGTTCAGATACACAGTTTTTCAACTAGATGTAAAATCGGCCTTTTTAAATGGTGAGATTGAAGAAGATATTTACGTTGAACAGCCAAAAGGTTACGAAGTAACAGGAGAAGAACACAGTATACAAATTAATTAAAGCCTTGTATAGCCTAAAACAGGCACCAAGGGCATGGAATGCAAATCTTGACAGACATATGCTTTCAAAACAGTTTATTAGAAGCAAGTATGATCCCTCGTTGTATCTAAAGCATCTACATGGACACAAGCTAATTATTTGTGTGTATGTAGATGATCTTATTTTCACTGGTAGCAGCATGAGTCTAATTGAAGAATTCAAGAGAGATATGAAAGACAAATATGAAATGACAGACTTAGGGCACCTTAAGTATTTTTTGGGACTACAAGTAATACAAAGTCCAAATTGGATTATACTTTCTCAAGAAAAATATGCTAGAGACTTGTTGAAGAAATATAAAATGGAGGATTGCAACCCAGCGGTATTGCCCATGACTCCCAATGATGTTTTAAATCCTGCAGTGGGAAATGAGGAAATGGCTGATGCAACCTCTTTTAGAAGCCTGGTTGGATCATTAATTTACCTAACAAATACAAGACCGGACATAGAGTTTTCTGTAAACTCTATCTCTAAATTTATGAACAATCCAACTAAGGCTCACTATGAGGCAGCCAAACGTATCTTAAGATATGTTCAGGGGATGAAAAGTTTTGGTCTGATCTATCAAAATCACTATCATAGCCAACTTACAGGATATGCAGATTCAGATTGGGGTAGATCTGTTGAAGACAGAAGGAGTGTGAGTGGATACGTCTTCTTCATTGGGCAAAATGTTATAAGCTGGTCCTCAAGAAAACAGCAGTCCGTTGCCCTCAGTTCAGCTGAAGCAGAGTACATGGCCCTAAGCAAAGCTACCACTGAAGCTATTTGGCTTCGTAGACTCATCGAAGAAATTTTTTCAGAAAAACGAAAAGAAACTGTCATCTTCTCTGATAGCTCATCGGCAATAGCCCTAGCAAAGAATCCGGTTTTTCATAACCGAAGCAAACACATTGAGATCAGGTATCATCATATCAGGGAGAATATAGAGAAAAGAGAAATCAATCTGCGACACTTATCTACTGATCAACAGCTCGCAGATCTCCTCACAAAACCTTTGGCGAAGACTCGTTTTGAATATTTGAGGCTGAAGATAGGCATTGAAGATCTCTCGAGCTTAAGGGGGGGGTGTTAAAATACAAGCTTTAAGCTCAAGAGACATAGTTGCAGAAAGCAGTTCCTCAAAGAAGAAAAAGGAAAAGGCGGATCGCGAAGAAGAGTCGCAGCAAGCATCCATAGCTGTGAAAATCTTCTCAGAAGAGACGCCGCCTGCCTGCAAAAGAAAAACACCGCTTCAGAGAGGTAGCGAAAAGGAAGAAGAAGAAGGGATGCGATGATACCTGTGCCGATACGTCGTTTATTGGCTTCTCTATTTAATGCACTGACATGTAACTTTATTTTTAAGCTTATTTTGTTTGAGTTGGTAACTGTGTACTCCAAAAGTCAAAACAAAAAGCTGATGTGTTCCTTTTTTATTAATTGGTGCCGTTCCTTGTGGCTATACCTCTTTTTGTTTAACATTCCGTACTAATTTCTAGAACTACTCCTATTCTAAACTACTAGAGGAAACAGAAAAGACATTCTTATTCATTCCTTCCTAAGCTATTATAGGAATGCCTATTTATAGAGGCATACTTACTACAAGATCCCATAACATCTTGCCACGTGAATATACAGGTGTTACACACCTCTCCTGATTCTCCCTAGGCAGCAGCAACGGCACCGGCGGGTGCATGCGCAGCGCCTCCTTAATCACCAGCTTCAAGTAGCCGAGCTTCTCTCCGCTCATCAGCTCCTCTTCTGCCGCCGTGTTTGGCAATATCCCGGGACCGAACGCCTCCCTCACCGTGCTCTGCGCCTTTGATTTGACGGTCGGGTTTCGAATCAGTTCCGACATTGCCCACGCTATTGTGGTCGCCGTCGTGCCGGTTCCGGCCAGCAGCAAATCCTGACATCAACAGAACAAGGACGCAGTAATTAGTAGATCAAAATTGTACATACTTAAGTAGTAGGATGCTTTGGCTTACATTAATGACGGCTTTGATGCGTTCGTTGGTGATTGGGATCTGAAGGTTGTCGTCCGCTTGGATTCGGAGAAGGACATCTGTTATGTCTTCTTCAGCGAAAAGCTGGCCCTGCTTCTTTTTATGCTGTTGGATGATCTCTTCGTTTACATGATCGAGCATCTGATGGCACTGCTCCAGCTTGCGTTTGAATCCTGTGATTATTGAAGCAAATTCTGTTGGACTTTGTTTTTTTGTTGACACAATCAATATTTGTTTTTTAATATTATTTTATGTATCAGTGATTAATAGAAGAGAAAGTGTGCATTAAATAGGAGAGAGAAGTTGGTTGGTTTTGTTAGCCTATAAATATGCATGTATGTAGTTCATTTCGATGTTGACGAGATAGTAAAGTTTGTCTCCCTTCTATTGTGGAGCGCTACAGCGCTGGAAGTATTTGGACTTTTACGTTTTCTGTTTTGATTCTCGCAGCGGTCAAGAGAGAGTGAGACGGTGAGCGTGAGTGCTGCCGCTTTTGTGTTCTCAACGTGGAGGAGCCGTCTAGCCCGGACAGCCATCTAGCGGGGGGGGGGGGGGGGGGTGCATCTCGCTCGGCCCATCTCGCAGGGTGACCTCGCCGTAAAAGAAGGCCACCTCGTCGGGATCGTCTCGCCAGGTCCCATCCCGCTGGTACAACCATCTCGCCAGGTCCCATCCCGCCGGGAAGCCCTCGCAGGTGTGAGGTGGGCGTCGTGTGCTTATACACGTGTGCGTGCCTGGCTCACTTCCAACAAGTGGTATCAGAGTCAGGTTCGACCCCTTGGAAGAGTCAGTGACAAGTCGAGATGGAGATGGGAAGTGCCATGTCGGGGCAAGTCCCCAAGTTGACAAAGACCAACTATGGTAACTGGAGTATCCAGATGAAGGTGTTACTCGCCTCAAAGGAGTTATGCGAGATAGTCGAGGATGGCTATGAGGAGCTTACCGCAGAAGCAGAGGCGGCATTGACTAACGCGCAAAGAACGGCGTTGAGAGAGTCAAAGAAGAGTGATAAGAAAGCATTGTTCTTACTATATCAAGGAGTTGATGAGGCGACCTTTGAGAAGATCTCAAAAGCGAGGAGTTTGAAGGAGCCATGGGGGGTGTTGCAACGCTCCATGCAAGGAGTTGATAAGGCCAAGAAGGTGAAGCTACAGTCCCTTAGAGCCGAGTATAAAGTGTTGAGAATGCAGAGTGCTGAGAAGGTTGGAGACAGTGTGACCCGTCTGCGGACGCTCACAAATGAGATGAAGCGCAATGGAAAGGCGATAGATGACGTGAGCCTCATGGAGAAGCTCTTGCGCTCTATGTCAAAGAAGTTCCGTCATGTGGTGGTAGCGATCGAAGAATCGAAGGACCTCACCCAAATGTCAGTGGATGAGCTTGTCGGCTCCCTACAACCCCATGAGTATCGAATGATACAGGATGAAGAAGAGTCAAGTGGCTTGGGTAAAGCACTTCAGACTCAGTTGAACTTCAGAGAGAGCTCTGGGAGAGGTGGAGGCCAGCGTGGTCGAGGCTACCAAGGAAGAGGTAGAGGAAGAAAAAAGAGTAACAGATCAGGGAAGAAATCATTACCACCAGAGAGGCGGAGCAACCTCAAGGTGGGAGGCAAGAAGTAAGAGAAAGAGGAAGAGGTCAAGAAAGAGGCCGAGGTGATATGTCACATATACAATGTTACAACTGTAACAAGTTTGGGCATATGAGCTATGATTGTTGGGCCCCGATGAGAAAAGAGGAGACGAACCACTATGCAGAAGCAAGCAATACTGGTGGCGATCCAATGATGTTCCTGACTTATAGAGAAGCTGAGGGAGGAAATAATGAAGTATGGTACTTGGACACAGGCGCAAGTAACCACATGTGTGGAGAGAAGGAGTTGTTCACGAACCTTGAGCCAAATGTTGGCGAGGTCAGTTTTGGAGATGCTTCAAAGATCTCGGTGGAAGTAAGAGCGGTGACCGTGGTCACCTTAAATGGCAAGGAGGTGCACCTCAATGATGTGTTCTATGTGTCAGGCTTGAAGAGTAACATCTTAAGCCTTGGACAGTTGGTCGAGAAGGGTTATTGTGTTCAGTTAAAAGATGACACGTTGATCATTAAGGACCATCAAGGAAGAGAAGTAGTGAAGGTGAAAATGACGACGAATCATCTCTTTACGCTGAGAATGGATGCAAAGGGGACGGTGTGCCTTGCGAGGACCGAGGAAGAATAAGAGGCGTGGTTGTGGCATCACAGGATGGGCCATATGGGGTTCATAGGATTGAGGCTCTTATCTCATTCCAAGATGGTGGAAGGCCTACCCATGATCTCGCCCCCACAGAAGGTCTGTGAGGCATGTACAAGAGGAAAGCAGAAGAGATTAACGTTTAAAGGTGGAAAGTCTAGAAAAGCGAGGAGATAGCTTGAACTAGTCCACTCGGACATAGCTGGTCCGTTTGAGACTACCTTCGTAGGCGGAAGCTGGTACTATATTATCTTCACCGATGATTTTAGTCAGAAGTGTTGGGTATATTTCTTAAGAGAGAAGGTTGAGGCCCTTGACAAGTTCAAGGAGTTCAAGGTGATGGAAGAGAAGGAAAGCGGACAACCACTAAAAGTGTTGAGGACAGATAGAGGTGGGGAGTACACCTCTAGGCTGTTTGATGATTTCTATAAAGAATGGGGGATCACACATCAGTTGATGACGGCGTAGTCACATCAGCAGAATGGAGTCGTGCAAAGGAAGAATTTGAATATTTTAAACATGGCAAGGAGCATGGTGAAGGGCAAGGGGTTGCCAAAGATGTTCTGGGCGGAGGCGGTATAATGTGTTGTGTACTTGCTGAACCGGTGCCCAACGAAGAGTGTGAAGTTTATGACCCTATTCAAAGCCTGGAGTGGATGGAAACCGAGTGTGAAACACTTGAGGGTCTTCAGGTGTATAGCTTACGCTCATGTCCCATACCAGAGGAGGAGGAAGCTTGACGACAAGAGTGAGAAGTGCATCTTTGTGGGCTACGCTCCGATGAGCAAGACTTACAAGCTGTACAACCCAGTGACAGAGAATATTGTAATCTCAAGGGACGTGGTGTTTGAGGAGAATAGTCGCTGGAGCTGGGATGATGAGGTGAGAAGCACCAAAGGGATGTTCTTTGATGATGATGAAGATGGTGGAAAGGAGGCTGAAGCCGAGATTGGTGGAGTTGAGCCAATATCACCCCCTAGTGGAGAGTCAGGGGGAGCTCTTACACCCTACTCTAGTGGAGCAAGTACTAGTGGAGGAAGTTCTGGAGAGGCTAGCAGTAGCCGGGGCAAAGCTGATCGTCCTCAACCTAGGATGAGGAGGTTGGAGGAAATCTACGAGTAGACGACACCAACACTTAACAATTTTTCTTTATATTGTCTCTTAACAGATTGCGAGCCGCATTCGTACGAGGAAGCTGCCCAAGAAAAGGCCTGGAGGAAAGTTATGGATGTGGAGATGACATCCATAAAGAAGAATGATACATGGAAGTTGGTTGACCCACCAGCTAGCCACAAACCCCTTAGGGTGAAGTGGTCTACGAGGTGAAAAGGAACAAGGATGGAGGTGTAGAGAAGCACAAAGCAAGGCTGGTTGTAAAGGGCTACAGGAAAATCCAAGGAGTGGACTATGACGAAGTCTTCGCTCCAGTGGCGCGGATTGACACCATTCGGTTGATCATCGCACTAGCAGCCCACTATGGGTGGAAGATCCTGCAGATGGATGTTATGTCTGCCTATCTGAACGATTATTTAGAGGAAGATGTGTACATCGAGCAGCCTCCCGGATATATTGTGAAGGGTCAGGAGAGGAAGTTGTGCAAACTTGACAAAGCACTGTATGGGCTGAAGCAAGGTGCTCATGCTTGGAATGGGAGGATAGATGCATGCCTCTAGAAGTATGGCTACATGAAGTGCCCTTACGAATATGACATCTACACGAAGGTCGAGAAGAATGATGACATGATGATCATATGTCTATACATAGACGATATGATATTCACTGGCAACAACCCTACTATATTTAAGGACTTCAAGAGAACGATGATAAAGGAATTTGATATGATGGATCTGGGAGAGCTCAACTACTTTTTAGGTGTGGATGTGCAGCATAGAGGAGATGGTATCTTCATTTCACAGAAGAAATATGCAGAAGAAATTTTGAAGAAGTTCAGGATGAAGAATAGCAAGCCTATCTCTACTCCTGCTGATCCGGGGTTAAATTTGATGAAGGACTCGAAGGATGGAGCAGTCGACTCCACGTTGTTCAAGAGCTTTGTGGGAAGTCTACATTACCTGACTTTCACCAAACCTGACATCATGTACGTTATTGGGGTAGTAAATAGGTACATGGAGGAACCAAAGCAGGACCACTTCACAGCTGTGAAGAGTATCCTGAGATATATAAATGGAACGAGAGGCCATGGGCTGAAGTATGCAACAGGAGAGGAGCTTAAGTTGGCCGGGTACTCAGACAGTGACTACGGCGGTGACGTGAATGATCGGAAGAGTACTTCTGGGTACGCTTTCCATGTTGGGACAGGAGTGTTCTCATGGAGCTCGAAGAAGCAAACAACCATTGTCTTGTCATCATGTGAAGCGGAGTATATAAAAGTAGCAGCTTGTACCTGCCAAGCGATTTGGTTAAGGAACCTCTTGGAGGAGCTACATCATCCGCAGGATGGGCCTATGACGATGTATGTTGATAACATGTCGGTCATCCAGCTCGTGAAGAATCTTGTGCTACATGGGCGTAGCAAGCACATCGAGACGAGGTATCACTTCCTCCGTGATCAGGTGGAGCTGAAGACGGTTGAAGTGGTGTATTGCCCCACCGGAGAGCGACGTTTCTAAGGTTCAAAGACAAACTCGGCATGTGCTGCCAAGTTTGAGGGGGAGTGTGTTGGACTTTGTTTTTTGTTGACCGGGTCAATATTTGTTTTTTAATATTATTTTATGTATGAGTGATTAATAGGAGAGAGTGTGTGCATTAAATAGGAGAGTGAAGGTAGTTAGTTTTGTTAGCCTATAAATAGGCATGTATGTAGTTCATTTCGATGTTGATGAGACAGTAAAGTTTGTCTCTCTTCTATTGTGGAGCGCTGCAGCGCTGGAAGTATCTGGACTTTTACATTTTCTGTTTTGATTCTCGCAGCGGTCGAGAGAGAGTGAGACGGTGAGCGTGAGTGCTGCCGCTTTTGTGTTCTCACCGTGGAGGAGCCGTCTCGCCCGGGCAGCAATCTCGCGGGGGGGCATCTCGCCAGGCCCATCTCACAGGGTGACCTCACCGTAAGAGAAGGCCACCTCGCCGGGATCGTCTCGCTAGGTCCCATCCCGCCTGTGCAACCATCTCGCCAGGTCCCATCCCGCCGGGTAGATCTCGGAGGTGTGAGGTGAGCGTCGTGTGCTTATAGGTGTGTGCGTTCCTGACTCGCTTCAAACAAACTCTACTAATCAGATTCCGCCTTTTCTCAATTTCATGGATCATCTCATCTTTAATCTAATTTAAAATATAAAGTAAGGTTTCGGGGATCGATTTAGGGTTATGCCTGTGATGCGGGCGATGAAGGACATCGACGAAAAGATGTCGACAACATTGAAACTGGAGGCCAACTCCACGACCGCGGCTAAGGCTGATTGGAAGAGTGTTAGGGCCCGGTGGAATTCAGCAAGAATCAGAGGAAAGCCAAGGGTGGCTGGGGATAGGAGAAAGAACAGAGGGAAAGAGGAGAAGAAACTTTCATATGTCATTTCTTAAAAAAAAACTATTACAAGTCTAATCCTCTATTTATAGAACTTATTACATTCATAATGCTAATTACACGGTTACACGGCAATGATGATCCCTCCCGCTTTGTATAAAATCTGGCCCATCATGCTGACAGCTGGCAGTATCCTGATGCTGTTTCAATGTATCTAAGCCGTTGTTATCCAATTTGAGATCTGATTACCGGAGGTGGGCGTAAAGAGGAAGTTACCCCCTGGGTAAGATTATCCGGATTAATCTGTACCGTGTCTTGGAGCGGTGAGTGTAAAGAAGGTTGTTACAATTACCCTCCTTGTTTAAAACCGATGTCCGCATCGTCTTCTACATTTTCTTCCAACCCTAATGCGGCGGAGGGGAAAACGAGTTCTACTTCAGCTGGAGGATCTTCTTGGTGGGCTAATGGAAGATGGCAGAACATGATGTTGGTAAGAACAGATTAGCGAAGAGCTTTGTAGCTGCAACATCCCTGCTGATTCTGCTTCTCTTAGCGTAACTTAGTAAGATTTTTCTGTTGAGATCTCGTGTTTCCTCCTTCTAGCGTCAGTTGTTGTGCTTTGTTTTTGCTGATCTGCTGTGTTTTGCCCGTATCTTGCTGTGTTGCCACTGTGGCTTTTGGTTTTCTGTTACTTCGTTTTCCTTTCGATTTCCAAGTCGTAACATCGAAGGTTCCTGTTGGGGCGTTACTGTTTTTATTGGTGGGATAGAAATCCGTGAGGTTTGTTAAATCCTCCCAAGTGCTGTCTTCTGGGGGTAATCCCTCCCACTGGATGAGCCCCTGCTATATGTTCCTTGTCGCGAGATTTCCCTAGTTGTAATGATGGCCAGTGGCTTATGAAGCGGGTTGTTCCTCCAATGATTTTCTGGAATGACAACCGGCTGAAATCCTGGTTCTCCGATATATGGTTTTAGGAGCGAAACGTGGAAAACTGGATGGATTTTCGCCTCTGGAGGGAGGTCAAGTCGATATGCAGTTTGGCCGATGACCTCCAGGATTTTATATGGGCCATAGTATTTGAGGCCTAACTTCTTATTGTAGGAGCGGCCGAGGGACAATTGTCTGTATGGATGTAATTTAAGCAGTACCCACTGCCCTTGCTGTAGTTGTAGCTCCTTCCACTTTTTGTCTGCGTATGTCTTCATTCGTTGGTGCGACGTATTCAAATTTGCTTTTAGTTGGTGTAGAATTTTCTCCCGTTTTGCCATGGTTGCTCCTGCTGCTTCATTAGTTGTGCTCCCTGGGCTGTAAGATAATAAACCAGGTGGAGGCCGACCGAACATGACCTCATAAGGGGTCATTCCGGTCGCTGAATTATACGAGGTATTTATATAATATTCGGCAAAACTGAGATAAGTAGTCCATTTCTTATGATTGTGATTACAAAATATGCGTAGGTATTGTTCTAGGGATCGATTTATTCGTTCTGTTAGACCGTCTGTCTGGGGGTGATAAGCTGAACTATATTTTAATGTTGTTCCTTGCAATCTGAATAGTTCTCTCCAAAAATTACTCACGAATATCGTATCCCGATCAGATATAATGGATTCGGGTATCCCGTGTAATTTACCTACAGTTTCCCAAAAGATTACTGCGACCTTGGGTCCAGTCAAAGTTTTTATTGGTGCAAAATGAACAGCTTTTGAAAATCGATCAACGACTACCATAACTATTGTATAAGAATTTGAATTTGGTAGATTAGTGACGAAATCCATCGTGAGATCTGACCATAAGTTCTCTGGTGTTTTTAGGGGTTGTAGTAGGCCATATGGAAGATGGTTGGCGGGTTTTGCTCTCTGACATAAGTCACATTGTTTAATGTACTGTTTTACTTGGTTTTGAATGTTGGGCCAGTAGAATTGTTGCTGTAACCTAGCTGTCGTTCCCTTAATGCCCGAATGTCCTCCCCAAAGGCTATCGTGAGCCTCTTTAATTAGTGTGTGTCGTAAATCTGAATTTTCTGGAATGTATAGCCTATGATTGTTGTAAATGTAGGGTCCCTTGGTGGACCAATTAGGTTCGAGATGTGGTGTATTGTGGATTTTTTCTATAATTTGTTGTGCTAAAACATCATTAGTGTATGTTTGTTCCAGTCCACTTAATAGAGGTGAAACTGGAACTGTTATCCTATTCAAGGACATAGCTGGGGGATGTTCTGGGCTTGGATCAAGACGCGATAGTGTATCAGCAACAATGTTTATTTTGCCGGCCTTATATTTGATCGTATAGTCATACCCAAGTAATTTTGAAAAGAAAATGTGTTGGTCAGGTGTGTGAAGATCCTGGGTAAGTAGATGGTGCAGGCTTTGATGGTCTGTGTAAATAATAAATCTATGTCCTAGAAGGTATTGCCGCCATTTTGATACAGACGCAGTAATTGCGTACATTTCTCTGACGTATGTTGACTTTAATTGCATCTGAGGTGTTAATTTTTTACTGAAATAGGCAATGGGCTTCTTATTTTGCGTTAAAACCGCCCCTATTCCTTTTCCTGAGGCATCAGTTTCTAACTCGAATGGTAGGCGAAAATTGGGTAAAGATAACACTGGGGGGCTAATTAAATGTGTTTTAAAGTAGTGAAAGCCTCTTCAGTTTGGGTGGTCCATTGAAATGGGATTTGTTTAAGCAAGTCTGTCAAAGGGTATGCGGTTGTTGCGTAGCCTTTGATAAATTTGCGATAATATCCCGTTAGACCCAGGAAGGCCCTAATGTCTTTTTGTGTTTTGGGAGTTGGAAAATTCTGGACTGCTTGTAAATTGGATTTTGTGGGGCCTACCGTTCCGTGTGATATTTGATGGCCTAAAAATTCTATGGAGGAAGTGAGAAACGAACACTTGCTAAGTTTATTATGTAAATTATGTTGAGTCAGAATTTCGAGTGTTTGGCTGAGATGAGTGTAATGTTCGTCCTGAGATTCACTGTAGATTAAAATGTCGTCAAAAAAAACGACTATAAATTTCCGCAGGAAGGGTTGGAATATTGAATTCATTAAAGCCTGGAATGTGGAAGGAGCGTTAGACAGTCCAAAAGGCAATACTGTGAATTCGTAGTGTCCCTGGTGTGTTCTAAACGCCGTTTTGTGAATGTCGTCCTCCGCCATTCGAATTTGATGATAACCCGAGCGTAGATCTAATTTTGAAAAACAACGGGCATCATGGAGTTCATCAAGTAATTCATCAATGGTCGGAATTGGGAATCGGTCCTTAATGGTAATTTTATTGAGGGCGCGATAATCAACACAGAACCGTCATGTTCCATCTTTTTTTTAACTAGTAGTACTGGGGACGAAAAGCTAGACGTGCTGGGTCTGATATGATTTTTATGTAACATTTCGTGAATCAAGCGTTCGATTTCATTTTTTTGGTAATAGGGAAAACGATAATATTTTAGATTTGGTGTTTGCGCTCCTACTTCTAATTTAATCGGATGGTCAATGTCCCTTTTTGGAGGAAGAGTCTTGGGTTCCGTGAATAATTGTTCATAATTGTTAAGTAGTGAGGTGAATGCCTGAGGCAAGTCTGGTTGAGTTTTGGTTTCCGGTGTTGATGGGAACAAGGTATCTGAAGTTATAAGCCAACAAACTGCTAAGGGTTGTCAGGATAATACTCGTGAAAGTTGCGATGATGAGATTTGGCTATTTGTAAAACTGTTATGGCCTTGAAGTGTGATTGGGCCGTCGAGGCCCTTATAAGACATGGATAAGGTTGAGTAGTCGGTGGTTATCGGACCTAATTGGCGTAACCATCGTACTCCCAAAATAATGTCCGCTCCTATGATGTCTAATACATATAAGTGAACTGTGAAGGAGTTGGCCTGAATGAGCAACTGGACCACGTCCCCCTTACATAATCCCTTACAGTTGATGGAAGATCCGTTTCCCATCAATACTGGAAATTCGTGTATTACGTATATTGGTAGTCCTAAGAAGTTGGTCATGCGAGGAGAGATAAAGTTATGGGAACTACCACTATCGACGAGAATTTCAATTGGGTGTTGGGCGATATGCCTGGTGAAGCGAATGAAATGAGTTGGTGAAGAGTCTGTTAACGTTTGGATTAGGGCGGCAGAGGTTGGAGTGTCCTCCTCAATATCGGATAACTGTTCGGTTGTGTCCGGCAATTCCTCATCGTTAGTCCCTTGGAAATAACATAGGATACCCTTCCCTCTACATTTATGGCCTGGGTTGTACTTTTCCTCGCAGTTGTAACATAATCCTTTCTCCCTTCGGATCTGTAATTCTTGGGGCGATAGTCTTTTGATAAAGTGTTTCGAGGTGGTCGGTAGGAAGGGTTGTCTAGGAGGATTCTGGTGGTTATTATGTTGTTTGAGGTGGGAATCCTGATTGGTCTTATATTGTTGGGACGGAGGTCGGTGATATCGGAGGTGTTGGGCTTCAAACATTTGTGCCATTGCGAAGGCGCGATCCAGTTCCTTAGGTTCGTGGATGAGAACTTGACCCTGGATGTGGGGTTGGAGGCCGGATATAAACATATTCGTTAAAAACTGTGGGTCTAAACCCGGAACTTTGTTTTTCAGTTCTTCGAAATCGTTTTTGTAATCTAAAACAGTTGATGTTTGGGTTAGTTTTGTGAGAGCGCCTTGAGGATTTTCGTAAGGGCTAGGGTCAAATCGTTGTTGTATGGATTTAACAAAGAAATCAAAATCAAGTGCTGGGTGGTCAGAAAGCATAGCTTGGTACCACCGTGACGCCGGTTTGTCAAGGTGAAGTGCTGCGTAGAGGAGATATTCCTGTGGTGGTATGGTGTTATATTGAAAAAAATTCTTTAAGTCATAAAGCCAATCGGTTGGATCACCGTCAGCGAAACGCGGACAAGGAATAACAAGTAGTTTAGGTTGAGCAGAAACAACCTAAATTGGAGAATCGTGTGTCGGTGATGCGCCCAAGATTTCGGCTGCCGAATGGTCAGTGCTATGCTCCGGTTGTTTTTGCAGACGGGCATTCTGGAGATCCAGGGATCGTTGGATGGATTCCATGTATGTTCGCATCTCGCTGCGTAAGCCCTCGTGTTGTTCTTGTGCGTGATCCCGGGAGGCCAAGATCTGCTGGGCTAAGATCTTGTTTTGGGAGTTCATGTCGTTGCGTAATGCGTCGATTTGGGCTTGGCGAGTTCTTTGTTCTTCTTGGATGACCTGAGGGACATCCGCATGGTGGGGGTCATCACTGTGCGCTCTCACCAGAGCGTCTCTGTGCCGGCGGCCATGAGGTGGAGAGGAGGAAGTTCAGTACGAGAGCACCATAAATGTTAGGGCCCGGTGGAATTCAGCAAGAATCAGAGGAAAGTCAAGGGTGGCTGGGGATAGGAGAAAGAACAGAGGGAAAGAGGAGAAGAAACTTTCACATGTCATTTCTTAAAAAAAAACTATTACAAGTCTAATCCTCTATTTATAGAACTTATTACATTCATAATGCTAATTACACGGTTACACGGCAATGATGATCCCTCCCGCTTTGTATAAAATCTGGCCCATCATGCTGACAGCTGGCAGTATCCTGATGTTGTTTCAATGTATCTGAGCCGTTGTTATCCAATTTGAGATCTGATTACCGGAGGTGGGCGTAAAGAGGAAGTTACCCCCTGGGTAAGATTATCCGGATTAATCTGTACCGTGTCTTGGAGCGGTGAGTGTAAAGAAGGTTGTTACAAAGAGCTTCTGGTCTGTGGTCTTCCCTCCGACGACAGCCCTAGACGTGATATTGTTGGAGAGCAGCGATAATTGGTGGCTGAGATCGACGGAGACGCCTGAGGCGGCCGCCTCTGCGATGGACCGGATGAGATTGGATATCTCCGCTTCTCTAATGTAGCGGAAAGATTGGACGCGTTTGGTGCTGAACAGCTCGAGAAGGCAGAGGCGACGCATCTGGCGCCAGAAATCGCCGTAGGGGGCGAATGCGATGTCCTTGCATCCGTAGCAGATGGCGTTGAAGGTGGAGGAGATGGGCCGGGAGGCGAAGGAGATGTCGTGAGTCATGAGAAACTCTTTTGCGGCTGCGAAGGAGGAGACGACGACGGCTGAGATCTCGCCTAGCTTGAGACGCATGATGGGGCCGTGGACGGCGGAGAGGCGGCGGAGGATTTGGTGGGGCGGTTGAGGGTGGAGGAGATGGTGGAGGCTGCCGATGACGGGGAGGTTCCATGGGCCCGGTGGTTGTCGGAGGATTGGTTGTTTGGGGCGGGGGCGCCGGAGTCTTTTGATGAAGACGGTGACCAGGAAGAAGATGAATAGTGTTGTGATGATGCGAAGATCCATTCTACCATTACAGGCTACAACTAGTTGTCCCTCAGCAGCCCCATCGGTCTGTCCATTTTATAATTTTTATTGGCGGGCGCTGGCCGTTATTGAAAAACTAATCAAATTGTTTTTTTTCCTTGGACCGAATATTAATTATATTCTGATAAAAATAATTAACATAGTTTTCATCGTTTAATTAAGAACAAATTCTTTCTTGATAACCTCCCCTGAGTTTTAAAATTAGCTTAATAACTCCCATTTAGTGAAGTTGAATCAACTCAAATTAAGGTTTCGTTTGGGAGGACTCATTTTCACAGGTCAAACGGTTATGACCGCATGAATCGGGTTGTAATTAAGGTCCAGTTCTTGTGATCGTATTCGCTTGACTGGTGAAAATAAGTCCCACCAAACGGAGTCTAAATTGAAACAATTGTATTCGATTTCGATTTAGCACAGTATTCAAACACTTTTCAAGCGACTTTCAAATTTCAAATAATATGCTCGACTGCATGTTAGAGCGCCGGCCATGCCATCGTACAAAATTTGAGATTACAACCGTTCATGGATGATGGATATTAAACTATGGCCGACTACTGCCAAATTTTTTTGAGTATTATTAATGATATAAAAAAAATATCCGGAAAACAATTTAGTAGGTAGAAATTATTTGAATACGCGACTATAAATTGACAAATATCTTACTTTTTTTAAAAAAAAACATTATCTATATTTTCCACACGCTATTTTAAATGCACAAATTTATATTAATTCGTGTAATTAACATTTTTTGGCGTTGATATTAGCATCATAGTTCTGGCTATTATTACTTTTGTCTATACGCAAGTATTATTTTTTAAAATTGACCATCAAGTACAAAAAACTATCGGCACTCAAAAAATGGAAAAAAGCAGGAGCAGAGCACCACTGTCTGGAGGAGGAATGAGGGCTTGAAAATCGCGAAATAGAGAAGTACCACCACTAAGAGAAAGAGAGATCACCGAATGTGATAAAGATAGCTGTCAGATAATTGAGGAGAACGCACCGTGATAAAGAACGTCGCTCGGAAAATGGAGGATGTGCACTTGCCGGATTTGGAGTCCGGCCTTCAAGCCGGACAGAAAGCGAGGAGAAAGGGTCGCCAGATGAATCACAGTTTAGAGGGGAGGCGGAAGCACGAGAGAGGCGAGTGTAAATAAGGAATAATTTTTGTGCAATGTTTGCAAATAAGAATTCTAAATGTTCAAAAAAAACTCAAATTTTAAGTGCGAATACCCAAAATTACAATATTAATATCAACGCTTTTTTTTATATTCAACACTCATAAACAAGAATTGTGCGATCAATCAATGAAGCAAGTATTTCTGAATGGGCTACTAGTAATATGCTGTGTACATGTATTAGTTTTTTGATTGGAAGGTGCAGATTGACACAAATGTAACAGCTAATTAAAGGCATGACCAATCCACCTGACTCGAGCCCTGGCTAAAATTTTTTTTGGTCTGCAGAGCGGGCCTAAAGGAAGGTCGCTTGGCCCTCAAAAAATTGATTTTTCATGTTGGCAGGCTGCATCTTATGCTGTTTTTTCCGCAAGTTTTTACTAAAATGCTACCGTCATAAAATATTAAGATGTATGTTTGACATGACAATAGTTATTACCAGATCACTTCTAAGGATTGGAATTTCATCCACTTTTATGTTCGAACTAGTTTTCTTATTTTTTTGATGGAGGTCGAGACAAACATGCATTCTATGATGATGATATTTTTATTCAAACTCAAACGAGCAAAAAAAGAACACATGATAGAAAACCTGAGCTGTCAAAAGAAGACCAAGCTGCTATAGATTAGAAGTGGATTAATCCGCCCAGTTGGTTTGACGGAATAGCATGGATGAAGGTGATTAATTACACACGAGACTAAGCATGATTAATTAATGCAGCATAATATAAATTTTATCATTATATGGACAGCCCAAAATAGGTCATTGGCAAACCAACCAAATCAAAAAAAGCCTATTTTTTGTTAGAGTATTTATTATATTTGACACGAAACCAATTGAGTCGTTCCGAGTCGGTCTTGACACGCACGGACATATAATAAATACTCTAACAATCTCCTTTTATGTTCACCGTAAATCCAACGTCGGAAAAAGGGTGGTGTGTGTAGTGTTCAACCAAACACGAAACACTCACAACCGTGTCTGTAACACTTGTCAGAACATATTAGACGTTTAAATAAAGTAGTTTTATGCATGCATAAGAATAAACAGAAAAAACTCAGCAGCATCATAACAAAGTCAAAAGTATAATCATTGCACAGGTACCAGTACATTAGTGTCTCATGACCAATTAAATAGCAAGAAAAGTCCAAACACAACAAGTAAAATAAAGGAGAGCTAAACAGTGCTCTAAGCAGAAGAAAATCACAGAAATACTCTAGAAAACATCATCCATCAGATCATCCTTGTCAGGATCTCAATCTGCGCATGCTCCTCCATCATCAACAGCTTCTGTATTTTTCAACAAAAAATTTCATTTAGAATGAATTCTAATTTTGAAAAAGTACATGTATTTAATTCTACTTGTAAGAACGTAGCACTTTATAATTAATTGGAGGACATCTAATATAGAGTATTGTAGGTTCCACCACAGAATTCATTATCTGTTTTCAAAGAAATGATCTTATGAACTTCTGGACACCGCAGCTGTATTGTGTTCCTATGTGGAATATCACGATTACTGTTCTTCTAAAGTTAACTGGAACTCATCAAATGTAGAATGAAACCAATCAATAAGAGAAGAGCCAAACCGAGTTAGATCGTGTTATCAAATGTAGAATAACACTCTCCTCTAAGGTAAGGTAGATGAATTCTGATGAAGCTATTAACATCATATGTGCAATGAAACAACTTACCACATTCGTACTCAGCAACCCCGAACATCAGCGAAACACAACATGCTTGCTTTGACAAAGGAAAGTGAGAAGAATCAAAACATTTAGACTAAAGCTGAACTGAATCGCCTAACCTTGAACTAAGACTGAACTTAAATTGTCTTGAGTCTCATTTCCCCCACTGTTTTGATTAACCGGTCTTTGTGCATTCCTTTCGTCAATGGATCAGCCAGGTTATCCTTCGATCGCACATCGATCAAGATGATAACTACTTGTTCTTTTAGATAATTCAATAGAGCATGTCTCAGTCGTACATATCTTCTCTTCGTATTAATGAAGACATTCTTGACGACTTGAACTGCTGTCTGATTATCACAGTATAGTCTTAAAAAATTGACTTGTAGCCTAGACAAGGGAATGTATAAAATCAAATTTCTGATCCAGTCTGTCTCTTCATCAGCCGAAGCTAAGGCAAATAGCTCGGCTTCGATAGACGACAAAGTTATACAAGTCTGTCTTTTAGATATATTTCCAAGCAACAACAACTCCACCCATAATGAATATGAATCCATTGGTAGACTTACTATTATCAACTTCTGAACACCACGAGTCATCGGAGTATTCATCCACAGAAGGAGGATAACCAGTGTAGCATAGAGTGTGATCTTTAGTACCTCTCAGGTATCTCATCAGCTTGTCTAAGGCATCCCAATGTTCTTTGTCTAAACTACTGGTAAAGCGACTCAGCATGCCAACATAGAAGGCAATGTCTGATCTTATTCAACTTGTGGTGTACATGAGGCTATCAATGATCTTCGAATACTTTACTTGGTCAATGTTGATCCCTTCATTCAGACGCAACTTGACGTTTGGATCAAACAGTATCTCTATAGGCCTACAGTCTTTATAACCTCAGGTAGAAAGAATTTGCTCTACATACTGAGCTTGATTAAGAGTAATACAACTCTTATCTACTCTAACTTTCATTTCTAAAAGGGTATCAACGAGATCAAGGTCTTTCATGTCAAATGCTTTTGCACGAGTAAATTCAATATCACTTATTACAGCAAGATCTGACCCCAAAATTAACATGTTATCCACATACATGGATATGATGACTGTTTTATTTGACATTGAGCGGTGATAGAGACACTTGCCTGAGAGACTAGACTGAAATCCAATTCTCTTTACCACTTGATCAAATTTCATGTACCACATTTTAGGCGCTTACTTAAGCACGTAGATTGATTTATCTAATTTGTATACTTTTTCTTTTAGATCTTTATATACATAACCATCAGGTTGTGTCATATAGATCTCTTCATCAAGCTCTCCATTCAAGAACGATGTCTTTACATCTATCTGATGAAATATAAAGTTCTCGATAGAAGTTAAGGCAAGAATAATCCTAATAGTGAATAGGTGTCATACATGTGAATAGACATCAAAGTAGTCAATTCCCTCTGTTGTTTATAACCCTTAACTACTAAACGTGCTTTATATCTGGCTATAGACCCATCATTGTGCAATTTCTTCTTTAGTACTCACTTGCATCCTATTACTTTAGCTCATTTTGGCAGGTCAACTAGATGTCAAGTGTTATTTTATAGCAGCGAGTTCATCCCATCATCGATGGCTTCTGCCCAGATTAACACATCTGTAGATCTCATTGCTTCCTGATAGAAGAATGGATCATCCTCTAAGTGATATGTGATGAAATTCTCACCAAAATCCTTAGAGATTCTATCTCTTGTAGTTAATCTAAGAAGAACAGGTTTTACCTTTAGAGGTTGGGGAGCAGTGCTAGAGGGGAAACTTCAGGTTCTACCGTAGATTCTGAAATCATGTCAGTAGACCCGGAGACGGTCAAGTCATGATCTTTGATAAATTTGTGTTTAAAGAAAATAACATCTCTAGATTCTATCACTGTATTTGTGGATATATCCAGAAACATGTCAGCTGCACTATCTTCTGCACTACCTAGATAAACGCATGTTGTTCTTGGTCCTACCTTAGGTCTCTTAAGGTCTTGTATTCTTACATAAGCAATACAACCTCAAGTCTTTAGAATGTCATATCTATAAGGATGGTCATGCCACAACTCTTACAGAGTATAGTTGGGCTTTGAGTGAGGCACTATATTTAGAATGTGATTTGCAGTTAGGACTGCTTCCCCCAAAAAAGAATTAGGCATGTCAGCTGTGAGTAACATAGAATTCAACATTTTTACTGAATTTCTATTTTTACGCTCAACAATATCATTTGACTAGAGTGAGTAAGGAGTTATGGTTTATATGATTATACCCTCAGAGGCACAAAAATTCTTAAACTCAGTTGTAGTGTACTATGCTCATTGATCACTTCTAAATCTCTTAATCTTTAAGTTTAACTGGTTCTCAACATGAGTTTTAAAGATCTTAAAGATCTCAAAGGCTTCATCTTTCGATTTCAATAGGTAAACATGACAATATCTGAAAAAAATCATCGATGAAGGTAATAAGATACTTCTTTCCCCCTCTAGTGGCATGACTTCAGAAATCATAGTGGTTGGAATGTATCAACTCAAGAAGTTGTGTGCTCCTAGATATTGACTTGAAATGATTTCTAGTAATCTTAGTTTGGGCACAAACCTCGCACCTATCAAATCAAATAGAAAGATCTAAAGAAATGTTGTGACTCTTAGCTAGATCTCGCATTTTCTTGTAGTGCAGATGTCCAAATCTATTGTGTAATAACTTTGGATCTATAAGAGTTGAACTCACTTGATTAATGCACTCATTTTCTAGGCTAAGTATATACATACCATTGATCATATACGCACAACCAAAATCGTGTGAATTAACTGCTAAAGTTATTCTACCATTTTGGGTTGTAAAAGAAATGTCAGTCTTATCTAACAAACTCATGGTAACTAAATTTTTGGTTAAACTAGGAACTATAGCTCTTTACTCATCCCGGTCGAATGGTATTGTTGAGCGTAAGAATACAACTTTAACATAAATGTTAAATTCTATGCTCCTCACAGCTGACATGCCTAATTATTTTTGGGGGAAGCAGTCCTAACTGCAAATCATATTCTAAATAGAGTGTGTTACTCAAAGCTCAACTCTACTACGTATGAGTTGTGGCATGGTCATCCTTGTAGATATGACACTATAAAGATTTGATGTTGTATTGCTTATGTAAGAATACAATACCTTAAGAGACCTAAGATGAGACCTAGAACAACAACATGCGTTTATCTAGGTAATGCAGAAGATAGTGCAGCTGACAGGTTCCCCCCCCCCCATACCACTGCTGACAGCCCCGTTTTTTATCTGGAGAAAAACCCTAGTTCGCCTCCTTCCTCCCCGACGGTGCCCAGCCTTCCCACGCCCCAATCTCTAGAAATCGGCCACCAGATGGGTTCTCCGCCGTGTTTTTCTTCCTCACTGACCCTGCCACACAACACAACGCCGCCTCCGTTCAACAGCCCTCCAACGATCGACCTCCAGAGGATTTCTCTGGCACACTTTTCTTCCTCCCTGACGGTGTCGCATCAACCCTCACAGTTGAACCAACAGTTCCATCACATCTAAAAGGAATGCCTAAAAAATTTCAAAAAGATCACATATCTACTAAGCAAGAACTATCACTATTTAAGCATGTCTTGCAAGCTGATTATGAAAAAATGTCTCGTCCTAACACAATAAGAAAGGGTATTGGAAAAATATGCTTCAAAGAGTGCAAAGGGACATGTCATCAAGCATATCCAAATATATCATGGATAGTGGATGTGATGGGAGACGGACGTTGTAGCTATCATGTTATTAGTTTGACAATGGATATGGGGGAAAATTGGAAAAGAATACAAGTCAAACTTATTACTGACATACAGCGAAAGGAGAGCATATATACAGAGATATATGGAATCACAAAATATTATGAAAATTTTGCCTCTTTAGATTGTACAGTCGTTCCTGCACCATTGGATAAGTGGATGACTATATCGGACATAAGATTGATTGCAGCTTCATGTTACAATATTAGATTGGTTCATTTATCTTCATTACAGTTCTTCACATTCCTACCGTTATATTATGCACCACCACTATTTCCATGACCAATTTTCATCGGGCTCACCAATGGAAACCACTTTGGACAACTTCTGGTTCATGATGATTGTCCACTACCTCCTATATACTCAAGTTGGAGGAGATATCGTAAGGAAATTGCTACTAAATGAGATCCGACTGTTTGGTACGTAACAAACAATAGTAAAATATTTAATTTCTCTTTTGTTTTACAAGTTTACTAGTTTATTAACTTTAAAATTGTATTTTCAAATGCAGAATTATAATAATATTTTTATTCTTCATTTTTGCACATTACGATGGATAATCATTTTTTGTACCAATGCTCATACATGAAGTTGAGGTTATAATTTCTCTCAATTATTTTTGCATATTTTAATAAATATATTTGAATTAATATATTTTTTTTGCGGGATTAAGCCTTAAGATGGACCACACCTTGGAATTTTTGAACATACTTTGGACTTTATATTTGATTTCAACTATGGACTTTATATTTAACCAGAGACTTATATTTGAACTATGGACGTACTTTATATTTGATTAACATGTTTAGTTAAATTTTTAATTTTTATGTTGGACAATCATCATGCACCACGTATCATTTGACTTGACTTTAAACCGATGCTTACTTTTCCATGGTAAAATACTCAACTAGATCCTTAGAACTTTGACGTGCATGAGTGGTCCCTGAAGAAATATAAAGCACTTGATTTTTCACTTGAGGAACCATACACTAAAAAATATGAATACAGAAAAACTGTACGCGTGCATATCATTCTCAGCAAATACCCCATATTTAAGGAGTCTCGTAAAACCGGAAAAGAAATAATCTCTTATTAAATTGCAACGATTATATTAAGGCTTCGTTTGGTTCGGCGTTTTGTCGCCTCTGTTAGGAGAAAACGCTGTCGGACGGCGGGTAAACAAACAGGCGCCGGCGGAGTTTGCTCCGTTTGTACCCACAGTAAGGAGGAATCGGCCCCGACCAGCTCCGCTTCAACCCCCGCCTCTCCCTCTCCGGTTCCAAAGCTCCATTTCGACCCACCGAATGCACCCGCTGCCGCCAAACCAAATAAAGCCCGAGTAAATTCATTGTATACAAAATGGATATTTTCAACATTAAAATACATTAACCATAAACGTAATCTTCAAAGGATATACAATTTAATGGTCATATACAATACCGAGTACAGAAACCCCGCATAAAAATCATGAGTGTCTGGCGTGTGTAAATCGACCAAAAAGATGGGAGCAAACATAGAGTTTAACTGCATAGATAGTTGTTCTATAGACAACAACTGTAGAGTCACATCCCATATAACAAACATAGAGTTCAACATAGAAAGTTTAACAGACATAAAATAAAAAGAATAGGCTACTGCTAATTGTTCTTATATCGCATCATTAGTTATTTAACTTCTAAATGCTCTGAAATGCTCATGCAAGTTTCTTTGTTGGCCTTCTCCCTAAGAAATATTGTTGAGAAGTCATAGAAATCAAAGTCATCAATAATAATCTGCTTATCTCCTAAGTGCTGCGGTTGTAAATAAGACAGAAGATATTTGGACTTTCGAAAAATTCATCATGCAACGACCAATTATACGTAAAGTTTAGGAGATCTCATCCATGATGGAACTCATTGCCTTTTTGTTCCATCTTCTGTTCTTTTTTCCCTTAACATTCATCTTCTTGTTTTCTTGTGAAAGAGTATGTAACTTTGTTGAACATCGTGTCAAATATCTCTTCTAGTTTTGGGGATATGCCTATATCAAAACTTTTTTCATTTGGCACAACCTAACATGAATATATATGTTATTATTAGAATAATTATTACACTTAAAAGTGGTAAGTTAAGAAGATAATAAAAACATATTCACCTCTAATCCTTCTTTACAAACTAAAATTTAGACGTTTCCATTCATTCTGAGCCGTTCTTTCCATAATTTTCTTAGAAAAAATATGTGCATAATAATTGACTATGTTTTTAGACATATCATGTAGTTGATGACATTTTTCCAAAATATTATGACCACTTTAGAAGCATTGTAATATGATGATGCTGTTGCCAAATCAGTTAATCTTTTTATTGTTATCAGAAAGGCTGGTAAATGTGTTTGGAGATTAGTATGTGATAAAATTCATTATTCTATCAACCCATCATTAATCATAAAATGGAAGAGTCGGTATCTAAGAAAGTGATTAAGGCTCTAAGTTTGGGTGTTTCGCTGCTCCGTTTTGGGCAAATGTCGTCGGAAGGAGGGTAAGCAAATGAATCTCCGGCGGCGTTTGCTCCGTTTCCACCCACCCGCCTTGAGAAACGCCCCAAAAAACTTCGTTTGGAGCAGCCACCTCCCCCATCCGATTCGAACACTCCGTTTCCACCCGCCGGATCGACCCGCCACCGCCGAACCAAATGAAGCCTAAAATTGAGCTAGGATTCTCAAAAGGGTGATAACATGATGGAACTCATCTTCACACTTACATGGCTGCCTAATTGGGAGAGTTACAAATTTATTAGTTAAGGGTGATAACCCGTCAAAGGTGACCATAAGAGGCACCTACTAGGCGCTGTGAGAGTCTAGTCACTAGGCATGTTAAACGAGGGAGGGGTAGACCAATAAAGACTTGGAATGAAACTGTAAGGAAAGACATGATGTACTTAGGCATTGTTGGACTTTGGTTGTGTTGACCAAGTCAAGATTAGTTTTTTTAATAATATTATGTTATGTATGAATAATTAATAGGAGAGAGAGAATGTGTATTAAATAGGAGAGAGAAGGTGGTTGTTTTGTTTGGCTATAAATAGGCGTGTATGTAGTTCTTTTGATTCTTGATAAAATAGTGAAAATTCCTTCCCATTTCCAGTTTTTCATTTGAGAGAGGCGAGCGCTGCAGCGCTGGAGTGTTTCCTGTCTGGGCGGTTAGAAGTTGAAGCCGAGCGGCTTGGTGAACTCGCCGCGAGAGGGAACTCGCGGCTTGTGCAACTCGCGAGTTGGTGATATCGCTGCGGGAGGTGTACTCACGGGTTGAGTACTCGCGTGTGGGGGTCTAGCCGCAAGGGAGTAGTTGTCTCGCCTGGTTAGTGCTCGCGGGGCGCAGCTCGCGAGAGGGGTGTGTGCTCGCGAGAGGGTACTGCTGGCTGGAGGACTCGCAAGCGAGTAGAAGTTCGTTGGCGTCGAGGTCGCGCGGGTTGAGTGATCTAACCACAAGGGGTGCGGTCTCGCCGGGTTGGTAACCGCGCGACTTGGCAGTCTCGCATAGGTGGTCTCGCCGACTACTTTGCTGTGAAAATTTTGTGGTGTGCGTGAGCCTATTCACGTTTCCAACAGGCATTAGTGAGATTAGGACAAAATATATGGCACAATGGCGACAAAGGATCCATATAGCCAACCCCACTATAGTGGCTTGAAGGCTTGAGTGTTGTTGTTGTTGTTGTTGTTTGGGTGATAACCCGTGCCGGATAATAGGTTTTGAGATATAGGACATTGATTTCTAGTGTTGCAATGTTGAGACAATTATGAGATGATGATAGGCTCAAATATGACAATACATGAAAGGTGGTGTGCAAGATTATTTAAGTAGTCTGCCTAAGATTTTTGGCTCCCCAATCTCGCGAGTATAATGATACTTTACGTGTTGTCTATGTCCGTCCAATATGTGACAACAATTTAGGGGTTTCCTAGACGGAGTCCATCTTGATGGCCTAGGCTTCATATAGGATGGAGGAGGATGCTCACACAATTTGTGAACAATCCCCATACACACAATATTCCGCAAATTATCTAGAAATCAGCAATAGTACGATACATAAAACATGAAGTAAAAGATGGCTAGCCCATACCCGTAACCCAAACTCACCAATGATCATATTTGGTATGGCACCTAGATTGATGCAAGCTGACCCAACCCTTCAATATCTGAGAAGATGGCATTAGTAAGGGCTCGTTTGGCACGACAGTGGCGGTTATGTGCGTGAAAGTTATGAATCAACGTTTGTGAATGCCCAACTTCACCTAAGGAATTTCATCCACTTTTATGTTCAAAGTGTTTTTCTTCCTTTGTGACCGTATACAACACGCGTATTTTATGACGGTAATCACTTACCTTCACCCTGACTAAAAGTTGTTTAGTCATGTGAGTAGCCTAAGGCTCCGTTTGACCCGTGTTTTTGCTCCTATCACCGGGCCAAACGGAGCCAAAGTAATATCTCTCAGCTGTAATTAAGAGAACATGCCAACTTTATGCTAAATCTGACTTTATTTTTTCGCAAGAAAACTCAAATCTCATTCTATCTTTTCTTCTTATTTTGAACTCAATTTATCAGTTCAATCCTATTGATCAGTTAGGCCTGTTGCATTCTATTCCTACACACAATTATGAAGATTTCAGCAGATTAATTTTTTTTGTCTCTGACAAGTTCTAAGCCATTTTCATGGAGATTCTGGCTCTGTTTGGCACAACTTATGATCATGAATAAGTTACTTATTTAAAATTGATGTTTTGAAAGAGATTTTATAAAAACAATGATGAATAAGCTGTACACTGTTTGGATAATTCGTCCATAAGTGCTTATCTAAATTTTCATTCATTTGTAAAATTCTATTAATTTGGACACGTATTTTCCGTCCGGACGTGAATTTCACTCAGACACATTTTTTTTTGCATGAGTGTGAATTTTTCACACTGACGCGATTTCTTCTTCTGCTCGCGATTTTTTCGTCTGAGCGCTAATATTTCGCTCAGACGCGGTTTTTTTTCCCGGACGCGGTATTTTCACCTGGCCGCGGTTTTTTCGCACCGATGTGGTTTTTTCGCACGGGCGTGATTTGTCGCCCGGGCGTAAATTTTTTGCTCGGGCGCAATTATTTCGTCCGATTGCGTTTTTTTCGCATTAGCGCGAATTTTTCGCCCGGGAGTGAACTTTTTGCCCAGGCGCGAATTTTCGCCATAGCGCGAATTTTCGCCCGGGCGCGAATTTTTGCACGGGTGCAAAGTTTCGCCCGACACAAATTTTCCGCCCGGACGCGAATTTCCGTCCGGGCAAGAATTTCCGCCTGGGCGCGAATTTTCACCCGGGCGCGAATTTTCGCAGGGGCGCGAATTTTCCGTCTGAGCGCGAATGTTTCGCACGGGTGCGAAAAAATCGCGTCATGGCAAAAAAACAGCTTCTGTGCGAAAAAGTCGCGCCCGGGGGAAATATCCGCATCCCGGCGAAAAATTCGCGTCCGTGTGGAAAAATTCTCACACCGACAAAAAATTCGCGCCCGGGCATAAAATTCGCGCCTGGGCGAAATTATTCGTGCCCGGGCGAAATATCCGCATCCGGGCGAAAAAATCGCGCCCGTGCGAAAAAATCGCGTCCGTGCGAAAAAATCGCGCCCGGGCGAAAAAATCGCGCCCGGGCGAAAAAATCGCGCCCGGACGAAAAAATCGCGCCCGGGCTAAAAAATCGAGCCCGGGAGAAAAATTCGCGCCCGGGCGAAAAAATCACACCCGGGCGTAAAAATCGCTCCCGGGCGAAAAAATCCCACCGGAGCGAAAAAAACACGCCCTGTCGAAAAATTCGCGTTGGGCCAGAAAATTCGCAGACGGGCGGAAAATTCGCGCCCGGGTTGAAAATTTGCGCACGGGCGAAAAAATTGCGCACAGGCGAAAAATACGCCCTCTGACGAAAAATACGAGCTCAGGTGAAAAAATCGCACCCTTGCGAAAAAAACACGTCCGTTGAAAAAAATCAGCTTTGAGTTTTTTTAAGGGATAAGCGCTTATGAGAAACCATAAGCTAGACCCGGATATTTTATGAAAAATCAGTTTATCATCCATTATAAAATAAGTGATTTTCTATAAGCTGCACAAACAAACAGCTAAAAAACTGCTTCTGCGTTTTAAGTAGAGATTAATAATCAGCATAAGCTGTCCCAAACAGAGCCTCTATCTTGTAATTTTTTACATTACTGTAATTGTTTACATTATTTGAATAAATATTGTATTCCAAAACTCAGGTAAGATACATCAGTATTTCAAGGCTCACATCTAAAATTCCCAAGAAAAAAAGAACGCAGATGACTACAGCAAAAAAAAAACAGAGAAAGTTATGCTCCATGTTCAACTGAAATTTAAGACAACATAGCTTTCCTAATGCATTTAAAGACTATGCAGTTTGAGGATTCATCAGATGCCCAATAAACAGCACAACTCCGGTCTTGTCTTCTCTGATCACAAACACGAATGGGTGATCGGCAACGAAATCCAAAGGCGGCGGCGGCAGACCTCTCAACATAACCACAGCAGCAGTAGCAGCAGCCGCTTCGGTTCCCTCCTCGTTGACCTCAACAAAGGATTTGTGAAATATCGAGGAGACTGCGAGGTCGCGTCCTGCAGAAGAATCCACCATTTCCGTCAGATCAGCGTCGGCTCCGAAGGGCCGGACCAAGCCCAGGTCTTTGAGAAGACTGGATGCCTCGAATCCGCACGAAATCTTGAATTTCGGAATTTTGAATTCTCTGACCTCTGCCTTATATTGGGGAAGATGGTGGTTCAAGAACCCCGAATCAGAGGTCAGCTTCTCCATCAGAGTGGAAAGCCCGTCTCGAGCTTCCGGGAGGAAAATATACATGGAGAACTGCCTCTTGTCGTCGCCTTGCTTATACGCCATTTTCAGTACCTTAAAATCATCATAGTCTGAGAGATATTGCTTCTTTTTGCTAGTCATGAAAGGTGCTCTAACTACCCTTCCATCGAGAAGATAAAAATCGGAGTCTTTGGTTAGAGACAAATCGAATCTTTCGTGCCAGTCTCCCTTGAAATAGAGGGCATTACCGAGAACAAGCCTCGTCATATTATCCACTGATCCAGATGGAAGAAGCTCTTCGATAAGGCCACCTGTTTTTCCTTGAACCCAGGAGTTCACTTCTTCCCTGGCTTCAACAGCCTTAGCCAAAAACACAGCAGGTTAAATACTTAGCAATGTCATGGAAATTACATAGATAGGTGAAAAGCTGTTCTAGTTTGAAAATGCATGCCTAAACGAAGCATCAAATGCATGATTTCGAAAAGGCATGTGAGATATAATGATTGAAACAAAATTCTTGGGAAGGGAAAAGAGTGTGCAAGTGTCAAGTGGCTGGTGCTTGGACAACGGGGTGTGAATGGGGGTCAGAGAGAAGGCATGGTCGGCGGAAGAGACGGGCACAGTCGCATGCCAAGGCTGCGCATGTTGCATCCAGATCCAAATAGGATCTAAATCCTATGTTTAGAAAATTTTTCCTTCCAAAGCTTCCTGCATATATCAGAAAAAATAAAAAAAAAACAGTTTTTTATTTTTTTATTCTCCCGTGAGTAATTGGGAGAATGCTATATATATATATATATATATATATATATATATATATATATATATATATATATATATATATATATATATATATATATCTTTTTAGGGAGGATATATTCAAGCCAACCACCACCGCGAGTTTAGCGGTGAGAGTGCTGCCTGTAGCTTTCAAGAAGGAGCAGCCCGCTGTGATAACTTGGGAAGAAAGCCGCCTGAAGCCCTTCTGGAGAAGCCGCTCGTGAGAGAGGTCTCCACTCTCTCTCTCTCTCTCTCTCTCTCTCTCTTGCTCGTGCACTTGGAGGGGCCGCCAACTTTGGGTGTTGTCGCCGGTCTTGGAGGAGATATCCGTCAGCGTTGGGAGAGGGTGTTGCAGTCGGGCTTTGTGGGGATTGCGTTGCAATGGACGTTCCTTAGAGCAGAGAGACGCAGTGTCGAAGGCATGCATGAGTGCAGTTAGTCTCGACAATATTTTCTCGTCGGTGGTGTCGTTGTTCTCCGGTTGAACGTCAGACTTCGACGTTGAAGGTTCTAATGAACCTTGTGCGTCCGCGAGGCGGATTGCAGTCCAGATCTCAGATTTCCTCAGTAGAACGTGCGTGTTTGGATCATCCACAGCGTACTCGCCGGACGGTCATTTTTCTCATGTTTTATTCATGTATTTGTATTTATATATTGATTATAAATATATTTGTGATTGTGTGATAGGAACTGGGGAATTCGGCGGTAGGGGGTGCCGACGGTAGAGAGAGGGAGAAGAGAAAGAAGAAGAGAAGGACAGGGAGAGAATTAGGGTTAGGAGAGAAAGAAGAAACACAACATTCATCCAGGATACATTACAAGTCCAAATCAACCCCTCTTATAGAGAAGGGGTGCCAATAACAAAAGGGGTTCCCAAAAACAGAAAAAATAAAATAACATAACATAAAATTTAAACTGAATATAAATTATCCTCTGTGCCGACCCCGACTGGGTCGGCCTCGTCGGACCAAGCCGCTCCCGACGCACCTGGTTCACCTTCCTCGGTCTGCGCCACATCCGCAGCGAATGACCGTAACAATGTCGTCGTCTGCGAAATATGCCCTTGCCCCCAAGGTAGGAGACCGAGTGGTGGCGACAGTAGTGATCCTGGAACAGCCCCTCTTATAGAGAAGGGGTGTCAATAACAAGACGGGTGGCCAAAATCAGGAAAAATAAAATAACATAACATAAAATTTAAACTGAATATTAGTTATCCTTCGTGCCGATCCCGCCTGGGTCGTCCTCGTCGGACCAAGGCGCTCCCAACGCGCCCGGTTCATCTTCCTCAGTCCGCGGCACGTCTGCTGCGAATGATCGTAACAATGTCGTCGTCTGGGAAATATGTCTTGCCCCCAAAGCAGTAGTCTGAGTGGTGGCGACAGCAGTGATCCTGGAACAGCCCCGTTTCTTCGAACTCCAGATGGTAAGACCCAGCAACCGGGACCTCCTACGGGACAGAGTCCCCCTAAAGGTGGTAATAGCAACCAAGTAGCTTGGCTGGGTAGTTCAACATCAGCCGTCACTAGACTCATTTTACTAGAGTCGGGAGGAAGGATCATCTTTCACGGTGGCTAAGAACTTGTCCCAAGCTACTCTCGAAGCATTTGTGCATGTTTAGTCAAGCGTGAGCGTGACGTAGGCCATCAATTTGGCTAGTTTGAGCCTTGTTTACCTTGTCCTAGCTTTCTGGACTAGAGAAAACTGGACTAGTGGTAATCCCGAAGAGGAAACCGGTTCCTTGTCGATGTATACGGAGAGCGTAGGAGGGCGGAGTCACCATGGAGGCGATATGGTTGTCCCTCGTGTAGGAACTGCATGGACATAGTCTCCAAGTTGATGCATACCTCGTCAAGTGTGCGGAGCCACGCCACTCCTAGCACGGCGTCGAGGCCGCCTAAGTCAAAGTTGTAGAAGTCTGCGGTCACCGAATAGGGCCCTATAGAGAGAGACGGCAGTGCAACAACCCTGAGTCAGGCGTTGGCGTACATCGCCCATGCGGACCGCAACATCCGGGAAGGGAACCGAGGGAAGACGGAGCTGCTGCACCAGGTGCTCAGAGATGAGATTGTGGCTTGCGCCGCTGTACACCATGATGATGATCGGGTGATCCTGCAGTGTGCCTGGAAGTTGCATGGTCTACTGGCCGGAGATCCCACTCGTCGAGGTGTCAGTAGCTCCAACCGGTGGAATGTAGATGCGGTGGGGTCGAGAGGGGTATCCTCCGGTGAGAGCTCCAGGGCCTCAAATTCAGCCAAGGTAACCTCAAGGTCGACGTCGTCGATGATGACGCGGAACTCCTTGACCGTGCAGACGTGGGTAGGAGAATATGGCTGAGGGCAGCAAAAACACAACTCCTTTCGACGGCGGTCGTCCAACTCGCGGTTGGTGAATCGCTGAGGAAGGGTCGACCGGCCTAGCAAATCGGTCGGAGGAGGCTGAGTTGTTGTATCTGGAGTAACGGTCCGCCACAGTCGGCCCCCCGGCGGTGGTCCGCCTGACGACGACGGTTGTCGGGGAGACAAATCCGTCTCCACGTGGCGGTGCATGTTGAGGGCATCGGAAACCGTCAGGGGGTGGTGAGTGCGGAGCCGGGAGCGGATGTGGGGCAAGAGGCCCTGGATGAAGAAGCTGAGATAATGATCCGGCGGTAAGCTGTTATGCCCCCACACCCGCTTGGGTTCTCGGGACATAAGTACTCACGACGGATCAAGGAGCGCGCTCAAGACAACGGGGCTGAACCATCCGGTTCAGCCCCCACACAATAAACCGGCCGGGATAGGGGCTGAACCACTCCGGTTCAGCCCCACTTGAGGGGGCCGGCCGGCCCCCTCTTTCCCCGGGTATTTATAGCCCGGGGATGCTTGGGATGATCATTCATGAACTATCAGGTATTCTCCTCCTCTACTCTCAAACCCTAACCCTAGTCTCTTCTTCTTCCCCTCTAGTTTCTCCTTTTTCCTCTCTACTTCTTGCTAGATCGTATCATTTGGTATCAGAGGAACTTTCCTGCGACCATGGTGACTCGCTCGGAGGCGGAAGCGTCACGATTGGCAACCCTAGAGGAGAACTACGTAGGGTTGGCGGATTCGGTGACGGCAATGGAAGCTCGCTTGAACACGTCCACAAAGAGCATGGAAGAACGCATGGATGGACGCATGGAGGAGATCAAGGCGCTGTTGATGCAGTCGTTGAAGGGAAAAGCGGTTCCGGGCAGCGATTCGGAGGCGGAGGCGTCGCAAAATGGCCAACCGGCAACCAATGGAGGGGCAGCCGGCTCCGGAAACCTGTTCCAGGGCGGGATCGGGACCGATCCGAGCCGCACGGAGCCCGCGGGCATCGGATCGGCCCCCGCCTGGACCGGAGCGCCGCCCAGCCAGGCGGGCTGGACAGGGGCGTCGGGGGGCGCTGACTACAGCCGCCCAGGGGGCAGCTATCTCCCCCGACACCCGCCGACCTGGGCCGCCCAACATCTGCCGCATCCGGGCGTGCCGGCTGGAAGCGGACCAGGCGGTCCTTCCGCCACCCAGGAGAGGGCCGCGGCAGAGCCCTGGCGGACCCGCGAGGCTCCAGCAGTGCCCTTGCGACCACCGGGGGCTGTCAACGCCAATTTCGGAGGAAGAATGGGCCTTCTACCGACGCCACAGCACGTGGGAGGGCCGATGAGGTTCGGCAACGGCGAAACATGGCACGAACAGCCTCCCCGACAAGGATTTCAAGGCGGAGGACAGCAATGGGGCGGCGGCCAAGGGGGAGCGAACTTCCATGACCATTACGGCCGACCACCACAGGGACCGGAGTTTAACGGGAGACACGGCGACATGCATCAACGACCCTACATGCCTCCGAAGAGAACTCGCATGAATTTCCCTAAATTCCGCGGCGGGGATGCGTTGGAGTGGGTGCAAAAGGCTGAGCTGTTTTTCACTTATCAGGAGATTCCAGATGACCAGTGGGTGCAGTTGGCGTCCTTCCATCTGGAAGACGACGCATACCAGTGGGCTCAGTGGTTCATACGGGCCTACAGATACGCAACATGGGCCAACTTTGTGGAAGGGTTCGTGGCACGTTTTGGGCCGTTGGAATACGAGGATGTGGAGGCCACGCTACAGAAGCTTCGTCAGAAGGGTACAGTGATGGAGTACCGAGCGGACTTTGAGAAGCTAGCAAACCGGGTCAATTGGGAGGAGAAGACGCTCCTCAGTTGCTTCATATCCGGCCTGCGGGATCATTTGAGGGATGAGGTCCATGCGTACATGCCGCGCAGTCTTAGTCATGCCATCAGTCTGGCGCGCATACAGGAGGAGCGCTTCAACCGACAGAAGAATCGGGCTCCACCAAGAGCCCCACCCATCCCAGCGGCAGGTAGAAGGGAGCAGGCACCGGCGGCTCGACCGACAGTGACGCGACTCACCTGGCCTGAGCTACAGGCCAGAAAGGAGAAGGGATTGTGCTTCAACTGCGATGAGAAATACGCCCCGGGGCATCGCTGCCAAAAGGTGCAAGTCTTCATGCTGCGCGAGGAGGATGAGGAGGAGGACACCCCGGGCATCGAGGACGAGGAGGAGTTGGACTTGGCGGAGTTTGGAGTCTCGATTCAGGCCATGGAGGGGTGTATGGCCCCCCTCACTATGCGGATCAAGGGCAGGATTGGCAAACAAAGGGTAACCATCCTCATTGATAGTGGGAGCACCCACAATTTCATCAACCCGGAGGTGGCACTGAGGGCAGGGCACCCAGTAGACAAGAATGCGGCTTTCCAGGTCATGGTCGCGGATGGTAGCAAGCTGCGGTGCGAAGGGGCACTGAAGGGAGTGGAGATACATCTTACGGGATATGTGTGTAGCACCGATGTCTACCTCCTGCCGATTAAGGGGTCCGATATGGTCCTTGGGGTACAGTGGCTCCGCCAACTACGGCGGGTGACTACGGACTGGGACCGCATGACACTGGAGTTCACGCAGCAGGGGACCGATTACTGCTTACACGGTATACGATCCTCCCCCCTCAAGGAGATCTCACTACGAAGTCTGCTGAGACTGGAGGAGCAGGGGAGTATGATGGCCATGATACTCGGGGTGACGGCTGAGGGACCCGAAACACAGGTGGAGTCGGACCAATTGCAGCTTCTTTTAGCACAGTTCGAGGATGTCTTCCAGGAGCCACACACTCTTCCTCCGTCGCGCTTCCGGGATCACCAGATACAGTTGAAGACGGGGGTGGACCCTACCAATATCCGCCCCTACCGCTACCCGCACGTTCAGAAGGCAGAGATCGAACGCAGCGTACGGGAGATGCTGGCAACGGGCATCATTCGGCCCAGCACCAGCGCGTTCTCTTCTCCGATCATATTGGTCAAGAAAAAGGACGGTTCCTGGCGATTCTGCGTCGACTACCGGGGGCTGAATAGCTCCACCATCAAGGACAAGTTTCCCATTCTCATGATTGAAGAGCTGCTGGATGAGTTGCACGGCGCAAGTCTGTTCACCAAACTGGACCTTCGGTCCGGTTACCATCAAATTCGCATGAAGGGAGAGGATGTCCATAAAACGGCGTTCCGCACCCACGACGGGCACTATGAGTTCTTGGTGATGCCGTTCGGGTTGGCCAACGCCCCCTCCACCTTCCAGGCTGTGATGAACGAGATCTTCCGACCACTTCTGCGCCGGTATGTCCTGGTATTTTTTGATGATATACTAATCTATAGCAGGACTTGGGACGACCATTTGGAGCACGTGCGACATGTCCTCGCCACACTGCGGGAGCACCGCCTATACGCCAAACGGTCCAAGTGCTCGTTCGGGCAGAGCGAGGTCGAGTACCTGGGGCACCTAGTGTCCGCCCGTGGGGTCCAGGCCGACCCACAGAAGATTGCTAGTATGGTGTCTTGGCCCCAGCCCACGACAGTGCGAGCCTTGCGTGGCTTCCTCGGCTTGACGGGATACTACCGCCGTTTTGTGAAGGACTACGGCAAGATCGCTCGACCTCTTACCCAACTGTTACAGAAGGATGCCTTCCAGTGGAGCACCGAAGCAGATGAGGCCTTCCGGGCCTTGAAACAGGCCATGACTACTACACCGGTGTTAGCCCTGCCGGATTTCGCTAAAGAATTCGTGGTTGAGACTGACGCGTCTGGCGTCGGCCTCGGGGCAGTTCTGATGCAGGAGGGTCGGCCGCTCGCATACTTCAGCAAGGCCTTGGCCCCTCGGACGTTGGGACTTTCGACGTACGAGAAAGAGATGTTGGCCATTATCCATGCAGTCGAAATGTGGCGGCCCTATCTTTTGGGACAGCACTTCCAGGTCCGTACCGACCATCAGAGTCTGAAGCACTTCCTCGAGCAGCGTTTAGCGTCCCCATTGCAGCAGAAGTGGTTAACCAAGCTGATGGGGTATGACTACGAGATTGTGTACCGACGGGGCCGAGATAATGTGGTTGCGGACGCCCTCTCCCGCCTACCTGAGAGCTCTCTCTCTCTCGTGTCGGGACCGGTCGTCACCACCTTGGACGAGATACAGGCAGAGGTACTCCAGGACCCCGAGTTATGCAACATTGTTGAGGCGCTACAGCAGGGTAAGGAGACGGAGCCGGGCTATCATCTTCAGGGCCAGCGGCTTTACTTTCAGGGCAGAGTGGTCATTCCATCCGCGTCGCCGTGGCGGACAACGATGATGCAGGAGTTTCATGCCTCTCCCACCGGCGGCCACGGGGGAATCCTGCGGACTCTTCAACGGCTTAGGGCCAATGTTTTCTGGAAGGGAATGCGGCGAGATGTGCAGCAATTTGTGCGGGAGTGTGAGGTTTGCCAGCGCCAGAAGTACGAGACCACATCACCAGCCGGGCTCCTCACTCCGCTAGAGATTCCGCACCAGGTTTGGGACACCATCTCCATGGACTTCATTGACGGACTGCCCAAGTCCCACGGCAAGACCGTCATTCTGGTGGTGGTAGACAAGCTCTCCAAGTATGGTCACTTCCTGCCTTTGAGCCATCCGTACACCGGGGAGACAGTTGCAGAGTTATTTGCGCGGGAGATTGTGCGCCTCCATGGACTTCCGCGCTCCATCATTTCCGACAGAGATCCGGTTTTTATCAGCAGTTTTTGGAAGGAACTCTTTCGGCTACAGGGTACCACGCTACGCATGAGCACCGCCCATCATCCTCAGACAGACGGACAGACGGAGGTCCTCAACAGGGGGGTGGAGACTTACTTGCGGTGTTTTGTGATGGATGAGCCGCGCACGTGGACCCGTTGGTTGCATTGGGCGGAGTACTGCTACAACACGTCTTTCCACACGGCTAGCAAGCTCACCCCATTCGAGGTGGTGTACGGCCGTCCTCCCCCTACTTTGAGTTCTTATGAACCCGCCAGCACCGCTCTTCCAGCCGTGGAACGGACACTTCAGGACTGGGATCGCACCTTAGCCGTACTTCGGGACAATCTGCGGGTCGCTCAGGACCGCATGAAGGCGCAGGCGGACAAACACCGCACCGACCGGGAATTCGCAGTGGGCGATGAGGTTTTCCTCAAGCTCCAACCTTACCGCCAGCTGTCTGTCTCTCGGAGGGTCAATCAGAAACTCGCTCCACGTTACTACGGGCCATTTCGCATCCTACGCCGGGTGGGCCCTGTCGCATATACCTTGGATCTTCCGGCGGGGTCTCGCATCCACCCGACATTCCATGTCTCTGTTTTAAAGAAAAAGCTCGGGGCTTCCGTTCAGGCCAGCCCTTTCCTACCCGAGGCAACCAGCACGGGTGAGTTGCGGCCATCCCCCGAAACTATTTTGCTCACCAAGTGGAAGAAGTCGGGCACGGAATACCGACCAGCAGTGCTTGTCAAATGGCAACAGATGGATGCAGCTCACAACTCCTGGGTTGACTTGCTAGAGTTCCGAGAGCGGTTTCCAGACTTCCACCTTGAGGACAAGCTGGTGCTTGATGGGGAGGGGAATGTTATGCCCCCACACCCGCTTGGGTTCTCGGGACATAAGTACTCACGACGGATCAAGGAGCGCGCTCAAGACAACGGGGCTGAACCATCCGGTTCAGCCCCCACACAATAAACCGGCCGGGATAGGGGCTGAACCACTCCGGTTCAGCCCCACTTGAGGGGGCCGGCCGGCCCCCTCTTTCCCCGGGTATTTATAGCCCGGGGATGCTTGGGATGATCATTCATGAACTATCAGGTATTCTCCTCCTCTACTCTCAAACCCTAACCCTAGTCTCTTCTTCTTCCCCTCTAGTTTCTCCTTTTTCCTCTCTACTTCTTGCTAGATCGTATCATAAGCCCAGAACATGGATGATGAGGGTCACAAACTCATCAAAGTAATCATCCAATGCACTGATTTGGCGGACCCCACACAGTCGTTCGATGACGGATCCGGAATAGCGATTGTCCTAGCGGTGGATCATCTCCTGTTTAATCTCCGACCAAGAGATTGTTGGGTAGAACTGTCGAGCCACCGAGCCCAATGAAGGGCAGAGCCGTCGAGTCCCACGACGGCAGTAGAGACCTTATCCTGCTCGGGAGTATGGTGGAGGTCGAAGTACTTCTCCGCCTTGGCAATTCACCCAATCGGGTCCACACCGGCAAATGTGGGGAGGTCCAAAGCGAGGGCGGGACGGCCTGGAAGAAGCGGGACCGCGGAGTCCCCGATGTACGAGAGGGGTGTCGCTCCGAGGATGGACGCGCCGACGGCCGGGCACGCGGATCCGTTGGCGGAAAAGGCGGCGAAGGGTTTTAGGGCATCAAACTGCGTGAAGAGCAAGAAGGGAGGCATGCCTGGAGACGACAAGTTGTTCTGGAGCCTCGACGTGACAGCTAAGTGCTTCGGAGGCGGAATCCGGAACGAGATTGCTGGAGGAGCGAGTGATGGGAACCATGAGACTGGTGACAACGGAGAGCAGCCGAAAAGGGCCGGATCTATTGTAGATTGGCGGGAGAGGGACCCTTGGTGCGGATCAGGTGGATAGGGGAGCGGACGGCCCGTCGCTGGGAGGAATCGGCGGAATCGGCCGAACACGACGATGCGTGGGATCCGCAATTTAGGACAGAGTTCGGCACGGAATGCGGTAGATCGGCGGGCCCTGCACGGCGGATCGGGAAGCCGACGGGGACTTCGCAGCGTCGGAGGAATTTGGTGCACGGAGTCGGCCGAACGCATGCAGAATCAGAGATGCAGCACAGCACAGAGCGGAAAGAGGCTTTGCCTCAGAAATCGCATGTACCAGCAATAGCACGGATGATCTTGGGCACCGGCGGTGAGATGGCGGACAACATGACAGGTCGGATCAAATTGATAGGAACTGGAGAATCCGGCGGCAGAGGAGGGGGGGGGTGTCGGCGGTGGAGAGAGAGAGGAGAAAGAAGAAGAGGAGTGAGAGAGAATTAGGGTTAGGAGAGAAAGAGGAAACACAATATTCATCCAGGATACATTACAAGTCCAAATCAACCCCTCTTATAGAGGAGGGTGCCAAAAACAAGAGGTGTGCCCAAAAAAAAGGAAAAAAAAATAACATAACAAAAAATATAAACTGACTATTAATTATCCTTCGCGCCGACCCTGCTTGGGTCGTTCTCGTCGGTCCAAGCCGCTCTCGATGCGTCCGACTCATCTTCCTCGGTCCACGCCACGTCCGTCGCGAATGTCCGTAACCTCAGCGGGTTTCGCTGAGTGCATATTTGTGTTTCTTGTTTACATGCAATTTATTAGAGTTGTGCAAGCACGTTGTATACCGGATTTTACAACACAATCGACTTGGGCTCATGCGATGTCGACATAGATGAGAAGGTAACACCCGATGTGCAAAGCAGGTGGAAGGGAAAGTAGGCATCATGGGCTGGGTGCTTGTGTTATTAGCTATTCAGTAAAATGAGAAGAAACAAAGATGTATAAATTAAGGAAAGCCTTATATGATTTGAAACATGCCCCTAGAGCCTGAAATAAAAGATTGATAGGTATTTGAAGTTCATCAGTTTGAACGAAGCCTTATTTAATATTAAAACCTTCAGCATAAGTGATTATCTAATATTGAGCATCTACGTGGATGATTTGATAGTCACAAACATCACAACATTTGCAAGGGAATTCAAGCTGCAAATGAAAGCAGAATATGAAATATCTGACATGGGAATCATGAGATACTTCTTGGGAATTCAAGTGACTCAAACCCCATAGAGTATATTCATTCACCAGACAAAGTACCTTCAAGACAAAATTTTGAAAGAGATGCCAGATGACAGAATCAAACTTTGTACCTACTCCTATATCCACATTAGAAAAACATCTTAAAGTTGATGATGAAGAGAAGTGTTGAAAACTACAAAAGTATAGTAGACTCTATGGTTGATTTAACTCATACAGTCATACCAGACCAGATATTGACTATTGAGTAACTGGTGAATATTGCTTCCAGATATGTCTGAATAAGTGTCAGCGTAAAGAGGATCTTGCATTACCTGAAAGGATGAGAGGAAATCAAGAATTTGGCTTCCTTTGCACAACTGAAGCTCAAGGTAGGTACACAATTAAATGGGTTATGTGATAATGATTGGGCAAAATTTGCTGATGATCGGAAAAGTACATCCGGATCTATCTTCTTTCTTTGTTTGAAACCAATTTTCTAGAATACATCTAAATAGAAAAAGCATTAATATGTCGACTGCAGCATATGAATACATAGTATCAGGAGAGCAGCTAAAGAAGGGATATGACTAAGAAGATTATTGAAGGTCATGAAAGAAGAAGAAAAGGAGGTTGGAATTTGTGCTGATAATACATCTACCATTTCTATGGCAAAAAATCATGTATTGCACAGGAAATCTAAACATATTGAACTTCATTACCATTACATCTGAGATTTGGGGCAAAAACGGGTTCTAAAGTAGATATACTGCCAACTGAAGATCAAGTTGTGGATGTTCTTATAAAGCCGTTGACAAATCAAAAGTATGAATTCATGTGCTCTAAGATGAAGATGAAGGTGAAGAAAGAAGTTTTGATTAATTGTGAGTATCAGAATACATATATAATCAGAACTTCAAGTATCTTACAAGTGTATCTTTTGTTAAGTGTTGTAATAGGTTGCGTATAACCCAATATATCACCTGCTATGTTGTAAGTTGTAACCCATTAAAAGCGCATGACTCAAAAGGCATGTCTGTTCAGTGAGAAGACAAACCGGCTTGTTGCTATGTTTATATTCCTGCATCATTAAAACATCTCTTTAAGTTAATACAATTTAATCGACTGCTAAAATCCTTTTTTTTATTCTTCCCTGGTTCGGTCACAACTGTTCATCTTCTTCCCAAATTACTCTTAACTTCCTGGCATGAGTTGCAATATAAAATGATATCACATTTATTATATATAGGAGCCATGAATGAAATTATGTAATCAATTGACTCGCACCACCTATCATCTGAACAAATGCTTTTCTCCATATCATCAATACAACATACATAATTTTTTAGCATTATCAAGCATACTCGAGTGCATCCAACAATATCCGAGAGAATTCAAACCGTTTTCATTTTAAATTAAAAGAATGCTTGCAACAATTTTGGGAATGTGTTTCAGAAATTTTCAAGAGTTTCCCGACTCAAAAGTTTTTTGGATATGATACGCAAGGCCGTTGCTAGCATCCATACTTCCTAGCTTGTACCAGTCAACAATGCCACAAGACTCATTAATCAATTAACTTTGTCTGCTAGGCTACAGCCATGTCCCAACCATCATCAATGGCATTCAATTTTATTTCCTTTAAGGTCCCACGCTTGCTGCTCATTTGTACTTTCTCCTGAACAATTTTCTACCCATTACCTCCACATTCATTTAACCATACTCATCGCCATCTATCTCATTTTTCCCAAAATCAACGTGCCCCATCAAATCACTATCACACTTTATAAATTCAATGGCCATTCTCATATTAGTCCAGCCGCACCCATACATATCTCTGATGACACCAACATGATGCCCAATTTTTCTTTGCACAATCGCAACCTGCACCTCATTCTTTAAAACTGCTGCGAGGACAAGAGCAGTGGAAAATGTAACGGAACCACCGGGCCAAGTGATGTGGAATCCCTTAACCTCTCACTTCAATGTTGTGTTGTGGAAAAGATTTTCGCTATTTAAACGAAAGCTTAGACAAGAATTTCTCTACGAATCATCTTCAACACTGTCACTCACAGTTTATGATGAAACTTACTTAGTTGGCTCTATTGAAGATAAAAAATATTTGTAACTCCATATATGGTGTCTTATGAGAAAATTTGATTATATGGCGCAACAAGAGACAAAAAAGTAGTGGCGCATTCATCTGTTGAGGTTGAATATCATAACTGTCACAAATTATTTTCAAGTTGGTCCGGTCAATTCTCTTTTCACAAAATTTGGCTTCAGTACCATTTTCCATGCAACTCTATTGCAACAACATAGTTGTGATTTACATTGCTGAAAATCTAGTATTATGTGTGATGACTAAACACATTGAAACTTATAGTGGTGTAGATGTAGGATGACATGTCTGACATGTTGACCAACATAAACGTTTTGAAGATAAAACGCCACGACATCAATATTTTAAGTAAAAATGTCATTTTTGAAAATTTTGCCCGATATATCGATTTAACCCGATATATCGGGCGATATTTTGCGACCGATATATCGTTGAGAGTAATAAAATTATTTTTTCCCATTTTCTGAAGAAACCAAACACCGGTTAAGGTGTCGTTGTGTGACCTTGAGGTCGCGGGTTCGAGTCATGGATGTAGCCTCTTGCAAAAAATACAGAGTAATATTTGCCTACATTTCAACCATGTGGTCCGAACCTTTCCCTGGACCCTCTTTGCACGGGGATGCTTTGTGCGTCAAGGTAGCCCCTTCTTAAGAGACTAAGCAGAAATATTTTGTTGTGTTTCATTTAGTGCATCATTCTACATCTAGCATCGACGACTTTCTCATCTCACTCTTATATGATCTTTATCTCAATTATTGCAGTCGTAATTTATAAACATACACTATGTGTGTGTGTTTATATATATGTATATATATATATATATATGCTTATTCTGTAATTTATAAACATGCATTATGTATACAATTATATATATTTATAAAAACTGTGTATATACATGAATAAATTTAATTAAATATTAAAATCCGACATTGTAAAATATCTCTAATATATCTCAGCAATCCGACAACCGACATTTAAATCTCAAACCGACATGAACCCGACATCCAACACCTGCAATCTTGGTCACTTAATAAGTGAAAAAGAAAAAGAGAGGAAAGTAGTTTCAACATAAACACTCTTCGAGACAAGTTGGAGATATTCTGAGCAAGCCTCTACTTCGACCAACCTTCTCATATTTTACATCCAAACTAGGAATGATCGAAGTCAATTCTTCCGCTTGCGGGAGAGTATAGTCTTATATTTATGTAAATATATTTACTCACACCACCATTAATATTATAGACTATGAATAATTGAATATATATATATATATATATATATATATATATATATATATATATATATTAAATAAAGTTCATTACATCTGCTACAGTGATTTTTGGTCACATTATATATATATATATATTAACAATTCAAAATTACAGAAACAATTTAAAATTACAAATATATCTATATATATATAGTTTAACAGTAAAAAAATTACAAACACAATATTATATATATATAATTATAATATATATATATATATTATATAATATATATTATATAGTTTATATTATATATATTATACGAGCATCTTCGCACGGCCTACGCCCGTGCTCGATGCTCTCGGGCGGCCTTTGGCCGCAACAGGCGGGCTTCGCCCGCCTGCGCACGAGCAAAGCCCGTGCTTGATGCTTCGGGTGGTTTTCAGCCACATAGAAACGTCCGCTTTCATGCAATCCACCATCTCGGCGCCGCACCCGCCACTCGGGTCTCTCTCTCACTCTCTCTCTCTCTCTCTCTCTCTCTCTCTCTCTCTCTCTCTCTCTCTCTCTCTATATATATATATATATATATATATATATATATATATATTGTACCAACCCATACTATTGTTGTTTTATCAATAGTGCAAGGGCCGGCCGCTCCAACGGACAAGATAACGCACGGCATCTCGTCCGCCCGCGGCGTAGAAGTCATGACCGACGATGTAAAGCACGTCGTCTGTAAAAGCAGGTGGTACCAATGTATCTCCGTCTGGCACAGATGTATCTCTTTCTGGCAATGATGTCGGTGGAACCGTCGGTGGTGCAACTCGATTTGCATGTCGCGACGTCGCTGGTAGCAACAAAGAAGGATTGGTGGAGGCAATAGGAGGATAAGGCTCAGGTGGTGGGGCTATGACAGATGAAGGCTCGGGTAGAGGTGTGGTGAGTGGGTTCACGTACACATGCTCTTCGTAGTAAGGAGTCAAATCTTCTACGTTGAATACTCGGTTGATGCTCATACCATGAGGGATGTCTATCTCATATGCGTTCGTACCAATTCGCTGCACGACCGTATAGGGGCCCATTTTGCGAGCGCTTAATTTTTTTGTTGATCCTTGTGGGACCGTCTCAGATCGAATGTGAATTAATACATGTTCTCTTGCCTCAAAGATTTGTTCCCGCCTGTGCTGATCTGCTTGATCCTTATAATAATCATTACTAGCTGCAATCTTCTTGCGGACCGACTCGTGTAGGGCGTGCACATGCTGAATGAAAGACACTGCTGACTCACTAGGTCTGGACCCTAGGGGAATATCCACCAAATCAACTGGTTTCCTAGGCTCATACCATAATATGATATGAAATGGACTCAAGCCTGTGGTCCTATTGACTGAGCTATTGTATGCAAATTTGGCTATGGGAAGGACATAATCCCAGGTTGTCGTACTATCTCCAACTAGGCAACGAAGAAGAGTTCCAAGACTACGGTTAACCACTTTAATTTGTCTGTCCGTCTACGGGTGGTAGGCGGAGGAAAACTTCAGGGTCATACCCATCTTTTTCCATAAAGTCTTCCAGAAATAGCGCATGAATCGCACGTCGCGATCAGAGACTATAGAGGTGGGGAGATCATGGTACATAAATACTTCTTTAAAGAATAACGCTGCTACGTGGGAGGCGACAACGGACTTTCGGCGAGAAATGAAATGCGCCATCTTGGAGAAACGATCAACTATAACAAATATCGAATCGAGCTTGCACAGAGTGCGCGGGAGCCCGAGAACAAAATTCATACTAATATCAGACCAGAGCCTCTCAGGGACGGGAAGTGGAGTGTATAGTCCTGTGGGTTGGCGAGACCCCTTTGTTGATTGGCAAACTCTACAGTGCCTCACCACTCTGATGACGTCTTTCTTTAGGCCGACCAGAAGAAACGATCCTCAACTAACGCAATCGTCTTATCTCTACCAAAGTGCCCCGCAGCTCCGCCTGCGTGTAACTCCCAGATAAGGAAATCTCAGAGGGATGACTGAGGAATGCAGAGACGAGAGCCCATAAATAAATATTCATCAGATATCCACCCGAAGGTCAGGCGAGTCCTTCGAAAGCGCAGAATAAATATCTCCAAAATCAGGGTACTCTGGGTAAGCGTGAACTAGCTGCTCAAAGCCCAATACTAGGGTGCTCATGGTGTGGAAGATGCTAACTCGGCGACTCAATGCGTTTGTCGGTTTGTTCTCAACACCTGCTCGGTGCTTAAGAATATAGTGGAACTCTTGCATATATTCCAGTCATTTGGCGTGACGGTGACCCAAATTCTTTTGAGAATCAAGATATCTCGGGGCCTAATGGTCAGAATATAAAATGAACTCCTTGTGCAAAAGATAATGTCGCCAATATCGCAGTGTCTGCACAATGGCATAGAACTCTCGATCATAGTTTGAATATTTCTGTCGGGTTTCGTTCAACTTATCGCTAAAGTAGGCTATAGGGAGGCCTTCCTGACTAAGGACTGCGCCGATACCAACTCCCGACGGATCACAAGTTACCTCAAAGGGCTTGGAAAAATCTGGTAAGCGTAAAATGGGAGCGGTAGACAGTTTCTCCTTGATCTCCTCAAAAGCTCGAGTGGTAGCCTTCGTCCACACGAAGTCACCCTTACGAAGGAAGCTCGTAATGGGGGTCATGACCGAACTGAAGGCGCGGGCAAACCTCCTATACAAGGTGGCAAGTCCATGGAAACTACGAGCCTCATGGATGTTTGTCGGAGTGGGCCACTCTCGGATCGCCCTGACTTTGTCAGGATCGACAGAAATACCAGATGCTGATACAACATAACCCAAGAAATGAACGGATGTGGATAGGAATGAGCACTTCTTCAAGTTGATGTATAGATGCTCTTTTTGGAGAAGCTCGAACACCAAGTGAATGTGGCGTAAATGTTCGGGGCGACCCGAGCTGTATATCAAAATATCATCGAAATATACGACAAAGAATTTGCCCATATAAGGCCGCAGAACCTGAGTCACCACCCTCATAAATGTACTGGGTGCGTTTGATAATTCGAACGACATCACCAACCACTCGTACAAGTCGTCCTTCGTCTTAAAGGCCGTCTTCCACTCATCCCCCTCTCTAACTCTAATCTGGTGGTACCCACTGCGAAGGCCGATCTTCGAAAAGATCCGGGCACCAGTCATCGAATCCAGAAGGTCAACGAGGCGGGGAATCGAAAAACGATACTTCACCGTGATCTAATTTATGGCACGGCTATCAATGCACTTGCGCCAACTATCTTCCTTCGGAGCTAGAAGGGATGGCACAGCACACGGGCTTAGAATCTCTCGTATAAACCCTTTTTGCAAAAGATCATCAACTTGCCGCTTTAGCTCGGCATGCTTAGTTGGGTTTAAACAATAGTGTGGCAGAATGGGCAAAGATGCCACGGGGATCAGATTAATCGCATGCTGGATGTCCCTCAGCGGGGGAAGCTCATTGGGGAGCTCCTCGGGCATAATGTCTATAAAGTCATTTATCAACTACCGAACATCCAGATCAGTAATCTCGGTCTCGCTAGGGGTCTCGGCCGCCAACATGGTCGCTACAATAAACATGATCTCAGTCTCAAGGCTCTCTCTCAAGAAATCACCCCTTCTTAAGATATGCAGGGTTCTCGACGATCCCGCGCTAACTGACGAGTCAACCTTACCTTTGGGAGAATCCCTGGGCTGAGTCGGGGTAAGAGTAATCTTTTGACCCTTGTCGAAGAATACACACGTGTTGGAACGGCCATAACAGGTGGCGCCACGATCGTAAAATCAGGGTCTCCCAAGAAGAACGTGAGCGACATCCATAGGGATAACGTCGCACCAAACCTGGTCCTCAGTAGACGCCAATCGGATCGGCACCAGACACCGCTATGTAACTTGAATGGTGGACTTGACCATTCATAGGACATGATACGGATGAGGATGGGGCTCAGCAGTAAATTGCATACTCTCTAACCCTTTCCTAGCAAAAATATTTACGCAGTTACCACTATCGATGACGAGCTTGCAGGGTCCTCCTGCGATCGGGAAATAAGTGAAAAAGATAGTGGTGCGACGCCAATCCTCCTCAGCACGTAGGGTGTGGAGGATGTGACGGAGGACTCCTACTTCTAGCAATCTCTCGACATTGCTCTCACATCCATCCTCAACAACAGCAGTAACCTCCTCAATGGCGACGTCCTTAGCCTCAGCGTTGGGCTCGCCAGAATCTTCAATCAGCAAGTTCCTGGTAGGGCATTGTGCTGCAAAATGCGCCATGCCAGAACAACGATAACATTGGACTCCCCAGGTTTGGGGCCTCCAGGAACAATAGATTTCCCCGTCGCGTCTGTGGGAGCGTGAGGGGTGGCAGAAGTCGTGGCAGGGACGGGCTTCCTATATGTGGAAGCATCGGGTCTAGTGGAAGTCTGTCTCGGGCCGGCTAAGCGTAAATACTGCTTGTATTCGAGGGCAAGCTAAAAGACGTGCTCAACCGACTCCATCCTATGGGGAATTAGTTCCCGTCGGATATCTGATCTAAGTACCGCGCGAAAGCGCGAGGCAGTGGCAATGGGCTCCTCCATAATGTCACTACGAACTACGAGCTCGTCAAATCGAGACATGTAGTCAGCAACAGAAAGAGAACTCTGACGAAGCGCGTACAACTAATCTAAAAGCTGATCTCGATAGGAAACAGAAAGATACTTATCCTGTAAGCGTTGTTTCATCTAATCTCATCGGGTAATGGGGTAGTAGCCATCACGCTCCAAAGATCTCTCCAGACTCGACCAATATATCTTTGCTTGGCCAAGTAGTTTCATCTTAGTGAACCGTACTCGTCTCTCGTCGCTCATCTCGAACCAGTCAAAGTAGTGGTCCATGTCCATGAGCCAATCACTGAACGTCTTCGGGTCCAGGTGACCATCGAAGGTGGGAGCATCAATACGGATCCGTCGGGTGATGTCATCCTCCTCTGGAGTCATCCCACGACGGGGCTCACGAAAGGCACCGTAATCGTCATCATCGTCATATTCATATCGGGGTCTATCTTTACGACGAGGTGGTGGAGGACGGGGTTCATCCAAAGGACGATCTCGTCGAAACTCGTAACCACGACGATAATTCGCTCTTGGTGGGGGGTGGGAGATCTCGGTGAGGGCCGTTTCTACCACGTCTCCCGGGATGAGGTGTGGCATCTCGAAGATCCTCGAGAAGATCCTCATTAGGTGGAGGGTTCGTTCGATCTCTAGGTGTCTTTAACTGGTCTACTCTCGTGCAACCCTCACAATATCACCTCTAAGTGTGTCGAATTGGACACTAATTCGATCAAATCGATCAAGGACAAGCCTTTGGAATTCCGCGGGGGTCATGTCCGTCTGAGAGCTAGCGGTCCTATCGTCGGGGTGATTGTGACTCGACATGGACTGACGATAATCTATACCATAACGTAACATGCAATGACCCTAACCTAGCCCTTTGATACCAATTTGATGCAGTGGCAGGTCAACTCGAAACAGGATTTCTAAATGCAAACCTAAATGCAATGCGGTGTAATAAAAGTGCACAGTGATCCGCTCCAAAATTGCAGCAAATAATAATTTATTATATGATTATCAGCAGAGACTCGACGGACACAATTAATTAATTAAAAGGAGAACAAAAAATATTAATTTTGCAAACAAATGAGGCACGGACAATTTTAAACGAGCGCAGAATAAACTCCGCAAGTCACACAAGTAGTGGTACTAATAACGAACAAAAATAACATCAACTACAGATATAGTGCCAAAATAAACAACAATAGAAGAAATGTCTTTTACCACAATTCGAACGTGCAGGCGGTGGCGGTGATGGGTGTGAAAGGCATCTCGGGTCGCAATATCGTCGGAACTGGCTGCTTTGAAGTGGATCCACGACAGGGGTTTAGGGTGGTTGGAGTTGGGGGTCGGGGAGGCTCTGTGGGAGGATGAAGGACAACGGGTGGGAGTAGGGATTTATGGAGGAGGGCACTTAGGGCTGGCAGTAGGAGAAAAGCTATGGGATTATGTCTGAAAGGCAGAGAGGAGGGGTTATTGGTGGGGAATCAGGTAGGGAAGTGGCCGACGGGAGAGGAAAAAGGCCTCTGGTGGTTTGGCGGTGGAGGAGGTGGCTGAGGGGAGTAACTCCCGGCGATGTAGGGGGAGGGGGAAAGTGGTTGTCGGGAGTAGTAAGGGAAGGGGTGCTGCAGTTGATGAACTGAGAGGAGGAATAAGGTGGGTTCAGGCGATGGGGGCTTACCGAAGAGGAAGAGGGAGGCGGAGAGGCTGGCCGGCGTCGCACCGGAGGAGAGGAAGCATAGGAAGGTAGGTTGGCATCGCACCAGGAGGCTCGGAATCGCTCCAAGAGGGTGACCGGCGGTTCCAAATCCAGAGAAACCCACAATACCTCTTCCCCCAAACCGCCGAGTATAAATAACCCTAAGTAAGAACCGCCGCCTAATGTGAACAGCTGCGTGCATAGTACAACTCAAATAAAACCACCCTGATCGGATGGCTAGGATTGTTTGGGCCGATCGAGGGTTAAATACATCTCAGAATAAAAAACATAAAATACGAAAGTAACTAGAAACAATCATCCGGACGCGACCACGGGATCCGATCGTCCGTCCTGGTAGCGGATCACCGCCTCCTGCGGGAATATACGTGCGTCGGTCGTGGCGCGCCATTACTAGTGTATTTCTACGGATGTCGATAATAACATAGAATGAAAATGATCGGAGATTTCATTGCTCTGTCATTGTTGAGTTCCTTTTAGTTCCAGCCCAGCATTCTTGAGCCTACAATCTCAGTGATTATATCTCCTACATTGCCTATTGGTTCCAACCAGCATTCCCCAGCCCAACCTTGACGACCCCCGCAGTTCAAGCTTCGACATTTCCGAGGTCCCCTCATTTCAGGGTAGCTTTCCCGAGCCTAGTCCCGGCAACCTGAGTAGTTTTGGCTCCTGCATTCCCTATTCTAGGTATACCGGCCTGAACTCTGTTTTTATTATTTCAATCCCTGAGATCAAGAGTGTAATATGTCGATGATTTTTTTAGTAAAGAATGCCACATTTTGTAGGCTTGGAGTGGGAGAGCATGCTGATTAAAGAAAATTGTTCTCAAGAAAGGTTTGTTTTAGATAGTAGTAGTGAATCATCAAGTATGGAAGATGAATATGATGAATATGATTCATGGATGATTTGGAGAGTGATTTTTGAGTTTGATAATTCCATAAAAAAGGGCTGGCCGATGCACAAAGCATCCACACACAGTGAGGGTCCGTGGAAGGATCTCACCACAAGGGTGAAATGCAGGCAAACCTTACCCAACATTTTTGCAAGAGGTTGCTTCCAGAGTTCGATGATACTATATTTGATGATAATATAGATAAAGAAATTGAATTTATTGGCATGGGAGATGAATCAAAACCTTTATTGAATACAAATGCTAGAACACAAATAAGGGAGTATGATAGTCAATCTTCATCCAAATCACATAAATGAACATTTTCACAAACTCGAATTTAACAAGGAGATACAAATGATTCTGATTTCGAGTTTAATGTCGGGTTGTGTTTCAATACCGCTTCTAATTTTAGGGATGCAGTGAGAATGTACGTTACCAATCAAGGGAAACATTTAAAATTTACCAAAAAATTGTAGTGATAAGAATCAAGTAATGAATGATTGTGGTTCGATTTTATTTGCTTCTTTAATATCTAAGAGTGAAAAAACCTTTCAAGTGAAGACAAGTTGCCCATATTTAATGGGAAGTTATGCCCTTCCATACAAGAATTTCAAAGAACAAAAAGAATGCACACAACTACATTTGAAATGGAATGACCATGTCAAATTTGAAGTTCAGGGGTGGATATGAGACAAATTGATGGTTGATTAAGTTACAGGAGCCGTAGTTGCATGCGTTGGGACCTCACTAATATTTTTTGTGTGCATACCACATCATGTAGCTACTATCGAAGGGAAAATGTTGAAGGCAACATCGAACATTGGTACAAAAAATAAATTTTATGAGGGCTTATGAACACTTACTAAATCTCATAAATGCACCAAAAAAATAGTCATTAGCCAACAAGAAACCAATTGTTCTGTGGTCTAATATTCACAAGAAGCCCAAAAGGTTATCACAACATGCTAGAAGAAAAGAAATAACATTGAACATTGGTACAAAAAATAAAAGTTTATGATCGCTTATGAACACTTGCTAAATCTCATAAATGCACAAAACAAGTAGTCATTAACCAACTAGAATCCAATTGTTCTGTGGTCTAACATTCACAAGAAGCCCAAAAGGTTATCACAACATGCTAGAATAAAAGAAATAGAGGAATTAGAGGGCCAGAAATATGAATGAAGTATACATGTTTCAATTGTAGGATGAGAGGATTTAACAACAAAAATTGTGTTAAAGCCTCCAAAATCCCATATACAATAATGTCTTGAACATCTTCTAAGAGATCAAAACTTTCAGTACGCAGTAATTCATCTTATATTTATTTTGCAATATTTTAGAATTTGACTTTGTTTTAGTCTCCAATTGTTAATATGTAGGTGCGGAGGAAAGAATGTTTCATCCCTTACAACAAATCCTAACTCTCATGTAACAGCAAGTGGCGGAAAAACACTCAGAAGTTTGTTTTAATGGTGGACTTAATCATGAATTTAATTGTGTTTCATTGTGGATGTATATCATGTTTCTTATGTTGGTGGGGAGAGACAAATTTTGTGTTTCTTTGTAGATGTTATTTTGGTGGGAAAAGAGACAAGTTTGTGCAATTTTATACGAAGTTGGTTTGTTGCCTATGTTTTATGATTGATTATCAATGCAACATCAATAATAAATTCTCAAGGGAAGTCAATCATGGTGATATTAAGCTTATTGGTTAAACAATAAAGTTGTGCTTTGGTTAGGAGAGAACGGGAAAATGGGTATATGTTGAAACAAGTAACAACAAGGGCCAACAAATATGCAAATTCAAATAGTATGGATGGATACATATTAGGCTGGTCGTTTGATCTTACTTAAACAAAAAAGTAGAACTTTTTTTTCTAAGAGCATGCAAACACCTTTTAATATGGTTCAGTTCAAAATGAGATTGCAGGTCAGATGTACTGAGATGCTTTCTCACAGCAGACTTTGTTCGGCACAATATCTCTTGCGCAATTTGAATTGTTTCTTTGGAGTTCAAAATTTCAATAGAAACTGCAGCAGATCTGATGCATTCCTCATTAGAGGGCAGATCACTTGAAGAAACCGCAGTTAGCCTAAGATCCGGTGGACCAAAATACCTCTGTAATTAGAGCTTAATGTACAAATTGTTGGCTTAAATGTAATTTCAGTGTCATTTTCGGATGTGAAAATTGCCAATTACCCAATGTATTCTACACTTTCTTTAAAAAAAAGGAAACAATAAAACATAAGAGCATGGTTTTTATTTTTAGGCAGATTCCATAAAAAACTAAAACAAACCCATCAAAAACATGCATAATTCGAGCGTGTGCATATTATTGTGCGCTAATTTTCATACAATACAAGGAATTACATTGTCTTGAAAAGCAATCGACACACATGACTCCAAGAAGCCACAATTAACATGCGAAACAGAAACAATCAACAAGTAAGAGAAGACACATAAAAGGAGCAATGAAATATAAATTCGTGAGGCGATTGGCAACAATCTCAACTAACCTTTCCCATGAAATCGACGGATTTGGTCTCGGCCTTGTAGGCCGAAGTAAGCACCTCCTTGAAGGTAGGCTTGAGCGAAAGCGACGCATCGACCCAGACGCCATAAGCAAAGGTCAGTCGGGGCCCGCCCGACGGAGACCCGTCGGCTAAGACGACATCGTAGATCTGGGATGAGAGAGCTCTGAGCTCCGTGACGGAGCCGGAGCGTAGAACTGAGAGGATCTGCTGCTGCGTTTCTCCTTTCGATCCGGCGGCGACGAGAGCTAGAGCGGCGTGGATCGAGATCGGAGAAAAGGCGAGGTTGGAGCCGCTGACCAAGGACGAACTGACGTAACTCGCGAGCTGGAGGGAGAAGCTCGTCTGGTGGGCGATCGCCTCCCGGAGATCCATGCTGAGATAGAGAGCGGGACGGAGGGGGTGAACTGCGGCGAGAAGTGGAGACTGTTATAAGGAGTTAATTTGACTTTACAGAATGACGGTGGGCAGCTATAATTCAATTTTGCTATGGGCACACCGATGATACGCTATCCGCATGTTGAAGAAGAGGCTTCGTTCATCTTACAAACCTGTAACACAGATCATGGATCAGACCTGTAACACGTGGTAATGGGTCGGCCTGCTCGTCCCGTTCAACCCCCCATGGTTGCAGAGGTAGAAATCGAATTTTCGAGGATGAGTTATCACCAAGGTGTTCACGACCGTGATAATCGGTATGATTTCTTCTGTAGAAAGATGGAGGGAGTCGCATTTCTTGTTCCTCGTTACGTCTACCGTTCGATCAGTCATCCGATGATTAACTTTTTTTATCATTTGCATATAAAAAAAATCAAAACAAAAAGTCTCCGATCTCGATCCACAGCTTGGTGTTTATCTTGAGGGACAGACTTGTAAGCAACTGAGAGTTTAGTTTTGGCTAGATTGGGAAATAGGCAGCAATGGACGAGCTTGGCTACAAATTTGGGAAACGCTACTCCGAGGAGCTGCCGAAGAGGTTTTATATCGAGGAGGTGGGAGAATATGCCTTGCCGCCAGGGAAGATTGGTGTGGAGCAGAGGCGAAGGAATGATGCTCATACCTAGACGAGTGACCGGAGAGAAGGGGGATGCATGATGAGAGAGAAAGAGCGGGCTGGGCCATGCATAGCCAATACAGAGAGGAAATTGTATAGAATTTTAAAGATTTTTGATTAATTTATTGGTGTGCCGGTAGTTATATTTGATGTGTCCATAACACCACTCTTTAACTTTGTTGCTCGACATCTCACCAAATAGCTGACTACCGTGCGCCTAAATGCCCATCCCTCCGCACTATTTTGGTCCGCTGTTGAGTGCTCATAATTATCATATATTGTGTTAGGGCAGTCTGCATATAACAATTCTGTTAATAAATCCTTTAGTGCAGACAAGTATATAACAAATATTAAAACCCTATAACAAACACTAACATCATATAATATCACTTTGGAATTATTAAGGCTCAATTAGGCACGGTGGTGGTGGCGGTCGTAAACATGACGTTAAATTATGTTTTTAACATATGATGTTGGTTTGGTAATCATTAACAAATGACGGTTTAACACATGTATTTACAACCACCACCACCGTATCAAACGGAACCTAAATAATATAAAGATGTATATATTGTCCAAGCGGAGCCGCCTCTTGCTGAAATATCATGTATTCATCACTTGGCGATTGACAAAAGCTCAAACATTATACGCTAGTGTTGATGCACTCACAGCCGTTGGATGTGCTGCACTGCACTGCACAGTGCAGCACACCCCCCGCTTCCTAAAAAATGCGGTCAAGTGTTCGTTAGATTTCAGACCTTGGACACTGTCATCAGGCTCTTAGTTACATGGATTGTTCAAAAATGCTAATCGCAGTCTGCTCAGAAGATGAGGCTGATCCCAGGCAAACTTATAATTAGTTATATCCCCACTCTACATGCATCAGCCATACTTGATTTCAGCTTTATATTCATCAGCGTACTAGTAGTACATTTATACAAAAGTATTTTATCACGGGACTCTCAAATACTATAAATATCTTACTAATTTAATCACAAATGTATTAATTAATTACCTAAATATGCAGGTTGTGACCTCAACTAATCAATAGTGTGTTTATTAGGGCTTAGCCGACTGATTACTTCCCATCCAAAATTTATACGGAAAGGGAATCCTGTAAATAGAGCAAATTTTATTTAGATTTTTTATAATTTCAAAACATAGATGGAGATTGGAGATCCGGACAATTAGCTGTAAAATATATCTATACTATATTAAAAGACAAAAACACCCTTTCATAAAATATTTAACTTTTCAATTTTACCCCCTAACTATCAAATTTCCATTTTTTTTAATTTATGTGCATTTTCTTTTCTTATGAAAAAAGTGATTTTATATAGGCGCAGTCTCCTGCCTATAATAAAAATGTGCTCAAATACTCGCAAACCCCAATACACACAACAAAAATGAGTGACCGACAGAGTACAGCGCACTCATGGGTTTGCGAGCAGCGGGAGCACCGTCGCGCCGTGCCAATGTCGTGGTTGAGATACTCTCACGCGAGGCACTAGCGCCACCGTGTATTATTGCAGTAAGGTACTATATATTGCACTACCTGAACAGGGTAAAAAGAATAGGGTAGGGTATAAACAATGAAATCCAGGTTTTGACAGAATCTAAAAACTTGCTGCTATTTGACTACTTAATACCGCCCTCCACCTCAATCTAGATCAATCAGACCACAGATCATCACATTTACACACACAAGCAGAAACAAATGGAAAATAAAAATAAATTAAAATACAAATAAACATACCTGAAGGGGCGAATTTATCTACAGACCCCCCTTCCTCTGCCCACCCGAAAAATCAACCGGAGTAGGAGCCGAGATCAGTACTATACATGTCAGTGGTGTTTAGGGTATCCTCATCTGGGGACGGCATCTCTTCCTTCCACTTCAGTATCTCCCTCGCATACCTGAATGCCGCGCCGGCGGAATCTGAGTCCAAACTATTTGCGAGCGCCACGTAAAGCTTCCTTCTCGTGAGCGAAAAGAAGAGCCTCTTGAACTTTAGGGCGATGTAGTGGAAGGCCATCTGACCCATCGTGGCACAATTATTGGCCCTCGACTGTTCTTGCCAGGAGTGGCGGCTGACCACCGGGTCGAAGTCATTGAACCACTCGCAATTGGCTAGCCGGGAGCTTTCGACCATCTTGTCAAGCAGATCGAACTTGTTCAGCACCAGAAGAAAGTCCATCCCGTGGAATGTTGGATGGGACACGAGGCTCTCGAATAGCTTCGCTCCCTCCATCATCTTGTTTGCGAACTTTCCGTCCGGGGTTTCGCACACATCGGCATAGTCGCTCCCGGCGATGCAGAAGACCACGAGTTGCACGTCCGCAAACATGTCCACCCACTTCAACTTATCTCCAAGCCCTCGGTGTGAAGTCTCATGAGTTGATACCTGTAAAATACATGGCTAGTAAGAGAGATGTTGGGGATAATTAAAGGTTAATTACGAGAACCTCCCTTAGGACTTTGCATAATTACAAGGACCGCCCATCGATATTATGAAATTACAAAAATCTCCACTACGAGCTTACTACATTACAAGACACTCCCTCCTAGCTAACATGCATTACCAGTGTATCCCTCGCTGAGGGAAGCTTACTGTACTATAAATTAACAATGTTAACAGGAAGATGAGGCTTTTATAATTTCCAAAGTAGAGGTGAGGTCCCTATAATTATGCAAAATCCCATGAGAGGTCCTAATATTAACCTGAATAACGATTTGATTCTTAGGTCATACTTGGCCGAGAAAACACAAAAAAGATGGGAAAAAAAGAGCAGCATCGAGATGCATAGCCTGCCAAAATGCTGTAAGTTCAGCAAGACCAGTCGACAATCCAATTGGAGAAGATCGTGGTTGTAGAACGACAACACATGGTTAAATAAAATTCGCTGAAGTAAATGACTTTGAAATGTATAACCGATGGGCCTAAGATTACCTTAATTGTGTATCCTGGTCGGAAACATCGCTTTCACCGAAATCTGACTGGGGGTAAAAGTAAGAACTCGGTGCAAGCTAATCCATTTAGCGATGACATTCCTTCGGCATAAAGGATTTCCAATTTGGAGGGCTCGTAGTCGACTCTAGATATTTCAACAACCTGGAGAATGAAGGATAGCATTCAGATAAAATACAATAAGCAAACTATATGATGTATTAACAATGCTAAGACTGTAAACAGAAAATATTTGAACCCATTAGTTCAATCATTGTAAAGAGAATAACCATAAATTAATTATTACAAAAACTTTTAAAAAAAGTAGATTTAAATTGGCATTAAATGCCAGTGCTATAAATGATATAAAAGAGATACAGGGCATTACCCGTGGCGAATGGAGGTCCTGTAAAATACATGGTCTAATATGGAGTTACTGCAGGTAGCCTTGCACCCCATTTTACATATTGGCCAATTTCCCAAATTGAGCATATGACCTCAAGATTACACCTGAGGCAATGGTGGAGACCAGCCCAGATTAGGTTGTCGCAAAAGTGTCCGACGCCACACCGGTCCGGGCCTCTCAAAGAGGGGGCCCGATTAGGCCTTTCAGGCCGGGCCGGGTCGGCCTGAATACAAAAGGCGGGATTTTAATCCCGCCTATGATTAGGCGGGATTAATTTAGGCAGGATTAAAATCCCGCCTAATTTTAGGCAGGATTAAATTCCGTCTATGATCAAGCAGGATTTAATCCTGCCTGGCAGGATTAAAATCCCGCGCGGGATTTCTGGCTTAGCCCGGTGTCGGGATTTGCCCGGCCCGGGCAACGGGCTGAAATGGGGGCCTTACCGGGTGAATAGCTTAGAAGTACCCACTCGAGCGTCAATGTCATCTACAATTCGAGATGAGCATTCTACACGACCTCATTACAATGCCCCACCACCTTATGGAGAAAAGACTGCACTTGGGAGAAACCCTCTTTTTGAAGAGGTTAGAAATCTCATAGATAGGTTTGACTTTTAAGTATGACCAGGCTAGGAATTATCCTGAACCCCAACGATAGTCTTTCCTAGGTACGCGAGATCATTATCAGGAGAGACCCTATAATGACGTAGCTAAAGAAGAGCGCCCGCGAGACCGTCGTTGGCCTATAACGGTCATGCATCGTGATGATCGTCCTATAGATTGGCATCGCCCCCCCCCCCCCTGTGGCATTAAGACAATCGTGATCCTTACGATGATGATTTTGACTATCCTCCCCGGGATAGGCAGCCAGATCTCACATGAGTTGTGAAATTAGATCCGTCACTTTATGATGGTTCTATGGATCTCAAGGTCTTTTCAGACTGTGTTATAGACATAGAGACCTACTTTGAGTGGATCATATAATGGAGGACCAAAAGGTTCAGTTAGTCAAAATGAGATTGTCTGGGCGAGCAAAAATCTTTTGGATAGGTGAAGAACGCAGTATAGAGAGGAATGAACGTCCTCCCATTACACATTGAGCACACATGAAAGTCATATTGGAGGAGAAATACATTCCCCAGCACTACCAGACTCGTCTACAAGATGAGCTGACGTCGCTACGTCAAGGGTCCAAATCAGTTTCTGATTATTTAGCTGAGATGAAGGATCTTATGATTAGGTGCAACGTAGTCAAACACCCACGTGACACCTTATCTAAATTTAAGTGTGGATTACGACCTGAAATTCGAGATGAGTTGATTCGATATGGCCACTATTTCCTAGCTGAGACCATATCTATCATCATAGATATCGAAGAGCACCAAAAGAGAACATCCCGGTCCAAATCTCAACCCAAAGCGAACACTCCTTACAAGAAAGAAGAACCAAAAGGTAAGGAAAATGGATCGAAGCCTACTTCAACATATACGAGAGATCAGAAAAGGAAATCCCCCATGGGAACTGTGACCTCTTCACAGATCCGATGCTATGAGTGTCAGTAGATGAGCCACATGTCTAGGGATTGTCCCAAAAGATAGGGTACGCTAGATATCCATGAGGTGACTGAAGAGGATGAGCCTGCGGAAAAAGCTGAAGTCAAGATGAACTCACATTTTGAACGATGAAGTGTACGGTACGCCTGGTGATGAGGAGATAGATCTTGGCGTTCTAGTGGTGAGATGTATATTATTTACACCGAAAGAATTAGTCAATTATAAGCGGACGAACATCTTCCAGGCCTACTTCAAGGCTGGGGAGAAAGTGTGTCGTTTAGTAGTAGATAGCGGGAGTTGTATGAATGTGATAGCCGAGAAAGCTTTACCCCGCATGGGGCTCACTGTTGAGCCGCACTCATCCCCATTTCAGGAGCTTCGGTCACCAAGACTACATTATCGGTGACTAGGAGATGTTTAGTGTTCATCACTATCGGTACCTACTCCGACAAGATTTGGTGTGATGTTATGCCTATGGATGTGTGTCATGTGCTACTTGGGCGACCATGGTTGTATGACCAAGATGTCCTCGTATATGGAAAGTCCAACACTTGCTCTTTTCTACTGGACGGAAAGAGAGTAGTGTTGAACCCAGTGCGACACACAACACCAACATCCTGCACGAGTAGTAGTGCGAAAGGATCTCTTCCTCCCACCGAAAGGAAGAAGACTCTTAGCATTATACGAGGAGCTGAGTTCCATCGAGAGAGTTTTGATGGTGAATTCTATTATGTCTTAGTGGTTTTATAGGCATCTGACGTACTGGAGAGATATGAGTCTATTCATATACCTGTTAGGAGACTCTTAGAGGAGTTCCAAGACATATACCCTGACGAGCTTCCGGCTAAGTTACCTCCCATAAGGACTATTCCGCACGCAATAGATCTTGTACCTGGAGCTTCCCTCCCCCATCTACCGCATTACCGATTGAATCATGCCGCCCAAGAGGAGCTGCAGAAGCAGATCATAGAGCTTTTAGATAGAGGCTTTAAACGGCGTAGCCTTAGTCCATGTGTGGTGTCTGGCCTCCTTGCCCCAAAAAAGGATGGTATTTGGTGTATGTACGTTGACAGTCGTGGTGTCAACAAGATCACTGTGAAATGTCGTTTCCTAAAACCGTGACTGAATGACATGCTGGACATGTTGACTGGATCCACGATCTTTTCTAAGATCGACCTTTGTAGTGGTTATCATTAGATTCGGATAAGCGAAGGAGACGAGTGGAAGACTGCCTTCAAGTTGAATGACGAACTTTATGAGTGGCTTGTGATGTCATTTGGATCATCCAATGCCCCTAGTACTCTCGCTCGAATGATGACCCAGGTCTTCAGACCTTATATAGGGAAGTTCGTAGCAGTCTATTTCGACAATATTTTGATATATAATCGGTCTGAGAGTGAGCACTTGACTGACTTACGTATTATCCTTGAGCTCCTGCGAGCCGAGCGACTGTATATCAACTTGAAGAAGTCTGTTTTTATGACTGTGGTTGTTATCTTTCTTGGATATAGAGTGACCTCCGCTGGCATCACTATGGATCCCGAGAAAGCTCGAGCGATTCGTGGGTGACCTACTCCTCAGAACATTCACGATGTCCGTAGTTTTCATGGACTAGCCACGTTTTATCGTCGATTCATTAAGAACTTCAACACGGTTATGACGTCAGTCACTGACTGTACGAAGAAGGGAAGTTTCCAGTGGACATCATCGGCAGCTAGAGCCTTTTAGATTATCAAGGATAAAATGTCCAATGCACCTGTTTTGAGACTCCCAGATTTCAGTCAGGTGTTTGAGGTATCCAGTGATGCCTCTGGAGTTGGGATAGGAGGTGTACTTACTCAAGAGGGCACCCTGTTGGATATTTTAGTGAAAAAATCTCAGGCTTGAAGCTGAATTATTCCAACTACGAACGTGAGTTTTATGCAATTGTGCAGACGTTGCGTCACCGGAGGCATTATTTATTACCCAAAGAGTTTTTCCTCCACTCTGATCATCAGGCATTGCATTATATCAATTCGCAACAGAAGTTGAACCCTCAACAGGCTAAGTGGGTATCATATTTACAGGAATACAACTTTGTTCTCAAGCATTGTAAGGGAACAGAGAATAGGGTTGTTGACGCCTTAGTCGAGTCACCACAGTACTATCACAGATGCGTACTCGGGTGATGGGATTTGAGCGCGTCAAGGATGACTATTCCAGTTGTCCTTATTTTAGCGGTATCTATTATGCGATACGTTCGGATCCCTATTGCGATGAGACTGGTTGTCTTATTCGAAACAGATATTTGTTTTGTAGGACCCGTCTGTGTATTCCCTCCACTTCGTTGTGAAATTTTATTGTATAAGAATTACACGGTGGAGGCTTAGGTGGACACTTTGAACGTGATAAGACGATAACCTTAGTAGAGGAGAGATTTTATTGGTCCGGGATGAAGCGGATTATCGCACAGATTGTCAGTAGTTGCTGCACTTGTCAGGTAGAGAAGGGCAATAAACAGCCCGCTGGATTGTATACACCTTTACCGGTGTCTGGTATTCCTTAGGATGATGTTAGCATGGATTTTGAACTTGGGTTTCCGCGCGCTTTTAGGAAGCACGATTCCATTCTTGTAGTGGTTGATCGTTTTTTCTAAAATGACGTATTTCATCCATT